>JAIUSX010000046.1:32267500-33467500 GCA_026573805.1 Hesperophylax magnus | reverse complement strand
TATTGTACTACAATATGCTATTTGCAAGTGATTACTCAATCTCAGTGCTACTCAACAAGTGATTCATTACAACAAATATTTTCGAAATAAATAATAACAATTCCTTTTGTTTATTGGGTGATAATTTTAATTGAATTGATTAGTTCAATGCAAGACTTTTGAAGAATTTCAATTAAATATCATAACTAAAGTGATGTGTAAATTGTGCTAATTATATTGCCATCAAGTATTTCAATATTTCTTGACAGCCTTGATCGAGAATGTCAAATGCGTCCACTTAGATCGAAAGATATATCGCTGGCGTGTTGAGATCTTTTAGCTATCGTGCTGTCAGCTTCGTTAATGAGATCTTCGCAGGAAAACTCATAAGAGAAAACGAGAAAATGGGCGGGAAGAGATTGGCTTGTAACTCGCTCCAGTTTCTTGTTCTGCTGTCTGCTAGTCTTGCCCTAGTGTCGATTTATGGAGAAGGTGAGAAATTATTTCTAACCGGTTTACGTATTTCGTAGTTGTATGTTATTCATCGTTTTTGATAGCAGAACGAAGCCATCGATAAGTTCGCGCACTTGAAATTGCGCCTCAAAAGATCGCGTCTCAAAAGATCGCGTGTTCAGACGATCACACACGATATTATTGTATTGCCAAATATGGTCTTGTGACCACATTGTTTATTTTGGAATAAATATGTATGGTGGGCATGTAAATTAATGAAGAAGCACATTCATTGCATTGTCTTGTTCACCAACATGTAATGTTTTCTATATATTATTATGTTTGTGAATACAACGCTAAAAACGCGCTTAAAAATCCTCTTGTATCCATTATTTTATTACGTATTCATAGTTACAACCAATACAGTAGCCTCAGTCGTTTTTTAAGGTTGTGTTTGTGTAGTATGTATATATTATACGAAGCAAACATATTTGGATTCAATTCCATACATATTTGGAAAAAGACAAATAGCACCTACGTGGCTACAAGTTAATACAATCTAAACAGCTAATTTCGATTCGTATTTTTTGTTATCTAGATATCTACAGTTTAAATCCACGATCAAATGATCCTGCGACTTTTTGAGGCATAGACTTACAATCGCGATCTTTCGAGGTTTTTTCCCTTAACAACTAATAAAAATGCTGTGAGCTACATTTCACTTGATCAAAATGTATTTATTTAACTTAGGTTGCCTGTGTATTCTTCGCAAGAAGCAACATTAACATATAAAGTGGTATATGATGACATCCACTTAGACTTTTAAGACATTAATGTAATAAGATTTGTTTAACTGCACACTACGGCTGGCTGTTTTTCTCACCCACAAGTAATATTTATTTATGCATGATTTGGATATATACTAATATAATTTGAATGCAGTTATACCTCCTATATTAGTATGGGATTCTGGTACATCATTTTTCTTAGGCTTAAGCACAAGGTTATCTAGTAGCGAATCAATCAATAAACAGATCGACACACCTAAATTTGCAGTCGGTGCCGTCACCACAGTAGATTACATAATATGACTGCAGTGGAAAATAAATCCCTGGTTTTATTTTAAGTAATCATATTTTATCTGAATAATTCAATTTACAGAAATTAAAATTATATTAATAATATTAAAAATTCTTACGATTATTCACTTCATTATTCCTTCAGCATATGTACATTTGGAATTGATTAAAATATGTACGGTGGGTATGTAACCCAACAAAAATGAATGAAGTAGGCTTTGCTTGAACCGGTTTTAGCCGTGTTTGGGGAGCACATCTGAACAACCAGGTACTTCCACATCTTCTTCTTCCCCATTTCATTCTCCTCCCTAATACCTTCAGCCTTTCATCATTCCCCGATTGGTAATGCCATAGTCTCGATCTCGAGCAGTTGGTAAGCTCACATTTGATAATTTACCGGCGAGGGCGGCAACACGTCCTAATACTGCAATTTTTTGGCATTTGATGGGTTTTGAGTCCATGAATTCCATAACAGAACCTTGAGTTGTACCATAATTTTTCATTGGTTTTCCCATTCGAATAGCTTTATAAAATAAGCCAAAAGAAAAAAGCTTTCAAGGAACTCAAATAGAAATATACAAAAAAAAAAACTTCGAATACAAAAAACATGGCAGGTTTAATTACTTTTGACTGCCTGCAAAGTTATCTACTTCGATCTATGATAAGAACTACGTCGAGTCATTTATTAATATTTCTCGATATATAATCGAACAATTTTTCACAGTAACCTGTATAAAGTTGGTTTTAACTGATAAGGAGATTCACTATAAGTAATTCTCCTTACGATTTGAAAGAAACTCGACAGCAGATTTCAGAAGTCTCCGACTGTCGGGTTTTATTCGGCGGAATTCGATCACGTTTATTTTAATGTGGATTACCAACAATTTTTTATAAGAAATAAAAGTAATTCTCGAAAACATGTTGACAATAGTAAAGTTCTTGATAAGTGGTGACCACAAGTTGAATTTGCAGTGGTATCCATTTCCGCAACAAAAAAGACAGGGGCGTAGAATAAATTCATATAAATTTTAAAAAATTATGTTACCACAACAGTTTCAACCTAACCTAACCTAAATTCGTGCAAACCGAAACGCTCACAAAATACTTCAAATTGGTTTAGCTATTCAGTACTTCCGCAGCATGTAGGTACACGTATACAGAGTGTCAGGGTAAAAGTGCACTGCACAAACTTCGGGAAGTGATTTTTTTTGGAAATTCCGTTGTTTTTTTTTCCAGGCAAAAAATATTTTTCCATTGAAGTATATTATTTTTATGTACCGGCGCCCCGGGAACCATTTATTGGATAACCAACACCTCCGCCATAGGTCACCCCAAGTGCTTCGCTACGTTTAGTGATTTGCAGGTGTGCCCGAGCTTATCGGGTGAGGTGTGTTCCACCAGCTGCGTGACGTGCCAGATCGGGAGAGGATGGTTTGGGGAGACCCTTTGACCTCTCCAGCTGATATCTCCTGACCATTGACTAAAATGCTCTTGACCCATTGCCTTGCACAGGATTAGATTCATAAGTCCATCACTCCTGGACACGCTAATCCCTAGATTCCTATCCACATCTTGAAATGTCTCTCATTCCTTTCCTTAGAAAGACCTTTCACACAGTATCCCCAAAGATGACACAGGCCCTGAGAGAAATTATTTTCCTCATGTGTGGAGTTAAGGTAAAAAAAACTACCATAAAACGTTGAAATTTCGACAAACTTTGTCAATTTTTTTACTTATTATTATTTAGAATCACCTCCTGAAGTTTGTGCACTTTACCCCGGACACCCTGTATAACCGTGTAAATATTCATTATTATATAATAAGACATTTAATTCGGCAAAAATTTATGGAATTCAAAGATGAACAAAGCCTTTCTCCTTCAATAATAACAAAATTTGTTCACACCACTATTTTCAATAAAATTTACAAACATGTTTCAAAACCAAATGTTTCTTCATCAAAATACATAAAAAATAAGAAATGCGAATAGGAAAATAATAATATATCTATCTTTTTATGTGCACTTTGAGTCCTGACGAAAAAATTGTTGGCTTTTAAACATTTTCTTAGTATGACTTTATTTTAAAAGAAAGGATGTAATCATGGTTGGTGATTTTCATTCTACCCTAATATTATATCCCAACTATCCCATTAAGCACGGCAAGCAGTTACCGAATGTGATATAAAAGCGTCCTTAATATTTTTCCATGATAACAAATACATAATCAGAAGATTATTCACTTCCAGGGAGACCTGGGTGGCCCTAACCAGGCATGTGATTTTCAGGTCAAGGATAAGGGATACTAGCATAGGTACCTACCAAAATGAGATCATACATTTTGTTGAATCACGCGAAGATCTGAAATGCATCGTGATGGTAATAGTATGATATCCATAAGTTATATTATATTAGATACTAGCTGCCGAGTACCCGGCTTTACTCGGAGACTTTTCTCTGCTTTCTATAAATATTATATGCATTTATTGTATACATAAACCTTCTGAAATAAATTGTCTAATTGAAGATGAAAACCTTATTAAAATCCGTTGCGTAGTTTAGAAGAAGTTAGCGCTCAAACAGACAGACGCGGATAACGAACATGATGGTAAATTACGTAGGTTTAAGAATAGTCGATGCAGTGTTTTTATGATGACAATAAAGTGCAAAAATGGTCACGAACATCATCTGCATGTTGTTTTGTTGTCAAAAAACTGCTTTTTGTCATGATTACAATGTTGGCAACACAAGATTTTTAAAATTTTAGCCCACCACATGGTTTCTTTCAAGTTTTTGATATCTGTATATGTATTTACACCCATTAAGGCTTTTAAAGTATACATTTACATAATTTATACAATATACTCATAAACAATGTAGTAGATAAGTATGACTGACAAAAACAGTGCAGTAGATAAGTATGACTGATTTAAACAGTGCAGTAGATAAGTATGACTGATGTAAACAGTGCAGTAGATAAGTATGACTGATATAAACAATGCAGTAGATAATTATAACAGACATAAACATATTTACAATTATTGTGCACGAAAGAAAAAATAATACAAGTAATTTAAAGGTAAGCACACATCCATAGGTAAACAGTTTCTTCCAACAAATCAGCTCGACTCGATGAAAAAAAACCGTATAAAAGTAAGCTTATATTGCAATATTGATGCACTAAGTAATATACCACCAATATCGGAGTATTTGTTTCCAAAATGTATTATTATAATTCAGTATTGCGACGTTGAAGAGGAATTGTTACAGTAATATGGTGATGCTGACCAGGTGTCGACCCCATAAATAAACCACTCACCCCGGCCCTGAATAAAATGTAAACACGTAGGGGCGATCTGTTAGTGTTAGGTATTATCAGTGCATTAGCTTCTTGGCTCCTTGGTGCCATGGGCCTTACAGGGTCGGCCCCGGGTACTGTCTTGTAACTTTCCTGCCAGGAACATGACGGTTCCATGGCAACATCACACTTTTGAAAAGTGACAGTCATTAAAAATGATGACAAACAAACTGTCCTATAAACCTCACCCAACGTAACCTATTTAACTTTTTTTTTTTCGTGACTTTATATAACTTTTCAAGAGTGTATTGAATTTCCACTGTCCTGTGTTGCCCGGTAACAGTTTATTTTTACGATAAACTTTGTGCGAAATGACAAATATTTTTTCTTGTAGAGCATTTTTTATCTCCTTCATCGTACAGGTCAAGACTCTAATTTAAAAAAAAAAACGAAGTTACATTTTAGCCATTTGGGACTGTGGAATATTTGAAAATATTGTGTCTAGCGGAAGGAAATTTCGTAAAAGAAATCTGATCGCCGAAGCAACATTTCGATTCAAAAGAAATCTGATCGCCGAAGCAACATTTCGATTCAAAAGAAATCTGATCGCCGAAGCAACATTTCGATTCAAAAGAAATCTGATCGCCGAAGCAACATTTCGATTCAAAAGAAATCTGATCGCCGAAGCAACATTTCGATTCAAAAGAAATCTGATCGCCGAAGCAACATTTCGATTCAAATTTTGATACAATCCTTCCACTCTGAACCAAAACAGAATTCCTTTGTTATATTATTAGTCATACCAAACTTTATGGTGATTCGATTGATTGATTTCTTGTATGAGCAATCTTGTGGAAATTTTATGTTTATTACATACGCGCGATGCATTGTACAAAGGTTTTATTTGGTAGATGTAAACAATAAATAATGTACCCAGCTTTAGCAGAATAAAATCGTTCTGCGAAACATAAACATCGAACTTCGATTCATTGTTGTTCAGTTAATCGCTAAAAAATAAGTATCAACAGTGTTACCTGGTTTTAAGACAATTTAATCTTAAACCATTCTTGAATCAAATAATACAAAACGTACCTGCTGTAAATAGTTAATACATGAATATTTATGCGTTGGTATGTCCTTATTTGAAACAGCTAGAAAAAGGGATCTCAAGCGTATAAATAAAGAATTATTAGTAGTTACATATTGTCACACACTGTCACAGAATACATAATTGTCTCAGAGGAGCAAAAACGTGTGAAAAAGAGTTGAATAGGACAATTTTAAAGGGACAGGGTACCTATAAATATCGGTTAGTAATTTTAAATATACTAATGTCAGTAGCGTGGGTAATAGTAGCTCCGTAATGCAATTAGTCATTCAAGATCAATGAATTATTAATTTTCAATATTAAAACTGGTAATTTAAAATCAAATATCAGACAAGCGACAAAGTAGGCACCTATATGTATTTCATTAATAATTATTAATTTGTATTTCTTTTGTTTAAATATTTGACAGATGTCGTAATTTTTCAAGTTCACTAACATTCGAAACACACTGTGAGGCAATTTTTTTCAGCTTCACAAATCCTACATGTCTGCGCCAGTGTGATTATTTCAAAGTTTGCAAAACGTTACGATAAATGACAGTTTTAATATTATTTCAAAATTTAAATTCAACCTGTTTCAGGCGCCATTTAACTAAGTACCTGACTTCCTACTCATTGATATTGTGTTTTCCTTCTTAGAATAATAAGACTGATTCTCTCTAGAATTGCATTCTTGTAAAATGTAACGCAATAATGCTCATTCGTTTGAACTGAGATTAGCATTCCTAATGTAATGATACGCTGCTACGTTCATTAGGTGGAACAACATACAACATACGTCATACACCAAGCCTTGTGTATAGCATCTCAAATTCTGCACGAGGTATGACGTAATTCATATTACCAGCAAATATCACTTCATGTGCTGACCTCCACGAATCCCAACTACTCAGGGTTAGTGGAACTAACACCCCAGTAAACTACTTGAATGATGATTTTTTCGGGCCAAGAATGATTTCTAAGTCATTCATACAGTTTTGAACACAGGTGAAATCTTAGTGTAAAATATAATACCTACGCGATATTTGTTCAATGGAGCGAATTTTAACTAAATCAAAAATTGTTTGTCATTTTAAAGAACGGGTTTAAAATTAAAATCTTAGTATTTATCATAAGCTCCACACAGGAGGCCCTGAGGGAAATCATCGTGTCTTCTTTGTGGATGCTGTGTCGAGGGTATCTCCTTCAACCAGTCGCTCCAAATCCGGCCCGCCACACAGTAGGTGAACCCGGGCACCAAACGTACGAACGATTTTGAGTGACCCATGACAGAGGTCTTGGTTATTCAATTAATGGTTCCCGGACGGCACTACTCACACCCGCCTCCCAAATTGAAACAATCACAAATGAATACTGATCGAACAAAAAATATAGCACCGCTTATGAAAAGGGTGGCCATAGTAAATTCCATTCATATATGAATGTACGGATGAAATAGGTATATTAACTTGTCATATTGTTCAACTAAATAGTGCTACTATTATGTAATTGTGTTACTATTATGTATTATGTAATGTTACTTTTATGTAATTGTAATTGTATACATGTACGATAATTTGAAACCTGCTAATTTGACTGTCCTAAAACGGGAAACCTTCCTAGTTGGGCAGTCAAAACCTTCTTCCATACAATGTAATGTACCTTTTCAAAATAAACAAATCTTTCCTCTAAAACATGTACACTGAACCTATTTCAGTAAAAACATTATTTCATCTTAGCTTTTAAATGCCATTAAGCCATTGCTGTAGTTATTTCATGTAATAAATTACATACCATAAAACAAAAATTTGTTTATTTGTCTCAATGAAAACTCTTAAAGTTCTGCACAGATTTTGTTTTCTGAAATACATCTGTAAACTCTTTAAACATTTTTTTAACGCTGTAAGTACTTGATTATAGGAACTATCTCAACTATGATAATACAATTACACAAAATTGATAAATTTATGCCGCTATCTTTAAGAGACGCACAGATAAAAGGTGTGTGATTGGTAAATAGTAGATATTAATTCAATAATGCTGTTTAGTATCACCTCAATGGTGCTGTACCGTCTTTAAAGTATTATTTATAGTTCTTACCTACAAACTCCAAAATTCTTAGCTAATTGACTGTCGTAAAACGCAAAAGCGTCCTGACAGTCAAAAAATTACTTTTGTAACGGGATTATTAAATAAATGCACAATTTTAATGGTGAACACCGTTAGTAACAATTATTTTACAAGCAATAATTATTCGCCTGAAACACTCATCCACATTGAAAAATCTCCTGATAAAAGATACATGACGCCAACGGGACATGTATCTTTTATCAGGAGATTTTTCAATGTGGATGAGTGTTTCAGGCGAATAATTATTGCTTGTAAAATAATTGTTACCCTTTGTGCTATGCATAAAAAATCTTGTCTTAAACGTTAGTTTACCAAAATAAATAATAATTAATATTTGACATGTTCAAGTATTTCACCTAAAAATGTAGACAATTTGTCTCGACGCCATCTAGTGAGAGAGTTAGCACTTACAATGCCTTTCTCATATAAAATAAAGTTGGTTGTTTTCAGGTGAAAATGTAACAAGCAGTAATTGTTGAATGAAACACTAGTACCTATATATTGAATTATTTCGCGGATAAGAGATAAGCCGCCATAGCTCAGTGGTCAGAGCTGTCGACCGGAAATCGAAGGGACACGGGTTCGAGTCCCGTTGGCGTCATGTATCTTTTATCAGGAGATTTTTCAATGTGGATGAGTGTTTCAGGCGAATAATTATTGCTTGTAAAATAATTGTTACCCTTTGTGCTATGCATAAAAAATCTTGTCTTAAACGTTAGTTTACCAAAAAAAAAATAATTAACACCGTTAGTCTTTATTTTTGGGTGTAATCAATTTGAAAGTAGGTATGTCATGTATTTAGTATAGCAGTTCAACAATAGTAAAACAGTGTAATAAACTTTAACAGACACTTTATGGGTTCACTGAGGAAACAGGTTACACCTGCAACATTCCACTCAAAGGAACGTAATATGTTCCCTTAACCATTTGTTTTACCCTCTGGGTTAACTGCGTAAACTCCGAGCAGACGGTTTACGAAGCGTCTCTTGAATCAGACCTGCCAGAGGGGGCTGAAGTTTCTAGAGCGTACTAACCTTTCCAGAGCAATACAGGACCTTTCATCGGTCATCACAGTTCTGAAATCCTTCCCAGGGATCACATCTGTAATCCAGAGCGGTGAGGTGAAATAAACTAACCAATAGCATCCCTCGTCATGATTATGCAGGAGACGAAGCGATGCAGGCATAAGTAAGATTCGAGATCGAAAAACTGATTTTTCGTTAGTCTGTCTGTGTATCTCTGGGTCAGTGAAATATGAAATGTCACTTTCAAAATCGGAGTGTGAAGAATTCAGACAAGCGATAAAGTACCTACCTCCAATATAATATTTAAACAGAAATTATTTTAATCGCCACTTTAAAAATAGGAACTGATATGTCAAGAATTTAAACTATCCCGTGATATTTCGCTATTGATGTAATACTTACTTTTGATAATAATGCGACTGTTCTAAAGATTGACGGTAACCCTGTACCGATTTTGGCAAAAAAATGTAAATATGATTATCTGCTCAAGTAAGTAGATATATATTTTTCCTTGCACTGTATTAGAAATTCCAGCAACGATTGATCGTCGTTTTGGTTGTCAGACAGATGCATAATCATTTATAATACTATGTCATCGTATGAATAAAGCTCTTGATACCATAATAATATTTGATATGCTCAATATCATTTAGATCTCTATCACAAAAAATTAACATCGCAACAACGAACACTCTACATTGGTATGCAATCAAATACGTACCTACGTAATTTGTACTTTGTACTGGCACTCCCATTATAAACATAGAAACGTCTAAGAATGTTTAACTACTGTAAAAGACGTTAACATGTTTTTCTTATGATCATTTCAGGGAAAAATATGTTTAAATATATGTAGGTGAACAAGTTTCCGCACACGCTCTGCATTTGAGCAGCCTACAAGCAAATAAAATAAAACAGTTTATTATAAATATTTCCTCTTCGATTTTTTGACGTGAACGCTGACACTTCTACCGTGTATGTTTATGAATTACTAAATAAAACCCAAATTTACGTGGGACATGTGACAGCTGAGTGCAAAAATGTAATTAGTTTATTTAAAGCTGCGTTTACACCAAAGTCTTCCACTAAGTTTTCCACAAGTTGCGGCAATTTGTTGCTTTTTCTGCAAAATACAGCAACTTTTTCTGTCTTCCACTTGTGGAGAGACCAATCTTCCACTAAATTTTGGTTTTGAATTTTGTCGGTAAAGATCAAAGAAAGTTGACAACTAAAAGTGGAAGATTTGTTGCTGCGCGCTTTGCGCTAGCAACTTGTAGGAAACTAGTGGAGAACTGTTCCCCCTCCACGCAAACTTTCAAACTTCAATAACAAACAGTGAAATGGTTGATTTTGAGATTTTAAGTAAGTTCAAATAACCGAGACTTGTGTACGAATCACCAGTAGCCAAAAAACGTAATGTAACTGCTAGCTTTTCTTGGACAGGCACTGCTTTCCTGTAGTTTGTGTCACGTTTCTTGATTTTATGTTCGATCATTGAAATCAAATACTCAAAGTCAGTACTGGTCAATCTCAGAAAGTTTTTGACACTCCCGTCGCACCTCCGCTCACCACTCAACGGATCGACGTCATCTTCTCGGAGAAAATGCCTAATTCTTGACACTACTGCCTTTCGCGCCAATTCTTTGGCAACAAGTTTTCATTTGCTGTTCTAAATTTGAGAAGAGCAACTTTTAGGTGGTAACTAAAAGTTGAAAACAATGTTTTGTCAACTTTGGTGTAAACGCGGCTTAACTAGTACCATAAACATTTGAATATTTGATTCGTACAGATTTTTACCGACATCTTTTTATTTTGTTAAAAACGACCTTTTTTTCTTTTTCACTTGAATCCTCTTTTCTTAAGTTGAATAATAATTTGGAAATGTGCTGTGTGCAAGCAGCGCATCAATGTAAATACTTAACTGCGAAAATATATCATGAATCATACCATGAATCCTACATTTTGTATTTTAAAGTATTAAATAAAAAGTTAAACAAAATATGCGAATTCCACAAGATCACAATATTTTTGACAACTGCTTAAAATGGCTTCCCAAAACATTAATTATTGGTTTATCCATCATAAACGCTCCATCTCGTGGCAGAACTGTCACAGCAATAATTAAAATTAAAAGCACATATTTTTCCAACATGCAAATTATGAAACGTTGCTCGAAATAACAAATTACATCATTCACGATATTAAAACCGTCTATGTACAATTGTACATGGTTCGTAGTTCGAATATCACGACCAAACCAAACAATGAAAATTATATTCGTCCCACTCATTTCTCTTTTAAATTATATTGACGACATGAGATGTGCAGATGTGACAAATAAATTAAGTTTTTTTAACGTTAGATGTCAAATCCCACATCCGCTGAGTTAAAAAAAAACTTTGTTTTGTAAATATATGTTATACCCACGTACATAGATAGGTGTTACCTAATCTAAACTATCAGTAAAAAAGATTATCAATAGGTTAGGTTAGGTGTGTATATTTTTCTATCACCAATGTATTAGAATAACACTGGGGTATTTTACTCCATCGTGTTTGGAGACAATAAAATCGATATTCACCGCCATTTTGATTTTTTAACTTTTGAACGGTATTTGAATTTGGCACGTGTCCACTTTTGATAAGCTGTCTAGCATAACGATCGCGTTATACATGACAGCTAAGTATTAAGCTTTCAAAAAGAAGAGTACGGAGAAACGGAAACATTTTTCACCTGAAAAAATAAAGTTGGTTGTTTTCAGGTGAAAAATGTAACAAGCAGTAATTGTTGAATGAAACACTAGTATATATTGAATAATTTCGCGGGTAAGAGATAAGCCGCCATAGCTCAGTGGTCAGAGCTGTCGACCGGAAATCGAAGGGACACGGGTTCGAGTCCCGTTGGCGTCATGTATCTTTTATCAGGAGATTTTTCAATGTGGATGAGTGTTTCAGGCGAATAATTATTGCTTGTAAAATAATATATGTTATTCTTCAAAAACAACATGTATTGTCTTAGGAACTTAAAAACAAGTGTTCAAAAGAAAAATGTTATAAATAGGTAGAAATTTGATATGCGGGCCTCAAATGGTGTTGACCGTCGATTTGATGACCATCAAATTAAATGAATTTTTATGTTTTTTTTATGTTTGATGGCTCTAATATTATATCAAAAACAATAATATTAATAAAATAAAATCTATTTATCACTTTAGTTCTTTTTAATGTTTCTCTGTGTCGACATTATTAAATACATCAAATAATCATGATAACACACGAATGATGCAGGTATGAGCAAGGTGTGTTTACATTCTAGGAAAAATACATGCACTTGTGTACTAGCCACACGATTTCACAATCTGTTACTTAGATGCTTATTTATTATTGATCTGTGATAAATTTGAAGTGGCTCATTGAGCAAGATATATTTATTTTTAAATTGATATATTTCGGTGGGTTTAAGCCTGCCTAGTTACTTATCATGATTAATTTTTGGTTTATTAAGCCGTACTGCGTTTCATAATTTTTAGCCAACGTTCAATTCAATTCAATCACTTTATTCATTTTAAAAACAAAAATAAACTTTAATCCATTTTAATAGGTACCTACTTAAGGAAAACAATAAGGGTACTACTAATAAATGCAATTATAAACCCTACACAACTGACAAACAACCATTAATGTATCGTAAATGGTTGTGTACCAGTCATGCAAAATCCAAAATAAGAACGTCAGCAAGGGGGTAAATTTATATAAGCAGATTTTATACTAATAACAAAGCTTGTCATCTAATGCCGTCGCCCGTAGGTAGGCAAAGAATTGGCACAAACCAAGAGTTGCAAGGGTGCGAGAAATGTTGCGCGACGAATGCTCTATGGTCTCTGTACTGTACACGGCAGATATCATTTTTTTTTTTTTTTTTTTTTTTTGTTACATACATGGTTTTAAAATACAAATTATGTTTTTTACATACATATTAAAAAAAGAAAGAAACAATGCGAATTACAGAAAAGTATATGTACACATGCACATATGTATACATATATAGTGTATTACACTCCATACATAACATACACACACAATACACGTACACACACACGAGTTCATAAACAGCATATACATAAAAATAATAATATGCATAAATGTATGATGGCAAAAAAATCCCACATAGGCATCGCCAGTTCGTGGGTATACTTGTGTTTCTTTAAGGCAGTTCAGTTAAAATTACTCTAAATATACATATTTTATCTTTGTAGAAAATTGAAAAGAAAAGAATGAAAATATTTATAGTAAAATCATTATTTACTGTATTTACGGGATTAAATATGAAAAATAAAAGTTAATAAGGATTTGTTAAAAGTTAATAGAGATTAAGATCAGATGTTACAGCAGGTAAATATTAATATCTATGGTATTTATCCAAGACTTTATTACATTTTTATGTTTCCTGTAGGATGATATATTTTCACATTTGATTTCTGTATTGGTATAGAGTGCATTATAAATTTTTGGTGTAATAAAATAAGCATGTCTTTGCGCAAGCCTTGTTTTGCACAGTGGAACTTTAAATACATTATTTACCCTATTACTAGACCGATTTTCATTTTTTATAAAAAGAAAATTTCGAGCAAATATATATTTTAAACATTGTGTACAGTAAATTTTTCTTATCTCTAACAATTTAGCCTCTTCGAATAATTGCAAGGAGGGGTAGGTCATATCTTTATGCAACATTATTTTTAGTATTAGTTTTTGTGTTATTTCTAGTGGCTTAATATGGGTGTTATAAATCCCCCCCCATGCAATTATTCCATAAGATACTGATGATTGCACCAATGCATGATACACCAATTTGATTCTTTTGATATCTACTATGTTATTTAAACGTTTAAAAATATAAGTTAAATATCTAAGTTTATTTACAAGCTTTTCTACGTGATTTGTCCATTTGAGTTGGCTGTCTATTATAATTCCTAAATATTTAACTGTATTCCCCGATTTCATTTCTGTACAGTTAGTGCATAAGACAGGATTGCAAGTATTTTTGTGAAACCTTATACTTAGATGAGTTAAGGGTGCCGCTTTTTTGGTATTATAAAAAGGAATATATATAGTTTTTTCACAGTTCAGAGTTAGAAGGTTTTGATTGAGCCATTCTTTGACAATAATTGTGCACTTATTTGCATTTTTAGAGACCTCGTCATCATGTAATAATGTATGAAGCGCGCTCTACACTCGCGGCGCGAACGGCCGCGAAGGCCGCGAAACGCGAGTGTGGATCTTGTTCACGCCTTCGCAATCTTCGCGTTCGCGCTTCGCGCCATTCCCCGATTTTTGTCGGTTTTTTGGCCCGCGACAAAGGGTTTGCGTTTTAATGCCGCGAACAAGACTGAAGCTTTGCGAGTGTGGATGGACACAGTTCACGCGTGAATCGCGGCGTATATTCACGGCGTGAATTCACGGCGCGACTTCGCGCGCGAGTGTAGAGCCAGCTTTAGCTTGCAATCCAGTAAACTGTCGGTAATGCAGATTTCTGTTTTCGCAGATACCGCTTTTACGCTGAATGTCATTATCTTATCATCGTCAAATTGACCCACGGGTACTATTATAAGGGAACTATTGTAACAGGTAATTTAATATAATAATATAAATTGTAATTTGACAAAAGACAGAAAACGGTGGAATGACGCGTAAACATGTAAATACTAAAAAACGACTGTGAATCAAGTCAGTCACCAAGTGACGACGAAGTTGTGGATTTTTTTTATAGTATGTGCCTAAATAATATATTTTTAAGAATATTTTCAAATTATTTTATCTAGTTTATTTTGCAGAACTCTAATTGTAATTTTTGGTTTTTATTTTATACATTAAATAATAATCAAACAGGTCATAATAGACGAATAGGTAATAATAATAATAGGTCATATTTACGATTAGTCATAATAGACCCGATATAGTTTTACATGACAAAATTAAAAAAATAACTTATATCATTGATGTCGCTATTCCAAATTCCTGTAACATTCAAAAATCTGTTAATGAAAAAATAAGAAAATACACAGATTTAGGAAACGAAATAAAAAGAATTTGGCATTCTCAAACTATAAAAATATTACCATTCGTTATTTCGGCTACTGGCATTATACCTAGCTCTCTCATTAAAAATTTAGGCGTATTAGATCTATCAAAAAATTTATATATAAAGATGCAAAATTCGGTCATTTTGAATACATGTAGGATAACGAAAGATTTTTTAAATATTTATGTTGAGGGATCAGTAGGATTTATAGGCCCTGTTAGAAGTTCTACCGAGCCGAACCCTCTGATATGAAAATATCTGGAGTCGGTGAATTTTTTTTCCCATTTGATCTCTGGTGAGTTGACGTGTTGTTGTTCTTGTATTGTTTTGTATTTATTTTACTTATGTAATGCACTTGCATAGTGTTGATTGACTAGCTGATCATTTGTGGAAAAGTGAGTGGAAGGGTTTAGTTTTTCCTATGGGGAAGATTTAACCCGGACAACAAAATCGGAAGCATAAAATAAAAATTTATAAACAAGTTCTGCTGTGTAATTATCATTACGCGTGGCAGTTATTTCGCCCTCTGAAGGCATAGAAGCTAGACAGTCTGATAATGCCTTCCCGAAGGGATTCTATTTAACACCAAGATGATGCTTTAAGCTGAAAATGGTGTACCGTGCACGTCGATCGTGTACATCCCTCGCAGTATTATGTAGGCAAATTAATGAAGAGTTGTAGTGCAACGCAATTCGTTACGCCCTGTGGACGAGGACCATCTGTCCAGCTCGTCAGCGCTACATCGTCGGTTGACAGACGGTAAGCGTGGCACATGGGCTAATGAAAGAGGAAGCACAACACGGCATAATAACCCAAAAATCACGTTAATACTGCATCATACCTACCTAGCTACTTATTATTGGTGACCTTGGTTTTTTCATCATTTCTAATACTATTAAAAATCAGAGCCGCATCAAAGACAGGAAAACCTAAGCCCTGACCTTAGGCGCTATTTCGGAGAGCGCCCAAATTAGACGGCAAAAAACGAAATTATAATCTTTAAAAACAAAAAAAAGTTCATACATACTATACTTAACGGTACATGATGTGCGGAAACTCGTTGTACAAGCGGGAAACTGGTGATTCTACATCACATTGAGAACCAAAAAAATATTTTTTTTTTCGATCTGAACTACTTTCGAACAGGATATAGGCTTCTTTTCATTTTAAAATAAGTCGAATTGCTGATATTAACCCTTAAGCGATCGAATTTTCAAATTAGACCCAAAAAATTCCAACTTATAACTCGATTTACTCGAAAACGAAAGCTCAAATAAAAAAGTTAAGCCTCAAAATCGACTGCAAATGAATTCACAAGTTTTCCGCCGAATTTCCGGATACTGTGTATATTTTTATGAATTAAAAAGAAAAACGAACGTTTCCAGGTAAAGATTAACTTAAAAATATTTTATTTTCTCCTACTACCCTCATAATAAGCGATAGAGCAAAGTTTTTGTGCCGTGATAGAGGACTTAGCTTATCAGTGGAATCCGACACTTCGAACCATTCCACCAAGTACGCAATTTTAAACAATACGTTTTATGTGTGAATACCACACAATAGTTCCATATGCTCCCCACTGTTCCCCACTGTCAGTTGTGTTATATTGTGAGAATGGAGAAAGTAGTAAGAAGAATGATTTTGGGAAAAGGAAGGTTGGGAAATACGTCGCTATTCAGAACTGGTCACAACACGGTTAAAGCTATTTCAAGCAACGCGCAACTTTTCGATTTTAGAATTTTACTGAGAGTATCTTCAACAAACCAAATTCACCTATATTCATTTTTAGGTAAGGTTGAAATAGGTATATTTTGTACTGGAACGCAGTGTTGGAAACGCATTGATAACGTGTTACGATTACCCTTATTTTTTATAGAAAACATAAAACTGAATCTTAGAGCATTTTTAGTGATTTCATCGAATGTTTAGGAACCTTGAAAACTTTTTGAGGGGACGCGTTTCCACTAAGGGAATAAGTGCCCCAGGCATCAAATTATCGCGCCCCGGCTTGTTCCGGCTCTGGTAACAAGACTAGTAATGACCTTCTTATAAACAACTACTTGTGTGCCTAGGTGTCTACTCTTGGCTAGTTGTGGAGGTTATTCGTGATGAAACCGACGATGCAAAGTAATAACCTTTTGATTTCCTTGTCGTGCTTCGGATCCTCGTATTTTATTGAAAAATACACACAGAAATAACAATACTTACATTATTTCATCACATCGAAAAAAAAACCAACATTAAAACAAAAACTTTCTCGATTACTTTTCTTTATTTGTATTGTATTATGTTTGTTTTTAACATATTATTATTTACACGTGTTCTGAACTTCTTTTTACTTGTTACGAAATTCTAAATTTTCGTGTTATGGTATATGTCTTGTACCATAAGTTATATTATATGAAAGACGAAAGGCGATGATGATAAATAAAATACGAATATAATGAAAAAGCAAATTGTTTGTTTGTGGCATGGTGGAGGACAGATATTTAGAATCGAAACGATGCTTGAAATGGTTTTAGCCGTGTTCGGTATCTAGATCTGAATACCACTCGATTAAGCCAGATAACACAACCATTATTATTATAATTTTTTCATTAACCCCACAAAGGAGGTCATATGTCATTTTTCGGGATGCTGTGTGGGGGCTCTTTTTTAAGGAAAGGAAGCAGATGAAATTCTGGGAAGGTAAAAGGGGTGAGGTATGTGTAGGAATCTAGGGATCAGTGTTTCAAAAAGGTCGCCTCAAACCAGCCTCTCCCGATCTGGCACGCCAAGCAGCTGGTGGACAGGCGCATCCTGAACACTCCTTACCCGATAAAAACGGGCACCACTGCTAAAACACCAAACCTAGCGATCCACTCGAGGTGACCTATGTCAATGATGTTGGTTATTCAATAAATGGTTCCTGGGGCGGCGGTAACCAAACCGGCCTTCCAAATCGAAATTATTACTTTTGTCATAGTCCCACTTTCAGGTTATACTTGTAGACGGTATTCATAATACGAATGATCAAAAGATGGTATAAAAAATAAGTTCATCGTTGGATTGATCAGCATTATTCTGTACCATAAACTGAAATGAAATGAATTATTTCGACTTGTAGGAGTGCTGAAATGATTTCGGTAGTATTACCAACATCTAGATTTCCATTATGTAATGAAATGGCAACCTTTACCGCTATTTGCCAGTAAGTTGATATCGCAATACGTTCATTGAGTCGCGTCGTTTAAAACAGGCTTTATTATGTAATTATTATTGCTCCATGTATCGAACGTCGGTATTTCCCAAAGAGCTGACAAAACCCACTGTCGCACGTCGCACCAACTAAACGTTTTAAATCCAACATTAACGTTTATTGAACAAGAGATTACTAAAACAATATTTTGTCAAACACACCACTTTATTGATATTTCTGCTGCCAATTGATAGCATTTCTGCATCGGATTTAAAAATACATCGTAATAAATTATAATGTGTTTATTGTTATCAAGTTTATTTTGGATAACTCCGTCTGAATTTTGTGATATTGTTTATATATTCCATAATATAATTTTATTCAAATAGAATAACAAATAGACCGGTCGGTGGCGGAGTTGCTATCGCGCTTGGGTCCCACCCAGGCGTAGTGTGTTCAATTCCTCGGCTGGCTAAGTCCTCCATCACAACACAAGCAACATTTTCAGCTTACTGTGGTGGTAGTAGGAGATTTTCAAATATTGTCAGGTTATTCGTAACCCGGGAATGTTTGTCTTTCTTTTTAAAAAAAATAAAATAATAATAATAATAATAAATTATTTTATTAATAAACAGCTGTTTCGCCTTCTGAAGGCATTGTCAAACTGTGGTGACGCTACTTACAGATGATTTTTTAAAATCTCTTCTATATTATTCTTCCCCACCATTCTCTTCCACATCTCCTTCCCCTCCCCAATACCTTCAGCCTCACAACATACCCCAATTGGGGATGCGGGATACCCATGATGCTCTTATTAATTTGCGTTCAAATTATTGATGTAATAATAAAATAAATGTAAATTAATATATAAAAAATAAAACCAACAGAAATAAAATAAGTTATCTAATTGTGGATACCAGTCGTCGAGATAATTATGTTGTCAAAGGTTTTTTTTGGTTCTGTAAAAAATATGGTTTCATATAAAATAAAATGTTACTCAATTTGGTTTTAAGACCAATGCTTCATGACCCATGGGTGCTTTTTGAAAATTTGGTCAACTATCGAAAAATAAAAAAAATTCAGAGATATTGGTTTTCCGATATAAATTCTTTTTTTTTTTTTTTTTTTTAAAGTAATACCGCACAAGAGTCCCAACTGCTCCCGTCTGGAGCCAGTGAGACTATGGCATCCCCAATTGGGGTATGTTGTGAGGCTGAGGGTATTGGGGAGGGGAGGGAGATGGGGAAGAGGAAGGTGGGGAAGTACCTGGCTATTCAGATCTGGTCACCAAATACGGCTAAAGCCATTTCAAGCAACGTTTCAATTCTGAATGGTGGTCTTACACCAGGGCGATACTGAGAGTATCTTCCACTCTGGAACGTGCCGCAAATATACTATATATTATTATTTAAATTAATTAATTGTGAAATAACACAAATTAATGAAATAAAATTTATTTGCGCACGCCGGGTTCGAACCCGCGACCTTCGGATCTGTAGTCAAAAGCGTATACCACTAGACCACTAGCAGGGATTCGAAAAACCTTTAGCTTTTTACATTCACATTTAAACTACTTGATTGAAATTTGGGGAAACGCAATGAACTACAGGTAACACAAAACAAAATTATCATAAAGCTATTTCACTTCAAACCTAGAACATCCGCAAAAAAATTATATATGGAAACAAAACTATTAACATTAAAAAAAATTATATGAATAAAATACATGTCTCCTTATATACAAAATAAATAATAAACTCATACATACAAATAAAGAACTCATTAAAACGTCCCAAGTACAGACACACTTTACACGGCAACACGATAAAATACATTTAAACACCATACATACTCATTATGGCAAGCAATCCATTGGTTACGAGGGGGGCAACATATATAATTGCCTCAATTGCCCCCTAAAAGTGTAGCTACGTTTAAAAAAAATTGTTCACTTTTATGCTCAATCAACAAAACAATGAAAGTGAATAATATTATTATGTAATGTATTTATGTGTAATGTAAGTTAAATAAGTGAAAATATAATTTTATTTTATCTAGATAAAAACTTTAATAAATAAAATAAATTATTAAAAAACAAAAATAATTTTGTCCATCTGTAATTGCGTTTCATACCCCTGTGCGTTGCACTGTTACCCACCTGTGTCTTATCAAACCATGTTTCTTTTTAATAAATGTACGAGAGTTGAGGTAAAATATTTCGGTAAACCAAGAAAACTGCAAAAACAGTTTTACTTCATTCGTATAATATTGTTTCGACAATGCATGCATCTGTTCAAATCCGGCCTACATCTTGTAGTTGTTTGAATACTTTGAGGCTATTTAGTACGCTAAGTAGGTACAATGTATTTGCACAATGTACATTACCAGATCGTAAAGATGTTTGGCCAAGAATAGAGAACACGGATTTATCTTTTTCTCGTAACGTAGTAATATGCCTCGTTTTAATAACGTTATAAATTTTCCAGCCGCAGACAAAGTAGCGAAGTCAAGTAGCTTTTCCACGGCAAAAATAGAAACATACCATCCTGGTTTATGGTATTTATATTTTATAATCAATATTTTTGGATATCTCTGTGTTACGACGGACGATATTAATAATGATGAAAAATTTATTTGTAAATGTTTTATTAGATTATTAAATATGTTTACATTCTTTTTGCTTCGATAATATTGACAAAAAGGTTAAATATACGAAACTATTTGAAGACAAGATTAAAAATAGATCTTTTGGAGGAATCGTCAAGTCATGATATCAAATCTTCTTATCTTGCAAGATAAAGGCTGGGATGAACAGTGCACGGTAGATTCGTCCGTCATCTGCCCCTTGCGTTGTTGCATTAGATACAAATCTTCGATTACCTACATAACGTATATAGGAAGCACAAAACAGACCTTCTTTAAAGGCGAATTACAGTATGGCTGATAAAAAATGGCAGAAAAGCAGTGTCTGACTGAAGACTTAGAAAAATATACCATGGAACCAGGGGAACCTGGGGGAAAGAAACTAATCTATCATACCGTCTTCATCCGTTTCATGAGAGACAACCCTGTTATTGAGAAGTGAAGATATAAGTATACGGAGAGGACTGAACTTGGAAAACCAGAAGGACGCCGCACAGTGGGCTGAAAATCGCCTTTCATAGACATAGAGACTTGAATTTTCAAGGGTATTTTTTTTGGCTAGAAATGGATTCTGCTGATCATTACTATGCTATAAAATGTCGTACAAAGCAATTGCGTGTACAAATGAAGGAGTTATAATTTTTTTAAGAAAAATTTGTATGGCGCTGACATTAAAAATGAGGCTATCTCTGGAATCATAAGGTTGGCCGTTCTATCCTTACACACAGATAATACTACTATTTATTTGTATTTTTTTGACATACTTCATATTGTGGCGCAAGGGGCGATGTTTTTTTTAAAAATCCTCAAAGTTGAAAAAACCCTTTTTAATGTTGATGATTCATTTTAATGCTTAAACGCTTTTAGGCTTGCAGTTTAAATAAAATATTGTAAACTAGACAAAGCATACTCATATGTAAAGCATTTAAGCATTAAAATGAATCTTCAACATAAAAAAGTTTTTTTTTCATCTTTGAGGATTTAAAAAAAAAAAATCACAAGTTTCGCCACAATACGAAGTATGTCAAAAAAATACAAATAAATAGTAGTATATTTGTGTGTAAGGAAATAATGGTCAACCTTATGATTCCAGAGATAGCCTCATTTTTAATGTCAGTTCCATACAAATTTTTCTTAAAAAAATTATGACTCCTTCATTTGTACACGCAATTGCTTCATACAAAATTTTATAGCATATTAATGATCAGCAGAATCCATTTCTAGCCAAAAAAAATACACTTGAAAATTCAAGTCTCTATGTCTATGAAAGGCGATTTTCAGCCCACTGTGCACAGTGTTTTGGCTTGCAGTGTAAATAAAATATTGTAAACTAGACAAAGCATACTCATATGTAAAGCATTTAAGCATTAAAATGAATCATCATCAAAAAAAAGATTTTTTTTTCACTTTAGGATTTAAAAAAAAAAAATCGCACCTTGCGCCACAATATGAAGTATGTCAAAAAAATACAAATAAATAATAGTATTATCTGTGTGTAAGGATAGAACGGCCAACCTTATGATTCCAGAGATAGCCTCATTTTTAATGTCAGCGCCATACAAATTTTTCTTAAAAAAATTATAACTCCTTCATTTGTACACGCAATTGCTTCGTACGACATTTTATAGCATAGTAATGATCAGCAGAATCCATTTCTAGCCAAAAAAAATACCCTTGAAAATTCAAGTCTCTATGTCTATGAAAGGCGATTTTCAGCCCACTGTGCGCCGTACAGTTTATTTCTAGTTCATAGGCTCTTACATCAATGGCTCTATATAATTTTATTATCAGAAAACCGATTCAGAAAAACATATTTATTATTTAGAAACAGATACAGAAAAACCTACTTATTATTGAAAAACAGATACAGAAAAACATACTTATTATTTAAAAATAGATACAGAAAAACATACTTATTATTAACAAACAGACACGGAAACAGACAGCTGCCCAAATAAAGAAACGGATATGTAGTTTAATAATCATTTTCATTTTTATATCATTATTAGTTTTACTTTTTCATTGTATTATTGTTATTTTATCACTAGATGTACCCCGACACGCGCGGCTGTGTGCTCAGTATTTCTGTGCAAATAGAGAAACAATAGCGCGGTTTGCTTTTACGTCCAAGAGATGGCGATGTTTAAAAAAATCATGTTTTTACCCGTCACATGTGGCTTCTACAAAATTCAGATATACGATATAAAAACACACGTGTATTCGAAAGCAACACTGTGTCAAAATATTAAAGAAATTGGTAAAGAACTTTCGTAGATTTGAACAAACGAACATGGATATTTTTATTTCATAGATTTGTATTATGTTACTACTACAATATGGGCATTTGCCAAGTTTGGAGTATTTTAATAAAAAATATAGTAGTGTCTTTAGTTATTATCTGCATACTTTCATTGTATATATAATTTATGTATACTGCGTATACCAACTATTTTCAACTTGGTTACGTGCGGTATAATAATAACACTGCAGCTGCATTTTTTGCATAAATACTACTAGGAATAATTCTGATAAGTAATTAGGTACATTAGGTATCTAAATATTTTTCTTCCGAGGCAGGTACGCCAAATTCCAACGACTTATTGTGTTGCAATATTATGTATAGTTATTTAATCCTTTCGGACTTTGCTCTAATTTAAAAATACAATGATTTCAAAAAATTTTCCTCGTTATCTAGAGCGAATAAAAATTGGCGGTTTTTGTTTTTCAATTGGTAGTATTGCTGGCTTTGGTACGCTCTATTTTTTTTAATACGATTATTGCTAATCGTTCAGGCGATAACCATTTTTATATTTTAAGATGTCATTTTTGTATTTCTCCATCGAATTCTTTTGAATGTAAGTTTTGGGGTACGTTTTGAAATATCTTTTTGTAATTGTTAAATTTATTAAAATGATGTATTTTTTAATACATTTATGATTTGAAACAATGAAATAAGTACAATTATTTTACTCTTTGAACTATTTTATAATTTATTATCATAATAGAATATGAATTTGGATGAGTGCACCGGTAAAGGCCCTATCATTACTTTTAATCCAAATTTTTACGCTATCTTTGAAATTTTTTTGTGAATGACATGTTTTTATTTTATCAGGAAGAATGTTATAAAGTCTAGTCGCAAGATATCTAAAATTTCGTTGTCCAAAAGTAGTGTGCGTTACAGGAATTTGAAGTAAGTCTTTGTTATTGCTTCGAGTACAGCGAGTATTAGATCTTTTTTCGTAGTATGTATGTTTATTTGTGTATAGGTGAGTGAGTATTGTTTTTGCGTATGTCTGCCGAACATCAAACACATTCATAATTTTAAAGATCAAGTTCGAGTCAGTAATTAGAGGAAGCCTAAGAATTATTTTTATAATAGTTTTCTGTGCCCTTATGATTGGGTCTAGTGCAGATGAAGTTCCACCTCCCCACGCTATGATACCATACTCAATAATAGATTGACAGAGTGCAAAATAAACCATTTTCAAGTGTTGTAAGTTGAGGAAGTTTCGTATCGTTCTGAAGAAGTGCATGGTTTTTCTTATTTTGTTTGCAATACTTTGAGTGTGAAGATTCCATTTGAAGTATGGATCAATGGTGAGGCCGAGGTACTTTATCTGAGCAGTGCGCTCAATGTAGGGACACTGACAACATTCTTCAGAATTCAAACATGTGTGTATTCTAATAGAGGCATCGTCATGAGGTTGACCTGTAATATTAATGCTTGATGTGATGTATTTGGTTTTCTCGGCATTCAGTGTGAGCGTATTAGTATCCAACCATTTTTTTACAATGCTTATGTCCGTTTCAGCTTTTTTGTAGACAGCTGGCCAAGTGTCAGCTTCAAACAGAAGAACAGTGTCATCGGCAAAACTAACTATTTTCCCCTGAATATTAATGTTACATAAGTCGTTAATATATACCAGGAACAAAATCGGTCCTAATATGCTTCCTTGTGGTATACCATAATTAGTTGAGCAGGTGTTGCTTAATATGTTATTTATTTTAACTTGTTGCTTACGCCCATTAAGGTAGCTTTTAAAGAATTTAAGTTCGTTGTCCGCAATACCGATTTTTTCAAGTTTATTTGTTAATTTACTGTGCGATATGGTATCAAAGGCTTTAGATAGGTCTAAGAAGATTGAAATACATTTTTTGCTTTTATCAAGGTTTTTAACAACGAAATCAGTGACAGCAGCAATAGCGTTTGAGGTACTCTTGTTTTCTTGAAACCCGTATTGATTTTCTGAAATCAGTTTATGGCTCACGAGAAATTTTACCAACTGTGCATTGACAACCTTTTCAAATACTTTAGATAGACTAGTTAGTAGAGTTATTGGTCTGTAGTTGTTTATGTCTGTCTTGTTACCTGTTTTATGTATAGGAATAACAATACCTTGTTTCAGGTTTGCGGGGAAGTGGCCCTGAGTGATACTAGAGTTTATTAAGTGTTCTAGGGGCAATGCAATTTCCGTAGAAAGCGTTTTTAAAATCTTGGTTGATAACCCATCAATTCCGGCACTAGACGTGTTTTTTAGGGAATTAATTATTTTTAGAATCTCTTCCCCAGACACTTTTTGAAAGTTAAATCTTCTTTGAGAAAATTGGAGTCCTATTTCAGAAGTTTGAGCATTCCCACAATTTGGTAGACGAGAAGCAAGATGTGACCCAATATTAATAAAAAAATTATTGATGTGATCCGCAACGAGCTTTGGGTTTTTTGAGGTATCAATAATTTCTCCATCAATGCAGAGTTTACTTATGTCTTGTTTGTCTTTAGTGTTTTGTGTATTTGTGGCTTCTCTTAAAATTTGCCATATTTTTTTGGGATCGTTGTTGCTTTCTTTGATTTTGACTCCGTAATAGATTTCTTTTGCCTTTCTGATGACGTCACCGCACGTATTTCTGTATCTTTTGTAGATGTTTATTGCTATTATGTCATATGGATTTTCTTTCACTTTTTTGTGTAGTGCGTTTCTTCTACGGATGCAGTTGATGATTGAATGACTTATCCATGATTTCAAGGGTTTAATTTTGTTTGGAATTTTTTTTGACAAAATTGTGTATTATTACTTAATTCATTTTTCAGAAAGTCAACAAAATATATCCATGCATCATCTGAGTTTTTTATTTGGAAAAGCTCTTGCCAAGATTTATTTTTAATTGAGGCTTTTAAATTTTCAAAGTTAATATTATTGTATATAAGAGACTGATCTCGTCTATTTTTTGTGGTGTCGGATTGCAAAGTGAAGATTGTTGTGTAGTGATCTGTAATTGTTGATTTGTAAATGATGCTTTTGTTTTGTTTATTAGTTTTGACCATTATGTGATCAATACATGAAGTTGATTCATTGACTATTCTTGTTGGTGTATTGATGGTACTAATTAATCCATGGAATTCTAACATGTTTAGGTAGTCATGACATTGGTGATGTGAATTGTTTGGGAGTATGTTGATATTTAAATCTCCCATAATTATCAAATTTTTAGTATGGGAAAGATTGGATAATATGCTATTAAGACTATTTAGAAATGGTGTAATATTACGATTCGAAGGAGAGCGGTATATTGCTAGAATGCAAGTGTCATTATTGTATGTTATTTGCAAACAGTTCGCGCCAATAATGTCTATTTCCGTTACAATGGGGTTAAGATCATTTTTTGTGTATACCACGACTCCATCGTTCTGGCTATCATGTTTTGTCGAATTGAAGGAAGAGTAGTGATTTATTAATTTTGGAGTATAAATGTTTGACAACCAACATTCCGTGAGAATAATTATATCAAAGTCTATATTAAGGTGGTTAAGCTGTATCTGGAGTTCGTTAAAGTTTGTATTAATTGACCTAATATTTTGGTGCATAATTGTAGTGTTTTTTACCTCTGCTATAAGATATTTGCAAATTTTGGCATCTGAAGTAGTAAAAGGGTTGATTTGATCACCATGTTCTGCATACATGCGATTAAAGTTAATAGCCATTATAAAATTTATACTAAACAAAAAAAAGAATTGTTTAATTCCCTTGAATGAGAGCTCCACTAATCCGTGGCCATCACTGGGGGTTTCAACCTTTCATTGCTAGTGCAGGAGTTCATTATTGTTACAGTGCGAAAATAAGCATAAAAGATATGACTCACCAATATTGGGGGAATCGACCCAGTGAATGACCGGTAAAAGTGGGGCTCTCAATCAAAGAAACTAATCAATTTTTTTAAGATCATCACAATGTTTGATGTAGTGTATTTGTCTGTCGCCGTCATTTTTCCTAATCATTATTTTACAGTCTTTGTACCAGACATATTTGAAGCCCATTTCTTTTGCCCTTGTTTTAGACCTCCACAGAAGATCTTTGAAATAGTGACCAAGGATTTCACCAACAAAAATCTTCTGGAATCCGTTTCCTTGTGCTGTAATTGTATTAAGTTGCCTTTTGTTCAGTAGAATTTGTCGTCTTTTTTGGGGGTTAGTAAATTTGACGTGGAGTTTTGGGGGGACTCCAGGTCGTCGGTCCGGAATTTTCTTGATGTCGAGGATGTCATCGCTTTTTAATTCGATTCCTGAGACTGCGGCAACCCGTTTAATCATTTCTGCAGGCTGCTCACCCTCTTTTACTTCGATCCCTGTAAATTCAAGGGTGTCTTCATGAGTTACTTGCTCCACTTCTGCCAGTCTGACTTCCAGGCTCTTTATTATTCTGTCCTTTTCCGTTAGCTCCTTTCTCATTAATTCAACTTCCGAAACCAGTTTGATAATGGTCTCCATCTTAAGATGAATGTCATCGTACTGACGGCTAATGAAGTCCCTTGTGTTTCTGGTTTCTTGATTTTCATCATCTATTTTCTTTATTATTGCTTGTTTAAATAATTCCAATTTTTTTTCCATTTTCATCTCAATTTTTTCCAGCAGATTGTCGAAGTTTAAAACGTGGGGCTCAGATGAAAGGTTAGCAGCTGTCGTTTGTCCTTTGCTTCTCAGATTTTTTTCTGAATTTGCCATTTTGGTAGACACTGTAGGTCAAACACTGCCTCTATTACCCTTTTGGTTGACTTGAGATGTACTGTTAATTTTTCGATTTTAAAATACTGATAATTATTTATTCACTGGTCAATCACTGACAAATCGAACACTGACTTAGTAAAACTAACAATTCTCATCGGATTTGACACATCCACGGGGAAATTTTCTCGCTGTACCAGATTGTTGACTATTTATTTCGGGAGCAGATCAAAACACAGCTGTCACTCGATTATAGGTATTGTTATGACAACTCACTCGATTATAGGTATTGTTATTGTAACAACGATACGTAGGTATTATATTTTAAATTTGGAATTAAGATTTTTTTATAATTATTTTTGGTTTAATTGGTTGCTTTGAAAGAAAATTGTAAAACTAAAATTTCATTTCGTGAAAACTTTTTTTTTTAAATTGTAAATAATTTGTTGAAATTCGCAATTTTGGGCTTATTTTTAAATAAAGATGGCTTTTCACAAACGAATTGAGTTTTCTTATTATTCACAACGACGACCTGTATGTTCAGCATTTCGTAAATTACTAAATAAATAAATATGCTACTCGAACAACAGAATTCGCGTCTCATTCGCCTATATATCGATACGAACAGCAACATAATTCGCGTAACCGGACAACTCCACACAGTGATAATTCAACACACCTTTAAAAAGTAATATAAAGTCATGAAACAAAAACCAGGTTAAATATGATACGTAGGTTAGGTTTATATGTTAGCTGTTTCTCCCCCATTTACCTCAACTCAATATTTGGGAGTTCCGTAAATGACACAATCTCGTGAATCTCGTGGACCCCCAAATTTTTTTCTTGCTGACATAGACCCCCAGCAAGTCGATATCGACCCCTGGGGGTCCATATAGGCCACTTTGGAAACCCCTGCTCTACACGATGGTGGTCAAAGATAAAATCAGAAAACAAAAAAACTCGAAATATTTGTACAATTCTAACGGCAAACTTTTTGGTTGAATGAATGAATGTTCTCTTCATTTGAAGATGACTAAAATATTAACAATCTCATTCAGAATGTTACGGTGGCTGTACCTACCTGGCATTCCACGGTCTAGACTTTGTCAAGAGAAACGTGCTGCATTAGTGACGCACTATTGACTCACTGTAGGAGGAAGCCAGAGATTTTATAGAACCCAGAAACAATACTTGCTCATTATTAGTAGGTACCTATTGACAGCGTATTTCAAGCTGACAATATCTGCCGTTTGCGGCGTGTTTACACTAATTTGTATGCTTTGTGACCTCGCAGCTGTTGACACAAAAACTGTAAGTAGAAAAGCTGAAGAAAATAATAATTATTTGTTATTTGTCATTCGGCTACCGGTGGCCTGTGGTTTTGAATATTATTTTGGACAAAAACTTTTTGACCGACAAACTTTTTTTACACATAATAATGTAGGTATAGTTGTAGAATATAAATAATTTTCGTTGCATATATATTTGCACCTCGTTTTAGATTAGGAGATAATATGTTATCTCTCTGGTGAGGAACAACCAATTAAAATGATAAAATATCAACATTCTAATTTCACTGGCCTATCTGTGGCCCAGGAGTAGTAAGGCCTCTGTAAAACGGCGACATCAGTTTCCCTTCAAATCGGTAGATCAATCAGTTTAGTGGAAATATTTGGTAAGGTCACCATCGCGTTTTGAATAAAATCTTCCGAGGATATTCTAACTAAAGAAACAAGATTCTAGCAAAGTATATTCCTTAAGGTTTCACATAAAATTGTAATTAAATAACTGGTTGAAAAGTTACTTGTCATCGAAAAATATCTCGGTATAAAAATTAAATTAAACTTCAAAGCAATTGGAGTTCCACAGAGTTCTCTATTCGGACCTGTATTATTTTTAATATTTATCAATGTTATTGTAACAATATTTAAAGGAGTAAATACACTCTTATTTGCGGATGACCTTAGGATTTACAACATGATTACCTCCATCAATGATTAAAATATTCTTCCATCTAATCTTGATCGCTTACAGGAGGGGCTTAATTACAGTTAACTCTGTTTAAATATTTTTACTTTTTAAATACGTCAATATTAATTATTCTCTAGAAACAAATATCTCCATTGCAGTATCAACAATATTCATAATAAAAAGATTTCTCATATTAAAGATCAAGGTATCTCACTCTTTGAAAATTTAAAATAATACAGGTCCAAATACAGAACTCTGTGGAACTCCAATTAAAGATCAAGGTATCTCACTCTTTGAAAATTTAACATTTGTCCTTCACATTAATGAAGTATCAAATAAGGCTTTGAACTGCTTGGGATTTATTTGTGAAACAATAAAAGATTTTTTACCGCTCTATTATTTTAAAAATTTCCTCGCTGCCTTAGGAAAAACTAATTTAGAATACAAATTTTCAATTTGGTCCCCATAATAAAAAGTACTTCGAATAAAAATTGAGGGAGATGAACACAAATTTTTAAGGTTAATAAATTTAAAAACTATCCGTACTTACCCATTGAACTAATTAATTATGTCGATTTGTTGAAATAACTTGATTTAACCTAATTATCTCGCAGAAGAATAATGAGCGATTTGTACATTTATACAAATTAGTACTCAATGGACGCACCTTACTTAACTCAGCTAATTATGTTCCGAGTAGCAAATCGCACCACGAGACTTCCAGAGTTGTTCTACCAGTATGTTTATTCGTCGAAAACAAACTATTTTATTCATTCCCCAATCCTAGGCTACATCGGCTTGGAAATAAATACAGTTCCGTTGATATTTTCGTTTATCCTGTACTAAAAACAAAATCAGTACTTTAAAACATTATGTTTGGCTAGTATTATTATTTTTTTAATCCAGCTACATCACGGGTGTGACTGATATGGCAAGATACGCTTACTCTACGCTTCCACTAAGACGAATACGGAACGCCATAAATACGTACTCCTTATACTGTCCTTATACTTGTGTGTTACTACGTTCTCTATCTCACTTTATGTAATTTCGACATTTACCATTCTTATATATTGTATTTATCGAAATAATCAGTTATTCGTATTTTGTATGTATTTACAAACGGAAAGAAACACCATAAGATCAGTTTTTCTCGTGAATTATTTTTGCACCTCTCAAAAGCACGGAAAGGCATATTTTCACAAAAAAGTGTCGTGTTTGTTGTAATTGGTGAGATTTTGTCAAGTTTGTCCACTGGACCTAGTTCAGTGCAACCCCCCGCGTTGTCTCAGTAACCTATCTTCAATTTTTAATTCACCTAAGGTCAGCACCAATATCAAATGTTAAAAATACTTATGTAAATGATCCGACCCGACATGTCGGGTTCTGCAAGTCGGATCGTGTGTAGGGCATATCATTGTTAAATTACGATTTTATCAACAATTTAAGATTCCGTTCCAAGCCTTCTTTATGAATATATTATTATTAGCACAAGATGCTGACGTTAGAAAAAAAATATCGATATTTCCATGGCGATTTACAATGGATAAGTCGATTGTTTTCTGATTCATAGGTGGCATGCTTAATCTCAGTTCAATTCTAAACAACGTTCCACTCATCACGAAACACGTCAAACATTTTGGCTATTTGATATTTTTGGCGTTGCATAAACAACTAGTTAATTTCGAGTGTAAATTTTCGAAACTGATTATTTGAAGTATCTTGATTTATTTTTCGGTTGTTATGCCGTGTTGCAATTCCTACTCCACGTTTTGTATCTCCGGGGTTTTCTCACAAACTTTCTCAATCAATAAAACTCCGGCTTCAACAAAACACTTGGGCAATTGTCTCCGTTATCTTAATTAGCAGACGGTTGGAATAATATGGACCCCGAATTTGAGGTTTTCACCTTATTTATTATCCTATTATTATCGACAGCTAACGCCATTTATCGGTAACCTAATAGACTATTCTAGTATCATCAATGGGTGAGCTCTTACATTGATATCAAGAATATTATAATTAGGACTATCCTGATTAAACGATTATACTTTTGGCTGTGAAAATCTCATAGCATATCTGATTATTTCAAGCGTCCAGGACGCAGTCGATATTTTATATTCTAATTAGCGGCATCTGTAGTATTATCCCTGGACTTCCTCCACACAGGAGTCCCTGAGGAAAATAATTTCCCTCAGGGCCTATTTCATCTTTGGGAATGCTGTGAGGAGGGTATTTTGGATGGGAGGAAGGAGGTCTTGATGAGACCCGTGTTGTAGGGGGGAGGGAAAACAGAGGCAAGCAAATCGTTCTACAGCCGAGCTGTTGAACTCAAAAACTATGCTCCGGTGCTGAAGAGATCAATGACGCTTGTTCCTCGAAGCAAATACCGGTACCTACCTGACGCCTGTGCTCTAGATATTACAATCCGTTTGGATAGAAGAATCTATCAAACGGGCCACCCGTTTCTACATAGGGTCAAGGGATTTAACAAAATACTCGTAGTACAATAATGTCCCATCACGAAGTAACTAAAAAATATCGATAAATAATGGTGACTGCCCATATTTCCATAAGTAGAATTTGAATCCATTGTTTTCAGGGCGTGTCGTATCAGCCGAGTACGATCCTCCGAGGTTGAAACCCTCGACGAACGAGTTTGTGGAGTCCTTGGGAGGAAACCTGACCCTCGAGTGCGAAGCAAAGCAACCGATAACCTGGGACGTGCCGATGAACACTATGATAGACGATATGCAAATGGCCTCCAGTAACATCAGCACATCAGAGGACCCCATCGCCGAGTACCCTTACAAGCTCCGGCTTGAGCTCTTCAATCTCACTGTCATGGATGTAGGATACTACACTTGCCTTTTCAACACGTCAGAAAATGATGAGAACGACAGAGAACAGTTGGTAGCTAACGGACAGGCAAAAAGAATCTATGTTTACGTAAACGGTAAGACTTTCTGAAATTAAATTTACCTGTAAAAGTTTATGTAAATACCTTATAGTTTTAACGACCCTTCGCAATAGTTACAACATTCTTGTATTATGAAATCTAAAACTCAATTGAATATCTGATCATTAGCATGCCGTTATTGCGTGGCTGCAATTTGCTTTTTGCACAATATCTATGCAAAATGTTTTGTTAGATCTGCTTTCTATTGATATCGAAAACCAATTCATTTTTCAAAGATAATTATCTTGTAAAACCGCTAATGGTACGTATACATTTGCGAACCGAGCCACGAATTACGGGAAAGAAACTAAGCATCCTCCTTTCCCATAAGTTGAGGTTCAGCTCGGCAGTTCGGCTCGTATATGTATACGTAGCATAAGGTTTGTGCAAGGTGAACACTGCAGAATACACAAATATTGTCCATCTGTCCATCCATATTTCAACTGTCGACAGTTTTTGGAGAACTTTACTGCAAAAATAAATTTTAAACATAAATAAATCAAATTTATGGCGAGAGATTGCAGTAGAAGAAGAGTGGTTTGGCAGAATGATATAATGTTGGGATTATTACGTTAAATTATATTGATTTTTGATTGTTCTGAAATAATCAATAAATTGTTGCTATAAACTCTATAATGTACAATATAAAGAAAATATGCATCTTGTACTTGCCGTAATGTTAATGAAGGTAATTTAGTCCTAACGAAGTCGACAGTTAAAATAAATGCAGTCGTTTAAATCAAAGACTTGGTTTAATATAATGTATTTTTCATAAAACGCACAAACTTCTCTGTGCAGTCGGTTGTCGCTTCTTTATATAGACATTAATGTAAAAACAAAAAACTTCATTCATTCCTCTTTTGTTATTCCTCGCACCGCTTTTGCCGGCCGTTGCACAGTGGGTTGAAAATCGTCTTTCATAGGCATAGAGACTTGAATTTTCAAGGGTATTTTTTTTGGCCAGAAATGGATTCTGCTAATCAATACTATGCTATAAAATTTCGTATGAAGCAATTGCGTGTACAAATGAAGGAGTTATCATTTTTTAAGAAAAATTTGTATGGCACTGACATTAAAAATGAGGCTATCCCTGGAATCATAAGGTTGGCCATTATATCCTTACACACAGATATACTACTATTTATTTGTATTTTTTGACATACTTCGTATTGCGGCGCAACATGGGATTTTTTTTTTTAAATCCTCAAAGTTGAAAAAAAAACTTTAAAAAAGTTGAAAAAAAAAACAAATTTGAAAAAAGAAACTTATGATTCGAGAGATAGCCTCATTTTTAATGTCAGTGCCATACAAATTTTTCTTAAAAAAATGATAACTCCTTCATTTGTATCAAAGATATTAGAAGAACGAGATGTGCTATGAGCAGTTCGTACTGAGTGGAATTGTTTTGCCGAGTGTCGCCGGTTTTGTTCACCAATACTACTGCACACCTTCGCTTACGCTAAGGCATCGCTAAGGTATCCGCACTAATACATAGAACAGATTTCTGTGCGTACACGTCCCGATACCGTTCAAAGTACCCTAATTAGGTAGTACTCCGGCTACGGTCCGGCGGCCAACATAGCATATCTCGTTCTTCTAATATCTTTGATTTGTATACACAATTGCTTCATACGAAATTTTATGGCATACTAATGATCAGCAGAATCCATTTCTAGCCAAAAAAAAAACCCTTGAAAATTCAAGTGTCTATGTATATGAAAGGCGATTTTCAGCCCACTGTGCGTTGGTAGTTTGTATGGCAGTGGTCCCGGTCCGGGGCCGGTGTAAGGAAGGGGTGTGCGTGCCGCCTTGCGTTTATTGCCATATTCAAAATTAGCTCCTGCCATTGGAAACCGGCCGGTAAAACCTTTGGGCGTGAAGCTTCACTTAAGTTAATGTTTCAGCCGCCTGCACATAAAAATTTGTTGAATCAACGCTCTTTCTGTAGATATATCCACCTATATTTTAATGTGTTTATTCAATGCTTCATGTTGAATGTTAACTTGCCAGAATTATTATTTGTAAGTATTGGCACTTAGATCCCGCAAGACTTATGGTGCCAATCGACGGTGTAGTGATAGGCACCCAGTACAGTTCCATCAATGTGCCATGCCGACCGACAGCCCCCAACGTGCTTGTTAACCTCTATCGAGATGGCGCCGAGGTACTCAATCATTTTCTAATTATATATTTGAAAACATTATTTAATAAACTAATTTTTTTGTTACTCCTTTCTTATTTTCCATCCATAAACAAACATTGTAAAGAATGTTGTTTTAGCCAAAATCAAAATTTCACCTTATTGTAGTACCTACTAAGTTATTATAGAGGGTGTAACGGGGTATACCCGGCAGACTTTAACAAGTAACCAAGCTTATTTAGAGAAATGGGTATATACCATACTGCTCTACCCACAATTCCTTTCACGCAGAACGGGACAGTAATATTGCTCTCTCTTGAGCCGGTAACGAATCTAGACAAACCGAGCGCTGAAACCCGGCACAGAACAGTCCCACAGTGGACTGCGTTGCAATCCGTTACCGTAAGTTAGGAAACTTTACTTTTCTGCGCAGGGTCTTACAGCAGTCGGTTTATGTCGATTCCTTACCGGTTCATTAGGGAGCCGCTTATAGGATGGAGCGGGGGGGCGGTTACTCGATTGACTAAGTGACTTAACCAGTGGCGAGATGTGATTTTTTTCTAGTCATCTTAGTGCAAAACGGCATCGAGTTTTTTTAATCCATGTAAGCTTAGGAAACGCTGATTAAAGTATGTCGGGTGTGTTTTGAATAAAATATCTAACGAGTAAGTTCGCTTCACTTGTTTTTTTTTAAACCCGAGTAATTAAATACTAGAAAAGAATTAAAGCCCTCTGAAAAAACTAATTTCCCTACATGCTACAGTGGTCAAATAATAAATGCAAGTTCAAAGTACAATCAGGCCGTAAAATTTACGTTCCGTTTGGAAGGTACGTAACCTTTGACAAAAAAGAAACTCTAGTTAAAATAAAAATAAATAGGTACAGGTAAATAATTTTAAAGACCCTTGTTTGTGTAGTGATGAACTGGGTGGATTTTTTTCAAAATTTGTTTTTATTAGAAAGCTGAAGAAATAATCAAAAAACCTAAAAATAACATTTTAGAATTGAACTGCGAGTCTAAATTAAATCGGAACGATAAATATCGCTACACATCCAGTAACTTTGGGCATTTTCGAGGTAAGAGGGGACTGCGTGCGGGCGTTTCAAACTAGTTCGAAAAACTTTTTTTTAATCTTTCAATACTATCGGCCTGCCAAAATACATTCAAAAGTCTCCTCTTTAAAATACTTGCCTGTACCTACTTCATTTTTTATTTTATTTTATTTAGGAAACAAACAGTCATTTATATATTTAGCATAAATAATGTCATAAAAATGCATAATATTACCAAATACATTCACTTCATACCAATGTAGAAAAGAAATACCAAAAAATAACCAAACCAAATTCTCTTTTAAATTAATTTTAGGTGAAAATACGATTTATTTTTTATTTTTTTTTTATATTAACTCCACACAGGAGGCCCTGAAGAAAATAATTTCCCAAATAAATAATGTTACATAAAATCTTGATGGATTGTTTAGATTGTACCCAATAAACTTCTGGAAAAACTGAATGACAGAGTCGTAAGGTATGACCGGCGAGATGGATACACCATCCCAGAAGTGGAGATGACAGATTCCTCTCACCATTTCGAGTGCACGTTCTTCAAGGACGGGGTCAACCAGAGCCACCTTTTCACACTCTCAATATTGAGTATGTTTCTCACCAAGCATTAGCATTGACTGTCAAATATGAATAACTCATCATTGTTTACTAGAACCCCTGTTAAATTCTGTTTACTATTTATCTATTCTATAGGTTGGTCCGTTTATTCTATGAAAACAAGAATCAATGCTAATGTTTAGGTGATTCTTTATTAACTGCCGAGTATAGATGTGACACTTTAAAAACTTGCAGGTAACGGACAGTGTTACATTTGACCCACACAGAGGATTTGAATTTGTTGTCAAAAGTATTACTGAAAATTCTATCACATGCGTTGCTACTCGTGAAGGTGTTCCAAATAATGAACACGAAATGTTTCTTAGTTTAAATTGTGAGTAAGTACTTTTTTATTGATATGCAGCTTTGGATCTGGTGCTCTAAATGCTGGGTTAGTGGTTACAACCATTCTTTACTCTCTCTGTCTTGTCTTGTCTTGTGTGTTGTTATGGCTTTAATTTCACGCTTTATATCATCTTTTTCTTTTCTTGTGTTAACTTTCGTGTGTTCTTCTTCTCTAATGGAATTTGCATGTGTGGTTTGGCTTTAACACTGTTCCCTTCTTCCTAGACTTTAAGTTTGTGTTTTTCGTGGTTTTCGTAGAAGGACAAGGTATTTAGAAATTTTATGTTAATTTTATACATTTCAAAAGTAAATTTATTATAAATATATATTTGGGGTTCGATAACATTGAAATGTTCAATCTTTTAATTCAATTTTCAAGGTCCCTATTTATAGACACTCTTTTTTATATTTCTTCATTTGCTCTGAAGACAAACAACATGATGATGACAAAATGAAACATCTGTTGGTGTTTCTGGTCTTTGTCGTTCTTGTTTACTCTTTCCTTTGACATCAGAACCTGATTTGATTTGACCTAGTTTGATTTATTTTATTTTGACATTCACAGTATATTTTTCTAAAAGTTATAAGGTACTAAATATTAAATTATATTAAACCTATTAAGTATGTCCTTAAATATCTTCCGTAATTTCGTCTGAGATGGAAATGGTTGTAATCTTTAGACAAAAATTAAACATTTTATTTAGTCTGGCCCCAAATGTATCAATATTAGATTTCAAAATATCTGCATTCTCCTTTCGAGTTTATCTACGAAACCCACCAAACACTGTGTTTATCTAGGTACTCCAGGCATACAGTCTGAAATATATTTTTTTAAGAAAGTGTGTCAACAAATCTTGATATTGTTTTATTTGATTTAAGCATCTTTAGGGCTCTTTCAGAACGCTTACGCTAATTCATTTTTATATTTTTGTTAAATTTTTTTAGATACAATTTTATAATAAAACGAATATTAACAAATTTTAAAGAGTTGATTACCAAATAGCTGCTAAGGTTATACATGTAGTAATCTTGCAATTCTATTTCAATTTTAATTGTCCTTGTGAGACTTGTTCAATTGAGTAATTTAATTTTTTAAATAAATTTAAATTTAAAAGTTAGTTGGTCATAATTATTAATTAATAACTAAAAAAAAAATTCATCAAACATATTTCATTTGTCCACATTCGTCCAACAGAACGTGCAAATTAACTGTGAAATTTGATGAATTTTTCAAATTTTGTGAAACAACCTGCCCTTAGAATTCTAGTTAAATGATCATCAAGTAATTCTCGAGAAAAGAATTGCTGATCACAACATAGAGAATTAGAATAAAATATATAATTAACTAACTTATGAATATTAAAATGACTTTGCTAGGTCCTACACACAATAATGAAATGCTACCCGGTACAATCATAATTAAAAAAATAATAATTTAACAATAGGTACAAACAAAATGAACGCATTGAGCCACTTGCATAATATTTTCTTTTGGTTCGGAAGTGATTCCTAATGCATTTCAAGTTTTTTTTAAACAGGAGCATTTTTCCGGAAATATAATATCTTTCCTACCTGGTCTGAACGGCTCGGCTGTCAAAACACATATTGTGTGGAAAATTATTATAATAAATAAAGAGTATTACAAATCAAATATTTTTCGTTACAGACGCAGACACGGATTTGCTTATTTTTTTTTTATTTTGTGCTAAAGTTTGCCTTTTCGTTTCTTCCAAGTGATCAAAAATTGAATGCAAGTCGCTCAATACGTTAGTATTTTAAAGTAGATAAGGGTCCCAAAATATAAATTTTTCATCAAATATAATAGCAATTAATTACTATTTATAGTTTACAGTTAGAAGGAAGTCAGTAATCAAACCTATATTTATTTAAATGATATGCTTAATTTGGCTTGTCTTTACAGCACACACCGCTTCAGTAGCAAAACCACAAATAAATGATTCATATAATGGCAATACTGAAATGGGCGGGGAACTGCACCTGGACTGCTTTGTAAGGATTGACCGAGGAATTCCTTTTCATGTCAAATGGATATATCCAAATGAAAAATACATTGATGTGAGTAATAATATTATTAGTATTGAATACTGAAATATATATTTTAAAGACGAAAATGTCTATAATCTTCACATACACAGATAGCGCTAATTAAAATATATCATTAGAAAAAAACACTTTTTGGACAATACTATATGGTTTTTTTTTAACATTAACTCCACACAGAAAGGCCCTGGGGAAACTAATTTCCCTCAGTAAAATGTCTGTGCATCTCTGGGGATGCTCTGTGGAGGTTCTTACTGAGGAGACTCTTAAAGAGACCCATGTTGTAGGAGGGATGAAATACAGAGACCGGAAAATTATTCCACAACCGAGCTCTTGAACTCAAGAACGAATCAAAGAAGCGTCGAATATGTTTGGCGCGCGTTTAGTATGTTTCATGCGGTTCCATGATATTTCTTCAAAATGACATTTAAAAAGTGATATAGAGTAATTAAAAGTGATGAAACAAAAACTAGGTTAAATACTCGTAGTTACCTATGTAACCTATTTTACCTAGTTTTGTTTCATCACTTTTCATGACATTATATCACTTTTTGTAAGTGTGTTGAACGGTCATTTTGATGTTATACCCGGTCACCGTATCATGCTACGGGAATACAAATATAATAGTGTAATTTTGACTGGTCGGTGGCCGAGTTGACATTGCGCTTGGGTCCCACTCAGGCGTATTGTGTTCAATTCATCGGCTGGCTAAGTCCTCCATCACAATACAAGCAACATTTTCAGCTTATTGTGGTGGTAGTAGGAGATTTTCAAATATTGTCAGGTTATTCGTAACCCGGGAATGTTTGTCTTTCTTTTAAAAAAAAAATAAAAAATTGGTATTTCAATTCAATATTCTATTTCATACTCTTGAAAGAATTGAGTTTTTATCTGCCAGCCAACTTTTTTAAGCATGTGCAAAAAGTGTTTTTCTATAATATTTTATTTAGCGCCATCTATGAACGCGAATATTATAACTTGTGTTACGTTTACCCGAACATAATCCCTGACATTCAACAGACTTTTTACAAGGGATTATTGCGAAAAGTACTCTTTGCCTGACTGAGTAGTCACTAGTACTTACAGCAAGTGCACCTAACCGAACCCGTATTTCATTGTTATTATCTTGTTCACTGCTGAAATATTACTAACATCAATGAGATAAAACGATCAAAATAAATTGAAACTAATTTTCAAATCAATGGATTCTTGTATCCGCAAAATCTACACTGGCAACGCCACCGACTGTAAAATTAAATGTGTCAAGCCTTACATAAATAAGATCACAGACACTATATAGAATATTGTCAATCTTACCAGAAACTTACTTTTTTTAAATGCTTGAACTATTTAAAAAAAAAGCTATTGTTATAATACTAATTCAATAAGACTTTGAATATTTTTGTGTTTCCTTTTCATAATGAACTCTTTTTCAATATTTTCAGCCTAAGAGGGTTGAAACTACTGATGCAAAAACTTGGAACAATGGCGATATCGACTCTCCTACAATAATTGGAAAGAGCACAATCATTATACATAATGTAACAGCAGAAGACAGTGGCATATACAAGTGTGAAGTTTTTGATTCAAACAATAATAAAAATTCTGATAAAAAACTTATCAAAGTCGTGAGTAAGTAACTACGCTACATTTAATTCTAATACGCAGCAAATTTAATTATCATCACCGATAAAAAATAATTTTACAACCACTAACTTACTAAAAACTCAAACCATTGCCTTTGAACCCTGGAATACGAACCATATTTTATATGCTCATATAAAGTCACTAAGTGTCGGCTAAGCGTTAAAAAAATAAAAAGAGTCTCAACTGCACCCAACTGTCTGGAGCCAGTGAAACTATGGCATCCCCAATTGGGGTATGTTGTAAGGATGAAGGTAGTGGGGAGGGGAAGGAGGTGGGGAAGAGGAAGGTGTTGGAGTACCTGGCTATTCAGATCTGGTCACCAAACACGGCTAAAGCCATTTGAAGCATAGTTTCGGTTCTGAATTCTGGTCTTACACCAGGGCGATACTGAGAGTATCTTTCACTCTGGAACGTGCCGCAAGTATACTATATATTATTTAAAATGAATAAATTGTGAAATAACACAAATTAATCAAATAAAATTAATAATAATATTATGCAGGCGCTATGAAAAACAACCCGCGTTGAACTTCAAATGTTTGGTTATTTCTTTGTGTGGGAAAGAGTTGTAATGATTGTAAGAACTGATTTATTAACGGAATATTAACAAATTATTATTTCTTATTGTTTAAAGAGAAGGGAACTTCATACATAAACCTTTCTGAAGCTGCTGGATTGTACACTCTTACTGTGGAGAGTGGAAAACTGGCTAAATGGGTCATTCTGATGGACGCTTTTCCAATTCCCACAATCACATGGTAAAATGTTATTTATTCATCCATCTTCTCAGCCCAACTTTGTGCAAAACTTGTGTGATGGTTCTCTGTAGCTAAGTGTATCGTTTCTTTCTGTAATTTTAGGTTTGATAACCACAACAATGAACTTATTCCCATCTGGACTAAAAACCATCATAATAAATATGAAGTGAAGTCATCGCACAAAGACACTAATATCAGGATAAGCAGATTAACTTTAGCGGATGGCGGTGTTTATCGACTTCAAGCCAAGAATGAATATGAAACAAAGAACTTAAATCTCACCCTTGTTGTCACAGGTACCTTTTAAAATAACTTATTTACTAAATTTCTCAGTTACCTGTATGATATACAAGGGCAATTTTGAATTGCGGCACATTTGACAGGTCACTCCGAAGTTTCACACTATAAACAGGTCACTCTGAAAAGTGGCATGTTGTACAAGTACACGCTACTCTGAAGTGTGGCATGTTGTACAGGTCACTCTGAAGTATGGCATATTGCTTTTCTTATTATCAGCTTAAACTACAATTAAGCAGTTCGTCAACAGGATGTACATGTTCAATTACAATGAATTTTATAAAATATATTATGATAAAACTATACTAACAGATCGAAGGATTAGTCATAATAGACCCGATATAGTTTTACATGACAAAATTAAAAAAATAACTTATATCATTGATGTCGCTATTCCAAATTCCTGTACTATTCAAAAATCTGTTTTTGAAAACATAAAAAAATACACAGATTTAGGAAATGAAATTAAAAGAATTTGGCATTATCAGACTATAAAAATATTACCATTTGTTATTTCGGTTACTGGCATTATACCTAGCTCTCCCATTCAAAATTTAGGCGTATTAGATCTGTCAAAGAATTTATATATAAAAATGCAAAAATCAAGCCTTTTAAATACATGTACGATTACGAAAGATTTTATAAATATTTATACTGAGGGATCAGTAGGATTTATAGGTCCAATTAGAAGTTCTACACAGCCGAACCCTCTGATATGAAAATATCTGGAGTCGGTGAATTATTTTCCCATTTGATCTCTGGTGTATAATGGATTTCCTGGATTTTGTATTTATTATGCTTGTACAATGCAATTGCATTGACTAGATGATCATTTGTGGAAAAGTGTGTGGAAGGGTTTAGTTTTCCTGTGGGGAAGATTTAACCCGGATATAAAGACGGAAAATAAAATTTAAAAATAAATAATATTTTTACTACCTTTGAGATATTCAAATTATTATTATTGGCACACATAGTCTAAAATAACACTAAATCTGCATGCTAATAAATAACAAATATTGATTGATATTGAATTATAATAATAATTATATATATAAAGATGCAAAAGTCGGTCATTTTGAATACATGTAGGATAACGAAAGATTTTTTAAATATTTATGTTGAGGGATCAGTAGGATTTATAGGCCCTATTAGGAGTTCTACCGAGCCGAACCCTCTGATATGAAAATATCTGGAGTCGGTGAATTATTTTCCCATTTGATCTCTGGTGAGTTGACGTGTTGTTCTGTATTTATTTTGCTTATATAATGCACTTGCATAGTGTGGATTGACTAGATGATCATTTGTGGAAAAGTGAGTGGAAGGGTTTAGTTTTTCCTATGGGGAAGATTTAACCCGGACATAAAATGGGAGTATATAAAAAAAAAAAATTAGTATAAAGCATTTCCACTTATGAACCATGTTTTCAGCATATATCGGAATCTATTTGGAAATTTACAATTTTTTATGTTACTTGGCAACGTCTTGAACATTTTGGGCACGTTATATTCTAAGGTTTGCTGTCCATATTATTGTCCATTTATTGCCTTATTTGTGAACCTAGTAAGTGTTCATGTTCCAGTTTCTTTTTTATATTCAGAATCCGATATATGCTGAATCAATATTTTGTCCCTTGGTAAGACTTGCACAGGCAAGATATTCAAGTTTCGATACAACAATGAAATGTTACATCTATATGAAAAAATATTTTTGAAACTAATTTAAATATAGAATTTTGTACTCATTATAGGTAATTTAAATTAGTGTTGCAAGAATTTCCTTATATGTTTATTCCACATTGTACAGTTGATTCTGCAAGTTATAGGTAAACGATTATTAAAATAAATTAAACGAAAATAATTGGTTTTAAGTCACTTTATTGATATATTTTCACTGTTTTTGTACCTCCGTACTATCATCAGAACTGTTATAAAATAATGCAATTAAATACAAAAGTACACATATAATCAAGAAAGAAAGGGACAGTATACTAGAGTGGGACAGTGCGTCAGTTGTGGGAGAGAGGTGGGGGAGGGGAGTGTGAGATAAGTGAAGTAATGGGAACATACTTAGAATTGGGCTGACGGTTAAATTTAATTGTTTATTAATGATTTCAACCTTTGAATTTACCGATTTTTTTAATTTCAAAAGCTTCTAAATTGTTAAGTCTTAAACCTATTCCATTTTTGTGTAGTACATTAATTCCTGTATCATGGTTAAAAGTATGATCTTTATTTTAATAATTAATAATCAAGTATTTTCGTTTCATTTATTTAAAATTTCAAGTCACAATGTGTTTGTTTCTTTTGAAAGATTTATTTAATATTCACAGGAAGAAAACATTTCATCAAATACATGTTTACACTCTTTGCTATGTTTAATTATTATAATTTACGATTTAAGAAAAGCCAACTGTTGAATTGGATACAAAGAAGTTCTTCATGCGTGGTACAATTGCAAGCATTGCGTGCCGTGTAACTGGCTTCCCCTTGCCTGCAGTCACTTGGAGCTTCCGGCCATGTTTGAAAAATTGTGAAGGTGTACCATGGGAAGAAAAAAAAGTAGGTGGACTTTTTTTTACTTCTTCAAAAGGAAAGAAAAACATTCCCAGGGAAATGTTCAAATTCAGCATAGATGTAACCTACGGGAAACTGGTGAACGTTGATATTCTTCGGTGGTCTGTTTTGTGTTTGATATTTGTCCACATTCACACAATACACTATGTCCTAGAGATTATAGACCTTTACGCCCCCATGATGCATTATTTTTCTAAGATGAATTATAAATGTTTCTTTTTTATGTACCTACCTAAGTAACTTATGTGTTCCTTGTAATTTTCCAGGGTGAGCTGAAGATTGAGGGGGAATATACAGAAACGTCCATAATAAAAATCCCAGTAAAACAATCTGGTTTCTTCACTTGCACTGCTCGAAATGAGAAGGGAACCAATCAATCCACATCAGTTTTCTACGTTTCCGATATAGAAGATGGTTTTGGAATCATTGGCAATGATAAAGGGAATCCCATAGCTGTTGGAGACAATGTGACTTTAACATGTACAGCCTCGATTTTTTCCAATTTCACTGGAACAAACTGGTATAAATTGCCAGAAAATAAAGTCATTGATGATTATAGTTTTAATGGTAAGATTGATAAAACATTTATTTTAAAGTTATTAGATTAACCCTTGGAATGCCGGCCTCTGGTAACTTTGTACTGCTTAGTGTGCCAGGGGTAAAATACCAATCGCACGCTGTACGCGGGCTGACACTATTTTCTTAATAACTTACTTACTTATTGTTTTTGTAAACTGTACCATCTTACCATATATTTTAATATATTTATAAAAATGTATATTACAATTTCTCTTATGTATTTTACCCAGGATAGCTACTTACATTCAGATAAATGTTTTTTTCTCCATAAAGTTATAAAAAAAGATTTGATAAAATATAATAAAATATTCTTGGGTTTATTTTTAATATTTTCCATAAAGCAAGTGGTCTTCACGATAAAAAATAAATTGTACAAGACTTTCCTCTAAATAGATACAGTACTATGACTTTGAAACCGAAAATGTTTATCACTTTCACAAATATAAAATTTCAAGTGCGGTGAGAACTACTTGAGTATCCACTGTGGATTCATCGGCATACTACGGGTTCAAAAGTCAGAAATCCACAGTGGATTTCTCAGCATGTTAAGGGTTAATCAGATGAATTGTTTTTTTTATTTATTTTTAAATATTGTATGTAATTACAAAAAATTGAAATCAAACTATCTCACTGGAAATTCGTATAGACAAGTTTAGTATTAACATATTGTTAGAGGCCGGCAGTTCAAGAAGGCATTGAATGCACTGGGCGCCTACCACCAACAAAGAAACAATTTCTTTTACGCTTAAAATACATATTTAAAATCGTAAACGAATTATATATTCTATTTTTAATTATGTGCAATTAAAGAGTCCCGAAGAGCAATGCAGGATGTGCAAATTTGTAGTTTTGCAGTAGAGCTATTTAAAGTGTGTTTTCGACATTTTTACTGTTTTTGAGATCAAGAAATGTAGTGTAGTTTGATATTTTATGTAATTTGAGTAATATGTTATCAAAAACAGTTAAAATGCAGAAATGAAACTTTAACTTTGCTTCAAAACTACAAATTTGCACATCTAGCATAGTTTTTCGGGACCGTGGATATGATTGAAATAAAATGTTCATAGTTTTAGTACATAATATAATTGTTTTAATATTTTATAAATTATCGTTTTTTAGGAGTGTCTATCACACGCAAAACGACAGAACTTTCGTACGAGGTGATAATGTCCATTCCTAAGATAGCAAAATCACACATAAGTCAATATGCTTGCCGTGCTCACACCACAGAGGAAGACGGAACCACCGTGGAACGGAAGTTCTACTTACTTGTGGAAGGTATAACAATTCACCTGATTGGTATTCGGTTTTCGATTTTGCAATTCGATTTAGTTACCTTTCCTCAAAATATTAATGTGAAAACATATGAACTGCTTACTGCAGTTTACCACCTAGATTCCACCTTTCATCGCATATTTTTATTAGTTCAATAAATCTGGCGATCACTCAAGACGTTTTCCGAACTGGCCATATTATACCAAAATTGCTGTAGTGGATATTATTAAAACAGATTATCCATCTTATTTAACAGATTATTTAGATCTTATTTATAAACGCAGTAGAAAAATTACACCACGTAAAGTAAAAAACTTGGCTTTTATCCACGACTTTAGGTACTTGTAGTTAAACCGGCCTTTTGCCTGGTTAAATTTATTTATTAAGACATACACAGTACAATAAGATACTGTTAAGGATATTTTTCATTATTACATAGTTGTAGTACCTATTATGTATGTCCATAAAATATCATTACGTAATTTTGCCTAAGATTGTTATAAAAGGAAGAAAGTGTGTGGAGAAAATAAGAAGATACAAGTCTACTGAACTCATTGTACCAAACATTACTAGGTAATTTAGAATCCCCATGAGGTTGGTTCATGGTGGGTTAATTCCGAGACTTCTCTCCATGACGGAGTGCAGCCCTATTATGCGCTTTCTGTTGGAGATGCTCGGATTTCACTCCTTATAGCTCAGAAGGGAGTGTTATTGTCACAACCTACTTTTTTAAGCTGCCAAAGTTCTTGAATATGTTTTTTAAGGTAATAAAATTATAGACACTTTGTTTCTGGGCTCTGTGAATTTTAATTGCCTAAATGAGTTTACTTGTAAACAAAAATATATTTTTTTGTAAATGTCTGAATTTGCACCAAAATTTTGAACAACAGCAATAAATGTAGGGTTTCATAGATAATATTGTGTGCACGTAAATGTAAGCAGGTACTTTCGGGTGGGTGTAAATATAAGTACTTAACTTACTTTTGTTTCAGATGCTGTAAAGCCAAATATTACTTCTTCAAGCATGAATTCTAGTGAAATTCAACTATCCCTTGGACAGCAAAACCATTTCTTTTACTGTCAAGCTTCGGGTATCCCCATTCCGGAAATAAAGTGGTATAAGGTATGTTCACACAGTATTGGTGAATAATTGTAATGCTTGCGTAATAAACATGAAAATATCAAATACTAAAACAGATTCAAAATGCAAATATATTCTTTATTTACATGCAAAAGGCTTGCATGGCGCCTTTAGCAATATTTTTTTTACTACAAACTCGTGCATTTATTGCTCATAGTACTGGAGGCACGGATTATTTTGATATATTATGAAAACGAATTGGTTAAATTTTTTAAACAATTTTGATTAGAAAAATATAGAGAAAAAATCATCTTTTTAACCTAAAAACTACGTCAAAATGTTGTAATTTCGAAAAAAGTTATTTGTCTATTTACATAACTCATACTATCATGTAGAATTTACCTCCTTGGGTAGTGTCCGCAGTGATGGACCAATTTGTATATACTGGACAGAATTCGATACTCACAGTGCCCACCGACTTACTGCCATTTCGACACAATAATAATTAAAGTTGCTTAGTGGAAGGTTATGGCCTATGAATCAGTTTATAGCTTCTCTGTATAAAAAAAAATATTATTTTCTAGGACAATGTTTTGATGGTTTTCAATGATATTAACCCAGATGATAAGAATGTTCGGATAAAACTGACAGACAATGGAAAGCGGCTGCAATTTACCCACATCACAGAAGAAGATCCCGGGAAATACAGTTGCAAGGCCACCAGCCGAGTAGGAGAAGCAGTAAGATCGCAGGCCATCACCTTACTAAGTATGAACATTTGAACACATCAACCAAACTATTATGATGATTCATTTTTGAACATTTGTTCCTGACACCTTTAGGGTCCACCACCGGGGAAGATGTGATATCTATAATCATAAATTGATAAACCCTTGGATGTGTGACATCTCTTGGCAAAAGCTAAAACTATTAGGCTCCATGTACACTTTGAAGCGACGGTACCACGCAACGCTCCAGGCCACCACGCAGAAAAGTCTCACAATGGACTGCACTGTAAACATTTACCTTGCTTCCGGACTTTACTTTTCTGTGCGGCAGCTTGGAGTTTCGCTCAGTACTGTCGCTCTGAAGTGTATGTACAATAGCCGCTATTGTGTTAAAATTATACAAGCATACTACATACCTCTAAAATATTGTATCCAATTTTAAAATAAAATTTGTCATTTTGATTCTTCCAGATGGAGATTTTAAAGCTGGTTACATTGCAACCATCATCGTATTGGCCATTGTTTTCATCTTACTTATAACGTACTTGATCTTAAAAATTAAGAAAGAGAAGCGAATCAGGAAGCAACTTTGCATTGATGGCCTGCTCCACTTCGAGGAAGGAGCCACCGAAAGCCTCAATCCTGAGTTAGGACTTGACGAACAAGCTGAACTTCTTCCTTATGATAAGAAGTGGGAGTTCCCCAGAGAAATGCTTAAGCTAGGTAAATAGATTAACCCCTCGGGCCTAGATAAAATAACTTCTTGTCATAAAAATATTGATATTCAATTTCAAATAGATTTGTAGTTTTTTAACATAAGTATCCTAAAATAAAACACTGATTTTGAAAGCAGATTACTATTTCAGATTATGATTTTACAACCGGGCGTCTATTATTCATACTTTTGAAAGTAGCTATAATTTTGATTTAACCATTATATATTTTAAACGCTGACCAGTAGCACATATTTTGCCCTCAGGAAAGAACGATTTTTCCGAAACCTGTCGGCGTTCAATCAAAGTTATCTTGTTTCATTTATTGTATATCATTCAATTAAACATTAAAATTTTAAATTCAGCGTTTTTAAAAAGCGCTTACCAATGGTTTTTTCTTGTAAACTGTATTTACCACTTAATTAACTAAAAAACACATCATTAAAAAAATATTTTATAACGGTTATTGTCCCTCAATTTTTGTTTTTAAAATAACCTTGACCAGGTGGACCTGTTTGGAGTTTTCTTTTTTTTTATTATTATTTCTAATTATACGGGAACGTCTATGGTAAACTTTGAAATGCAAATAGAAAGCTTGGTGTTGTCTCTTTCTAAACCTGTTTATAATATTTATTATATGTCTTACCAAAATATAAAAGGAGTTAGGACAAGTTTCACGAGGATGTGTCATTGAGTGACAGATATAGCACCAAGTGGCCTGAGTGGTTTTAACTTAGTTTATGTGAATTAATTATTGATTCCACAAAATTCAAACGTTTTGAATCACTGGGTTACAAAAGTTTTGTACTAAATTGTGTGCGTGGAAGAATAAAAATTTCCTCCAAGGTCGTGTCCCAGTGTTCAATTTGAGAATCAGTATTTAATGAATTCAATACAATTTTTTTTTGTTTTCTCCAATAGAGTATTTCTTCAGTGTTTGACAATATTAGTAGTTTTGCCTGAGTTTCTAGACCCTTTTTCAACATATTAAAATTTTTATTCGGAACAAACAAAATGGCTTCTTATTGAATTTTTGCTGAGACATAAAAATTGATTGTCTGTTCTACATTTAATTTGATGGTTGCTTTTGTAGGAAAACAGCTTGGTTCTGGAGCATATGGTGTTGTGATGAAAGCTGTGGCTCAGAACATCGTGGAAGGAGAGGAAACAACCATTGTGGCCGTGAAGCAGGTGAAGAAGACAGCCGACTCCACATTTGTTAAGGCCCTCGTATCCGAACTCAAGATCATGGTGCATCTCGGCAAACACCTGAATGTTGTCAACTTACTGGGAGCCTGCACCAAAAATGTCACAAAACGTAATGGAAATAACAATTATTACTAGATAGATGTACACTAGAAGTGATGCCTGTGTTTTAACATTTTTCATTGCATTTCAGATGAGTTGTTCGTCATTGTAGAATACTGTCGGTTTGGGAACCTGCACAACTATCTGTTGAGACACCGGGGGAACTTCATTGATCAAGTGGTGCGCAGTACAGATGTTATAGATCCAACCATTGGCGTTGAAATGATCAACCGTGCATATTCTATCAGCAGTAATAAAAGCGGGTAGGTACCTAATTTTAAAATATGTATTTTATGACTATTGACATAATCATGCCGGTGGTTAGGGCAAGCTAGCCGTTGAACAGAATCATTCGGATATCGACATATTAAGCATCAACGAAGCTGTTTTTAAACAGCAAGCTTTGTTTCTAATGGTATAATTGATATAATAAAATGAATTGAATTGAATAGTATAATGTGCCTTGAAAACATAAGAGCAGGATTTTATTACTCTTATAAATAATTACCTAATAACAATGAATTGAATTGAATAGTAATGTGCCTTGAAAACATAGAAGCAAGAGTTTATTACCCTTATAAATAACAACCTAATAATAATACCTTAAATTAATTAGAAATTTTTTGAGATAAAAATAACTTTTTATGTTAGAATTTTGTAATACTTACATGCATAGACTGTTACATTATATTTTAACAAAGCTTTTGTTACCCTACTTTTTCTGAACGTAAAAAAAAAAAAACTAACTTGTTCTTTGCTATGTGCACAACATTACTTGTTAAAAGCTTATTTCAAAAATAACATGGTATAATTTTGTTTAAAACTAACCTTTATTTATGATGTACATTTTTGTGTTATATTATGAAACAACAAGGCACACACAGCCGTCTTCCGCATGAACATAATATAGTTTTCGTGGCAAATTAAAATGCTGTGACCTTTTACATTTTCCTCAAAAATCTTCTAAATAGGTTCTTCTGCTAATATATTAATGCTATTGATAACAATGCGCATCGTGTCTAACTCATTGTTTGGTTTTGGTTCTTGGTTTGGGCTTGTTTGCTAACTCAAAATAAAGTGGCAATAAGTATGCAGCTCTACCCCTTTTGCGTAGCGGATCCCATGGGGATTCTGGACTCAACAGCAGTGGCCTACATTCTCCGGGACTGGACACCAACAACACAGTCATATCCATGGTACCCAATGGTAAATATTAGCATTCTTTTGAATTTCTTAAAGTCTTAATCCTAGTTTACATTATAATAATACATAACCAGACAACTGATGGAATCTCAGTTGCGTGTGGTCACCGCATTAGCTTTAGAAAGTAATGATGGTAGAAAAAAAAATTGAACTTAACCTATTGCACTTTATTTCGTAAGAAACTTTGTCAACTATGTGACAACAGGAGTGGTTATGTTTTGACTCCGATGTAATTTTTTTTTTGCTTTGGCACACTTATAGCAGAATCACTTTCCCGCAACAATATATGACTCAATGTCTTGTGAGAGATTCATTTCAAAGTTTTTTTTTTTTTTAATATAATGAAAAGGTATCACATATTATTATTATACTCAGTATGTAAGGGTAGACATTCAATAGTTTGGCTTTATCTCAGGGGACATTGATGGCGTCATAGTGAGCAATGGAAGTGTTCAGCCAGATTGGCGCTCCAACTATCGAGGGGATTATAACTACAACAGAGACGTCCGCCCCATCTCCACCCAGGACCTCCTCTGTTGGTCCTTCCAGGTGGCTAGAGGCATGGAATATCTGGCTAATAGAAAGGTAAAATAATGCATTATCCATTGAAGTGATCGAGAGCCCGGTGGGTAGTTACCGCAGCAGTAGTACACTCAACTAGCAGTAGGACAAGCCGAGTTCGATACTCATAGCGCGTAACCTACTCCCTTTTCAATACAAGTTTTGATTCTTCCTCTTGAGTTGTGACATCACTAAGTATAGTGACTCACACTCCAATTGTCCTCAGTTCAGTACTCACGGTTCTGTGTTACACAGAGTTTCGTGACCACTGGCGTTCCAGACACCTGATCACTTCAAGGCATCTGTGATCTTCCTCTGCTTCTCTTGCCTTCCACTTTGCCATTGACCATTATCTTCTCTAGGTTCGAGTTTGTGTTGAAAGTATCTTAGAATACGTTTTATGCCGCGCACTCATCAGTGAGCTGAAACCGTAACACGTTACAGTAATCATAGTATTGATGTGGCCACCATGAACACACTAGAACCAGGTTACTGTGTCTGCAACGGTTATGATTACAGCTCGCTGAAGAGTTTGAGACTTTAGGAAGACAGTTGAAAGTCTTCTTTGAATATCTAGCTCTCTCAGATTAGTGCACCTGACTGTACAACTTCCTTTTCTTGTGCAAATATCTAATTCATATATTTAACTGTTCATTTTATTATTATAGGTGCTCCACGGTGATTTGGCTGCTAGAAACATTTTACTGGCTGACGACAACATTGTTAAGATTTGTGACTTTGGATTGGCCAAGAGTATGTATAAGAATGACAACTACAAAAAGAAAGGAGATGTAAGTAATCCGTATGTTTTAAGAAATAATATTGGCTAGTAGCTAATTATTGCAATAAGTATAACGAACTTTAAATTTATGTCTTATTTATTTCCAGGGGCTTCTACCAGTAAAATGGATGGCTATAGAGTCCATAAGGGACAGGGTGTTTTCGACACAGTCAGACGTGTGGTCATATGGTATAGTGTTATGGGAACTCTTTTCGCTAGCTAGTACGCCTTACCCAGGCATGGAAGCCGATGAGAAGTTTTATAACAGGATCATAGAAGGGTAAGAACAATTTTTCAACATTGTGATATTTTTACAATCATTGCTTCATCTTTTTTCCATGAAAAGTATTAATCATTATATTGTAAGCAAAAGTTCAAACCCAAAATATATCATTTATAAGTTGATGATGGTGTCTAGGAAATACCCACTTAATATTACAGAAAATCTTGACTTCTAATTAAAATTATCTTAATTATCCATTATTCAATGAAACAAAGAACACATTAAAAATTATTTTATGAAATATATTACAATTAAGAAATGCTGCAGATTTTAAAATGGGTTATTTGGTTAACTTGGTATCAAGTAGACCAGGGACGATGACTCGCTCATTGAAATCCGCTCACCAGCCACCAAAGATCGTGTGGATTATTTTGTACTGGCTACAGTGGCTACCGGTGTGGCATGGCGAGCGGCCATAGAAGATGTATGAGTATGAATTTTGTAGAGTGGGCATCACATCCTCGAATCACTTCCTCGCGACAGACAAATAGAGATGGTAGATAACCAAATCTAAAATAGGCTATCATCGCGGTTCCACTTATCGGAGTCATAATTTATAATTACATAACACGATTCTTGCTTTAATATAACATTGTACAAAAATCTATGTAAATGTATGTGCAAGGAAATGTTTATATTTGAAATAATTTAACTATAAAATAAATAGAGATAATTAAATAACTCAAGATTTCTGCCATTTATGTTGAATATTGGTGCATTAGCTATTTGGAATTTCCCACATTATTTACTATTTAATTTTTCGCAACAATCAACCTAATCAGTTTGCATAATTTCACATCTACTATACCTAATACCTATATGTCAAATGAAAGTACGCAGATGATGGGTAAATGGGTTTCAGGTATGACATGCTATGGCGGCCGGCAGTGCCTCTATGGCATTTTTTCCATGATTAAAACCTGCTCAAGGTAGGGGATTTTTGCAACTCGCTCATGACACCAGTGGGTCGTCAGCGACCTGGGTCGTGAAAAATGATTAGTCAACCCACCTCTAGTATAAAGTGACAAATGGTTTGCCCAGTAGTTTATCTATGGTTTTTAAGAAAACATGTGGAAAAGGATCAAACATAATAGGCAATAATAGGCCTGACTTAAGGAAATGGCGGAAGGATGACTGAGCCTTTCGAGATGGTGGCTAGCAAACCAGCCGTGTGTAGACGCCATTAATTCTTAGTTAATCCCAGGAACACCTGAAGTATTTATTCCTTTCCTGTGTGTATTATAAGCGTTGTGTTGTTAGGTAACAATTTTTTTTCTTTATTTAACAGATATCGAATGGAAAAGCCCCAGTATGCAAATAAGCAGATTTATGAAACAATGCTGGAGTGTTGGAGAGGAATACCAATCCATCGACCAAGCTTCACGCAGTTGGCAGAAAGACTTGGATACCTGTTGGAAGACAGTGTCAGAAAAGTAAGAAACTTTTGAAATGGAATGTGAAACCTGAAACACTTTTTTAAATTCATCTTTTGGTGTTCTGTTGCAAAATTTTCGCAGTGCGCTATCTGATTCTATTTTCGTCATAGCTTACTTGTTTTTCCAAAATGATTTTTCGTAAATTTTACCATGTTACCGTGTAATGTGTTATATTTTCATTTATAAAAATAGGATATAATCTACCGTATTTGGTTTACCCAAAATAACTATGTAGTTATATTCAGAAAAATGATTTTTACACTTATCCTCAAGGATACGTTGGCGTTCAAGAGGTTAAGAACTTGGACAGTACCTACCCAATCTAGATTTGTAAAAAACAGTATGCTCTTCTCTCTTGTTCCTTGTTTTTTTAAATAACATTTTGGACGGCCTTAATGTGACATAACGCATCTGCCCTGATGATGTACACCGCTAGGCTGTCTAAATATGCAAAACTGGCTAACTATGTACCCCAAAAGTTAAACAACTTAATACTAATTTTAAATCATATCAGACACAATATGATATTTAAAATCATCAAGAAGATGATGATACGCATCACATTTATAAAAAGCAACTTTCAATCAGTAAATGGTGTATTTATTTGAACTTTATTATGTTCACAGCACTACATAGACTTGAACGACCCGTACATGGATATGAACAGCAGATGGATAGCGGAGCGAGGTGACAGTGACTATCTTGCCATGATGAGCTCTCCCGACTATGGGAACCTGGTCTCAGCGACAGCCTCACATGACTATGTGAATGATCCATTTGGCGGACCTACAAGTGTTAATCCACTCTCTCCTGATAATATGGGTAAACTATCTATTCAAATTTAGTAATGATCACTGTGTAATTTGAAAGCTATTAAGCTATATCCTGATCATAACGACATATTCCTTGGTTAGTCCTGGGCCTCGATTCTCGACGAAGTAATTCCACACTACAAAAATAAACAACGAGTTGTTCGAATGGAATGACTTTTGACGCTTGGCGTATGTAAGTATGTACCTTCGACTAGACTCAAGAATAAGAACGTCGACCAATGTATGTACTTTCCACGGCGATTGCAAGTGGCCTGGATTAGAGAATCGATACCCAGGCTGGGTTTTTACGTAGCTTATACTATTTCAGTCACGGTGACAACTGTAATAGAATGGATTTTGATGTGCAAAATCATTTACAGAGGTTATACCATTTCAATCCATTGACTTTATTTTATCAATTGATTGAGATTGGAAAATTCACTATGATGCAGTCTGTAGGTTAAGTTAGGTCAAGCTTTATCTAATAAGGACCATGTATGAAAAATGCCTTTACCTAATTATTTTTTTAATTCAATTAGTTTATTCCTAAACATTACAAAATTACATTTTATTTCGTTTTTAAGTATATTTGTAAAATGGTATTACATAATAAGTAAGCGGTGTATTAACTATATCAGCATCAATAGAGCTTGCCTTTTAAAGGCAGCTTCACCGATGCTAAATATGTCGATATCCGAATTAATTCTGTTCAATAGCAAGACTGCTCTCCCCATCGGCATGACCATTGGCAAGTTAGTCCTGCAGGCCGGGAGATAAAACAGTCTATGCTGTCGGTGACGGAGATAACCATCAGGAACGTAGAGACTAATACTCTCCATGATAGTCGTATTTTCAAACCATCCACTAATCAGTTTAGTGTGATACAATATGCACATCTCTTCTGACCCGTAGATAGTTCATACCGAGCATGCCCAAGAGAAAGTCAGTAGGATAAAGCTACGGGTAGTAGCCATACTCCCTCAGGTAGAGGAATCTCAGAAATTTCTTCTGCACTCTCTCCAACATGAGGGAATACTTCACCTGATGTGGGCTCCAAATCACCGACCCACTCTCAAGCCTACTCCTAACCAACGCAATGTATAGCACTTTGAGAACCCGGGTGTCTCTAAAATTCCTCGCAGTGCGTAGGACGAAGCCCAGCATTTTCAGTGAAGCACTACACGTCATTTCAATATGAGTATGAAATGTCAGCCTACTATCAAACATGATGCCAAGATCTTTCATAGTGGAGACACGTTTTAAACTTCGGGCATTCATGGTATACCGGTAAAACCAAGTATGACGTGCCCGTGTGAAAGAAAGAATGAAACATTGAATTCGATCCGATTCCGTTTACTCCAGTCAACAATTCTATTAATGTCCGATTGGAGTCGAATACAGTCTTCTAAAATTTTAATTTCCAAGAATAGTTTTAGGTTATCAGCAAAAAGAAGTGACCTGGAATGCAGAATATTTTCTGTAATATCGTTAATAAAAATCAGAAAGAGGAGCGGTCCTAAATTAGAGCCCTGTGGAACGCCCGAGAGCACAAGGAATAATTTTGACAACAATATTCCATGAGATACAAAGTGCTTTCTTCCAGTAAAATAGCTGGCAAAGAATATGAGAAATCTTAAAGAAAAACCTATAGTTTAACCTATAATTTATTTAATAATATGTCATGGTTTAATGAAATGTCCCATTCCTCATCTCAGCAAATACCCAAAAAAATCACAATCTGTTATAACTGAATTAAAAACATTAAAATAAATTAGTTCTTTCATACAAATCATTTTAAAAGTTTGTCATACAAGATGGCTGCCAGGCAATTTCCCCTCTCCCTATATTTGGCTTCTATGTTATTTGTACAAGATCACACTAATGCTCTGTCCAGGGCCTATTATGTTCATGTCATTATGTCCAACCCAGTGGAGCCATCGCACTTTCGTGAAACTCGTTATTGAATATAAATACTAACTTGTAATTCTTTTTTAGATACTGAAGGCTATTTGTGCATGAGTCCAGCTAAAAATGGTGTAATAACAAAAGATGCGCCTGTATTTAATTTCAACACAGCAACGCCGAAAAGAATGCCAGATCTCCTTGACGGTGACAAAAAAAAGCCTGTTGAGTTGCTACCAATGCTCGACTTAAATAATGAACCGCAAAGGCCCGGCTCGGATTCAGACATGGGGGAATCCAACCCCACCTCACCTCGATCTCTTCACAGTCCCCCAGATGGAACCAGCTTCGCCAATCCCTCGTATCAGTCTATGTTCAAGATTCCAACTACTAATGGTAATGTTCCATTAGACGATTTGATTGCAACAAAAGACAATTATGTGAACATGTCCAAAAAAGACAGCGGTTTTTGTGATAGTTTAGATCCTAAGTTGTCTCCGAGTGCCTTTGCTAATCCTAGTTATGTGGAAATGAATGCAAAGAACAGAGTGCCCCATATATATAATAATGTGCCATCAAGCACAGTGGTCTAAGATGATGATGCATGTGATGAACATTTCGGACAAACTATGAATTATTACATAAATCTACTATTGTAAGGTAAAAACCCTAATTATGGGGTTTAAGATTGCACAATGTACATGAATTAAAGTTTTTGTGAATTTTAGGAACAGTGCAAATAATGAAACTTAGAATAATGTACATTTTAGTACAATATTATTATGTCGGTACCTGATACCCAATTCAATATTATCTACCTAAATTGAATTATGTAATATACCCTCGATCTCAAATGTTTTGAGATCTAACTAGATGAAACACGCAAAGATTTCCAACTTCAAATTCAAAAGGGAAAACTTGTATCTAATGGATATTGTAGCTTGACAGAGTTTACTTTGCAGGAAAAGAGGAACTAACAAACTAAACAAACTATTTTTAGAATACGCAGATTTTTTGTATCAACAAAATCTACACTAGCGAAGTCAAAGATTGCAAAGCTAGGTGTGTCAAGCCATACTTCCTTTTTCCTTCTTAAAAATAATTGTGAATTATTTATGTAGGGTTTTCTTGGACTCGCTCGAATATTATGACAAAGGACACACAATTCGAACTTGTAATACTTACATATTGGATGATTCACTTTTCATTGATTATATAAATAAATGTATACATACACCAAGTATGTAGACATCAGATAATTTAAGATGACAAATACAACATTAGGTACCTATCCTCATGTTTAAAAGAATCTTTGTAGGTAGGTACTTGATCCTTCTATATGTAACTAATTTTATGAGTCAGACCTTATTTGTGTTTACAATCTAAGTTGCCATATTAGATAATAGGTGTAAGTGTTTAGGTTAGGTGTAATAAGTGTACTTTATTTCTCTTTGTAGTTAAAAATATAATATCAAAGAACCAAAGTGTATTTGTATTTCTATATTCCATATAAAAAAAAATCATATTAATGTTATTGAAAATTAAAATGTTTATACCAATAATATAATGAATGTAAAACGAAAGGATATTGTAAATAAAAGGTAGTATGTATGTATAAAAAATAATTGCGATGCTATCTCTAGTGTTTTGATTTCTTTTTAGTTTTGCATTCCCCAAAGTCAAAGTTTTGGTCAATTCTGATGGAATACGGCACGTCATGTACAGACGTTGGGTTGACTGCTGTTTTGTCCATGAACACTTCTTTGATAATGTTGTCTTTATAAAGGTTCCATCTCTGGTTGAGCTCGAACTCGGCAAACACTTGCTCTGTGGTTGGGATCTTTCTGTCCAGGAAATGTTTGATTCTTGACCAGATGTTGGCGGGGTTCCACTGCCACAGCCAGTGTTGGGGCAAGAGGAGGCAGTGAACATCTCCTGTAGCGATGATTCTCCTATTCTTCATGGTCTCCCCCAGACCAAAGCAGCCCCCCGCACTCATGAGGCATACTTGCATAAAATACACCCTTACATTTTTAGGAAGATTTTCAAAACATTGTGGTGTGATTGTGGATAATTTATTGGAAACATCTATGGTTGAATCCTTTGAGGATAAGATAGACTTGCTGGACCAAGTTGATTGCGTAGCAGAATGTCTATTCCATTCCCTGTTTACACTCAGTGTGGATGTGGAACCTAGCATCATATTGCCATCAGCTTCACTGTGTTTATGCTCTCCCTGTTCAGCTATTTTTCCTTCAGCTGCCATTTCTTCAAGCTCAACCATTTCACTATCCTTTTCTAAAATTTCCCTCACTTCAACGTCATCGGCGTTGTGTTGAGTGTCCTGTGACTCTTGTATTGTTTCAGCCAGGACATCTGAAGTTGCAACCGCGCCGTCTTGATCAGATCCATCAATTTTGATTGATTCTTTTTTTTTCATATCAACTTGTAATTTAACATTTTCCACTGTTATAGTTTCCTAAATTATTATCGAAAAATCTTATTTTATAAATGCTTATAATACACTGGACTCTCTTTTTACACAGTTTTGTTTTACACGGTTTCAAAATAACACGATGCTACATTCCTTAATGTCGTTCTAAATGTGCATAAACGTGTTTGTCTATTATCTGATAGTCATTGTTAATAATCTTTGTTACGCTTTTTATAAAGTATTTTTTTAAAGAAAATTAAGATACAATAATGAATTTTATCTTTTGATTTCCAGAATTTATTTTTATAAACGTAAACTCTATAGTATACTTTTTTACAAGGTGTTGCGTGGAACGTACCCACCGTGTAAAAAGGGAGTACAGTATATAACACTTATTATGGAGGTATTAATGCAAACATAAATGTATTATTTATTCATATGAAGCAGATACATTGTGATGTGACATTATAATTTAAAATAAAACATTAACTTAGTAAACACCACTTTTATTAGATGTTTACTAAGTTATTGTTTTATTTTAAAAATAAATGTACTATTTATTACCTTTGGATAATATAACGTATAGAAAGTTTTTGTGCTTCGTTTTTTAACTGATACTAAAAGACTTTCTATCATTTTACACTGTCCGGAGAGAATGAAATAAACAAAATTAGGCACGCCTTTTCCATCTCCCATTATAGTTTCATCTACTTTGTAAGATTTCATTTTAGCCAGCATACATCCTTCTCGAATAGCTATCTGAAATGATGCAGTTTGTTTATCTAGAATAATTTATTTAACACTGATCATTTTTTTTTATAAAAGAGGAAAATGTTATTTTACCAACCTCACTGAAAGTGGAAAAGTATGTGAATCTTGACATTGCATGAGCAATATCATCCCAATGGCTCTGAATGGTTGTATCCAACACTCGTCTAAAGTCTTCCTTCATGACACAAAGAAGACCACACCCAGCTACAGATAAAATGCAATGAACCCATTAAATAAGTATTTACTTGCAATAGATAGATTGGAATGTTTGATCAATAACCAATCAAAATATACATTTCGGTAGGTAAAACAAAATACCAATTTATGTATAGCAGAACCTCTGTCACTTTTATAGATTTCTAAATTAAATTGGATGGTGAGCACTGCCATGTTGGTGGTAGATTTTGGATTCACCGAATGTCAAGCGGAGGCTGCGAGCCATATGGTTTTCCTCACACCCACAGTGAGATTTGGCTCCTAGGCTGTACAGCTTAAGGAAGCCCGCTTTTGGTACTTGGTTGATTAACTTTCTTGTTCTTGAAACAATTAATACCATTTCGCTATTTTCACTTGTCTGATAAGTGAAATATTATTTTCTTAAAAAGGTAACTTAAGTTTAAAACGCTTCTGCTATAGTCTCTGCAACATTAACAATCTACTACACAACGCCTAGCTAAATTATTATGGTTTCGCACGAGGTTTACATATTTGTATTAACTTACTAATAGTTGTAACAGTTTCAGACCGAGGAATGTCATGCAGGAGTGAATCGTGACCAAATACATCCCCGAGAGCCAACATTCCGGTGACTGTTTCTTGCCACTGTTGTGTGATGACATCAAAAGAATGACGGGTCTCCTGCAGCTCTCCATTGATAACAAAATACATTGCAAAGGGCTTGTGACCTTCTCTCAATACCACCCTTCCTGGGCCATAGTATTTGAAGAACGAAACGGCAGCTAAACCTCGACGAACTGACTGAAAATATTAGGATATTCTTTCTGTTATAATACAACACCATTATTCTCAATAGACTGTTAATTTGAGTTTAATTACTACAAAATATTCAGGGTAGAAACAGGAATGAAACATAAAGGAATATATAAAAATCTTTTTTTGGATATTTTTTTTTATTTTTTTAAAAAGAAAGACAAACATTCCCGGGTTACAAATAATCTGACAATATTTGAAAATCTCCTACTACCACCACAGTAAGCTGAAAATGTTGCTTGAGTTGTGATGGAGGACTTAGCCAGCTGAGGAATTGAACACACTACGCCTGAGTGGGACCCGAGCGTGATGTCAACTCGGCCACCGACCGGTCAAATATTTATCAATTTTACAGAACATCAATCAGCGTTTCCCAGACTTGATAAGGACTATATCCGTGCATATCCAGTCTAAAAATAAAAGTACTGATATATGTTCCCACACGCTTTGTAAAAAAATTATAATGTCTCTTTCATTTAGTAGTCTCATCAACGATAATGAATAATATTATTACGTGCATTTATTTTACTGTATTTGAAAGATGGTTTCAACAGCAAACTTTCAGCTAAATAGACATTAGTTTATTAATAGAGTAGGATGATTAAAACAGTGACGCCCATCACTTTTAAAATGCACAAGCCACTTTCTTGGCTCTGGACAAGAACAGCGTAGGTACCTATCGAGTCCGCGGCCAGTTTATCACATTAATGCTTAGTACTTTATTTTTGTGGCGAGTGCATAGTGATCAAAGATAATAAATTATCTTTGGTTATTATTCACCACCTCTCAACGTCCAAACTAAACAGTCAAATGTGCAAAACATTACGCTACAAAGATCATCACAGTTAATAATTACATAACTTATGTAAGTATCAGGCTAACTTCAGTAATTAGACGCGCTAGATCAACAAATTATTTTAAATCCACAAAAATAATATTTTTCTTATTTATTTTCAAACCTTGGGATACCTCCGAAAGCATTTTAATCCTCCTATGATTCTGTTAAGGTATTGTTTTTCCTCATCAGTACGCCAAGATAATGGATGGCAAAGAAGGGCTTTATCCTAAAAACATACAATAAATCAATTTATCCAAATTTATTGGTAAGTCTGTTTTTGCAAAACTCGAAAAGTAAAAAAACAGATATCGATGAAAATTTCTCAGTTTATTCTATTAGTGCCAGGAGTGTTTAAATAGTGGTTTGAATGGTAAAAGAAGTCGGGGATGCCCGAGGAATACTTAATGCAATATCTCTGCACTGGAATGAGATACGGACTCGATGTAATATAGTTTTTTTGACAGTAACATTGTGGTATAAAATAGTGAATGGTAGAAGAAGTCGGAGACGTCCGAGAAGGACATTAGCAATAGTGAAGCATTGCGGGGTCCACTAGTTATCAATAATTTAGTAGAATTACTTCCAGAGACAATATTTGTTTCTTTTTTGATGTCCTCTCCTGCAATGCTTGCACAATACTCTGTCGAACATTTTTCGAAACATCACTTGTAACTAATGTTTTGACTATAGATCCTTCATTCATCCACCCTGCATTTTCCATTGCCAATCTCCCAATGGTTCGGAATCTACACAACGCTCGAAATTTCATTCTCTCCTGCTCCTCTGGATCCTGGAAAACAGAAAACATACATTTTGCAAAACATCACAAAAAATTGTGTTTATTTTAAAAGAATGAATTTGGTTTTTTTTATAAATCTTACCATCGCTGGGCCCTTTTGAGGAGCCATTTTCAAGTTTGTAAATTAAGTTTCGTACAGCACACTAATCTTGTAATTTATTTTGGGTGATTGTATTGCCCATCCATGTATTGCTTATTTAACAGAATGTGTTTTTTTTAAATTTAAATAAAGATCATCGTGAATATTTATTACCTACCTAGGATTAAACTTGCGAAGGATCAGAGTCAGAGCAATACGAACTTAGGCTACTCAAAGTCCTAAATAAATCTGCTCATAAATAAATCATTCACAACCTGCTCAAAGTGTTAAAAATAACTAAGACATTATTACTCACATAATTTTTGTATATTTTAAAAGGCGCCAATAATAAATTACCATTCTGCTCCAGGTGCCACTTGCTGGGGTTGCTTTTTTCTCATTTTTATTTAAATGAATTTATATATAGTATTTTTATATTTACTATATTCAGATAAACATGGCAACACCACTCAAGAAAAATCTATGGTTTCAACTGTCATCGTTTTCTGCAAGTTTCTGCTTAGAAAAATCGAAACGCATCGGCCTCTGTCTTATGCGAATTGTTATTTTTCAAATACTTAGCTATTGTCAAATACATAGCTTGATTTTCTTTCGATTCGGTGATTTATTTCGCGATATTAAAAACCCAATATGGTAAATATGTCAACATTTTGTATAGCGGTAGCTCATCGATTCTGCAATTTCGATGTTGTTGATATTATAGGTTAAGAATATTCATGACATTGCATTATTTATTCCGTTTCAGAGTTTCGAACTTCCTTCAGTCAAGGTACGACCAGAGAACATCGACAGTTTTGGACTTCATGAAGGGGCTTTTGGAGTCCAGGACCCGCTTTCTCATGGATTGGCAGGAACAAAATCGAAGTTGGGGAACTCTCATCCCCTTGAGGCTTCCGAGCGGAATGTGAGCAATTTTTATACCTATGTTTCCTCTTATATATGGTGAAACTAAACCTAGTAAATATTTACCTAACCGCCTCACTTTTAGGCACAGATTATGGAAATTACACTTCACTTATAGTAATTAAGTTGAAATGTAACGTAATTTCCATAATCTGTGCAAGAGGTTAGATACATGTTTACCCAATACCTAGCTTTAGTTTTCAGCAAGTTATGTAGTAAAATATTCTGTAAATACATTGAAAACCCTTCCTGCTGCCCCAAATGTTAATGTTCTAGTTCAGATTCTTTTCAACTGGCTTTTGGTAATCTTTCAGAGTAACTGGACATGCTTTACGATCAATTTTTTTGAAATAACATTTCGATTCAACTTAAATTAGGTAGGTACTTTAAAATTTAATTTATTTACGAGGGAGATGGTAAAAGTTGCACTAAAGTTTAATTTTTTGTCAGTCAAAGTTTCAAAATCTCATGTGTTTTGACAGTTTTGGCAATGTTTTTTTTCTTGATTGAAGTATTTGTATTAAGCATTCGTATCCAGCGATTCTGAAATTTTACCTGGTTTCCTAAAAGCCTTAGAATTTTTTACTTAACCATTTGAACAATAGCTACCCTAATTTAGTTAGTACCGCTAATGCCCTCGAGCGATAGCTACCCAAATTTGTAAACACACTTCTGGCGGGAAGGATAGTTCTACCTTTTATGTTGGTCCTACTTGAATGCTGTCCAATAATTCTTATTCTATGATTATTTTATACCAATCTTTTTGTAAGGGTCCCAACTATAAATATGTATATATACAAACAATGTGATACTAGTCCATTTTCTCAACTTATTGTCTCTTGTGTGAAAGAAAATTTTATCAAAAGGAAACTATACTAAACCTGCTGAATAGGTAATAAATCCTTGCACTTATGCTTTTTGTGTGTGATTTGAACTTTCGTTTTCGGTGGTGATGATCCATGATTCCATATTTAAATTTCGAGATGCGAAAATTGTTCTTTTTTTGTAATTATTTGTGCGGGAGTGAATACCAAATTTATATTAATGTAATTAAATATGCACATTTTTAACACATAAAACATCACTAAATGGCCCAAAATGGACTTAAGCTTCTATGGAGTTGCATTACAATGTAGGCTTTAATTTCAGACAGTACTTTTATGTTAGGGGTGTGGCGACTACTATGTAAAAAAAAAAATCATTCAAGTCGATGGTCCCGAAGAACTATAAACTCTGCTGCAAATCGGTAGTTTTGCAGCAGAGCTGTTTAAATTTTTGTTTCTGCATTTTTACTGTTTTGGAGATCAAGAAAAATAATGTTGTTTTATATTTTGCATTAACCTTTATTTATTTAATTGGAGAAATATATCATCGAAAACAGTAAAAATGCTAAAACGAAACTTTATACAGCTCGATTCAAAATCGATTTTCTCAATTGGACCCTATTTTCACCCGTTTGAAGTGTTAATATCGAGAGGTATGAATTTTGGAAAGAGCGCGGCCGAACCTAAAACCGGAAATCTACTGCTCAAGTTGTTGTTGTTTTTAAATACACCATTACTCAGGTGGTTTTACCTTGTGTCTTTATAGGTTGTGCAGTTAAAAAAACTCTAAAACACAAATTTAACTAACTAACAAATTGTTCCGTTATTTTATTCCAGTTCTTAAAGAATCGAGGTGCGATGGATCTCACAATTCTCCGAAACTTTCAAGGTCTTCATGCTCCCTTGAAACTGGTTACGGAATTAAGAGCAGTGAATAAGGTAATTTATTCAGAGTTCATCCGAGATAGCAGCCGGGGGTTTCATTATTTGGCAGTAGATTGTTATCAAACAGGCCAATGCCGGCATGTGAATGGACTACCAATATTAATCTTTGTTGTGTTCCTCTCCATTGTGCACCAAACAATAACCAAATACAATTTAGTTTGGCCAAAATGGAACCCTTTCAATATTATGGTCTATTTAGGAAAAAATCACCAGTTATCTACTGCTTGTTGTTGTCCTTATTATTTGATTTTCTCAAAATCATCAAATCAGGTACCACTCATTTCAAACCCGCAAAATACTCACTTTAATTTGGTGAGTTTTGAGTTTTGGAGATGAAGAACATAATAAAACTTTGAAACAGACTTCTGACAGCCATTAAAATATAAAATAAGTTTGTAAATCTGACAATATAATGACAGATGACAGGAAATGATAATGATAAATGACAGGCCAAAAATGATCAAACTTTTGTAACTACGACTTATGACCTGCAAAGCTTAGCTTACTAATATTGTAATAACAAACTATTTATCTATCTTCTGTAATAAATAAAAAAAAGTAAATATTCGTTTGTTGAAAATCTTAAATCTCCAAAATTTCTTCATTAATTGCTTTGAAATTTTTACAGCGTTGCACTCGAATTGTGTGTGTTTTTATATACCTATATTATATAGATGTCACCTGTGACAGGAAAAAATATGCTTATTTTTTAAAAACAGCGCCATCTGTTCGACAAACATGTTTTTTAAAAAACAGCACCATCTGTTGTAAGTAAAAGCAACATGTGCTATTGTTTATCTATCTGCATAGACAGACTGAGTCCCAGCAATGCGTGGCAGGGTACAGCTAGTCTGAAATAAATGCTTTTTTAATGTGAATACTGCACTGCTCCCAACATCTGGAGCCAGTGGGACTATGGCATCCCCGAATGGAGTGGGGAAGTAAATGGCTATTCACCAAACACAGCTAAAGACATTTCCTTCACCAGGGCGATAATGAGAGTATTTACCACTCCTTTAAACCTTTTTTATTTGCATTTTCAGGTTGGAAGGCTGCCATTCCTGGAAAGTTCCAATGCCCTCCGAGATTCCCTCACCGGAGATGACCTGCGCATTGGTTTTGAGGACACCCTCAACACTGCCGAGTTCAGGGAGCAGATGGGGCAACCCCACGCTATTGTTGAGAGATCTCTTGGTCTACTGTAATTCTTAATACTTAGGTTTTTTTTATGTCCCTAAATTTAAAAGATTTGAATTGGTTTAATCATACTCTTAATAAAATTTGTTAAAAACAGAAATTTTGTTTAAATAAAACCACATGAAGTGATATCCATACACTGTGTCCAGAATTTCGTAGTACAATATTGGTGAATCTATATCACAAAGAGAACCCAAAAATTTATTATGGTCTTATTTGAATTTATAATGTTATATGTGTCTACTATATAATATTATGCGATATATGGCATTCCACTTACCTCCCCACATTTCCAAATAAAAGACTTTTTTTTAACCTAACTTAACCTCTGGAACGCCGATGTCCTGCGATCTGACACCTCCGTAGTGCGTTGAGGGTAAAAATCCCATCTAAAATAGTTATAAAAAGAATAAGTAAGAATTATGTGTTTTAGAAAGTTACTTATGCCGTTTCCAGATGCTCATGCAAACCCATCCGGCATACCCATACAGTAGTGGTGGTCGGTGACTTTTTGAAGAAGGGATCTATCAAATAATATACAAATCTATATACTCATCCATAAATAAGATGCAATTATTGTCAAATTAACTCTATAAATCCTTTACGCTCCGCAACATCAATTACAGATCCAAAATTAAATTAATTAACTAGGTATGTAAATGAAGAATATTCAACTCTTCCAATAATGCGTCATGCAAAAAATTCCTGATCGTACTAAAAACAAAGACAGTAAATTCAAGCTTTGGACAAAGACACTACCAATACCATCCAATAAAAGCTTTCAACAGTTTAAAACTTGAAATTAAAATTGAGGAAAATAAAAATAAATTCACACACAAAATTATAAAATGGATTTAAGAACAAAAAAGACAATATTACTAAAATTTCATAGCATAAAATACAAATAAAACCTTCACGTAACACACAAAACCAATATAAACACACATCACTCACAAACACACAAGATTATTTTCAATGTACTATTTTTTTTTAATTTTAAATATATTATTACATATTTTTAATTTTAAATGTATAATTTTTCTCATTAAATGCATTATGTAGTTTATATTTCATATTATAAAATGAAGGCCTCAGCACGGGCAAGCCACCCAGTGAGGCCTACATTACTGGAAAACCTGAATTGTAAAAAATATTGTAGTACCTAATAAAAAAAAAAAAAAAAAGCTCTCAATACATAACATGTAGGTATGTTATTCTGTGCATTATACCAATAAGCATTGAAAGGCGTTTTTTTGCACTGGATGTTGTTGCCAAATGCATTTGCACTTACAATATTTGAACACTTTGGCAGGTAGGACTAATGCGCATGCGTGAAAGTCAGATAGTTTCATACACCGTGGATTCTGAAATAAGATAGAATCCACACTGCTGTCTGTGTGTTTACTATATTTGAGGACTGTGAATGTACTCTCTTGGTCGTGTGTGAGAGGACGAGACCATGTGATTAAATTGCAGTCGTCTTGTTTACGGCAAGAAAGAATAAATCCAAAACTTTTATTTTGAACTAGCTGTACCCTGCCAAGCGTTGGTGTGGCTCAGTCTGTCTATTCAGATAGAGAAACAATAGCGCGAGTTGCTTTCACGTCCAACAGATGGCGCGGTTTTAAAAAAAAGCATGTTTTTTCCTGTCACAGGAGACATTTATATAATAAAGGTATTTAAAAACACACGCTTATTCGAAAGCAACGTTGTGTCAAAATTTCAAAGTAATCGGTGAAGAACTTTCGGAGATTTAAGATTTTGAACAAATGAAGATTTACATTTGTATTTATATAGATAAATAAATTATTATTAATATTTAATGTATGAAGGGATCTCGCTTGTTCTGCAGGAGGTGTGCGTAGGTACGCCACATTCACCTGGTGCACCTACATGTTCAGGCGGACCTGAATTCTGTGCAGTGGAGACCAATGCCGTTGACAGACTACGTATTTGCCGTGCTCTGTTTGATTTTGGAAACTAAAACACTTTGTAAATGGTGTAACCAATGGTCGCTAAAAAGGAACATTTATTCACAAATAAACTTGTTAAGGGAATTGTTAATTTAACCATAAGACTGGCATGATTTTTCGAGCTTTAATGAAAGTAAGCTTCTCTTACACCATTAATAAAAAAGAATGATACAGTTACGAGAAATGACATATCACCACATGGAAGATCAACTGCAACTTTCCAGACTCACTAGGCGCACCTGCGGATTCCACCACACGCTCCGGTTTGCGTGCACAGTTAAGCCTGTAGAGGTCAAAATACAAATGTTCATATTTTGTCCCGTCACCTACTCAGGATGAGATAATGGTACCTACAGTTATTTTATTTCATCCACACGGTCCAGTATGCTTGTGCAGGCGACCTGTCTGGGCATTCCGGACCGTGTATGTAGTTACTGTTATTTACTCACCACCGAAATTATATTGTTACATAATGTTCGTGGACTTTTAACAACAATTGTAGAATATTATTAAAATGATAAAATTTCTTATTATTTATAAAAAATATATGTTTATTCAATTCTTATTATTGGAATGTACATGAAAATTATAAAAATCCATAAAAACAAATTCATTGAAAAATTATTTACATATTATACTATTTACTTATATTTAAGTAAGACAATGGCACATTCACATTATTTACCAAACAATGATAAATACATTTATAAGTCAGTACATAGAACCATTTCAACACAAACAGAATGGTCTTTAAAAGAAAACATAACAAGGAATGTAATGCTAATTAATAGTCCAAGACGAGGTCGAGAATTCTTAGGTTGGTGATCTTCTTGACTTCGTTGATTCCTATGTTTATTTCTTGGTCAAGGGTATTTTTAAAGCGGACTGCCAACTGCTCCATTATCACATTTGCTTTATTTTCCCGGGCGCAGATGACAAAGGGAAATCCGAATTTGGTTTTGTAGCTGAAATAAGACGGTAAGAAATAAACAACAAATATTATACTTACCGTATGGAGCATAGTATATTATATAATTGGAACAGTGTAGGCAAAATAAACAATGTCGCTCAACTGGTAGTGGTAGTGACAATAGGGGGCTTTGAGGGGAACTAAGGGGCGACGAGTGCAATAAGGCAAAAAAAAAAAAGTTTCTTTAACATTTTTTCACTAGACGATCGTCCAACTAAGTTGAATCGTCTGTAGCGTGGGTTGAGCGGTTGAACCAACTTTACTCAGTCTATTTAGGGAGCCGTCGTGCCTAGTTGTTTGTGACAGTACATTTCAAATAAAAATAATGAATATGCCAGGCTAATGAAAGTGAGATTTTTTGACATTATATAAATCGTTAACTTGTTTGTCGGATACTACTGCAAAATGTACTCTGATAGAGATTTCAGGAACATAGTTATTGTGATCCTTTTGGAGCAGTTTAAATGTATTGAAAGGATGTAACTATTAAAACCGTAAAAAAACTAAATTTTAATTTTAGTAGCACATCATGACAGAATTTTTTTGCCCATGATTGTCTTTTTCTTTATGTATTTAGTTAATGATTCTACTAGAGCAAGGCTGCCCAACCTTTTTAACAGTTGGGCGAAATTGACGATTTTGAATCACTGGCGGGCCACTGAATACCTGACGGTTCCTATTTCCATGGGGGGGGGGGATTGTTAGAGAATTTCTATAAAACATAATTCCCCACAAAAAAAAAATCAAAATGAGTGCTCCCCACAAAATATTTGGAATCCATGGGGGGGGGTGTTACGGAACTTCGCTGAGAAAAAATTCCGCGCACCCAAAAACATCATATGTGATTCCCCACAACAATTTTTCGAATGGGGGGGGGGTGGCTACAAGATTCCATTTCGGACGCAAAAAATATTATATCAAAAACCGGTGTATTTTTGTTTAAAAAGTAAGTTCGACAGGTTAGAGATTTTTTCGTGGCTGATTCTCGTTCTGAGTAGCCTAAATAGCGATAAATCGCCTTCGTTGGCAACACTGGTGACCGCGCGCAAGCTGCATTGTTTGTTTTACAGCGGACCCGCGACACTTTTTCAAATTGGCGGATTTGTGGGTTTTTTGAAAATGGTTCACGCGGGCCACTTATAATTCGTTCGCGGGCCACATTGTGGCCCGCGGGCCTGGGGTTGGGCAGCCTTGTACTAGAGCAATCGATAATTTTTTATTTTTTTCCAACCATCGTGTCGTCTGTACGCAACACTCAACGGTTGTTCCAAAACAGTTGAACCAACCAATTTCGGTGGTCTGTAGTGGGTTTTGATGACATGTTTTGTCATGCCTTATGGCAGGTTTTATCAAATGCACTTGTGTGAGAATTTCAATTCAATATTATTAGTCTAACATTATTTCTTATGACAGCCTTTTGTGGTCAAGATAGCTCATGTTATATTTATGAATGTAAATAAATTATATCATCATTTACTGGTAGTTGAGCAGGTTTATTTTAGCTTTCTTTTCAGGGTCCAATGCATTAAGTTCTGCAGACTTTTGTTCGCGGGCAGATTCCTCTGTCAATTCATCAGTATCGGCCAATCTTCCCGCTAAATCAGGATGTAGGCATAGGATTTTAAGTTTTTCTGAAAAGTGAATAATTTGTCTAATAATGACATTAAAAACAACAAGTAATGAAACAAACAAGTAAAGTAAGAAATGAAATTATTATGGGAATGACACATAATGCTAGGAAATATTTTGTTCTATTGAATTACCTATTCTAATTTCATTTGATTCTCCAAGAGATTAATTTTAAAACAATAATTATTGGTAACTTGCTAAATTGGTGCAGAGGATTAGGAATATCTGCATGTTAAGCTTTTAAAACCTAATAATGGGAAACAAATTAATGTTCTACTGAAACAGCTGTCTTATATTTCTTCTTCTGGTTGCCAATAATCAGAATAATCTTTAACCTACAGGGTGCAGTGTGAAACAACTCAGCGAATCTGCACTTGTACACATTGAGTTATATAAATAGAGAAGCAAGCTTCATTACCGCGCGTCAAAAAAAGCATAACCACTCTAAAACCGCGACGACGTAGCTTTGAAACCAATAAACATTTTAAAGTAAACATATATTTGTCTCACTTACACAAGTCACGAGTACAATGCTGCCGCTACGATTAGACAACGACAGAAACACAAACCTGCGCTGGCGCGTCAGTGTTGCCTACCATTTGAAATTTTACCCGACATAAGCAATAAAATAAAGTGTTTTTTTAACGTTAGTTTGTAATAAGATAAACTAATTAAAATTATTTTAATATGTGTTTTTTTTATTATATGACTAAAAGTAAGCATAATTAATTAAATAATAAAGACATTTTTTGTTCCAATATTTTGTATTATACCTAGCATACAATACTCAAACATCTCTTTTTGGTCTTAGCTTGTCTTGATCCCGGAAGTGTTTCGAACAAATGACTGTAGATTTAGTAGACAGCCAGTCTGACTTTTTTCTAAGTAATCGAATAATTTCCACCCACTTCTCACGGCGTGCTGGATCTTTAGGTACACTGCAAAATTATTAATATAAAATACGTAAAAAAATATAGTTACTGGATTATTCATTAATAAACTAAAATAAGATTAAAGAATTCTTTTGTACGAAGATTAAAATATAATTTAATATTATTTCAAAAATATTTAAAATCAGAGGTTACCTCCATAGTAACTTATTCCATAAATTATGTATTCTCCCATTAATGTGGGAAAACCAAAACGAATTTTTAGTGGCAACACTGAACCTATATTTATAGTATTCGATATTTTATTCCAATTTTAGCGTTTTTTAACTTAATGTGAATATGTAAACATTAAACTTACGAGTGGAAAGTAATTCCGCATGATTTATTATGTTTTTGTGACCTTGAATTGCATTCTTTAACGACGCATTTACCCATTTTGGAAATAGTTTTGACGGCGTGTCGCTCGGTTTAACTCGGTCGGCGTCTCACTGAGCACTGAACTGACATTAGCGGCAAAGTTGGCTGTGGCCTTAATTGCAGTGGCAATGCTTTGACGCGGTAATTATCGATCTAGTGTATATACATCAATGCTTGTACAAGTCACATTGATTTCAAAGCCATGAGGTTTTCCTACTATGTCTTCCATCATTTTTTCCTTGAATCTTCAGATAATCTTGTTTGTGTCATACCTCATGATGTTACCAAGATACTTCACACACAAGACCTTCTACATTCAAGTCTAATGAAATTTCACAAATTTGAATAATACTTGGAAGGTTAGACAGGTTGGTGGCTGAGTTGACATTGCATTTCCACCCAGGCGTAGTGTCAATTCCTCGGCTGGCTAAGTCCTCCATCACAACACAAGTGGTAGTAGAAGATTTTCAAATACTGTCAGGTTATTCGTAACCCGGGAATATTTGTCTTTCATTAAAAAAAAAAATTCTAAATTCGTCCAGTGTAATTTGAGGACGCTACTATACAACAACATTCCAAAGGTATGCATGCATGTCAATTCTTGGTTAAGTGTCTATATCATTATATACATACATTATATAAAACATAAAGCGCTGTGATGATGTAATAAGTTTGGATGCTTACCGTCCTTTGGGAGATTCTCCAGGTGTTCAGAGAAAGCATTGCACAAGTCCCCGACATTTTTAAACGGCACCTTTTCGGCTACTGCGGTGGCCGCTTCCTTGTAGGATTCAACCACATTTCCAAACATCCAAACAAACTGCTCGCTTCCCAGCTCATTCACCTCCCCGATGTAAATGTAGCCTGCCATCTTTGAACCAAACAATTTATTACTGTTATTATTATTTAGCGACAAAATATACATTATTAATGGAATAAAACATAATAAAATCATAGCAGACGACATTATTCTTTTAACTGCTACAGTAAATAATAATTACGATTGTAATAAATAATAAAGGTTTAATTTTGAAATACAGCTAGAATATTGTTGTATTTTATTATTTAATTAAGTGATCTCTCGGAGAGTTATCTATTATTAAATTTCTTATCTTGTTTCTTACAAGAGGTTAAAGATTAACAACAAAATATTTACTTATGCTTTAAAGCAAAAATGTCAGTTTGTCTGTAGCAGCCCAGACTTTCAAACTGAGAAATCTGTTGACGTGGTATTTCTAAGTCAATGCAACTGTTTTCAGCCAGCACCATCAATTCCATCATGAGCTATAGAGCTAAAAATCTATTCAACTGAAAGAATAGGACAAAACGCTAAATGGATTTTAATATTTTTCAATGTGTTATTTTGGAGTGCATTGAAAGCAGATAGGTATAAATATTGTTGATAGCAAAAAAATTCAGTGACAAATAAGAATTTACACTTGTTGATATAATTATAATATAAATGTTAGTGTTTTATTTTTGATAAGGACCTTGGTTTATATTACATTACTTTATTTATTTTTGAAATGCATAAGAATTATTTTATCAGCCCAGGGAAGAAAAATCTGTTGCTAATTCTTATCATTAGTGATTATGAAAACATTTACAATTGACAAAATGTATTTGTCGACCTGAATAATAATATAGGGATGAAGTGATGCAATTAGCCAATAAAACTTATTGGATTTCTGTAATAACTCATTTGAAAGAAAAAAAAAATCAAAATGACAACTTTATTGTAATGTAATTATCATTTACAAATTAGGTTATTGAATATTAAGCACATGTGCAAAAAATAATCTTCTATCATTTTTATACAAAAAAATAGTGAATTATTTAGGTAGGTACTTATAATTTTCCAGCAGAAATCAAACAAATATAATACTATTATATTTATTCTAGAACAAAAATCATAGATTTACAAAAAAAACATATAAGTGGTAAAATGTTAAATAATAATAACTTTAAAGCCATATTTACCTACTTGAATATCGTCTGAATTGGTAGAATGTGAGTGGTTTATTTATGGGTACAATGCGATTTCAATGACAACGCAGACCTCCATTAACTCACCGCCTATCGGAAACATACTAGAAAGAAAATCATTTCCAGGTTACAAGTGGCATGAATTGTCAGTCAAATATTATGCAACGTTATCAAAACGATTTTATTATTATTTAATTTATCAGTTGAATTTCATTTCTTGCGGTTGGTACAACGTATATAAACAATTTCAAACTGCAGTGAAGTTTTCCAAAAATAATGTTCCCCGGTAGGTACGTTAAATCATAAAGATACCTTATTCGCCATTTCTACGACAAATAAATAATATGAATAATGCAATATATCGACTTCAAAGACTTTTTTTATCAGCAGAAAATTTATTAGACCTGAATTGATCAACAATTTTAGTTTTTTCAATGATATTCTATTACCCAATAGATGGCGCTGAACCGACACCAATTATTCTTAAATCTCTACTGCCCGACAGGTGGTGTGCAATGCAATATTTTTAATTTTTTTGAAAATCGGCTATTCATACGACATCATTCAATCCATCAACGAAATTTTTTTTCTTTGCAAGACACCTTATAAAAATTAACGTAAAGTAACACTCACGTGACAATGCCAAATGTTTTTTGTGTTTTTAAAAAGCAGAATTATTGCCAGTAAACAATCGAGTAGGTAGACACCCACCACGTAGGTACATCGGAAAATACTCTTCGGTCTTCCCGGGCCAACAAATTGCTGGGATAACACCTCTTTTATTTTATTATATGCGATAGAAACAAAGTTGAATCGACTTTAATTTTCGTTCTATGAAACATGCCATAGAATAAATAAGATGGAAACCTAGCAGCCTAGCTCCTTGATGGAAAATTAAGTATTATTTCCGAATTACCGCTACCTTTATAAATATTTCGGTATCGGCTCTGTTGAGAACTGTTAGGTATTATTAGCGCCTTGGCAATTCGGCGCCCGAAGCGGACTGCTCCAATTGCGCCCATATTGGGCCGGCCCTGACCACTGGCCCAGCCAATTGGCCTGATGAAGGCTCCTACACTCCTCGTGGTCCTAAGCTGCACGGATACTTGGCTGAGTTATTTGTAATTTTCGATATACTGTAAATGACATATTATATAAGAAAACATACATTAAATATAAAAATAAACAAAAAACATTTCTAAGCTTAGAGAAAAAATTCGGTTTAGAATAAATATAAAAATCACATTTGCAAATATAAGAAAATGGCTGTATACCTACCGTCTGGACGAGTAGCTAAGATCCAGTGAACAATTAAGCGCAAATCCACTTTGGAAAACAAAACCGTCAAGTTTTATTCGCTCTAGATAGGGAGGAAAAAATAATTCTGAAATATGTATACGTATTTTAAAATATACGAAACACCCGAAAGAGTTAATATGGAGGGTTTCGGAAAAAAGAGTCACTTTATGATAAAAGATTATCTTCAAGATCCTTGAAGCGAGGACAATATAATATCTACTACTCTAGCAAGGAATCATCCCCGATGAACTTAGAGGGGTAAGTAATTCGCGGGAATCAGCATTGTCGAGTTACACACAAAAATCATACTTTTATGTCCCCGCCCATGTATACCATATACAAATAATATGTCTGACATATATGTATAGGTACTGTCACGTAAGCCGCAAACACATAATACTTAATATAATATGTATGTTGGCATACGTGGGCGAGGAAATAGAATTATTGATATATGCTATCCTTTAACTGATTTCGGAGATGCTTGTAGATGTACCAATTATCCTTCGAATTATAATAACATATTTTACTAAAAGACAAATTGAAAAATATTTCCTTCCAGTCATGAAATGTTAAAGTTACTTTTAAACCGTGGTCCAGAGAGAGCTTGGAAATCAAAAATAATAATTGACTACCAGATAATCCCCAAACAATAATAAATAAAGTGTAATAATATATATTAATTAATTTCACTGGTGAAAAATGTAAAGAATGCCAACACATTTCGGTTGTCGGCACAAAGTTTTATAACAGAGACATCACAAACAATAGAGTCGATGAAACGTTCATAAGAAAATCACGCAAAAGTCAAAACAACACAACAAAAAACATCTTCGTAAAAAAATAAGGATTCTTAAAACAAAATTTTACAAACACAGAGATCTCGGCATTGAAATATCTACCAAAAATTTTAAAAACTTAAAGAAAATTAGAAAAAAATGTTATTTTATCTAGTAAAATATAGGCACGTTGCAAATTGCTTTTGTTTGCAGCTGTTTAAAACTGAAGTCAGTGGTGATCTTTTGCAAAGTGTCCCAGTTTGAGGGTAGTTTGTAGACGAGTATATTTTGAATTTGTAGATTGAATGTAATACCTACTTTGAAATAATTTTTATGGCTTCAGAAAGGGATTGAAGATTATAATAGAAGGACGGGCGTTTGGGTAGGCTTACCTTCTGAGAAGAAAAACACCATAAGCCATTACTGTGGACCCGTCGGCACCGCTTTAATGTTATCTCGGGGTGATTAAAAAAACGGGATGAAAAAAGGATTCCTCTAAGTTTTATTATTGGCCGAATGTTGGCTGCTGGCCAATGGACGGGCTGCTCCTAGATCTTCACGTTTTAAGATACAAACCTCTATACCTGTAATTGATCGCAGGAATAGCGAATCATTTGAAACCTAAAATGATATGTATCTATTATCATATCGCTACATCATTCAACTTTGTCATTCTTACCTATATAAAAGGTGGCGCAAAAGTTATCACCCTATCAGAGGATGCTCCCATTATAGCAAATGGCGTTTTATGGCTTCAAAACTTTGACACTTGTGAAGTAAGCAGAAGCAGAATACACGTTAACAAACCACGGATGGCTGTAATACTAAGTACTCAAGAACGCGGAATAATTAATGAGTTGTAATCACCACTAAGAGTGAAATATATATACCATGTACCTATATTTCAGGAAAATAATATTGGCATGGGTCAATATTTGATCAGGTATCTATAAATATAATTTACTCGAGTATATTACATCATACTTTCTTACATAAAATCTAGATCAATACAACGCGTTATTCCCGAATGATGTGTAGGCATTTTCACCAAAAATTTGTACATTTTTATACCTAGGTACTTTCCATTCCGTTACTTATACATTGCGTTTTATTTTTAAGTTTCCACAAATACCAGATTACTAGAAGTCGGGATTTTTTTTACTTCAGAAATTCTGGGACAAACTACCATAATATTACGTATCTACCCCTTATTACCCAAAATTGTAATGGAGGTTAATAATGTGGGACATCTTCAAAATTCATTCTTCAGGGGACATCTTCAATTTATCACTTAATAAGTTTTTTGCTTGAGCACTTTAGTTATTTATAAAAATGGAGAAAAAAAATCTTTTTAATAGTTATATAATTTTTAAACTATTTCTATGAAAAAGCCTCTAAAAGGTGTGTTAAAAATAAATAAATGTAATCACGAAATAATTACCAGATACGTTAAACTTGAGTTTATTCAATGTTGGTTCAAATTTATGTAAAACAAGATATTAACGAAATACAAAAATATTGTGCAAGCTATTCATATCGAACTTAAATTAAATACGAAATAACACGTTGTTTAATTAAATGTCTGATGAGCCAGCCGGAGGACGCCGAGTCTATTCCGTCGTGCGCAGTTCATTTTAATTAATTCGCAGATCATTTTTATTTAAAATGCGTTATTTCACAATTTACTAATTACAAATAATATATAGTGTATTTGCGGCACGTTCAAAAGTGAAAGATACTCTCAGTATCGCCCTGGTGTAAGACCACCATTCAGAATTGAAACGTTGCTTAAAATGGTTTTGGCTGTGTTTGGTGACCAGATAGCCAAGTATTTCCCCGCCTTCCCCTTTCCTACATCCTTCCCCTCCCCGCTGAAGGCAGCTTCACAACATACCCCAAATGGGGATGGCATAGTCCCACTGGCTCTAGACGGTTGCGACTCTTGTGCGGTTTCACATTTTAAAAAAGGATGTAGAAATAAAAATGGGACATAGTAAAAACACACTTCCTTTAGATCTAAATAATTAACTTAAAATATCAACTTTTTCGACAGTTGTGTTTGACTGACTATATATATTATTATATTATTCTACAATACGAAACTATGATAACCAATAAAATCCTGGGACATGACCAATACGCAATATAAAAGCTTTAGCAAACATGTCTGAGTACGCGGGCCACTGGTTCTGAACCCCGAAAACGAAGCCACATAATAAGGCATGGAACATCTGCCTCGAATTTGGAATATATAAGAGAGGGCTTGATGTCTTGATAGATTTCAGATATCGATTTTATTGGACAAGGGCTTGGTTAAAACTTTAAACAGTCATATTTTATGAACATAAAAGCTCCTCTCTGAGAGACTTGTCCAGTGTCTAGCACCCACCTGAAATGTATTAAAGTCCCTGAGAATATGGAACAGTTTTATAACTCTCGTTAATCAAAAGTTTTAGTAATAATTTATAATTCTGTTTCCGAGCATTCCCACAAATTTGTAAATAATTTTGTGGTTATACATAACATAATGAATCGATAGATAGATTCTAAGAGAAAATATTCAACAGAATCAATTTATTTTCCCTTTTTATTTTTTCATTAATTTTTAATATATCATTTAGGTATATATAAACAAGAATGTGGCGGACGAACACCGGCTGGACGGGTTTCGTTTGATTTGCATACAAATCGTCAGTTTTATTCCGGGAATGACAAAATTTTGAACACTTAACCTTCAAAACAAGAGATGAAGTTTGATTCTGAAAACTGAAAATTCCATTTAAGACCCGAGCAATTCCGGGGACTTCAGTTATCAAAATAACTAAATAACCGTGCTAACCGCCAAACAACTCGGCCTTAGCACACACTTCTTGCCTCATTCACATTCATACATCGTCTCATGCATACTCTTTTATTATTCTGACTCTTGACATGGCTCGACTGATTTTCTTGATCGTGCCATGTCTTCCTCGGGCGTCCCCGACTTCTGCTACCATTAGTAAAATATAAAGCTCATAAGTCGTTCTCATTCGTAAACTACAATGCATAATTTTCTGTTGGTGAAATGGATATGCAGGTAGGGCGTGGTAATAATTTTGAAAGTTAATAGTAGCCATGTATGAATAGGAATTAAGTAGGGAGTATGTTCCAAGACAGAGTTGTTTGACGATTAGTCTTCTCTGCCTACCACTGTGGGGAAGCGGTAAAGCGATTGAGGCGTAGAACTACAATTAGAGGCGGTACTGGGTATTAATATCACGTCGAAAATTTTTCCGCTATTAGACCGAATTCAGTAATTTTAGTTAGAGCGTTGGGAGAGTTGGAGACCAGTTGAAGGTAAAAATGCGGAACCTATTTTTTTCGCTTTATATCACATCTAAATATAATACATCAATGGATTGAGGTGATTTATCAGCCAAACTGTATTAGAGAAATGATCAGTATCATTTAATGATGCAAATATTTTATTAGAGGTCAACATTTCGTTGAAATGTTACTTAATTTTAATTAATGAAACATAGCTTTTAGGTACCTACTGTTTTGACAAAGGCGAGTTTTTGGTTTTATGGTTAAGATTTATAATGTAACACGAAACCGGCGGCCGTAAAGTTTTTTTAAGTTAGTAAATAGGTGGGAATATAGGAACTACCCTTTACTTGATATAAATAATTTAGGTAACTAGGCGTCCATTTTTCTTAGTGTACTCAGGGTCGGACCTGTGCAGTCCGCTCCGGGCGATTTGCCAAGGCGCCAAGGAGCCAAGGCGCTGATACAACCTAATATTGAGGTTTTTACTAGCGACAGACACCATTTGGATCAGGGCTGGCCCTGTACGCATTATCAAAATTAACTAGAGTCTCAAACACTGAACTGGAGAGGTGCTGATTAAATCTTAAGTGTTTAATAATACTATCTGTAAATGAAGAGTTTAACTATCGTTAGCGGCGTTGGTGAAGTATGAATGCACTTTAAGAGTGACGCTTAACCCCTCCGTTATCTTCCCGACAACCATCTTCCCGACAACGACTGTGGAAGGGTTATCTCATCCTCTGTTTACCTCGTAAACTTTTACTTCCATTGTGGATCTATTTCCTGAAGCGGCAATAAACTGCTCTCGTATAAATCCAAGAGGAAAATTGATAGTTTGAAACATTTCGACTGGGATTTATGTGACAAGTTGATTTATAAAACAAACATTAAATAAATTATAATGGGACCCGATACGCGACATTGCTTGTGGTATGTGGCGGGTTGTCGCCGTATGTTTGTTTATATCCGTTTGTTTTGGTTTTTATATCAATTGAAAAATAACAGATTTTAATTTGTTGTTTAGATAGGCACAATAAGCACAATTGGCTAAATATAATATTTAAGTAAATTAAATGCAAGTTGTAATTAAAATAATTTATCTGTATAATTATGAACGTTTTACACAATGTTTTTTGCATACCTATCCCCACATGGAAACTACATTGGGGCCTGTTATTTCTAAAATCTTTGTTACACGATCATTATTTTCACATACTTACGATTTCATACAGACAGTTGCCATTAGAGAAGAGATAATATTTTACAATCGTTAAATAATGGCAACACCTTGAACATAACCCTAGATCATGAAAGCATCTGTCGTTTGCCTCTGCCGTTGCCATCAACAAATCATAAAAAAATACACATTCACAATCAGTAACACACTTTATATCTACACAGTGTTTTTTCATCGATATTTTAAATATACAACGAATTAAGCAGGCAACATTTCCACATAATATAGTTAAGTACAACAATGACAGAAGACAGACGTCAAATAATGTCCACCATCTTAAACTGTATCTGCAATGTTTTCTGATTTCAGAGAAATACATAGTCAACGACAACGAGTCTGTCTGCCGAGTTTTAGCTCGATCGTATGGTCGAGATCTTGGATGAATTGAAATTATTTGTGTTAAGATAGAATATGAAATATTCATTGACTATACATCAATGGAAATATTCAATTAAATGAGGTTTCATACCTCACTGACTAACGTTTTTATTTATTTTGTACCAAATTAACACCACTATCTCCAAAACATTATTGTAATTGAAGCGATTCAAAATAAACAATAATTACTTTTCATTCGTTAAATACATTGAATGTAGTTTTATGCAGAAAGCAGACAGCCACACAAAACGTAGGTAATCTGAGATAATAACACTTTTGTCTGAAGATGAATAATCAAATCTATCTAATAACTAAAAAGAATTTTTGAAAGGTGATGAAATGCAGTTTCAAATTTTATTATTAGAAACAAAAATATCATTATGAAATACAAAAAATTTGAATGCAAACTTAAAAACGTTTTAAAAATTTCTCATATTAGGTTTTTCGTGTGAAAAATGAACTAAAATTACTGATGATATTGAAAAAAACAAACGTTTCATTTGTTTAAAATTTATTATAAACACTATTGTCAACGCTCATTTTTTTTCGTTTTATATAAAAATAATTAATGAAAACCTCACGAAGTTTCATATTTGGTTTAATGGAGGTGTAAATGTAAATTATTTTGTAATTAACTTCTAGATTTAAATATGAAGTGTGGTGTTTTCTCTTTCTATCACCGTTTAGATCATATATCTCACCATGAAAGTAAGGGAGGCACAATGATTTCCATGAGTTATTATTTTTTTGGTAAACTAATGTTTAAGACAAGATTTTGTACGCATAGCACAAAGGGTAACAATTATTTTACAAGCAATAATTATTCGCCTGAAACACTCATCCACATTGAAATATCTCCTGATAAAAGATACATGACGCCAACGGGACTTGAACCCGTGTCCCTTCGATTTCCGGTCGACAGCTCTGACCACTGAGCTATGGCGGCTTATCTCTTATCCGCGAAATAATTCAATATATACTAGTGTTTCATTCAACAATTACTGCTTGTTACATTTTTTCACCTGAGAACAACCAACTTTATTTAATATGAGAAAGGCATTGTAAGTGCTAACTCTCTCACTAGATGGCGTCGAGACAAATTGTCTACATTTTTAGGTGAAATACTTGAACTTGTCAAATATTAATTATTATTTTTTTGGTAAACTAATGTTTAAGACAAGATTTTGTACGCATAGCACAAAGGGTAACAATTATTTTACAAGCAATAATTATTCGCCTGAAACACTCATCCACATTGAAATATCTCCTGATAAAAGATACATGACGCCAACGGGACATGACTTTTATCAGGAGATATTTCAATGTGGATGAGTGTTTCAGGCGAATAATTATTGCTTGTAAAATAATTGTTACCCTTTGTGCTATGCGTACAAAATCTTGTCTTAAACATTAGTTTACCAAAAAAATAATAATTAATATTTGACAAGTTCAAGTATTTCACCTAAAAATGTAGACAATTTGTCTCGACGCCATCTAGTGAGAGAGTTAGCACTTACAATGCCTTTCTCATATTAAATAAAGTTGGTTGTTCTCAGGTGAAAAAATGTAACAAGCAGTAATTGTTGAATGAAACACTAGTATATATTGAATTATTTCGCGGATAAGAGATAAGCCGCCATAGCTCAGTGGTCAGAGCTGTCGACCGGAAATCGAAGGGACACGGGTTCAAGTCCCGTTGGCGTCATGTATCTTTTATCAGGAGATATTTCAATGTGGATGAGTGTTTCAGGCGAATAATTATTGCTTGTAAAATAATTGATTTCCATGAGACCTATTATGAGCTGTTCGCAAAAGCGAACAGATTAGCCTGATGGGTAAATTAATAAATTTTATTAAATGGGAGTAATACAGCGGATAGGTATAAGCTAGATCCATCTAAAGTTTTTTTTAACCAAGTAGAAGGAGACTTGATGACTACTGTACCCATCCTTTGTTATATTGACTACTATTAGCCATTCCACCAATTAACGAAGTTATTTCACCATCAGCACGGCAAAACAAAACAAGCTGATTTGTAAGGGCTTTCATCCATTTATTTTTTTACGACTGTTGACTCCCGACAAACCCACTTATTTAAAAAGACACCACTAATTTAAAATATTGTATCTTGCTCCGATACCAACTAATTTAATTTACCTGGTCGTCTAGCAGACGCCAACGACCGGTTTTACCACCAATATTTTCAATGTTTCTTTAAGTTTTCCCAAATAAAACATAAAACAGTCAATTCTCTAACTCTTAACCCTTGATTTCAGATAAGTTATACCTAAATATTGCAAAGGGTTTTAAGAGAACAATGAGTCCTAAGCCTTTAGGTGCATAACAATGTAAAGGGTTTTATTTTATTGCACGATTTTACCTGGTTTTCGGGTCACAACACAACAGAAATCTGAATTTGGAGTTAAATTGCTTTGCAATGGGTAGCTAATTATCTATTTTAATACGAGTATTTCAGAATAATTGTTTCATTTACCATTTCAATAATTATTCAGTTAAATTCACTAAAAAAATGTGTAATCTTAATCAAAAACAGAAAATACTTGTATTGAAAAGAATGGTCATCTCTGGCACCATGAAGGGATATCCACAGTTGTGTCTGTCGGGAATATACCAATAATAACCTAATTCACAACTTTCGGTTTGTGGACAACGTGGAATAAAAATATTTGAAAAATTAACAACTTTTTAAGTTTAAAATCTAAATGAGTGATAAGAAGAAATTAGACTTATCGAGTTGATTAAATATTTATTAGAGAGAATGGACGATAAGTGCCTGTATTTTAGAAACATAAGCCTGAATTAAATCATCTGTTAGAAAGCATCATGGGATCAAAAGATTTTCACTAGACTTTTACAACAGGAAAATTATTTGATTGGAAAATCCTCCTGTTAATAACGTAAAAATTACAAAAGCCACAAAAAACATAAGCTGAAAGCACCTACGTGGTACACGTGATCGGAAGACAACCAATCATCATTATTAGTTTGAGGAAATGATCTGGAACCAATGCTCCATTTAGTACTGGTTATGCATGGTAAGATTTAAAAAAATATATTGCCACAGCTTCGGCTTGAAAATATCCAAAAACTGCCTAATTCAAAATACCTGATTCTCTAGTTATCCAGAAATATTGTTTTATGTTTTTATTTAAGGATATGCAGTACTAAGTAATACAAAATCACGTGTCTTTGGATTGCATCGCATAGAAATATTTTGGATGCTTTGATTAAATACTTTAAGTAGAATACATCTTGGCCTTTGAAACAATCGAGATTATTTGTGATAAGTCTTTTTATAACCCCGGAAAAAAAATAAAGTATCAGGCCTATAAAAACTGCTTTTTAGTTAAAAAATCTTCTACTTACGAACACTTTTTCTGTTATGGTTTTATTGTATAATGTAGAAAATTAAGTTCTTTATGTATGTGTGTTTGAACTTCGCAAAATAAAGTAAAACACGCTTTTTAACAATGTTTTTTGAAAACGTGCGGTTGGTGTTAAGCGGGAATTTAAACCTTATCGCCATTTACATAAGAAGTGTTATTGTTAGTTGCCTAATTCCAAATTTTAGACGACGTGGTGTTTTGCCTCGATACCATTTTTTTTTTTTAATTCTGAAGAAAATTTTGTAATATTATATTATTATATATTTAAAATGAATTAGATTGGCCTGATCTGGTGGTATGATAGGTACCATATTTAATAAATACAACACGCGACTCCGTGCTCCATTTCAGGTAGTGGCTCCTCGCACTTATTTTAAGTACCTACAAGTCATTTTCGCAAATATTACATGGTGTTGGAATGATAATTGCTCTGTTGATATATTTCATTGCAGTAACATTGCTTCCTTTAGAAAGCAAATATACCTAGGTAGGTACATATTGCATACATGTAACTATTTTTAGATATGCAATAATCCTTAACATAACTAATCAGTTAAGGATCATTTCGTAATAATTAACTTTTCATTTGAGTTCGTTTCATGTTCCTAATAGAGTCACGTAAACTAAACATATTTTTCACTGCAACAATCAACGTCAATCTTAGATCTACAATTAGAGGGGCTATTGCGTCCTAATATATCTCGTCGAACCTGTTTCACTATTAGAACGCGATAAGCGGTGCGCGTATGCCGGATTCGGTAGTTTTAGTTAGAGCGTTGGGAGAGTTGGAGGTCAATTGGAGGTGAAAATGCGGAACCTCTTTTTTAGCTTCATGTCTCATCTAAATATACTGCATCAGTGCTGTCAATACCAATTCGTTTACAAACTTTCATATATCGCGTATACACAGCTTCAGCAACCAATATGCGAAAGAAGTATAGCAAATATTTTTAATAGTACCTAACGAAAGAACAAATTCAAAAGTTTCATCATAGTACCTACGCAATATATTTAAGCTGTGTACTTGTTTTGTATTTATTTATAAAATTGATTTAATCTGTGAATTCAAAGGTAGATACTTGCACTGCAAATAAATAAGTAAATAATTGAAGTCAGTAGTTGAGTTGGCATCGCGTTTGGGTCCCATCCAGGTGCCACACGTTCAATTCTTGGGCTGGCTAAGTAGGGGAGCCAGGGGCTTGTTGTAACGGGGGTAAGTAGTAACAGCTTAATAACTCAGCCGGTTTCAAATATTTTGTTTCGATTTTGAACTCAACGTGCCCTTTAAGATACGGCTTACGAACTAAGCGCAGTCAGTACAGTGCGCCGCGGGAGAGCGCCGTGACCGGTTGTCCGTCCGCAGGAGTGCGTTTTTGGCCAGGTAACCTAAAAAATATTATTTCGTAAATTTTGATTTCAAGATCACACTGTGTCAAATTGAAAAATATTTCTATTAAATTTTGTTGAGCATTTATTAAGCCATCGTATTATGGTACTTTCACATAAGCAAAGCCAATCTTTTTTTTTATAAATAAAAATTTCAGTAATTTCGGTTTGGGGCTAGTTGTAGCAAAATTTAACGGGCAAGTAGTAACCTGTTATAACTTGCCCCAAGCCTGCACATTAATGTTTTTTTTTTGCATTCGCTATTATTTTATTGGTTTATATGTTATTTATCAAGTTTATTGTTGTAGGTATGAGATGCGGAATTATAAAAGGAAGTCAGAACGAGCGTCAAAGTCTCAAGAGACCTATGAACAAGCTACAAAGGAAGTATTAGACAATGGCAAAAAAATTCGTGAGGCAGCTGCATTGTTTGAACTGTGTCATGTATCGTTGTTTAGATACATAAAAAAGAAGAAGAACAATTTGCCTCTTGCTGTTAGTTATACCAAACCAAGGCAAGTGTTCTCACCAGATCAAGAAGATAAAATTACCGCTTACCTCTTGAAATGTGCAGACATCTTCTTTGGATTACCTACTTCCATTCAAAGTAAACAAATTAGCTCACCAGTGTGCAGTTGCTTACGACGTTAAAAACATTCCTGCGTTATGGCACAAGCATAGAAGGGCTGGAGCTGATTGGTTTACCAAATTTATGGAAAGAAATCCAAGACTATCACTCAGAACACCAGAAGCTACGTCACTTAGCAGAGCCACTTCCTTCAATCAGACTAACGTGAGTGATTGTTTCCAAAAATACGAATCGATTCTCCAAAAGCATAATATGAATGCTTCTCGCATTTGGAATGTAGATGAAACAAAAAGATGTTTTCACTGATGATTGAGTTTATCAATAAGTTTAATTAACCTAAGAACGAGTCCAAAGATGACTATTGTTGTTAAAGAAAACGATAAGTATTCACCTCATTAGTTCGTAAGAAATACAATTGTCTTATTATGTGTTCGTTGGTTTTATAATACAAGCCTTAAATAATGAAACCTGATGTTTTAATATGACGTTACTACTTGCCCCACACTAGTTACAACTTGCCCCAAAAACGGGGTAAGTTGTAACAAGCGACTCTTTCCACAAAAAGTCTTATAAATACAAATTTACTATAGATCCAGGAAAAAATATAGTGGGAATATATTTTCAAATATATGATTACTCATTTAAAAGCTTTTTTCAATTAAAATACTCAATAGTTTAGTCACTCCATCGAAAGAAGGAAAAAATGTTACAACTAGCCCCTCTCTCCCCTACTCCATCACAACACAAGAAATATTTTCCGCTTACTGTGGTGGTAGTAGAAGATTGTCAAATATTATATACGTAACCCGGGAATGTTTGTCTCTCTTTAAAAAAAACCAAACCGTTAAACCAACAAATTTTAAAGAAACATGAAACATAAAAAGACACAGAAAAATAAAAAGGGTAACGATATCAACCTGGAATCAAACCCAGGATCTCTATCTTACCAAGACAACGCCTCTAACCACCCGGCAAATAAATAGATACTGTTCTTTATGTGTGTAAAACCGCAATGGGCGTCTAAATAAATAAAATCAAATAGATAAATACTGTCTGTAATACTAAACATTTCAAACTATTGCATAAAAAGCAACTGAGGTTCAATCATTGGTAAAATGATAAAATAAAAATCAAAATGGATAGTTACTTTGATCACCCCCAAAATACAGGCAGTTTATAAAATAAAATGATTTTGTGAAACGTTTTTCGATTGCTAAAGTGACTCAAAAATGCAATATGGTACCTACACGCAAATACAGCGTTTAATTTAATAGTATCCCATCACAAAATACTGAACCATTTTCTAAAACATTTAGACAAACGTATTTAAAACTACCCAAGACTTTTCAAATCAATTAATTTTTTAAATAAAACATGTAAAGTTGCCGTGTGGGTTGGACCGTGTCTATGTGGCTTATAACTCCCCGCCTACATCAACTCGCGCCAGTGTTGGTTGTTATCTTTCAATCATCACTAACACCAACATCTATCAGCTTTTCATGGGAAGAGAACGATCGTTGATCACAGCAGGTAGAAAGGTATCTTATAGATATGTACCAACAATGGCCGCCCCTTTTTCTATTCGCCGCAATAAAATTATTATTACGTCTAGAATAAGAGCAAAGTGCGCGTAATGAGAAAATTCTTGCCGTGATCGATTTTGGATTGATTGCGGTTTTGGTCTGATCACAAATCGATGGGAACCTAGATAATGTGCGTACATGGCCGCCATAACCATAAAATACGGCATATTAATGGACTGCAGGAAATAGGTAGTTATTATTCGGTTCTATGGACTTACTTTTATATACTTACTTGGTATTTTAGGTTTACTGTTAAACATTACATTTTAAAGGTATCTGTTGAATCTTTCAACATTAAAATACATGACATTATTAAAAGATGATTTATGTTTTTAATTTAAATTAAAATGTGCAGGTAGCAGCATCCATTTCTGTGAAATACCTTGGCACTAAAAAACATCAACCCGTATTTAAAAACAAAATTTTGTTTATCTATAATTAATACACATCTACAAATATTTTCAATTTCCAACCCAGTTGCGGGATCTCTTGGGCTGGCTAGTAACCAATTGTAAAGTTTTATTTTTGGTTTGACTGAGGATTGAACCTTCCTCCCCAGAGACTGGAGTCAACAGCGCTAACAACCGCGCCAAATCCCAATTGGCCGACATGTATTTCGTATATTAAATGCTGAAATGTCATCCAATTTCATAGAAAGGCGTATGTGTCCGCATGATTGCCATCAAAATAACTATGACAGAAGGCATTGTCATCGACAACGAGTCTATCTGTCGAGTTTCAGCTCGATTGGATGTCGGGAAAGTGGTTAATTTCCACTTCTAAGATTTGCATGCATTCACAAAAAGAAAATTTAAATTCATATTATGTACATGTATTTAAAAATAAATTAGACTTTATTAAATTATCGACCTTAAAGATTTAAAAAAAAACTCCACAGAATGTCATCCTTGAGGAAGCTGTGTGGAGGGTAACTCATAAACACACATTCTTGACGCACATTGAACGTATGGATACCGCAAAACATAAGAGTTAATATGGCATTATTGATGTTGCTGTAGACGAAAACTTCGTTTTCGAAAAATTGGGTTTTTTATATTGATTTTCAGGAAATCTGTGCAGTACTGAAATTTCCTCAAAACTTCTCTCAAAAAAGCCCAATTTTCGAAAAAAAATTAAATTTCGTTTTGGACTAAACAACATCAATAATGTCGAATTTTTCCAACTTAGCGCACTACTACACCCAAAAGTCACGAGCTGCCACTGCCTTCAAAACATATTATTAATGGATGTCACGAACTGTGAACTGCTTCAGATTTGTGAAAAGAACAGAAAAACCATTTTTAAATTTATTTTAATAGTTCTACCATGAAAAGGTTATTGAAAAATATATTCGATTCAGTGTTTTATATCCAGTACAAGGCTTAAATACATACCGCTGATAGCTAAGTTACATCACAAAGTCTCCCTCTTTCATAAAATATGGTATGGTATAATATATGGTATAATCATAGTAGAAGGACCATAATATATCATAGTTTAATGGAGGGAACTACCATATCTTAGTATAATATATAACATTTTAATAGAGGTAACTACCATATCTTAGTAGAATGACCATAATATATAATATTTTAATAGAGGTAACTACCATATCTTAGTAGAAGGACCATAATATATAATATTTTAATAGAGGTAACTACCATATCTTAGTAGAATGACCATAATATATAATATTTTAATAGAGGTAACTACTATATCTTAGTAGAAGGACCATAATATATAATATGTATTTTAACAGAGGTAACTACCATATTTTAGTAGAAGAACCATAATATATATAATATTTTATTTTATTTTGAGTAGTTATTTATTAATAACAATTTGAAACTACAAAATAAAGTAGTTTATTCGCAGTCCTCCTCATCATCTCCAACATCTTTCAAATACTTTATATATCTAAAATATATTTTGTTTTTTCAGTTTTTAAATTATATATTTTATTGAAGAAATCAATTACTTGTGTAATCTTTTTAATTTCTTTAAATGCACCTACTTTACTACATTGTGTAATCACTGCACTCATGAGCTTGGTAAACAATCAAAAACACTATAATATCGGAGTAAATGAATATAATATATTATCATTTGATCCCTTATTTCAGATAAGTCTTAGAGACAGTGATGTTTCAATAATAAGAAAGTAGAAAACTTCCGTTACTTCTACAGATCACGTATTTAACTTTGCACGATCTATTGTGGTGTTCCGCTAGATATAAATTTATAATTTCATTTAGGTAGGTATCAGTTTGCGGTGTTCATTTGACGAGAATAGGTATAATATCTATGAATTGTTACATATGTAGACAGATTACAGGTTATATTATTTATACATTTTCATATCCTATAAAAATGGTATGCCTAATATGTACTTCCAAAAAATATCGATATCAAAGTGACAAAATCGATATTAAAGTGAGATAAAAAATATCGATATTAAAGTGACATAATCAACATCTGAAAATTTTATTGGACTTTTCAAGGAAATTTCATCTTCCACATTACGCAAAAACGCTTTTACAGTCTCCAGTATTTTTTTACGTACATTGTGCTAGAGCACTTTATTCTAATAGTCTAACCCACATTTTCTTAAACTTATTTCGACCACGGTCCACTTTGAGATTAAAAATAAATCTAATGCCCCCATATTTTTTTAACTCGCGTTTTTACTTTTTTATTTTTATTTTTTTTTAAATTTTATTTTAGTAATTTGTACATTAAAGTTTACAAATGACTAATTAATTTTTACATATTAATATTCTATGTTTTTTCTTGTTTTATGTGGCTTCTACACAACATCTTGAATTTTTCAATTGGGGCAGTCTTTAGGTTTTCCGGCAGCGCGTTATAGTATTTATTTATATTATTATACTTTATTTATTTATTAAACATGCGTTATTGTTTGGATAGGATAGATGGGGTGGGACCCATATCACATTTTGAGATAAAATAATGTTTCAATGGAAGGAAATTTCAAAGTTTTTACTAACATTAAACGAAGTTTTTGAATTTAAAACTTATCTAGTGTGAAGGATGAATCAGATGGTTTTCGGCGAGTTTGTTAATATCAGACTTGAAATCGTTAAGAACAACCGTAAGTCGCCGCGTTTAGTAACTTGCAGCTGATTTCTCTTTTTAGTTAGCAATGTCGCTACAGCACGTTCATACAATATACCATTTTTATAAGGAAGTAAAACAAACTAATTTTTATTCTTTAAATGAGCGAGATTTCCTTAAAGACCCCTAATTTTCCTATGAAAGCATCCAGCGCCAATAAGGGGGCGTTATCGCCCACTTTGAGAAAGACTGGTCTAACCAATAAACGATTGTGGAATGTTAAGCTACAATAATATGATTTCATGAACTTATGCGTGCTCTATGTATATTCACTTTTGCAGGGATTTATAATATTAAAATGTGTTTTATATTCATTTATTTATTATTCATTTGTTCGCCATTGGAGCTTCACATTTGGTATATAACCTTACAATTTTTTACACAAAGGTTAGTAATAAACAATGGTTTCAAAAGTTTTACAGTTGGATAACATTAAAAAAATCTCTTTATTTAAAATTTTTAACATTTTGTAAATAATATTTAGACGTGAAAAATTTGTTTAGGAATGTTTTACATCGAATTGTTATGTTAAAATGTCGATATTATTTGTACACTCGTTTGCTAAACTTTGTAGGCGAGGAATTGGCGAGTTTGCTACATAATGTGTTCGTGAACAGTGACAGTGAAATTGGTCCTTATGCCTAGTGTATCAAGTAGGTACTCTTATATTAACTAGACTTACTCTTATATTAGCGCAACAGTCGAACTCCGAATTTATAATTTAAAAAAGAAGCATAAGTCGCTTATCCTTCGTCGATTCTCAAGTTTCAAGTTAAACTACAGAACAAATGTTCGAAGGGAATATTCAACTTAAAATTAAAAAATCGCTTTTAAATTTTAATGTGTATTTTATGTCGAGGACCAAACAGCGGAATTTTAGTCTAATTGGTGAAGAACTAATAAGACGAATAAAATTTTCATGACAGGAAGTGAATTAATTTTTTTAGCCCCCGCATTCCGAGTTTCTACCGATGTATAATATATTTCTCTAAACACTTTAAGTTTTATAGTTCTATAAACAATTTTTTTTATTTTAAGATATTATCTGTATACATTTACCTAGCCGAAAGTGTTCACCAAAAATCATTAAAAACATATTTTATAGATATGAAAAAAATTGACAGTGTATCTTTGAATACTATTTAAGACTTTTGTCTAGAGATATTTTAGTTACATTTTAAACGAATCGCGTTTTAAAATATTTTCACAATTTTCGCAAAATTATTATTGTTTTTTTAATATCAGCGTACTCCCTCTAACATCCGTATTTTCAGATCTCCCTTTCAAACGATTTTCTTCTTCTTTATGAACGCTTACTACGGAGCCTTAACGGTTCTTAGCGAAAATCTTAATGATTTCATACTATTATTTGTAATGCGATCTGTATGATTTACAAATCCTAGTTATTTATCAAATATAACTCCGAGGTCTCTTATTTAGTGAGTACTTAAAGTTGTCTATTGTCCATCGCATATTTGGATAGCATTGGAGATTTACATTTGTATGTATTTAGAAATAAATTGTTAGTTACACGCCAATTTCAATTCATTTAAATTTTATTGAAGCTCTTGGCAATCAATAATATGGGCAATTTCTTTAAAATTGTATCAGCAAATAGTATAAATTTAACATTGTCGAAGCACGATATTATTATGTCACTAATAAAGAGTAAGAAGAATACAGGACCTAAATGGCTACCTTGCGGTAAGCCGCTAGAGCCATAAAATTCTTCAAAATTTTGACGTTTTCACTTTTACAAATAATTTTCTTTCACTTCGTAGCTAGCGAACCAAATTAGCAATTTGTCCTTTATCGTTAAGGCCTTTAGTTTTCGAAGAAGTCATTTATGTGATATTTTATGAATACCTAATACATGTAATATAATATATCCCATACATAATGCTCTGATAACAACCTTACATAGATTAAGGTATTAATCAAGAAGCTGAGTTAAGTGATGATCTGTTTATATACCTATGTAAAAGACAGTAAAATGCCTTTTCGTGTATAAGCTATTTAGCAAAACATTATAAAAATCTAAGAATAATAATTATCAAAACGAATAATTGGTATTCGCTGATATGCCCAAAATATTTGCTCGAATTAACCACAGCTAAATCAACATAAATATTTAAATTAATACACCTATAAATGTATTAATTGCCTACCGTATTAATTTATACCTTTTTATTTGACGCAATTGTAATTATTCACTAAAATAACAATAAAAGTGTAAATTCCTTAGTCATCTACAATCAGAAACGGTTGACATGAGATTTTTAGGACCCCTTGTTGTCTGCGCAAACAACCTTGTTTAACTTCGAATAGGTAACACAAATAAACATTTATTGTCTTATGATTTTATAAGGCTAGTATATAAATCCCTGTCGACTTTATTTATAATGAAAGATATTTGGCTTTATGGACTTCTTTTAGATATAAATACACAGTATAAATTATTGTACTTCTAATGAACTACCGGTGAGTTTGGGTGAGTCTATTATAATTTCATTTTATGTGCAGTTTATGCTTTTATAAGTCCAATAAGGTGGAAGTGCGAGGGGAGTCGTTATTCAATTATCGCCTTCATAAAGCGAAGTACCCGTTGCCCGTCGCAATACTCAACACAGAACTGCGTAGGTTTACATTGTATAGTTACGCGAACAGACAGAATCCACGAGCTTTTATTGGAGTCGTTTTCTCATTAAGCTTAAAGTCAAATCAATGGACTCTTCGATCTCTAATTGCGGTAGCTCACCAATCCTCACCTCGCCGATGATGAGATAATCTCGTTTTCTGTAATTAAAGTAATTATAGCCTTTCAATGCAATAAAAGTATTTTTTATGCTAAGCACACTTTCTGCAATTGTTTTTTTTTCGTCTCTTATTTTACTATATGATAAAAACAATTATATTTAAAACAACTTTAACGAAATATCGTAGAAAAAAAATAATCGTAATGACATTTGATCGAAATGCCGTTTTAATGAAAATTAGCAGAGGGAAAATTTATAAAACGGGAAAAATAATCATAATGCCGTTTTTATGAAAATTTTCAGAAGGAAAATTTCAGGAAAATTCACAAAACGGTAAAAAAAATCGTAATGACATTTTATCGTAAGGCCGTTTTTATGAAAATTACCTCAGGGAAAATTTCGAACATTCACAAAACGTGAAAAATAATCATAATGGCCTTTATATCGCTATGCCATTTTTATGAAAATTATCTCAGGAAAATTCACAGATAATAAAATCATAATGCCGTTTTAATGAACATTAGCAGAGGGAAAGTTTCAGGAAAATTCACAAAACGGTAAAAAAATAATCGTAGTGACATTTTATCGTAAGGCCGTTTTTACAAAAATTACCTCAGGGAAAATTTCAGGAAAATTCACAAAACGGGAAAAATAATTGTAATGACATTTATCGCTATGCCATTTTTATGAAAATTACCTCAGAAAAATTCATAAAACGAGAAAAATAATCGTAATGCCGTTTTTTAAAAAAATCAGCAGATTGAAAATTTCGGGAAAAACTTACAAAACAGTAAAAAATAATCGTATTGACATTTTACTGTAAGACCATTTTTATGAAAATCAGCAGCGGAAAATTTTGAAACAAAACGGTAAAAAATAATCGAAATAAATAATGAAATTTGATCGTAATACCGTTTTAATGAAAATTAGCACAGGGATGAATTATCTTCTTACTTTTCATTGAGTGGGTAAAAATAATTATCAAAATAAACTGAAAAAATAGTACTTAATTGATGTAATATAAACAAGCTACAATAATTACTCCCTCTTCCATCGGCAATCATATTCAATATTACGATGTTTTATTTTATTTGGTTTTTATGCCCAGCCGGGCTTTAGTATTGATTTTGGAGAAAAAAATAAATCTTAGTGAGCTATCGAAAATTATACACAAAAATTTTAAAGCATGATATAACAGTAAAATTATAAACGGAATATGAAACAATATTAGTAAAACATGTAACAGTAACAGTAAATAATATAGAAACTATAACAATACTACGTATAAGACAAATCACTAAAACTACATTACCAAAGCTACTATAATTTGTAGGATTCAACAAAGTGCTGGTATAAATTACGCCTAGTTCTGTAAATGGAGTCAATAAATATATCATTAGTACCCCCAACTTGTTGCCCAGATGACGCATCTTATTGGTTAGTGAGTGTGTCTTATAGTTGGTTGTGTACGTATTGCAGAATAATGACTCTGTTTAACACAACCAGATCTGAGATGACTCTCCTGTCAGACAGCATTTATATATTCAAACGATTGCAATTGATACTTTATAGTAATTTGCATGGAGAAATGCAGGTCAGTATATCATACACATTCTAATTCTCTAACTCTCTATTAGTCATTTCGAGTATGTAAGTAAATTTATTCAATTTAAATCCAGCATTAGAAATGTAAATTTAATTCATATCGTAATACGAAAACATTCCATTAAATTTATAATGCCCGACAAACAAGAGTTTGCTTTTTAACAGCAGGGTTATATCGCAATAGTGCAGCAGTGGCTGGTAGCTACTGAACGATGGCAACTGGCAACCCCCGGTGATTATACCTCGTAGTGGGCGGGGGCGGGGAGAGTGGGTGGGCGGGGGGAGGTCCCAAGGGTGTCGTGTCCCCGCCTAGACCAAGTTTGCGGCCCCCAGTTAGATTGTTACCCCAAAGTTTATCGGCATCTCTAGGCCAGCAAATTCACGGAATCTTATGAGCTAAGTTGTCGGTTTCTTTAAAAATATCACATTTCTGTTAACCTCATTATTCGCGGCTATAATAATCGCTTAAATATATTAAGTAAGAGGGGAGAGCCACTCTAGCATGTAAATTCCTTCCTCTGAACCAAATTTAATTGAACGTAACATATCAAAATAAAACCTACCTAGCAATGTCGGTCCGTGACTTCTCGGTAAGCTAGTCTACACGAAGAAAATTAATGGTAATCCATTTAAAAACGGGACTGCAGGCCTTAAATAATGAATCGACAGGTTTCCTGAAACTTTTAATAAATTACATTAATTTACATGAAAATGTAATATTTTTGTATTTTTTCATGATTGTCAAGGTTAAAATTGGTTTAAAATAGCTTAAAATAGCTGCCCGTAATACAGACCACCACTACACAAGCACCAACCTCTTTAAAATGCTTCTAATGAACTTACATAATATTTAAATGCGGTCCAAATACTACGACATTGACGCACGGAGACATTCCTCGGGAGAGCATTATGAAGCATTTAATTTTAGTGTCCCCATAAATCGTAAATGACAAGTTCCTCTGGTTTGTTTGAGTTATCGCAGTAATATCTAACGAGAGATATTAAAAAATACCCACTGTTAACAGTGTATTGACGAAAGAGGCTTCGTTCTATGTGTATTTAGCTTCGTAGGTAAGTACTACTAAATAGTAATAAAGAAAATAATAGTAGAAAATTTTTTGTACTCTTTCTATTGGAGTTCCGTAGTTCTTCGAACATCCTTTTACAAGTGGATTATTCTTAAATTCAAATCCTTAACTTAGAATCAGACGTAAAGATTTATTTTCAAGTAGTTTTGCTTTCTGTGAATATATTATAATTCTTAAATTGTACTAAAAAAATCAACCCGTAAAAATCAAAGTTCTTTTTTCTATAAACTGTACTTAAAATATAAATTATTTATTTATTTTTTGGTTTGACTAAGGATTGTACCTTCGTCCCTAGGAATTGAAGCCTCGCTAACAACTGTAGGATCGATATTTATTTCGTATATTAACCGCTGTATTGTTCCTTCCAATTCCAGAGAAATGCGTTTACCTATGCCCGCGTGTCTATGCACGATTTCCACCTGATAAAATGCATTGTCATCTACAATGAGTCTGTCTGCCTAGTTTCAGATTGATCGGATGTTGGTAATTGGGATAAATTCCGCTTCCATGATTTGCAATCATTGATTCCCGAAAACAAAAGTGAAAATCAAATAGATATTTTAATTGTACGAAGAAATCTTCGTTATAATTTTAAACACCTATGAATATTTTACAAAACGTTTGTCGCTTACATTATAAACCTTTGGTTCAGATTATAAATAGCTCAAATTATATTTTTAGTGATGCAAAATATTTTTTATTTTTATAATTTGTTAGGACGGGTGATGTAGGCTTAACTACTGTAAAATTAAATCGCAGAACATCAATTGCCAACATGGTTGTCTTTAGACTTCCATCATCGGTTTGCAGTATTTCGCAGTTACCGTAGGTTATCGAGTCTAATGTAACTTTCCTAATGTCATAAATAAAGAAAATATTTCCAAACAAACTTGACACATAAACGAACCACATGCCTCGTGAGGCTTTCTCACTGACCGACTCAAATCATGATTAATAAAAGCGATTTCAAATACAAACTGGTTTTTGTTATAATTTAACAACCTAAATATCCTCGTACTATATATACTCCTATATTTTATATCTGAATTAATCAACGAATGGACCTAAAAAAGAATTTACCATTTTTATTTTACAATCCCGTGACCATTCATATGGTAAATATATATCGTTAAAAAGATACCTAATTAATGCCATAAAATTTGCGCAAGCTTTATAATTCTCATATAACATATTATTCGCTACGTCAATGATTCGAAATAAAACATTCTTTGACCTACCTGGGTTCGCCATTTAATGGGATACCTATTACTTGTAGGTACCTCTTATACAAAGTTTTCCAATAAGAGGTGTTATTTTGAATAGCCCGCTATTTCGGTAGATGTTAATTTTGAAGCTGTCATTTTTTGACATTTGACAAGTAGAAAGTACGTCATTATTAAAAATGAAACGATACACGCTTCAACAATGCATTGAAATTATTAAAATTCACTTTAGTGAATCAAATGCAAATCGTCTTGAGTGATGAGGCCCATTTCCACCTCGGTGGCTTCGTCAACAAGCAAAATTGTCGCATCTGGGGCTCGGAAAACCCTAGAGTTATTGTTGAAAAGCCTCTCTATCCTCAACGTGTGACTGTTTGGTGCGGTTTATAGTCCGGCGGAGTCATTAGACCTTACTTTTTCAAAAATGAGGCTGGAGCAACAGTTACTGTGAATGGATTGCGCTATCGAGAGATGATTGATTTTTTATGGCCGGAGTTCGATATTATTGATCTGGACAACGTTTACTTTCAACAAGAGGGCGCTACGTGCCACACAAGCCACGAAACCATTGATCTTTTACGATTGAATATCAAAATAACACCTCTTATTGGAAAACCCTGTTTGTACATTTTTCCTTAATTAAAGATTAACAGTAGGTACCTATTGCCTTGATAATTTCTACCGCCATGCGATTTAAATGCGTTTTTTATAGTGGAATAACTTGCCGAGTAAAACCTCAGATTATAATATACAGTCATTGAAGACAATATGAACAACTTTCAAACGAATGATACGAAACAGAATACACGGAAAAAGATTCAGTCGAATCTGGAAATTTAACCTAGGGTTCTTCCTTGCCGGGGAAGTGCTCTGACCACTGAGATAATTCGACCATACCAACCGAGAGCTACCAATATTTTCTTAATGCTTATTTGTTAGGCTGCTATCATTAAGTATGATTGCAAATTCTTCCCGAACTAAACGCAACCTAGATAGTGCCTTGGATAAATATATACATTTTTATTGTAGTGCACGACATCTATTGAATATTCTACAAGTCTAGAATGAATATTTATTTATGGATATTCTGTCTTTTCTGCTTCACATCTATCGTTTGAAGAGGCGATAACATTTTCTTCAATGATTTCATATTTTCAGTTTGGTACTCTAATTTTGTAAAATTAAACGATTTTTTTTAACAATACACAGGAGACCCTGAGCAAATTGTTGTGGAGGGAACTTTGAGGAAAGGAAGGGGAGGAAGTTTTGGGAAGGAAAGGGGGTATGAGGGGTGGGTATTAATCTGGGGGTCAGTATGTCCAGAAGTAACCAACGCCTAAATCCATTTATTCCGAGAGAGTCCTGCTGGAGAGGTAAAAAGGTCTCCCTCAATCAGTCTCTCCCGATCCGGCCTGCCACGCAGTTGGTGGGCAGACTCACCCGCCGCCAAGACCCCGACAAACCTCACCCCATATGAACCCGGGCACCCCTGCTAAGTAACCAAACGTAGCGAACCACTTGTGATGACCAAAGGATGGCAGAGGTGTTAGTTAACTAATAAATGGTTCACGGGCAGCGGTACCCATACCCGCATCCCAAATGGAAATTATCTAATGTCTAGTTCTAATTAGTATTTTTTTATGTCGACTGGGTTTTACTACGACGGAAGCACACCGAAATAATTTTAATTTTATAATAATACATAAATATGAATAATAGTATGTTGGTACCGACCATTATATTATAAGAGTGTGTTTCTATAAAAATATCAATTAATTCATAAAAAGGTAATTTAAAATTAATTAATTCATTTAAAGATAATTCAAAATTCATTTATTCATTAAAAAAATAATTCATTCATTAAAAGGTAATTTAAAATTAATTAATCCATGAAAAGGTAATTTAAAATTAATTAATTAATTTGAAAATATATTAAAATGCTTAAACGTTGATTTGTTTTGAGGTTATCGTATCAAATAAATTACCTGTATGATTGTAAACGTACCTAAGAGCCAAGCATTTTAATATCTATAAAATTATATGCAGAACAATTTAAATAATCAACCCACAAAACACAAATCCCCGAGATACAATTTTTCTCTGTGTTTACATCGTATCGCTGGGGGTAGAGGGTAGGTTTTATGTGGGTACCTTAATCCACCCCTTACTGTTGTATCCACCACAGCACAAGGCATAATATTAGACAGAGTCCTACGTTGAGTAGGTATAGTAGTTGAAGCATAATCTAATAAGTAACTAGGTTCTTAGTTCATTATTGTAAGGGTATTTCTTGGTGACTTATGAAATGGTTTATTCCTATTTAATAATGATTTAATTAATCATACATTGGCGATAAGGAAATCGAAATTAATGAATACGTGCAACATTGTTGGAAGGTTGTCTCTTCTTTGTAAGGTAGGTGTAAACACTACATATGTACTTTGTGTAGTCTAACTGTACCCAATCAAAATAATAGGAAATATTGTTTATTTAGACCTACATTTTTTTTTACACAGGGGCCCCTGAAGAAAATAATTTCCCTGAGGGCCTATGTCATCTTTGGAGATGCTGTGTCGAGGGTATTTTGGTAAGGAAGAAGAGGAAGATCTTTTTATTTTTATATAAATACCGCACAAGAGTCCCAACTGCTCCTAACTTAACTACTCCAACCTAACCTAACCTAACCGTCTGGAGCCAGTGAAATAATGGCATCCCAAATTGGGGTGTGTTGTGAGGATGAAGGTTGTGGGAAGGGGAAGGAGATCTGGAAAACTAATCTGGGGGAGTGCCTTGCTGTTCAGATCTGGTCACCAAACACGGCTAAAGCCATTTCACGCAACGTTTCAATGCGTTCCAGATCTGGGAAGGAAAAAGGCATGAGGGGTAGATAGGAGTGACAGACGTATGAATCCATCCCTCCCGCTGCACTGCAATACAATGGGTCGAGAGATACCAGATGGAGCGATCAAAGGGTCAGCAGGTGGGCAGGCGCATCTGTCGTTAACACCTGGACACTCCTCACCCAATGAACACAAGCAATCCTGCTAAATCGCCAAACGTAGCGAAACACTTACCGTGTAACCTATGGCAGATTTCTTGGTTATCCAATAAATGTTTCCCGGGGCGGCCCCTCCCAAATGAGTACCCATACCCGCCTCCTAAATAACTAAAGTACCTACACCGTTAACTTAACCTACCTTCCAGTGGCGGCTCGTCTACGGAGGTCTTTTGGACAATGACCTGGCGAGTTCAAGTGCCATATTTTTAATATTCGTACGTTAATAGCGATTTCCAGTGTCATCTAGCGTCCAAAATGAAAAGCAACTGTATTTACCCAGCGTGGGTCACATCAAATTTTGTCCCCAAGCTATTTCCTTTCTTTCTCTTTGCTATACAGACTAATGAGGTAAACACTATCATGTCTGACGTATGCTTAGAATCATACAAATTTTATTTTAAAGGGATTTTAAAACATGATCGCGGTGAGATAGAGATATCTACGACCTAAGATTATTAAGGTATTAGAGGGAGATGTGAAAAAATGTCAGTCGTAAGTTTTTTGTGTTATAAATGATAGCCATCTTGAACTTGAATATTAGTTCGCAAAATTGTTTATCCATTATTGACATAATTTGCATGGGATAATTTAAAATATCAAATTCTGTGGATATCATATCGAAAGAAATTGCAATCAATTCATTGAACCATGACAAACCTATTCAAATAAAGTAACAATTAATTTATGTTACGACAGAGAAAAATAAAGAGGTTAAAAAGAAAGGTAATCATTTTTATCAGTGCATTTGCGGGTGCAATAAAATGAACGAATAGGTATTCTTGCTTTCATTGTTTACTTCTTAAGTCTATTGATAAATAGTGGACTGAGTTTGGAGTTAATTAAAATTAAAACTTTTAACAGGAAAAGATTTATAAAGAAAAAAAATGAATTAGTTTTATGAGTAAATGATAATCTTAAATTAAACAATATACTATCGGCTTCAGAATAGGTGGGTACCGGCAAATTAATTACATACGTTGGCGTTTTTATAATATTCATTACGCATTAGCAATATGTATTAACATTTCATATTCATTTTTTTTCGATTGACCTTCCACTTCTGTACCCCTGGAGCGCCTCTGGTACCTTCATGTCATTTCTTCTGTCAAAATATGAGTTAATAGGTAGGTTGGTAGGTACTTGGTACGCAGTATGCGGGGACCGGATTCAATAATTTCGGAAAATAATTTACAGTTCAAAATATTATATTATAGGTAGGTAGGTACTTTATTCAAGTCTCCAGTCAAACACATTCAATTTTGAACATGAAACACTCAAAGCAAGATCTAGAGTTCATTGAACCGAAATTACAAACAGAGACACAACCAAAATTATTATTTTTAACAGGTACATGGAAAAAAAATAGTACCGCCTATATTAATTTCCTGTTTAAAACGGGATAGCATGCCGTGTCTTAACACACTTTTAGTACATGTATGAAATGTCGGAATACGTGTTTAAGCATCTACATGTATTCAGTACTGATAGTATACAATGATGAAATGCGAACATATTAGAACACGACATGTTCACGACGACATTTTTTTAGCATGAGAATCGGGCTTATAAATGTAGGGACACTTTGTTTTCAAACAGAGGAGGATCCGCCAATTTTTTTGTTACAATTATTATTTCAATTGCTTTATAAGAACAGACAGTAACTACAAGTCATTAATTTATGAATTCACATTTCGCTGATCACTTACCCAAGCGCCGACTTCTACCATTGCTCGTGGTCGATTGCCAACATAGTATCGTTACAATGTCTCGTATCATTTACGTAGTAAAATGGCTAAAGAAATCTCTGCATTAAAAACTCTAGTTAGAAATGAGCCGAGATTAGAATTATTACAGCTTGATTTGTAGATTTTGAACTATTTCTAGTCGCCATGTACAGCGCTGACATAAATTACTTCAGTGGACAGATTAAATAAAATAGAAAAAAAAACCTTCCACATTTTCGTTGTAGAATTTATTAGAGTCGTTAAAATAGTTTTTTTTATGTATTTGTCTCCCATTGGAGAATCGAAATCCAACCGTACGATCAAACAGGGTTATAAATTTATTTTTATGGTGGTACCTACCTATACCTGGTGTACTAGTTCTTATACTGATCTGCGTAGGTAGTCAAGCTTTTTTTCCTCACATGAAGCAGATACTTTGTGATGTGACATTATAATTTGAAATAAAACGATAAGTTTGTAAGCACCAATTTTATTTTTTATACCTAATGCTGATCAAGTTTCACTTCCGTGGCGTAAAATAGGTAAATATTTTCGTAAAATAGGTTTGAAGATTATACGTAAGTCGATTTTTGTTAAGAAATGCGTTGTTTATTGTGTTTTTGATTTTACTGGCAAATAAAGTGATTGATGACAAATTAAATCTGTTAAATAGTGTACCTACTAATAATATCATCGCACGTCCGCTGACTAATTAAAGAAGCTGTAGAATTTTATTAATCTCTCATTGATTAAAGTATTCATTTGATCTCTGAATTATATTAATCGAATTCATAATGACGTGTCTTCCCAGCTAGTAGGGTTTATTAAAAGTTTGGCTTTTTATGTGAATACCGCATAACAATCCCAACTCCTCCCAAGCGTCTGGAGACAGTGAGACTATGGCATCCCCATTTCATTTGGGGTATATTGTGAGGCTGAAGGTAGTGGGAAAAGGAAGAAGATGGGAAAGAAAGGAAGATAGGAGAGTGCCTGGCTATTTCAAGCAACGTTTCAAATCTGATCGGTGGTCTTACACCAGGGCGATACTGAGAGTATCTTCCACTCTAGAACTTACTGCGAGTACTATACTATATATTGTTTTAAATGAATACATTGAGAAAAATAACAAATTAATCAAATGAAATTTACTTGCACACGCTGGAACCCGCGACCTTCGAATTGCTAGTCGAGAGTCTTACCCTTCGACCACGGAGGCCGTTAAAATCCTAATACATATATCGGAACACGTGTTTGCCTTGATAATATATATATGTTATTATTTTTATGAACACTTGTTTAGACATCGTATTAATAAAGTCCTGTTTTCATAAAAGTTTAACATGAAATCTGTCAATTTATTCGTTAAGGGCCTGCAATAAAATTTTTAACCGGATTACGAATAATTTGAAGATATTTTTAATAAATTGGGGATACTCATTTTTCTCCGTGTATCAGACAAGCGACAAAGTAGGTATAAAAATTATTATTTTAATTAATAATTCTTCATTCGAAATGCACAAGAATAAAATTTATTGTCTTCAAATGATTAGATGAATTAATATAGTATAGAGAACTAGGTTCAGTGGACATACTTTAGTCCGTTCAAATATATATTCGAACGGAATATATATTTGAACGTTGATTCGTTCAAATTATTAATAGAGATGTCGTAATTTCTCAGGTTTACTAACATTCGATAGGTAAATTTCTCTTTTTGAAAGGCAATGATCTTGAGGCAAATATTTTTTTATAAGTACTTTCAGCCTCACAAATCCTGCGATTATAATTTCACGGATTTGCATTAGAACTTAATAAAACTAGTGTGGTCTGTTCTATGCAAAGCGATGGAAATAATTAATTTAATAATTTTGCTTATTCTTTTATCTAATGATTTTTTTTCATGTAATATTAATGAGAGGACATTTTTCAAGAAATGTGGAATTTAAGGTGAATATTATTCGTAACTCATTTCTAATTTTATCAATTTCGTAAATTCTGATTATGTGTATTTATTAGGAATGTATACTAATTAAAAATGGACTAGATTACTACTTCAATTTTAAATACTATTTTTAAGGAAGTAAGCACTCACTTACTTAAAACAAAAAATTAGAAAGATAATACAAGTCGCAGGATGTACGTAATAATTAATCAATGAAAGGTTTGTCAGATTTCTATTTATTTTTTGTATTAAAATTGACTTGTAACGAAATATTCCACACTGAAATATCCTAAGAGATGTTTTAAAAATATATTTAATCTTGAGGAACAATATTAACAAATTTCAATGAAACATGAAATAGAACAAGACACAGAAAATATTAATCGGAAAACGTTTTGGAGCACGTACCGTTCGAACATATCTTAATAATGTATTTGAAACGTACTAAAAGTTTTTTTAGGAAGCCTGTTAATTAAAGGCCTGCAATTCCGTTTTTAACCGGATTACCAATAATTTGAAGAGATTTTCGTCCTTGAGGATATTATTACATATTGGGAGGATATATCAACAGTTAAAAAATCTTACCATTCATAAATCTTAACTTCTTTTCAATATTTTATAATAAGTCAGATTATAAAACTTCCGGTAATTGTTTGGTTTCGGTTGCCTCCTTATTGTACCTTTTTAAAATGTCTGCTCAGAAGATTCTCATTTCTGAGCAAAAACTGCCTCCTGTTTTATATATTTTTTTAGTTTTAATGTTCTTGTTGTTCCTGTCCTGCTGTTGTTGTTATTCTAAGTTTTGTCATCAATTTGTATAAACAGTATATTTAGTGTTATAATATTCGATCTGTAAGAATAATTTTAAGAACATGACCACTAATATAAATTACCGTTTTTAAGTTTGTTAATATAGTAAAGCTCACTTGAAGTGAAATGACACTAAACTGCGCTATATAAATGCCATGTTATTATTATTATAAAATGCACAATAGTAACGGTATTGCAGCAGCTGACTGGAGATTATTTACAATTTCTACCCTTTAAGAAGAGCCAGCCGAGTTCGAATTATCATTCTTCTTCAAGGGCCTTCTGGCGACCAACTTTGGACGTAGACATCCCTCAAATTTTTCAAAGTTTCTGGATTCTTTAAAATACTCACCGGCAGTTCTTTTCCACAGTCATTCACGATATAAAAAAATAGATATTTATGTAGATTCGACAGTAGAAATACCGACATTTACTGCCTACAACCCAGACAAAGATTTATGTACCTATATTGTAGAGAATACTTAAATTATTTTATTTGATTGCGTCAACAGACACTGATAAGACACGGCGAACTTTCGTTTAATTAAAAGAAATTCGCAATATCGTGGCACAGAATCATCATATCACAAGAATAGTAATCGATTAACAATAAATAAATGCCTTTGGCGGCACTGATTACGGATTAATCCGATATGCCTCACCCTAGAGAAGGATTACCCTCGGATTACTCGTGTTCCATTAAAGATTAACTAACGCTATTATAGACACGTATTCAAATTATCCCTAGTACGTATTTATAGCATCATGTCTTTGTTTTGTCGATTTTTTTTTCGTACGAATCTAATTTCTTTCTTTGTGATGGCATATTTAATAGGTATTTTTAGGGGAGACCCGGGCAAATTGAGTAGGCAATGAAAAATAAAAGATACCGTAACATGGGACGACTTTTGACTCTTTGACTCGGGGGCCACTTTGATCATCGCGGATATTTGCAAATTTTTCGTTACCATTCAAAAATTCATCACTTCTTTCTAATGTTTTTTGCGGGTTACGATTCGAAAGTAAGGGTCAAATTATTTGGTTTCCAGTTACATTCAAACATATTGTCGGTTTAATTGTGAAGCTGTTTTTTGGATGTTTGGAACATGAAGTGGATTTTTATTACAACCTTGTAGCTTTTTTCAATAAAATTTCCCAAAACAACATTTTATTACTACAAGCAATATTAACCATCGTGGCAGTCTAGAGCATGCTGATTCCAATAACAATCGAGGTGTTTTAAGAAACATAAAAAGCACAACGCCAATTAAAAAAAAAACTTACCCGATCTATTTAACTTGCCCTTGTTTCACCCACGTGTCTTATGTCTTCCTCTAATCCAATCATTTTTTGATAACGAATTTATGCATCGTCGTAAAATAAAACGTTAATTGCAGCCATATGATATGTTATCTGTATTTTTACATCGACGGAACGAAATGGAATAACTTGTATTAATACTATGTGCCCTTGAGGTGATTTCTCACGAAAACAGCGCTATATAAATTAGCCAAATATTATTATGTAGCATAATATGTGCGTACATTTTAACTGCAACGAGGTCATTTCTGGATATTGAATAATCACGTCACTACCGCTATTAAATGATATTAACACTCAATAACTATGTTAAAGGAAAAAAATATTAAAATTTAATGCTTATTTGATTTAGAATTTTTTTGTTAAGTATCACTTCAAGGTCGCTTTACAAAGTAACAAGAGACGTAAAACAGAAAGACATTTTCTGTAGAAAGAGTCTAGCTGTAGCTGCTATTTTACTAAACAAATATCTATGTGTTAAATAATTTAAATTTGATGTTTGCTACCTTTGAAAGAGTATATTTTCTCCAAGAAAATGTCAAATTAAGATGTTGTAGAATTACTGTAATATGGGGCGACTTTTGAATCGGTGGGTGGCTTTTATTATCGTGAATATCTGCATAGTTCTCGATACCGCTCAGAAATTATTGACTTCCTTAGTGGATAAAATGACTTTTCGATAAGATAAAACACCATTCAATATATTTATAATTACTTTGTATTATCCATACTACTAATTTTTAATCATATTTAAATGAAATCCTCAGCACGGTAGATCCCAATGAAATAAGATAATAAAACACTTATTCCACACATCAATTTTTCAAAACGTCTAAATATAAATCTACGGACCTTCCTAAAATTACATGTTTAAATATGTTCTTTGGCGATTCTATCAATTCAGCGAAAACGATTGTTATTATCTATTCTAAAAATATCGTTTGACGTTATGTATAAATCCCTATAAAACTGGGTCGGTGTCTTTGAAGAAGTGACTAACATTATTTCGAGATAGTAAAATATCCCAGATATCGTCAATTTCTAGGTACTAAAAACATGGCCCGATCAATGATTCATCGTTACGATAGTTGTACAAAAATAGTTCCATTGATAAACTAACAATTCGCTTATTTGCATAATGTGAGAGTGTGATGTTTTTACAACTTAAATATATTATGTAGGTACCTAACATGTTCCATATTGTTATTACCATAAATTATAAACATTAATCACATAACTAGGATTGCTTATAAATAAATACCACGAAGTGGAAAATTATAGTTTTTAAAATGCATAATATATCCATATTGGACAAAGCTTAAACATAACTTAAAACAACGAGTTATTACAAGAGCCTGTAACGTTTTTGATACTGTAGGTAGTTACCTAATTTTCCCTTTTTATATGTGAATTTACACTTATAAAACCCTGTTTCAAAATTGATATTATTTCTTATAACTTTATTTATTTTTGACAGAATCGGTTTCACCTTAAAATCATTAAAAAATCACTACACAACGAATTAACTGAAAAAAATAGAAACGTTTGAGCTGAGCGGAGCGATGAATTTTGTTTTATATTTATCGTTTTGTATTTAAATTGTCTCTAAATTTGTTTGTTAAATTCTGGTTCACGTTCAGGATGGTTGCCGTGATGGATACTACCTTTGAACTCGCATGATTGTTGTTCCTACTACGATCTGTCAAATCGAAATAATCAATATTATACGGTATGTACCTGCCAAAATATAGTTTAAACAATAATTGTCATTGAGATGGTTAATATTTATGGTTTATAATTAAGAATGTAGGCGGGTTTGGGTACCCCGGGATATATTTATTGTATAACCAACACTTCTATCGAAAGTCACTTCAAGTAGTTCGTTTAGTTTGGTGATTTGGGTGTTCAGGATGCGCCTGCCCACCAGCTGCGTGGCGTGCCAGATCAAGAGCGGCTGGTTCGGGGAGACCTTTAGACCTCTCCAACTGGTCTGTAGACACATCGACTTGCGCAGCAGTGGGAGAAACCTACTTATAAATTTTATGATTTTATAAGATATGTTGGTTTTGATTTATTTAAATAACAGAACATTTCAAACACTATTTCGGGTTTCGAAAGTTTACCAACTGTTCAGAGAACTACTAATTTAATGCTTGCATTTATATTCAACTGTCGAGGCAACGAAACAATAAATTAGTTCACTTTAAGGAAATTTAAAAAGCCTTTTCCCGCATGCAACATCAAAAACTATAAAAACTAAGCACAGAAACGAATCATGCAACGTTAGAATATTCGAGACAGTGAAAAAAATTTCTAAATATCTGGTATAAAAACCCACTTCTATTCTGTAGCAGTTCTAGTATGCTCGCACGCTGACGAGTTTTACATAGATTTAATTTTTTTAAATTTATTGACGCACTTGAAAAAAAATAATATGTCGGTAGGTACATGTGCAATTATAATATAATGTTTATTGTACCAATTAGAAGTAATTTCGCCCATAGATAAAATTATAAGTATGGACAAATATAATATTAATTATTACACTGACGGAACACCATGTTTCTGGTTTATACAAAATTTATTCATATGCTCCAATAATATGCTATTTTAGATAAATTGGCAGGAAGTTAGTTATTCCATATGTTTTTTTGTATATATATAATTAACCGCACATTAATTTGCTATCTAAGTAGGTACCTCCTGCCTACCGCCTATCTAAATAATCATTTTGCAGGATATACAAATATAACTAATTAACCATCACGCCGTTACCATGGAGGGGTAGGCAGAGAGCACCCTAAGCGTCCCTACGCTTACATCAGCCTTGCATTCTTTGAGATATGTACGCCTACAGCATGTCTGCAGGTTCAATCTCAATATACAATTATAATATAATATAAGTCTCCCGTTATATAAAATAAATAACAGACTCTTACATACAACTACACTAACATAGGACAATATAGCACACAGATAACACACATTCAAAAATAATACATATACGATCACACACATTGAAAGTGAATAACATCGTACTGTAACATAATGTAATAGAAATAAAATTCTAGTTAACTAAGTGAAAAATGTTTTTTTTTTTTTTTTTTCTGGAAATAAAAAGCTTGTTAGTGAAAAAAAAAAAAAAAAAAATACATTAATTTATATTAGAATTAAAACTTTCAAATAATGTCCTTCCTTTTTTATTACTATCAGATAATTTTCTCTGGAAGTCTGAACATTCGTTAAACTTCAAGACGCACATTAATTCTTTTTTCTCTGAACTTAATTACCTGTTTTATCATAAAAGTTTTGACGTGCTCACTTGTCAAGCTACAACATTTTTTTTATGAATTGGAACTTCCTAAAATCTCCTCTGCAGTAAACTATTCTAACATTCAATCATTGTCATGATTTTAATTTGATGTAATAGGTAAGTAAGTTTGTCAATCAGTGAAATTACATCTATTTTACTTTGTTCTACTTCTCTACAATTTGACATGAGCATTCTTGATGTTAGTATAAAGGTTGAACGCGACGCTCGTTATAATATAATTTATTTGATTAAAATAAGCTTTTTGCAATGTTTTGCGTTACAATATTAAGACAAATTATTTGTTTGCGGCCGTACATACGCAATATGAACGTTAAAAATATATATTTTATTTCGTTCAAAAACTCAATTCTTTCGTGAAAGACATAAAAATACAACATTTTACCGATGAATCAATCCAAGTATTTTAATTAAATAAATTAATTAATGTCATATGTGAACACGTCAAATATAATGAGCATCGAATTTAATCTATGTTGATGGTTCGGTTATGTAGGTACCTACTTACTTCAATTTGAACTTTTCTTTTACGTTAAGTATTTACCTTTGTTTCCGGTTATCCCCGATGTTTCGTCAAATATTCTTATAATTTGTCAATAATATCTGAACGTAACCTGTATAAAGTGTCAAGTATGAATAAATAATTTTAACAAGACATTCCTTAAAATTTGTACCATAGAAATTAGATGCATTAAATTTTGTCTATTTTGTAAACAAAATATGGTTAGATTAATTTTACATAACTATATTATTTCATTTGACTATCGAAATTCTGCGGGGAATGACGTCGGCTGCATATAAAATTTTGTCCGATAAGACCTAAGCGAGAGGTATTAAAATACTACATTGTTCTGTAAAATACTGAATTGTTCTGTAAAATACTACATTGTTCTTTAAAATACTACATTGTTTTGTAAAATACTACATCGTTCTGTAAAATACTACATTGTTTTGTAAAATACTACATTTTTTTGAAAAATACTACATTGTTCTGTAAAATACTAAATTGTTCTGTAAAATACTACATTGTTCTGTAATTTTTTTCTGATTCTTTATATTCTGTTCCTTGTTCGTAATAGCTAAATATTATGCAAACGGGCACCGGGTATATTTAATTCTGTTCCTTGTTCGTAATACCTACATATTACCTATGCCATCGGACATTTTAGAGTATTTACCAATGTTTCCGGTTATCCCCGATGTTTCGTCAGATATTCTTATAATTTGTCAATAATATCTGAAGCGTAACCTGTATAAAGGGTCAAGTATAAATAAATAATTTTAACAAGACATTCCTTAAAATTTTGTACCGTAGAAATTAGATGCATTAAATTCTGTCAATTTTGTAAACAAAATATGGTTAGATTAATTTTAAATAACTATATTATTTCATTTGACTATCGAAGTTCTGCGGGGAATGACGTCGGCTGCATATAAAATTTTGTGCGGTAAGACCTAAGCGAGAGCTATTAAAATACTAAACTGTTCTGTAAAATACTAAATTGTTCTGTAAAATACTACATTGTTCTGTAAAATACTACATTGCTTGTAAAATACTACATTGTTCTGTAAAATACTACATTGTTCTGTAAAATACTATATTGTTCTGTAAAATACTACATTGTTCTGTAATTTTTTTCTGATCCTTTATATTCTGTTCCTTGTTCGTAATACCTAAATATTATGGCATCGGGCACCGGGTATTTTTGATTCTGTTCCTTGTTCGTAATACCTACATATTATGCCATCGGGCACCGGGTATTTTTGATTCTGTTCCTTGTTCGTAATACCTACATATTATGGCATCGGGCACCGGGTATTTTTGATTCTGTTCCTTGTTCATAATACCTACATGTTATGCCATCGGGCACCGGGTATTTTTGATTCTGTTCCTTGTTCTTAATACCTTCATATTATGGCATCGGGCACCGGGTATTTTTGATTCTGTTCCTTGTTCGTAATACCTACATATTATGCCATCGGGCACCGGGTATTTTTGATTCTGTTCCTTGTTCTTAATACCTTCATATTATGCCATCGAGCACCGGGTATTGTTGATAATGAGCCAGCATTTTACAACATAACGAATCCACAGGGTCCGATGAGGTAACCAACTAAAAGTGTTACCACTTTCATGTACATATTGCACTGCTCATTAGTATTCCAGAATATTGTTGTTTCAATTCTCGTTCGCCAAGATTCGATAGTTTACTCATGTAAAAATGGTACACGGAGAAAAATGATTATTGCAAATTTATTCAAGATTCTCTTCAAATTATTGGTAATCCCGTTAAAACGGGACTACACCCCTTTAACAAAAAAATTAATAGGTTTCCTGATAAAATTTTAGTTAAATAAAATATACAGACAATATTATCACAAGTCGGATAACGTGTTCAAAAAAATCTTAATATTTTCGCATTTCGTCATTATATATTATCAAGGCAAATGCAGGTGCATGAACACGTGTTAATAATAATGATAATAATATTTGGATGATTTATGTAGCGCCGTTTTTGTGCAAAATCACCTCAAGGGCACTGTACAAATATATCATATATTTCTACAATGATCTACGTTATTACTAACTATGTATGGAGATAATATATGTATATACAGTACCAGTACATTACCATACAGTACCATACTTACCTGTTCCAATATATATCAGAAATTTACTAAAAGTTTATCAGGAAACGGACTGCAATCCCGTTTTTAACCGGATGACAAATAATTTGAAGAGATTCTTAATAAATTATTGATATTCATTTTTCTCCCTGTATAATCGATTAGGAGGTAGGTACCTATGTGCTTTAGGCAGGTACTGCTCAATATTATTGTATCTAGGTAGTTTTAATTCTCGTCGTTTACCTACCCAAGTAAAAATGATGATCGAGTAGGTACTGTGCTCTCATTATTGTTCAGAATTGTAAAACTTGGACTACACAACTCGTTCGCTGAAAATCAGAAAGCAGACTGAGGCAGCCATCTTGTCGAGCGATGTAGCCATTGCCATATAACCGTCCATTCGTGTGATGGAAATGCCGATTGTAATTGCATCGTGGACATAATCGCTTTATGGCCCCGGCACCGCTCCATTACGGCGAGAAATGATTGCCATTTGAGCATGTTCCGTGGAACGGAGAACGACTGAAGGTTCATAAAAGGCGCTCGGTTGGGAATAATAATTGCCATTTTACAAAACGAACGGATTGCGGAGTTTGTTTTTTACACATTGGACGCAACGCAAAAGCACAAATTTCCCGGTCCACTGATCATAGATTAAAAATCAACTTCGACGCTCGATAGCCTTGCGTTTGCGTTTCATTTTCAAAGCTGACAAAAAATCTGCCAAGTATTAAAATGTTGTGCAAAACAAGACCTTCTGCCCATTTATGATGCTATGCTAGTATTAGTTAGTAGTTCATCGGTTTATTATCTTGTGTCCTTTTCGTTTTCAAACAAGACGCATGAGAAAGAAGAGGACGAACATCGATGATATTCATACGAGCTCTCGCTGGGACTAGTTAAGATGAAAATGACTTTAAAGAGCCCACGTTTGAATATATGTTTGCATGGCGACAGTATCGCGAGTACGCGTTAAATTTATTCGAACTCATTGATGTATTATACTTAGATGAGACACGAAGCGAAAAAATTGGTTCTGCTTTTTTAAGTCCAACTGACCCCAAACTCTCTCAACGCTCTAACTACCGAACCGGTCAATTGCTTTATAATTATAGATCAAGTTTCGTGAAAGTAGTGGAAAAAGTTAAGTGAAACTAGTTTAGAATATCCGCCCGCAGTCTTCGCTTACCCTGCATTAGTCCTATAATACAGATACTACACACTAAAAATCTATTTCATCTGCATTTATCTGTACGAGGAATCTAAATCTAAGGATTGATAATTGAGTCAATCAAAAAATGTTTAGTAATATAATTTTCTTGGATCTTGGTAGATTAGGCTGAGAGCTGAAGAAGCCAGTACAGACAAACGAATCTCCTTCAGGACTGACCTACAGTCGTTTAGAAAGTAGGCAGTTACTAAAATTACCATAAATAAACCACTCAAGAACTGACTAAATAATTTTTTTTTTAAAACTGAAGGACTTGCTTGTCATTACATTTTCAGTAGGTATATATAGTAGTGCGTGCGTTTTCAAAGAGTTTCGATTGGATGAACGTGATCTGGTTTATATTTTATAATTGATAGTACAAAAAGCATTAACTGCAAATAAAACATTTGCACTTATTTCAATATACTTGCATATTTTTTGTATTAATATATTAAGGCGATGCCATGCGTAGCAATGCAAATTCATGTTTTTTTTGGTTTGAAAATTAGGTCACTTAGAAATTTTTTAGATGCTTTAATTAAATACTGCGAGTAGAACACATCTTGGCCTACGAGATATCCAGTATTTTTTAGATAAGTCTTTTAATAAGCCTAGAAAAAATAATGTAACAAGCGTATAAAAACTGCTTTAAAGTTAAAAATCTCCTACTTACGAACGAATTTTCGGTTACGGTCTTATTGTATAGTATGGCAAATTAAGTTCTTTTTAAAATGATCGTAAAATAATTAAATATTAGTGCCTGAACGTCCGCAAAATAAAATAAAAGCTACTTTTTGGCGATGTTTTTTTCTTGTTGAACGGGAATTTAAACCTTACCACCATCTACATAAGGGGTGTTATTGTTAGCGGCTTGATTCAAAATGTCACACGACGTATGGCATCGCCTTAATAAGCTTATTTCAACATTTTCACAAAATAGGTACCGTTCATTTTTTTTTTCGAACCGCGCAAGAGTTTTGGGTTTTGAGCAAAGATATTAGAAGAACGAGATGTGCTATGCGCAGTTCGTACTGAGTGGAATTGTTTTGCCGAGTGTCGCCGGTTTTGTTCACCAATACTACTGCACTTCTTCGCTTACGCTAAGGCATCGCTAAGGTATCCGCACTAATACATAGAACAGATTTCTGTGCGTACACGTCCCGATACCGTTCAAAGTACCCTAATTAGGTAGTACTCCGGCTACGGTCCGGCGGCCAACATAGCATATCTCGTTCTTCTAATATCTTTGGTTTTGAGGCAATGAGACTATCGCATCCCCCATTGTTATATATAAGGTTGAAAGTAGTAGAAAGGGAAAAGATATGGAGTAGAGGAAGGTGGGGAAAAATACCTGGCTATTCAGATCTGGTCATCAAACACGGCTAAAGCCATTTCAAGCAACGTTTCAATTCTGAATGGTGGTCTTACACCAGAGCGATACTGAAAGTATCTTTCACTCTGCAATGTGCTGCAAACACAGTATATATTATTTTTAATGTTTTTTTTAATTTCCTTTATTCATTGAAATGGTTATTACATTTATGAGGAATGTTTAGACCACCAAACTAGGCACATGCCCGTGCTGTTGTGGTTGATTATATATATATATACTGTATCTACATTAACACTTTGTGAAATAACACAAATTAATCAAATAAAATTTACTTGCGCACATTGGGATTTGAACCCGTGATCTCCAGCTTTCTAGTAGAGAACCTTACACCTCAACCACGGAGGCTGTCAAAAATGTTCAGAAGATTATTTTTCTGATTCTAATAATCGTATTTATTTTAAAAACTGTGGGTGATGACTTAGTAAGGGTGGCTGGGTTCATGGGATGATGTTTGTCCAGGTCTTGGCGCTGGATACACGCAGAAAAAAAATTATGCTGATTTATTAAGAAAATCTTAAAATTATTGGTAATCCTTGAAAACTGTACTGCAATCCGCTTCCTGATAAAATGTAAATTCATAATAATATCGGAACACGTGTTCGTCCACGAAATGTTTGTGAAAAACACGTGTTCTGACATTGTGACAAAGCATTCGTATATTAATATAAGTTTATCAGGATACTTATTAATTCATTCGTTAATGCCATAAAATATTTTGTTATCGGGAAGTTTTCTATGTGAGCGTCTGCCCACCAACTGCGTGGCTGAGGGATACTCTTTGACTTCTCCAGCTGGACTTTCTCGTACTATCGCCTTGCATCGCAGTGGGAGGGAAAGGATCGTTTGAACTGTTTCCATTATAATATGAAATAATTATAAAAAATCTATTATTAGGTACTTCTATTAGTAAACTGTGACTATACTTATGTTATAAAGTTTTATGGTTCCAATAACCATTAACTAAATTTCCTTCTCGAAAGCTTCCCTTAGTATTTATTTAGTAAAAGGCTGCAAGGGGTTGGGTAGGTATCCTGGGTGAAATAATTGCTTCTTAAACAATTAAAAACATTCAAAAAAGTTTTGCAGTTTATCGGGGGTTATCTGTCGATGTTGTGAACTCCAAATATTAGTATGTAGGTAATAGAATATATTTATAGTAGTTTTTGAATAGAGGTATACTAGATATAAAATGTTAAATTTTATAATTAAATAAAATAAACCTTAAAAAAAATGTTTTTCTCACCTTAATGTAGTTTATCTACGCCTAATGGGAAAAAGTTTACCCTAATCTAAATATTTGCTGCTTAGTTCAAATGATCTTAATCTTTAAACGCAGCTATAAGTTAGGTTAACTATTATCCACTTCTTTTTGTAAAGACAGCTTTTAGCAAAAGGCCAACATTGGTTGAAATAAAAAAAAAACGCAAGTATGTACATTTGTGTTTTTATATATTTATATATTACGTGTTGTCAGGTCAGTATATAAGGGGGTTCAACCAGTGGTAGCTCGTGAATTTTGGGTAACTAGAGTGTTAATATTACAAAAATGGCGTTATTGATGTTGTTATAGCTGAAAAAGATTTAAAAAATATATTTTTTTGTATGAAGGTTTTCACTCCAGATATGAAAACATCTGGAGTCTGTGAATTATTTTCCCGTTTGATCTCTGGTGAGTTGACGTGTTGTTCTTGGATTGTTTTGTATTTATTTTGCTTATATAATTCACTTGCACAATGTTGATTGACTAGATGATCATTTGTGGAAAAGTGTGTGGAAGGGTTTAGTTTTGCTTATATAATTCACTTGCACAATGTTGATTGACTAGATGATCATTTGTGGAAAAGTGTGTGGAAGGGTTTAGTTTTTCTTATTTTTAGTTTTTTTATGGGGAAGATTTAACCCCGACATAAAATCGGAAAACTTATAAAAATTAATATTCTTGTGTCTATGTATTACCCGGCGTTCGGTTTATACGTAAAAGTAATTGATTATTAAATTTATTTGCCCATTATCGACATTATTAGAATTTTTTATTTTTTATTATTATTATATTGGAGTTTTACCAACCATTAAAACTCTTATTATATTGTCTTCGTTATCCAGAAAATTAGCGCGAAATTTGAACACTGAAAAAAGTTAAGAGGAGAAGAGAAGCCGAAATCGGGTAGAAATATAGATGATATCTCTCACCAAGGAATATTCTGGATAAGGAACGGCACTACATAATAAGTTATATAATAATCGTTAGATGTACATTTTATAATATTACATATATTTACATTCATCATTTGGCAACATTCACGCTAAAAGCACAATTTGTCCCTAATATTAATTAGAAAAACTTCTTATCCAAAATAAATTTCAATACGAAAGATTTTTATTCAAAAGGAGCTGGCATAATTAATTTTATTGGAGTTGCAACAGTATATTTTGTACATCAACCTATAATTAAAAACCAACCCATTACAAATTAACGTGTTTTAAAATACACGCTACTGATTAACAACCGTTATTAGTTGTGTAAAATTTAAATCTTTTTAAGAAAATAAGTCGCAGAATTGCAGCAACTGAAGGAGGTCGACGCGTATATACTGTATATTCATCTTGCAACCAACTGAAGGAGGTCGACTCGTATATATTGTATATTCATCTTACAACCAACTGAAGGAGGTCGACGCGTATATATTGTATATTCATCTTGCAACCAACTGAAGGAGGTCGACGCGTATATACTGTATATTCATCTTGCAACCAACTGAAGGAGGTCGACGCGTATATGTTGGATATTCATCTTACAACCAACCGAAGGAGGTCAACGCGTAAATATTGTATATTCATTTTACAACCAAGTGCGTTCAGATAAAATCGACCGATGAAATTCTGACTTTCCAGAAAACATAATTAAGATAATGATATCCTTTCTGGGATCTTCCGTACTTAGGATTCCATGTACATATTATTTTTTTTATTATTATGGATACTAATATTAAAAGAAGCTTAGTAATCATAAATATATTACATTGTGTTTTTTTGTTCAGTTGAGTGGTTTCGGTTTCAGTCTGTATTTGGTGTCAGTAAATTATCTATTTCTGATCTCCCTATGTTATGTATCCAGCTTTTTATTTGAGATTTAAATGTTGTAATATTGTTGTGAGTTTTGAATTAGAGTGGGATTTTGTTGTAGGGTTTAGTACGATACTATAGTAAGCTTTTTTGACCAAGTAGTATTGCTAGTTCTTTGTTAGATATATTTTTGATCCTAAGATCTAGTGTTTCTAATGTATGTGTTAGTTACTATTTATTAGTAAAATTTAAGAATAGTGTCGCAATGGTCAGGCTCCTCCTCTCTAGAGTTTCCTGATCTGAGGCGGCCTGTAGTCTTTATACTTTTGAATCGAATATCTAGAAGTCTTTACTTTACCCTCATCACGTTTCAAGTTGATTAGCACTCAGTTCTCTAAATCGTGTTTAAAATTTAGTTTTAAATATAATAATTTATATGATTTTCTTTGTTGAATTTTGAAAGGCGTAATATAGTTTCGTCGGATGGAATTTTATATTTCTCTGCCTAAAAGATGTATTCAAACTAGTATATTTTGGCCCTGGTTGAGTATTTATTTTGGTCAGTGGAGTTTTTTGAATTGTTTGTAAATTGAAAACTTGAAAGCTTTCATATAGTTATCAGAGTTGTAACGATTTAGGGCTATGTGGCGCCGTTGCTGTGAGTCTTCAGGGTAGATTTCCATCAGGCTATCCAATGTAACCAAATTTACAACCATTTAATTGAATTACTAACTCCACTTTTCATTATATTTTTATCTAACATGTTGGTTATAACGGCATCACATCAACACTTGCCTACTGGATATGTATCTAGGTTACGTAGCGTTTGTAGGCAACTTTCATGAAACTTTGCATAGAAAGCATTCATTCTGGTGAAATAAAGGTCAGATTTTGAAAGATTCATAAATCTCTTAAAGCTATGTTCATTATTCAGTGAACAAATCTTAAAGGCCAGGAAGTTATCGCAAACTTGTTTGATAATATACCTAACATGAAATTCTATTATTTGAGTAGAGGCCAAGTCGTATTCGTTATATCCTGAAATTTATAAAAAAATATTTCTCAAATAATCGAAAATTCACTTTGTGGCGTCATTTTATTTCACTTAAGATAAATCACCTTGTATACACAACTATATAATCAAAATAATGGACATGTTTCTTCGTCAGGGGATACACGATTATACGTGGTTTAGAAACATGTCGATTATTTTGATTAAAATGGTACATTGTACACGAAGTAATTTATTTTCAATAATCAAACAAGTATTTGTTTAAACCAATTTGAAGAGTTTGTAAATAATTGAAACAATTATTAAAGGTTGTTGCAAAATTCGTCCCGTTAATCAATTGAAACAATTATTAAAGGTTGTTGCTAGAATTCGTCCCGTTAATCAATTGAAACAATTCTTAAAGGTTGTTGCCAGAAATCGTCCAGTTTATCAATTGAAACAATTTTTAAATGTTATTTGTCAGAATTCGTCAAGTTTATCAATTGAAACATTTCTTAAAGGTTGCTGTCAGAAATTGTCCAGTTTATCAATTGAAACAATTGTTAAAGGTTGTTTGCCAGAATTCGTCCAGTTTATCAATTGAAAGAATTTTTTAAGGTTGTTGGCAAAATTCGTCTACTTGATGCGTAGAAGGTAATATTGTGTGAAAAATAGAAATTATACCTACTAACTTTGTTAATACGGTAACCTTTTTTAATGAAAAAGTATTGCTTATTTTCACCAAGCAGTCGTTTTTCAACCCATTCTAAGATACTTAATATTAATACTAGAAAAGTATTAATTACAAATAAAGTCTAAACAATAAAATTCGATTTTTGTTTATATATTTTTTTATTATTTTTATGGATGGAAAAAATACATGCAGATAAGTCTACGTCAGCGTCAGTAGATAGGTTCATCACCTTGGCAGGTGATTAATACAAAATAACAATTTTTTTTCACCGAAACATCGAAAATGCATAATTTCTTTCCTTAATATACAAACATCGGGTTAAACAAAATATTAACTAAAATATAAATAATCCTATTAAGTGAATTACACATAATTTAAACAAAGGACATGTTTATTAGGATAATAATAAAATATGCATTGTTCAGTTATTAAACTGCCATTCTTGAAGCTAAAATCAATAATTTGTACATGAGCAAGACATATATTTTTTTAAATATTATTATTTTTTAAGTCCTATCATAACGACAGGTTCTTAAAATCTTTTTAAAGCTGTTTTTTCATCGTTTTAATAACTGGTTTTAACTTTTAAATCTGTGTGAAACGAAAAACTCATAAATACAGTTGGTTTGGCTATTGTGGCAACTGCCATAACAATTTTAATGAAACTAAATATTTTCGTAATTTTTTGAGAATAAATAATATTATACATTCAAGAATTTACATCGTGCAAATCTGCTAAAATATCGTACTAATAGATATTGTATAACGATATTTTAATATACATACATAAATCCAAAGTCGAGAGTTGGAATGAAATACAACATTTCTTAACATAATTATACACATATAACACAATATCACCGTAAATTAAAGAAGTCTTTAGGAAAGTCTTCGATAAAATTAATTAAAATATATTGAACTATTCATTTCAGTAAACAAAATTACAAAACGAATTCCCTTTTGTTTAAAATTGTCCAAGCCAAACGTGTTTTATAACTTTGCTATAAATATTGCCTATATTTAGGATACTTTCAATCCTGAAAAAGTCAGGTATAATTTGTCAACCATTTTCTATCAAATATTTTGATTCAAGTTAAAATGATGTTATTTAGAAAGTAAGTTAATTTGAAATGTTCAATTATTATCAGAATTTAACAAAATAAAATTGCAATTAACAGAAAATATGTACCTGCATAAGCAAAAAAAGCTAGAAGGAGTCTTAGGACGGGCTTGTTTAAGAGAATTTGAACAATTCTTCAAATTTCAAAGTTAATTTCCAAGTTCTGTGAAATTTCTATTATTATTTGAGTTTTGTCAAGTAACTGGCCTATAATGATTTAACACCAGAACTTGAATATGTCTCTCTCAGAACCTGAAAATGAACGTTGATATTTGATGAATTGTTCAATTTCTATGAAACAACGCATCCTTACGACGGATTGTTTCACAGAACAATTCATCAACATTTAATGTTAATTTTCAAGTTCTGTGAAAGTCCTATTCAAGCTTTGTTATCATTTTAGCTTTGTGAAACAACTACTCAATAACGATGTAATAACAGAACTTGAATAGAACCTTAACAAAACTTGAAAATCAACTTTGCAAAACAATCAAAAATCAACCCAACCTAAATGTCTGAATACTATTGCTAATTAGAATAAAGTGATATATTCTTTAAATCATCTTACCGTGAACATTTTTAATATCTTTAAACAAATAATTTTAAGAGGAACGGATGCGCAGCTTTTTGTATACAAAATTTTAACTTGGATTTGGTGGCCAAAATAATTGGCCAATTACTTTTTGATAAAAGGGTGTAGCAAATATCTAACACAAACTTGTACTACTATATTAATTTGTGATTTAAAATTTAAAATATAGGCCATTAAGACAAATCGGGCAACTTGACCAAATTTTAGCATATAACATTAAAATTTCGACCCAAAACGTTTTTGTTAGGATTTTTATTATTTTTAATTTGCATTCTAATATATTTCCTTAGTAACTAGGGTAGTATTTTTTTTATTTATATACCATAATAATTCATAAAGAATGCTGAAGTTGCCTCTAAAATCATGGATAGTTGAATTCTATAGTAGTCTATATTTTATAATTTAAAACACCCATAAATAAAGTGGCACATATCCGTTATGAATATATTCAGTTTGGTTGTATACTTTAACCTTAAATCTAAATTTAAGTTTTGTATGCAAAAGGCCGCGCAACCTCTTTACGTTTTTAGATTGAAAGGAAAGAATTTTTAAAGGGGGTTTAGTTGTATCGACCTTAGAATAGTTTGACTCATTGCAATAATTTAAATAACACCTAACAATTTTCTGAAGCAGCTAAACATCGCGTTATATTAAATACTAAGAAGCTTTTTGTGTTTATACATTATTTTAACAAGTCTTGAAAATCGATTTCAAAGGCACACCTTACATCTTTTACACAATAATCTAAGAACCTTTTCGCAGGCATTATCATTACGTTTTATGTACAACATCCTTCTCTATGAAACGTGGTGCAAACAATTAGTAATATTATTGAATTTATAAACATTTGTATTTTATTATTATTAAACCAATTCCGCTTTACTAAAACCACAATATAGCAGGAAAGGAAATAAAATTTTATAAACTATTCAAGATATTTTTGAAATTAATAACTATTTATGCTTTTATTACTATTGTTTAAGTGGTCCATTTGTTATTAAATGGTTCAGCGTCTCAAAAAAATTATCATACGAGCTTATTCATTATTTTTAGCAGGAATGTGTTTGTGCAAATCAGCATCAACACTATATATTATTTGTCTTATAAAATTTGCACTGCTCTTTTGTTTTGATCTTCTAGGCTAAAGCTATTATGAATTCATTTTGTCGACCCATATACTTCAATGAAAATATTGGAAAAAACCCATAAAAGCACTTCATGTGGCTAAAAGTATTGTACGATACTTTTAATTCTTCATTTCACATGTCTTTTTTTTAATAAGCACCGAATGTCAGGACAGAGTGTACATTTGATAACTGAATTTTAATCATATCGTTTGTTTTTAGTTATGATAATTAATCCTAAATTCAAGTTTCATGAATTTCTTACACGCGGACGGATTGTTAACACGACGAAGATAAATTCTTATTCCTTATTTTACACATAAGCCATGAAAACATAATCAAATTCTGAGAAATATTTTCAAAAACTTGCAAAATAACATGATTAATCTCAAATAAACTGTAAAAACATACAGAATGATGAACTAATATTAATTCAACGAAGTAAAAAAAAACATGAAATATTGTACTGTAGCATATAAATACGGAACTGAAGTCGCGAAGATTGCACATTTGTATTTAAGTTACGATGTAGACGTTTGATTCCCTTGGAAAACATTTAACTATAGGTGGAGTCACCTTTTTTATTTCACCGAAGTGTCTGGGACAATTGTCTCAAACCGTAACAAAATCAATTCACTTAAAACTAATTTAATAATAAACCTTATTATATCACCAAAAGTCATACTTTGCATATATAATAGTAAGTATGAGCTTAAACAATTATTTCAAACGATTTAAAACAAAAGATCTTACATTGCACATTTGTTAAACTTCAATTAAAGCGGCCGTATAAGGCTTGACGTCACACAACAAACAACCGGCCACAAGTATTCAGAGTTCATGTCGACGCTCGTAAACTGTTATCACATCGGTATTTGAATCTCACGTATTAAATAATTTAAGGCAGGATATCGGCGTAGGAAGAGATCATGCACTCTTCCTGCTCGAACCAGCCACCGGGCTTGGGATGAGAGGCGGGGCGGTCTTGTCAGATCAGTTGCACCGGGGGTACTCCGTGAAGGGGTTGGCCTCCGATGCCTTGATGGAGACCTTGATGCATGGCCTGATGGGATAGTCCCGGATGGCCTAAGCCTTGGTGGCTTAAGCCCTGGTGGCTCAGTCCTTGGTGACTGAGGCCTTGGTGGGCGAGGCCTTGATGTATCATGGTCTGCTGGTGATGCAGACTGGTGTGCTGGTGCAGCTGGTGCAACGAGGGGTGGTTATCTAGGACCTTGTCCTTGTGGCTGACCTCCTCGCGCTTCTTGACCTGCTTGCGCTCCTTGGCACGGCGGTTCTGGAACCAGATCTTGACCTGCCTCTCGGACAGGCCCAAGTTAGCAGCCAGCTCGGCCTTGCGCCTAATAGTTATGTAGCGACTGTAGTGAAACTCTTTCTCCAGCTCCAAGCGTTGGTGGTCTGTGTATACCACGCGATACTTGTCTTTCGTCCTGGTTTTACCTGCAACAAAAAAATTTCGTTAGTCTTTCATTTACGTAGGTATATATGCTATTGAGTTGTTCACATCAACATCACATAACGTGCGTAATATTAACTGAAAAATAAACAAAGCAACAATCAGAAAATCATGCATAATGCATGAAATGTAACGCAATTTATAGTTTTTCATATTCCTGTATTAGTTTAAACATAAGATTCACTTTTATCAAGATATGTTGTGTGGTAAAGTGTAGGAATATGACAAAAAATACTATCTTAATAGTTCAAAGATCTTGATTTCCGCCTGCGAGTACCTACAGTGCCGGCACATAACATGGCAGATAAGAAAAATAATGATTATGAGTAGGTACCTACAATAAATAACCTCGAAATTTAGGGAATGATGCATATATTGTTTTTAAACAAATTCGCAAATCTATCCTAATAAGGAGAGGAAGATCTGAGAAGGAAGAAAGTTTGTGGTAATCTGGGGTCAGTGTTTCCAGGAGTGACGGACGTTCGACTTCTTCCTTTCCACCACGGTTCGGGATAGTCCTGCTGGAGAGGTAAAAAGATCTCCCACAACCAGTCTCTCTAAATCTGGCCCACTAGACGCATCTACCGCCAAGACCTAGACAATCCTTACTCCATAAATCCGGACACCCCTGCTAAGTCACCAAACGAAGCGAACCACGCTATTTTCGAAAAATAGTTTAGTTTAATTTTTAAAAGTAGGTATTGTGATATATTTTTTGTCGCTTATGATAGCGGTTTATCCAAACGTTTCCGAGTAATCCACAATCAAACTCAAAGGCTTATGAAAAACGACGCTTATCGGACGAGCCCACAACCAACAACACAATGAATGTTCCTGTGTTTGTATTGTCTGCCACATTCTGGCTGCATTCCTAATGTGGCGATATTAAACTAGGTGTTTTACGTAAGTTGTTAGAGTGTTGCAGAATAGTTAAATGAATTGAGTGTTTGTTTATTAGAACATTAGCTTGTAACTGTGAAAAGGTTTATTGCTATTTTTGAGATCGCCATCTTCTCTGCACAAAGGAGTTGTTTTGTACAAAAGTTTAAGGTTTAATTTTTAAGTAAGATTAAACACATTTTCTATTTGAAACTGCTACTGAATATTATACTTAATTAGAGTAGTATTTGGCCATAATATTAGACAAATATCTCATATCAGTGTCAGTAGGTATTCATGTAGATATTTTAGAAAACTTAAGTTTCATCGCCGTAAAGTAAACAAGTTCTAACAATGCACAAAATTCAAAGAGATAATGATCTAAAAAAGTGCCTATGTAGGTACCAATTTTAAAGTTGCCATTCAGCAGGTACCTACCTACCAACATAATTTTTTTAAATGTAGAATTCGCCCCGGCAGAGCAGCCGAGTAAATGGTATTATTTATGACCGTAAAGAGTTTTAAAATCCTCCAGGAGGCATGACTGTAACTATTCCGCCATTATCATTACCGGCGGCAAGGCGCACCATAGAGAATATTGTGGATATTATGAGCAGTCGTCATTTAATGGAGGGAATATTATTTTATTAACACTGGTAACAAACAATTATGATTGCCATTGTGAATATTATGAAAGTTTGTTGCTTGAAACTGTTATTCCTAGATTCAAACTAACTGAAGTACCTACCTAACTAACGAAAACTTACTGATGTACCTACCTAAGTAGAGCAAACTTACTGAAATACCTATCTATCTAACGTACACTTACTGAAGTACCTACCTAACTAACAAAAACTTACTATCTGCCTATATGAATAAATAAAATAACTACAGGTTTTTCTTTGTTATTTGATGATGCAAATCCGGTCCAAAAAAAAATATATTTGCCCATCGTCTCAAAAAATATAACAGAAAAGTCGAATCGTCGCTCCGAATGGCTTTAGCTATTATCTTCAGTGGCTCAATCCAATGAACTGCAACCTTCCTCTCCAAAATCAGTTTATCAAAAATAAATCAGTTTATCAACTACATAATAATATAACATTGCATTACTGTAAGAACTAGCACTGACAAAATCTTAACTCTATTTTAAAACATTACTCCTTATATTGATAAATGCAAAACACAACTAACACTTACATTAGAAACACTAGATCTTAGTGTCAAAAACATATCCAACATACAACTACAAATACAACTTTTGGTTAAAAAAGCTTCCTCTACAATGCTACTAAGCTCTACAACATAATCCCACTCTCATTCAAAACTCACAGCAATATTATAACATTTAAACCTCATATAAAAACTGGATACACAACATAGGGAGACCCGAAATAGATATTAAACTGACACCAAATACAGACTGAAATCGAAACCACTCAACTGAACAAAAAAACAGCATGTTACATACTTATAAATATTTCAGAAAAAAACAATATTTAATGTAGTTCGAGTTACTTTATATTATATATATTACTAATTTTTTAAGTATATAAATGAAATCCTTATCACGGGAGATCCCAACAATGATATCATTATCTTTATTTGTTACAAAAAATTAAGATAATAAAACATTTATTATTATAATAATATTTGATATATACACGTACTGTATACCACGTATTATAGATTACTATAACAATTAAACCGACTGAAAACTTTATCTACTCCTCGCGTGATTGTAATTGCAATGACAAACATTCTTTTTAGACTGTATGGCAATTAAATTATGACCGGGCCCCCGTTTCTCGCATTAAACTAAAATCAAAAGCCCTCTAGGCGTCTAGTCATAAATGGAAAATAAAACATTTTCAGGTTTGATAAATGACACGCGAGTGTGAATTCAAATAGCAATCATGCAATCAATTTACCGATTTTAATAAGAACCTAGTTTCAAACTTTCGATACAACAAAAAGCACTTAAGTGCGCAAGTGTTAAAACCGCCTAACTACATGAGCAATGATACAAAGGTTATTGAGATATTGGTACATAATTAAACTGGTGTACGGTTTAGGTAATGATTTTAAACAAGTTCAGAAATGTTGTTTTCAATTTTTACATATATTTTATTACAACGGCGTCTAATAAATTATAAAGGAACTCGGTCCGAGGAATAGTTCACACTCTCGTATGACTTTTGACATGGTTAATTGTCTCGAACTTTTAGCATTGCATACGGCATTTAATTTTATAATATGATTTCACTCGATGTACGAACTATATTTGATCTGTACTGTTTATGATGACAAATCACAAGACCTTTCCAAAGTTTTGTAAATTTAATTAATTTTAAAATAAACAATTTTGTTTGCACCAATATTTCAAATAAAAAATATCAACATGTTTTAAAACCAAATAATACAAAGTGTATTTAAAACACCTAATAATTAAATAGCGATTAAAACCAGTGATTGGGGAAATTAAAATTGCATCAAAGGCGTATGATGTAAATATTTCTGTATAAAAAATAAATATAGCCATGTACCTATAATAAATAGATTTGATACAGAATATTCTTCCAAATATTTATCATGATCTAAAAAAAATAAATCTAATTTCAAATTAAACTTTTGAATGTTTTTTACCAAATAAACTGAAAATAATATCGTAAGTATGTTTATCTTATATCATATGTTCATATCGGGTGCAATTATTTCTCTGGCGAAGACAGTTAGACTCTTGTATGAAATTTACACTAAAATTTTAAAATATATATGTGTACACGTTGTCCAAAAACTCGTAGTACCTACAAGCGGGAAACTGTTGAATCTATGTGTCGATTTTCTGGGGTATCTTTTCATTTTTGAATCTGAAGTTGAAATTATTTTTAAATGAGTTGAAAAATAAAGCAGCTTCTAAAGTTTTTTAACCTTTTAGTTGCCGAAAAAATTCGATGTGCTCAGATAGAAAAAAAAACAAAACTTCTCTATGTGATTCTATTACCTCTTGTAGATTTACCAGTCTCCCGCTTGTAATAATAGTTTCCAGACATCGTGCATAATTGCTTAGGAGAAAGAACAAAAAAAAACTATTTAAATAATTGCAAAACCAAAAACACTAACACAAAACCAAAACACGTTCATTCACCGCGTTTCATACATTTTTAACACTTCATACAGTGAATTCGACTTATTTAACACAGAACCTCACATTTTCAAACCTCAAATCAATAAATAATAAGATCAGTGAAAAACTTTTAATGGTATAATAATTATACATATATCACTACACATTATATAATATTATAACCATTGATTTAAAAAATAAATAGAAATGTAATACGTAATTAGAAACCATAACTAATAAAATTGTTTGAAGATTAATTAAATTATAGTAATGCATATGAAGAGGATTGATATCAAAACGTTTGAACAAAATAGTGCGGGGGTCTACCAGGACCCTGTGCCATGGGGCGGGTGTTTGCTGGCAAACACTCCAAGGTGTTCCTCGGGCGCGCTGGCTCGCGGCTTAGCGGGCAAACAATGGAGCACATAGCATTATCTTCTCACGGGGTATTATCGCAAACACCCAGGATCGTTATCTGCCCGTGCCCGAACAACGCAAAATGTTAAACTTCTGCCCGGCACCTTTATTCACGTTTCTGTATGTGGTTCAAATAAATTGCAGTCCAGAATGCCGTTGGATGCAACCAAATACAAATAGGGAAAAATGGAAAAATTATCAGTAAAAAAATATACTAATCTTGGTTGTTTGCGAGATTTGATGCGTAAAATGATTCAAGTTTGATGAACTTTACATTTTCAAAATTGGAACCGATGAGTTCAAATAATATCAGAAAAGCGATAAGGTAGGTAAAATTATTTCAATAATTAATAATTCTTTATTTGAAATATTTATTTGTGTTGTTTTAATTTTTGACAGATCGAAATCTGTCTCACTAATGATTTTTAAACTTACTAACGTTGTTATTCGAAAGGTAATTCTGGTTGTCTCTATAATTATTTGTCATTAAAAGAATACGGTAATACCATAAAGAAAATTGACAATATTTGTTTTTGATAGGTGACGATCCGGAGACGACTATTTTTCAGCTTTAAAAATCCTACAATATAATAACAGCCTGTGATATTTCCGAAATCACCGAGTTTCATTTTGAAAATAGTGGCGTTGAACTTCTAAATTTCTAATTTAAGAAAGAAAAAGCTGTGAAAATTTCACGACGCCAGAACTCACCGTTCGGGAGTTGTTATATGTTTTAATTAACTGGAAAATTTGACAATTTAATAAAATTAAATCACGTCTTTTTAACTTTTTAAAAAAGAGAAAATCTTGGACATTGAGGGAAGTCCTTCAACAACAACAATAACAGCTAAATCTCGGACATTGAGGAAAATCCTTCAACAACAACAAAAACAGCTAAATCTTGGACATTGAGGGAAGTCCTTCAACAATAACAGTTAAATCTTGGATATTAAGGGAAGCCCTCCAACATAAAAAATAACAGCTTATTAGATTATTATTGGAGAACATGAATGATTATCATTTCGGATATTTAATTTACGAGCCACAGTTTAAATTGAGGTCTTGAATATTTTGATAACGCCTTTTATATGTAGGTACCTACTTGCGAGGCAGGAGGTAGGTATCAAACATAAATACATTCAGATCTCGGCAAGACCGAGTAAACATTGCGAGGAATGACGAAGGTAATACCAAATATAGAAATTAAGAAGTGTTTGTTTCTTTATCTGTTCACGTGACGTGGGCAGGTACCAGTGGAAATTCAAAAATTAATTCTAATAGAAAACAGTCGAACTACGCATAACGCATTTAGCGAGCCTGACAAGAAGTAAAGAGGAAAATTGAGCTTCTTCAAATCCAATTGCTATGTTTTTTTATAATGTAAAGTTATATAAACCTGTGAAAAGTGATGCAAATGACGAACGTTATTCTTTAAGTTTTGTTATTAAAAGACTTTCACGAATTTATGTCACTTTAAAGTCTTCTATTTTGTCCCGTTTTGTTAAGTCCAGTTACCATGCTGAAGTTATCAAATTTATAAATAAATGATTTTTTAAAATTTTACCGTTGATCACGAAATGTTAAGGCAACTCTAATTAAAATTAGTTAATTAATATACATAACGTAGGCGTTAGATTATTATTGTTTCTGTATAGACACGAAAGCGTTTCGCGTCATTTGTTCCTTTCCCGTGATTAAGGATGCATTTCGTGTTAGTATCCTTAATATCTTTTCTTAATCGACGCCATCGAATGCAATTATCCGTATCAAGCTGTAATTTTTTTTTTTATAAAGACTTATGTCAGTACCTACGTTAAATATTTTAAGTCACAAACTTTCGTGAATATAAGACATAATCTTAACAGGAAAGTAGTACTTCAAAACGTAAATGTATCGTACTATTTGATAGCCAAGGAAATACTTTGAACTTTTAAATTATCAGAAGAAACATAATTCACAGGTATATCTACATTTAGGTTGCGATTGGGTCTAGAGGTGATTTGAATGAAACATGGAAATTTTTTATGTTTTATGCACTTTTACTTTGTGAAATAAAGGTTATTATCAGCGACAGACATCTCTGACAGTCATATACAAGTAGGATTACTTGCTTAGTGAATTATTAAGGTCTTAAAGATTTAAAAAATTAAGTTGTGAAATTTTCTTTGTCCTTATTGCCGAATCAATTAACAAAGATCTCATTTTTGTAAAATATATCTGAATGTATGCTAAGAAATTATCTCTGTAATTTTGTAAATAATATCTAATGTAGTTTTAACTTTATAAATAAAATATTGCGTGTTAGTAATATTATGTCCACACTGGGAGTCAAAAAGCTCGCTGTTTCTTTTTATAGGCAAATAGCCGACGTATACCCAGCTTTTCTGGGGTTCCCCTTAGGAGATAGACATGTATTATTATGGTCTTCTCTGTAGGCCTTTTTAAGATATACAATTTCGTAGTACATTATTTTGATATATCTCGTAAAATTAAGCCAGTGTTAGCAATGTAAGCGACCGAAAAAAAAATTAACAACTCGATTACTAAACATCGACTTTTCTCTTCTTTTTTATAAATATAATATGCATGTATTATATATATATATATATATATATATATATATATATATATATATAAACCTTTTGGAAGAAAATTTCTAAATGATACTGAAAACCCTATCAAAATCCGTTGTGTAGTTTAGAAGAACTAAATGCATAAACAGACAGACTCGAATAGTTTTTTTTATTCATTTTGCCCAACGGTCTTCAACGGAGACATAAAATCCAAAGTAGATATATATTTGGATGACAATTTAATAATCACATTAGAAGAACCCCATTGTGAATAAAACTTATAATTGCTTTATAAATTATTACGGTTTGGCACTGATAGACAACACAAAAAGAGCTCCTATTTGAAAGCAATAACAAAAATTATTGCTCCTTACCCTAAAATGCTCCAACCATAGATTCAGTTGTTCATAGATTCGTAAGTGTCAATAATCTATGGAAAAAACAAGTAAAATTATTTTTTAACTTTATTACGTAAGTAATAAATTGCCAATACTTCCAATAAGCAGCTGAGGGGGAAACGTGTCTGGAAAAACCAGACTTTTGCGAGACTTTTTCTATGACCCAGCCTATAGCATATCGGCTCACATACAACGTTTGAATCATAACTTAAGATTACCTACGTAACTTACTGTAAGTTTTGAACATTAGTAAAAACTAGCCTTTTTACTTCAAAACACGTATGTGTTGGTAAATATAGTTGTGTTATTAAAATAAAAATTACATAATTAGATTGTGTATTTACCTTTACAAAATATTCAAAATATTCTACGGGAGAGGGACACGCCAATCTACAGTAATAAAGGTATTAGACAAAACGTTGAAAAAGATAAATCTCTCGTGCATTTGTCGAATTAAAGGTGTATGTTCCCTCCATCAGCCAATCCAATGCGAATAGACATTTCAGTCGATATTGGATCAGTCGGCTAAAATAATAAATAATTTCCAGTATCGTTATCAGAGAAGAGCGGCTTTGGAGTGAACGCCATAAATAAGGCGTTCTCTTTGATCGTGCTCTGAAATCCGATAAACTTAATCCACCAGCCATTGTCGGCTCACATCATATCGGGTACAAATAGACCGACCGCAGGCCCTCCACTCGGCTCAACGGTTGCTATCAATGACATAACGTTGTGCTAGGCTAAGCGATTTACTCGTAAATACTTTAATATAGAAATCAATAACAAACGGAAATTGCCAGACGTGGAAGCAATTGTAATTTTTACGTGCTTGTTTACAATTGAGGTGAAAGAGAAATATACACCCCGAACGGTTTGAAAAAATTCTTATTCTGTGTACAGGTGTCTTCGAAATAGCTAATTCAGATTTTTACAAACCAATTTACTTACCTGCATTATGTGAACTATCAAATGATAAATTTTCACAAATCTACCTACATCTATATCATCTTATTTAAATGTATCTGAGTAGACCCAGTCAAACACCAAAGAAACTTTTTTCTGATTCCCTATCTAAATTTTTGAAAACATATTTTTAAGATGTACTTAAGAAAGGTAATATTAAGGTTTTCAATTAAGATTATTAATTATTTTTAGAAGTAGGTAGATACTTTAAAATACAGTAAAGATAAAACAACATTAACAGACATTTTAATAATAGTAACAATAATTTGATTAACAAAACCGCATTCTCTCTGAGAAAACCTTTTTCTTTCGAATGTGCACTAAAATGTTTTCTTTCTTGAAAGTAAAGTGCTTCCCCTCAGAGCTCAATTATTATTATATCTCTTTCTGATACACGCGTCATTTATGAGTAAGAAAGAAATATTACAAAGCCACATAGTATATGTTGCATTGTTTTAATATTAATGATAAATGACCACCTCTGGGGGTCAAATACTAGATTTACGGAACACGTGAAAAACAAGACGACAGGATAGTGGTTACAATTGGTCAATTAATTTATCATCGAGGAATCTCACCAGTCTAGAATCCAACATCCAAGAGTATGGAATACATTATTAAGATGATTCATGTTTATTGCATATTATTGAAACCTATGTAGAGGTTTGTTGGCGATGCACTACGTCGTGTAATATTTTAAATTGAGCCGCTATCAAAAACAACCCTTACGTAGATGGCGATAAGGTTTAAATTCCCGCTTAACACCATCCGCATGTTTTGATTTATGCAACAAAAAAAGATGGCCAAGAAGTGCCTTTTATTTTATGTTGTGAATGTTCAGGCATAAATATTTAATTTTTTTTCGATCATTTTATAAATAACTTAATTTTCCACATTATACAATAAAATCATAACCGAAAATAGGATCGTAAGTAGGAGATTTTGAACTTTAAAGCAGTTTTCATAGGACTTTACATTATTTTTTTCTGGGCTTATAAAAAGACTTATTTAAAAAATACTCGATTATTTCAAAGGACGAGATGTATTCTACTCGCAGTATTTAATTAAAGCATCCGAAACATCTCTAGGCGACCAAATTTTCAAACAAAAAACTCATGATTTTGCATTACTACGTATGGCATCGCCTTAAATTATATGCGTAGGGGATGCACTACCCTCCCTAAACAAGCCATTGACCGCCAGTAGGTAATAAACATTGTTTCGTAATTATATTGAACTATTTATTTGAAACATTGCCTTTTAAAGGACAATCCGAAATTTATCCTTCTAATGAACACCGTTAGTAAACCGATATCTGAAAAAAGTTTGAATTAATTAATTAATTTTAGTTCATACCTACATTATCGCTTGTCTGAATCAATCACACAATCAATTCCAATTTTGAAAATCAAATCAATGTTCTAGAGTTCATTGAACTATTAACAAACACATAGATATAGACACACCACCGAAATTATTATTTTTAATAAGGAAAGAATGGTGGGTGGTTACGCGTTACATTGTAACCGTTACGGCAATTTAAAATCATTTTAACGAGAATTGTACACTATAAACATATCTGATGCAAATAATATACCTAATCAAGTTTGTTCAGTAGGCAAGCGAGAATTTAACTTGACACTGACACGGAAATTAGTCGTACATATTTTTAAGCAAATATTTGAAATAGTTTATTGCAAGAAGATACTACATAATATTACAGTCGCCGCAAAGCAGAATCATGCGGTAAAAATGATTTACAATTTATTGTCACTTGTTCCGAGTGGCAAAACCTCTCCAGCTCCGAGGTGGGAATTATATGTCGTAACAATTATGATTATCCAAACATCGGAATGAATGATAATATTGTTGTTATTTAAGAATAATAATTACTGTTAAAGTTATTCCGCCAGTCATCTATCACTTATATAGAATTATAAATACAAATTGTATTTTTAATTGAATTACTTCATCAAATGTGTAATTGTAATTGTTAGAATAAATTATTGTAAGGAATTACCTCAATATCGCAATAATTATTACTATTTGATAACTTGTTTTCATAGTGTTAATTCATAAGCCTGCAAAACCAATTATACTGTTATAAATCTATCGTTGATAACATCTGAATACAGCATACTTCTGAAAATTTTTCACATTTAAAATATTTAAAAAAATCTTTATGGAAAAACTGAATCTTTGAAAAATTATATATTATTGTGCCGTTTTTGTGAAAAATCACCCTAGGGCTCATTTAATTGTGTATTCTTAGTATTTTTTGAATAATTTAATGAGTAAAACTTCAAATTTTAGAGAGCAAAGCCCCGGCAAAGATGAAGTCCTGGGTTCAATTCCTACACACGACCGAATCTTTTTGTAGTGGAAAAATCAGAAAAAATTCGTACGCATTTTTCGTTTGAGAGTCGTTAATATTGTCTTGATGATTAAATACGAATTACAATTAAAAATTAAAATAAAATATTCATCCTAGATTTGTAAAATGTATATATTTATCCGAGGCAAAATCTAGATCGCATTTAGTTAGGGTAATATCTGGCAATCGTACATATGCACGAAAAAATCAAGATAATGTTGATAGCTCTTAGTTAAAGTATGTTTTTTTATAATTTTTAACAGTCCAAGAGTCCCAACGGCTCCCAACCGTCTGGAGCCAGTGAGACTCTGGCATTCCACATTGGGGTATGTTGTGTGGCTGAATATTGTGGGGATGGGAAATAAATGCAAAAAGGAAGGTGGGGATGTATCTGGCTATTCAAATCTGGTCACTAAATACGGCTAAAAACCATTTTAAGCAACGTTTTAATTCTGGATGGTGGTCTTACACCAGGGTGATACTGGGAGTATCTCACACTCTGGATTTTTATTATTTTAAATGAATTAATTGTGAAATTAATCAGATGGAATTTACTTGCGCACGCCGGAATTTGAACCACTGATCTCCAGATTGCTAGTCGAGAGCCTTACACCTCGACCTCGGAGGCTGTCATGTAACTTAACATTAGAAATCCGTTGGTAAAACATACTTTTAAATCTCCATTATATAATTCCATTTGTTACGTCTCAGTAATGGCTTCAATTTATTTAAATAACTTTACTCCACAAGTTAAAAATTTCATGCAATAGTGTAATAATTGTATAGTAATGTAAAAAAGTTGTACTCAATATTCCTTCTCTTTCCAACACACCCTTTCACTGAAAGATTCGGCCAGATGAACAATGGATACACTAGAAAAAATCACTGGAACCCAAATGGGCGGATCATCCCGCCATTACTTATGTAACGTGTCAATACAGTGTGCAAAATACATGGCAATACATCTACCAAACAATGGGAAAGATAATAGAAAAAGGAGAACACCCAACATAAAGGAGATTTACGCCAATTGAGTGAACGCAAACTGTCAGCGATGTCAAATTAACTGTCAGATTTTCAAATATTTACCCTCCCGCTGTTCAGCAAGCTAGGCGGGCTGGGCTTTGGAAGGTCCAACACGTATGGTTTTGTATGCAAACAGCAGATGACAGGATGACAAATGGAAGTTAATTTGTCACGCCTTTTGTTAAAAAGAAACGAGGGAGCCACTTACGAATGCCTTCTGGTATTTTTTCTTATTTGGATTAGTGAATTATAAAGGCAAAAATCTATTTGAAAAGATGTTAAAATAATAAGTACTTACTTAATGAACCTATTTTGTAACAAAATAATGACAGAAGTATTGACATTTTCAGGTGTATTCATGCATTATAACGTGATTATTATCTAATGAATTGTTATTTGTTGAATAAAAGCAAATATTTTTATAGTAGACAGAAATGGAAGCAATCCAAAATCAATTGACCCGCATTACATTTCTATTGGCGTATTATTTTATGACTCTTGTACCCGCTAACAGTTGTGCCCAAACGACAGTTTTACAACATCTTATGGACGTACAATAAACCCATCACATAATCAATATTTCCACTCTACCCGCGTACGAGGGAGGGGCGAACTCGGAAAAGCAGAGATGGCGCTACATCCGGTGAAAGTCGGTTTCCGGGAACGAATGAAATTCGCTGCGAGCTCGATAGGTAGTCACTGAGTACAATTTATTTGATATCTTTCGATTGAGGCGAATAAAAAGTAAGTTAACGTATTACTAAACTTGGACGAGGTATATTATATTTTGATTGATATCTAGTTATTTCAATTGAGTCTGAACAAAGAAGCAAGCGACATTGACCATTGGCATTTGTGCACCAGTACAAAAGCTGATCTCTCATTTACAGTAGTGATGTCAATATCATGAGAACAAGTCGTTCCTCCGATTTTACTACAACAGCATGCATGTGGAACTAGCTTTCGGCATTTGCCTCACCTGCCTCACGAATTCGGACCATTACAAGTTCCTCTCCTTTATGTGCCTCCCCAACCCGCTTCATAGAATCGTTCACCTGGATGACAAAATGGTTCATAGCGCTTTGAAAATGTGCTGATAGGGAAGCTTTTATAGGGGAAGTTATGTTGTACTTGCTAATTAATCAAAAATAGATCTATTCCTTCTAAGGATGCAAATGATCATGGACTTGTGACAAAGACAAATTTAAATAATCACGGTCTGGCAAAAACTGACAAATTTCAGCAAGATTAAAGCTATTTTTTCTGAACGCGTATTCATTTTTACTTAATGTTAAGTAGAGGTCGTCAAGGTTAGGTGCATTAGCGGTGGTAGAAGATGTTTTCTGATGTAGCCAAGTGAGGTTTGAGGAGATAGAGAGGCAGGGGTAGGAAAGGTGGCGCAGACGCCTCGGCCTTTACGACGTCTGCGCAAAACGGCCATAACAATAAACGTCTAAATAGACATAAACAAGGCGTTATACTGTGGCAGTGTGGGCTGTAAAGGGCGGCACTTTATGGCGGGAGCCGTAGGCGGGGGCGGGAGTGGAGGAAAGAAAGGAGAGGGCGCGAGGGTGGGCGGACCCGGTGCTGGCTTCATGAAGAGATGTTTAATCGATACTTAATGCAAGAAGCAACACTCTTTATTATGACTCTTAATTATGACTCTTTTACTTATGTCGTTGATTGCTATCTGAAAGTTTGCATTTAAGCGACCTGTGTAGGTAGAATGGTACCTACATAACAGCTGGATTGGATTATATTCTAGTGAGGTATTAAAATGATTCACAAAGTTTTTAAAGAATGATATACGGTTACATTTGTTAAATAAATATGTTAAATATTAATAAATATAAACCTATAGCTTCGATAAATGTTGACGAATGGACCAATCCCGAGCTACTTATTTTACATAAAATTTTATAAAAGAGAGAGGAATATACATGCCAAAAATACTTCTTACACCGCTAATAATTTTTAGTGTCTTCTAACACCGCTAATAGGTAATAGGAATAAAAATCGCTTGGCAAGCGGAGTCTAAAAAAATATTTTTGATTTATTTATTTTGTTGATTTACTACAATTTTATTAGATTTATGATTTAGTACTAAAAAAAGTACAAAATTGGACACTTTGTATTAAGCCATGAAAACTTCAACCGGTTTCCCTTGAACTAGGCTTCATCAGGACATTTATAATAATTAACTTTAAAAAAATAATAACTAAATATTAACCCACAGTTATCGGTTGTATATATAGAGAAAGTCAGAGAGATATAATTAAGACAAAAGTATACAACTGTTTTATTTCCTTAATATGGATAAAATAATGTTTTTTTTTTAAGATTTAAAAATAGATGAAAGATTAAAAACATTAACCAAAATTTAAAAAAAAATTGTAGGCAGTGATGAAAATCGGGTCAATGATGCAAAACTTTTTCAAGAATCAATAGGATTTCCCTTTTCAATCTCTCCTCGCTGACACAAAATACGTATATATCCGAAGAAATTTTGTTGAAACCTGGAGAACCATTGGCATGTTGAACCTACTGGCAGGAATATTGTGATAATAAATCGCATTTAACAAAAAAGTTTACCTGAATACTTATTAATTCATTCGTTAAGGGTCTGCAATCCCTTGAAGAGATTTTGAATAAATTAGCAATACTTACTCACTTTTCTCCGAGCAGGCAAATATTTAAAAAGTAGGTGGACGGAAGCACAGCATGTTTGGTAAGTCAAAAAATGATTCAGGTTTTCGTTTAGCAATTATCTCCGGAAATCCTCCCCAATCATCTTTAATTTCAAAATGCTAAAATTGTCAATGAAATATTACAAGTCCACCTCCTCCTCCCCCGTGGTCGAGTCACCCCTCACCCCCCTGTGTAGTTGACAAGCTAATTTATGTCGCGATTGTAACAAGTTGTGGAGTGAGTGGAATTGCCTATTTCGGTAAAACGACATCCCATCAACAATTATAAATTCCCGCCGGGGAGAGAGAGGCTGCGTGGAGCGAAATATCACTGGGGATCCAATGGTCCTCCAATATTGAGATATATTAAAATAAATTATTTATTTTCATTTTAATTTTTGAATTTCCCTTTAACGTTATAAATAACGACGTAGAATCTTCTCTTTTGGCCACAATCAAAAACAGTACCAATTAACGTTTAATAAAACCCTGAAACTTTCCATATTCCTTTACAAAGAACCAACACCTTATTTAGCGATAGCCCCCAAAAATTTACAAAATTTCTCGAATCTCTGGATTTAACTACACTTGACTAAAACTTTATTTTCTCTTGTTAACGTTATGGTTGTTATTTACCAACTTATTTTTTTATGTTTACATATTGTTGTACACCGTTATTGGACAGTTGGTAATCATTTTTTGAAAACCGAAAAAAAAAATTTTTTTCATACATTATCAAACAATATTAATTATTTTGGAAATTAGAAAAGGTGTCCTTGCTAAGGTCACAGGTCGCAATTTAAATATATATACCGCTTTTGCAAAAATGATGTTATTTAATGGTCGTGTAATGACAATCGTAAAAAAAGATTTACATGTAGAAAATTAAAATAATGTCGCTTTTGAAGTTTTGGTTCTAAAATTCGCTTTAAAACATGATATTGCCACGAAAACGTAGCTCAATTATAAACGTAAAAAATCATTATAATGATGATTTTCTAAATTTTCTAATCAATTTAATGATGATTTTACTATTACGATGAACATTATCTTCTACCTTTTATGAAACTACGATAATTACAAATAATAACAATAAGTTACTAGCAATAAATTTCGTACGAGTTTAATACCAATTAAAACCAGTATTAACTGATGTTTTCAGTTATTAAAAAGATTAAATATGTAGATAGGTACGTCTCAACTACATCCTAGTAAGATGCTGATTGAAAAGATTGTAGGTTCCTAATATAACATTTTAAGGCGATGCCATACGTAGTAATGCAAATACATGTATTTATGGTTTGAAAATTTGGTCGCCGAGAAATGTTTCAGATGCTTTAATTAAATACCGCGAGTATAATACATCTTGACCTTTGAAATAATCGAGTATTTTTTAGATATGTCTTTTTATAAACCCAGAAAAAATAACGTAAAGGCTTATGAAAACTGCTTTAAAGTTCAAAATCTCTTACTTACGAACCCATTTTCGGTTATCATTTTATTGTATAATGTGGCAAATTAAGTTATTTATAAAATGATCCAAAAGAAAAAATATTTATGCCTGAACATCCACAAAATAAAATAAAAGGCACTTTTTTCCTTGTTTTTTTCTTGCATAAATCAAAACAGGCGGATGGTGTTAAGCGGGAATTTAAACCTTATCGCCATCTACGTAAGGGTTGTTATTGATAGCGGCTCAATTTAAAATATTACACGACGTAGTGCATCGCCTAAACAGTTTCTAGTGTAAGTAAATGAAGGGAAATGCAGATGTTGTGTAATATTTATTACCTACTAACAATGATTGAAAAATGTAATTTAAATGTAGCACCTGCCCACGAGTAAGATTCCTCTTCGACAGGAATACGCTAGTATCCGATACTGATCTTGTCTATTTACGTCACAAGCAATTTGTCGCGTTCAGTCCGTACAAGTCGCTACTGAAATCACAAGATCCGCATCGCCACCACCTCTAAAACCGTCAAAACAAGTTTTTATAAACTCTCTGACGACTACTGTAGCTGTAATTTTTTGTTGACAGTTTTGTTTTCTAACACTGATCTAAATCACACGCATTGTTACTAAAAGTCTGGAACATTTGACGATGAGACTATCATTTTTATCAATTACGCTGCCTTTTTTTCAAGTTTAGACGACGTGAGTGGTAATGACTTGGTTGATGAAATGCCGGCAAATGAAATGTACGAATCTATGATGTATGACGTTGTTGCCAAGATATTTGAAACGTCGAGTATTGAATATTGGCGTAAGTCTATGGAAGAAGCACATAATACAGTAATGCGCCATCACAACACCATGTAACATTTCGGGGTGTAATTATGGAGTGGAACCTAACAATATTAGATATTCAGATTCTGTCATTAAAAAGCAAAACCTTTTTAAAGTTAATTAAATATGAGCATTTTTATTAAAATGCGTTCAATGAATATCACGCAATAATAATGTTATTCGCAATCAAAATTTAATGAATTATATTTATTAAAACTACGGGAAACTTTGCATTGCATCCCCTAAGTAAATCAACGCCTAACAAATCCCGTTCCGCAATTTTTGAGATGATACGCCCCTGGGGGCACATAGGGCGGTTATCACGCATTAACTCTCCCGCCCCACAACACATCTCAATGCTACGCCACTGGTGCCTAGTACCTAGTTGCCAATCACCCCTAACAGAACCGCCTAACCGCTAACTGACTGCATTCAAGCACAGTTGCATTGGGGTTGATCAAAATAAACATCTTATTGTAATGTTTATTTGGTCCTTGAATGCGGGGAATTAATTTTCTCGTGTTCATTTTAGTAAGTTTGCCTAGTTATTATTATAGTTATCTATATACGTTAAAATATACAACTTGCCACTATGAGAAATTATTTATTCACGCCTTGAAGGCTTTCTCGTTCACATGCTGTTAGAGGTAAGTTGTTTAGGAGTACAATAATAAGTGAATAGTTCATTACACAATACAGTGAGTAGGAACGATATAAGCATGTAGAAATACAAGTTGTCATAGAGAATTCTATTATGCAAAGGAGTTCAATAATTGTATATAATAACAAGAATACAAAATAAATTCTTAAAGTACTGTGAAAGTAGTTTAATGAAATGTTTAGAACCTTTGTTGATATTAATAAAAATAATCATGAACAGTTTGTTAAGCATGTTTGAATTTAGCAAACTTTTATCATGCCAGATTGGGTGATTTGCAGAACAAAGCTAAATTAATACAGCGATAAAAGGTACAAATGAAGAAATTTCAAAGATATAATGATATATCATATATCAAAAGATGTGCAACGAAGTTTGATATGTTTATTATAGTACTATAATACAGGTAAAGTAAGTTGGTGAACATAATTATAAAAATAAATATGATCAGTTTCTTAAAATAGTTTTTACGTATATGTTAGCATTTTACGGTAACTACCTACCTAATAATAAGCTATACAAATGGGGTATCTGCCTTCTAAGTAAACTAGTTGTCTTTTGATATTGTCAGTAGCATAGAATAAAGAAGAAAACTAAAAGTGCTTTCCATTTAAAGTTGAATGAAATAAACGTTCCAATCAGCCTAATAAAGTGCTCTGTGCACGTATAATCACATGGCATCGTAGATCTACATCACATTTGAATTTCGTAAGCACATTTATGCTTCGGAAATTTAAGCCTCGATTAGGCAAATATTTGGGTCACGAAACACGCCCACATCTTGATTCTATGGTCAATAGTGATATTTAAGGACCAATAGAAGGGCGATATATTATTTTTATTTTATTTAAACCCTTAGGGCATTTACATGACATGATTGTGAATTACATTAGTGCAATAAAAGTACACATTATTAAACATAAGAGAGGAATAAAACGAATCAACGTAAATGAACAAATTAAAAGAAAAGAGAAAACATGCAAGTACAAAAAAGCACCTACGGAAATTAGCAAAAATCAACAAACAATCTGTATTTTTGTACAACTCTTTCAATGAACTCGGATTTTCTGGAGTTTATGTGTAACTTTCAAAATTTAACTGATAAATATTAAGAATAACAACTTTAAAACTTTAAATATTAAGAATAACAAGCGATAAAGTAGCTACCTCTATAATATTTTAACGGAAAATATTATCTTTCAAAATTGGAATTGATGTTTTTTTTTTTTTTTACAGTAATACCGCACAAGAGTCCCAACTGCTCCCGTCTGGAGCCAGTGAGACTATGGCATCCCCAATTGGGGTATGTTGTGAGGCTGAGGGTATTGGGGAGGGGAGGGAGATGGGGGAGAGGAAGGTGGGGAAGTACCTGGCTATTCAGATCTGGTCACCAAACACGGCTAAAGCCATTTCAAGCAACGTTTCAATTCTGAATGGTGGTCTTACACCAGGGCGATACTGAGAGTATCTTCCACTCTGGAACGTGCCGCAAATATACTATACTATATATTATTTTTAATTAATTAATTGTGAAATAACACAAATTAATCAAATAAAATTTATTTGCGCACGCCGGGTTCGAACCCGCGACCTTCGGATCTGTAGTCAAAAGCGTATACCACTAGACCACGCCGGCAGTCATTTGCTTTTGATGTGTCATAAATTTAGAATAGTATTTTTTCACTGGTCTGTGGTAGTATATTATATTGATGGCACAGATTGTTAGAAATTCCGCACTTAAATTTTTAAATTGAATATGAGAACATAAATATTTAGAGCGACATGTTGATTTCCCAAAAGCACACCAAATGTCATAATTATTACCTACAAATGGCTGCAAAAAACAACCACCATCGGCAAAACCCTTATCGCTTTGTAGCTTCACTTTAAGACGAGATAAGTAAGATTTTAAACAGGCTTATTTTTAATAAATCTGTTAAAATTTCCATTCACTCAACATGGGCCATAAAGCATTTTGGGGACCTTGAATTTCCTTTTGAAATCGGTTTGCCTTCCAAATTTGACTTCATTGTGTCTCGTCAAAACTAAACCGTTACGGCAAGAAATGACTTTGTCTGACCGACATCATGGGAGGATGAACCTTTTGAGACATGCAGATAAGTGAAGCAGTGGACAACTTCTGTCATAATTTATTTATTTATTATTTTATTTACGCCCTAATGGGCTTTTACATGAAAATATACATTTACATTGATTACAATAATTGAACATAAGAAGATAAATGGAGTTAATTGTAAGAAAGCAACACATATAATAAAATTTTGTGCAAATTAGCAAAACACTAATAAGATGGATTCAATATAAAATATACCCAAGCATGAAATAGTAAGTAAAAGAAAGTTCAACATAAAAAGTAAGTAAGTGGGTGTGTTTAAACCCAGTATTAATTGTGTGTTTAACAAATCGATAAACCAATATAAATTAGAGTGTAACTTACTCGTGAGGTAAAGAACATTATAACAGAGATTTAAAAAAAAAAAAAAATAACAAAATAAGAGTTGCACCTGTAAAAAGCAAAAACTAATAGAATTTAGCAATATCGACATGAATAAGAAATAATAAGATCTGAGATGGAACATAGTGTTATGTATAAAAAGTAGTTAGTAGGTATAAGCATACAATTATAAGTGTATAGTAGAGCAAATAAAAAACAAACAAATATGGATATAATTTACTTGAAAGGTTACGAATGGGAGAAGATGTAATAAAATTATTAAAGCTATAAAAGTTAATTATTAGCCGATAGAATCGAAATAAGTTGCCTTTTAAAGCTCACAAAATTGTCAAAACCAAATATATCTATAAGTTCACAGTATTTATTCGCAAGGTTGTGAATTCTAGGAATTGGTGAAAAAATAGAATAATTAGTGTTGAGGTTCTTGTTAAATTTAAAAGTATCTTTACTGCGAGTTTGCCTAGCAGGAACATTAATGCAAATAAGTTCCAACAAATTAGGGATGTCAATTAAAGATTTAATAATTTTGAATAAAAATAGCAAATCAATTAACACTCTTCTATCAGATAATTTAAGAAGTTTAGTTTCAGCAAGCAAGTTATTGTAATTTATAAATTCGATTGGAATTTTCATTTTAAAATTAATGTACCGAAGGAATTTATTTTGTACCTTTTCTAATGATTGAGAATGGACCTTGTAGTACGGTGACCATACGGTGGAATTGTATTCTAATTTGCTTCGTACTAACGAGCAATACAGATGTTTTAATGTTGACATACTTTTAAAATTTGCTCCCATTCTCAAAATAAAACCTAGTATTCTCATAGCATCGCTTGTTATTTCATCGATGTGTTCGTTAAACTGTAGACTCTCGTGGAATATAACACCAAGATCACGAATCTGTGATACACGAAGAAGATTAGCACCATTCATAAAATAGGAAAAATTAAGTGGATTTTTGCCTTTGTAAAAACTGATAATCTGGCATTTACCTAAATTTAGTTGCAAATCATTGACAGAACACCACGCACATAGTTTATTAAGGTTCAACTGCAAAATTGCGCGATCGTCATCGTCTTTGATTATTCTGTATATCTTCAGATCGTCGGCAAATAACAGGACTTTAACATTAGTAAAAATATTAACAATATCATTGATAAACAAACAAAATAATATTGGGCCCAAGTGAGATCCCTGTGGTACTCCGCTCGAGGCAGCAAATGTATAAGAAGTAAACGAATCTATCTTGACTGCTAAGTACCTTCCTAATAGATAACTCTTAAACCATTCCAACATACTCCCTCTTATTCCCAACAATTTTAGTTTACGTAATAATATTTTGTGGTTTACTTTATCAAATGCCTTACTGAAGTCAGTATATATGGAATCAGTTTGATGTGATGCATTAAGGGCATTAACAATATCATTCGTGTACAATATCAAATTGGTAAGAGTAGATCTACCTTTAATGAATCCATGTTGAAGGGGAGAGATGGTTCGATTGATTCGGGATATCAACTTATCTAGTACTAGGCTTTCAAAAAGTTTGGGTAAAGTAGACATTATACATATTGGCCTATAATTTGTTACTTCGCTCTTATTACCTTTTTTGAAAATGGGCATTAAAAGACTAAACTTCCAAAGGTCCGGGAATACACCTGATGAGAGTGACTTTGTAAATAACTTATGAATAGGATATGACAATGTATGCATACAATTTACTAAAAACCTGGGCGGAACATTATCAGGTCCTGCGGATTTTCGGGAATCAAGACTCTTCAGCTTAGATATAATATCGTCTATGGTTACATTACAGTCAGATATATCAAGAGTTTCAACCAAATCAAAGCACGAAATATTGCTGTCTTCACTTGCATTAATGTAAACGCCGCTAAAAAAATCAGCAAAAAGATTAACAGTTTCCTGAAGATTTTGGGATAATTTAGAATCGAATGACACACTACTAGGTATGTAAGTACCATTTTCTTTTTGGGATTTAACATATTTCCAAAAGAAATTTGAGTCGTCCATGATAGAGCCTTCGACATCACTAATGTAATTTTTGTAACATTTTGCGGAGAGCTTATTGCACTCTGCCCTCAATTTTTGAAACGCAGTATAATCGATGGCCAGGCGACTTTGTTTGAATCTCTTATGAGATAATTTTTTAAGGTAAATTAAGTCTATCAGGTCTTTTGAGAACCAATTTGGGTATAGAGTTTCTCTGTAAGTCGTTAAAGGAACAAATTGTTCAATTGCAGAATTAACGATGAAGTAAAATTTTTTAAGGTGTACATTAATATCATCGTCGCTATCAAAGAATGACCAGTCAGTCTGTTTAAGGAAATTTGAAATTTTAACATAGTCAGCTTTTTTGAAATTTCGAGTTTCTACTACCTTTTTTACGATAGGAATTGGTTTAAGATTAGACATGCATATTTCTAGTGGTGGATGGTAAACATCGACAGGTAATAGAATTTCGGTACTTCTCACAACACAGATGTCAGACACATTTGACAGTGCCAAATCCAACGTACGACCTCCTATATTATGAACATTATTACACTGTGTTAGACCTAAGAACAGTGCCATATCTCTAATAACACGAATATTAACATTAGAACAAGAATTGACAGAATTCATATTACACCAATCATAATGTGGCAGATTGTAATCACCAACTAGAAGTAGTTTAGTATTAGGATATTTAGCACAAATTGATTCAACCTCGTCGCAGTGATTGCTGTAGCTTTGGACATCAGAATTCGGAGGTAAGTATGCACATCCCACTATTATTTTACCTCTAGAAGTGTTCACATTGACAAATAGTTGCTCGATGGATGTGTTTTTTGTGGATATTTTTGAAGAACTGAGATTTTTTGAGATAGCAATGGCTACACCACCTCCTCTCGTTTTGGCACTTGTTTTAGAATTCCTATCCATACGGTAGATGTTGAAATTAGGGAAGCCTAATTCGGCAGAATTGATTCCTGAGTCGAGCCATGTTTCGGTTAAAATGAAGATATCACTGCTGATAGTTGCCGCCGAAGTCAGCAACATGGGAAGTTTAGTGCGGATCCCTCTCACATTTTGGTAGTAGCATTTTATTTTTTGTTGTTTCAGTTTTTTGGCGCACATTCAATAATTTTAGGTACAGAGTTCACATATTTGATAGTTATATTGGTTTCACCGTTGCTCTTCCTCGTCTCGAGTTGTTGGCGTAAATCTAGAAGTTGAGTCCTCTGCAATGGTGTTTGGTCGTTACTGGCCTTTATACCGTTTTTCAGTTTTGCGTTCAATAATATCCCTACTATGTTGGGCATAAACGAAAAAAAAGACACGGTCATGAATGGTCAAAGTTGTTAATTAGCGATGTTATTCTTGTATATTATCATGCTAATTGTTGCAAGAACATAAAACGTCTAACGATTTAATTATTTATCATAATGGATTAACTTTTTGACAAAATTAAATACTCATATAGTTCATAATTTATTAAAAGTATTGTTTTGAAACAGATTTGAATGACATAAATTACATTATGAGCCGTATAGACATCATGCTTGGTCCGAAATTAACTACCAACCATCACACCGTTTCCCTGCAGGGGTAGACAGAGTGGACGGACCGAATAACAACTCTGCCTTGGCACACACTAACGTCGTTGTTTCTTGACATGGCTTGACTCCAGTATCACGTCTCACGTCCCCGACTTCTTTTACCATTCACATTTGCGTAATATCCTCACACTCCTTTCTTCGTTTATTTGCTCTTCGTGCCCAATCCATCTGAGCGTCCCTTTCTTAAGCTTACTCATTAAGCTTACATCAGTCTTGCATTATTTGCGAATCTCCACATTTCTTGCACGAGTGTACATGTTTACACTATCATACAGAGCGAAATTAATTAGCTTTGAAATTCAAAAAGGACTAAATTTAGGAAGGTAGTTAATTTGCCATTAAATACCTACAAATCCAAACGAGAAAATAAAATATTTAGAAAAATAATGTAAAACGAGAGTTGGACATTGTTGGACATTGGACATAAATATATCTTATAAAATGCACTTGTTTGGCTCACCAGATTGTATTTTCTGTGCTCTAGAAGTGGGATATTTAGATCTAATATCTCAATAAAAACCCTCTCTTTTATCAAGCCTTATCAAAAATTGCCTCCCCTCCATTCAACATATCATCTTTTCTGTCTGAACTCGACTTCAATCTTCAAAATATATATATTAAAAAACGTTAATTTATTTTAAGTATGGACACTGCTTATTTGTTAAATCTAAAGATTCATTTAATTATCATTTTGTTTGCATGTTTGAGATTCGATATATTTATTTAATTTAACAGCAGCACTACTAATCAAAACATTTTTAAATATATAACGTGTGAAAAAGACAATATTCTCCCCAGAGTAAGAGCTATTTCCAGAAAGATTTAAATGAATTACATTGAGAATGAGTAATACACTTTAAGATAGTTTGATTCTTACACGAAAAGAATGTTTTTAGAATTTCGCCTGAAAAATAACAACTGAAAAGCGTTGGTTTGGAAAAAGTCGGAAGAAATAACGTGTAAGAAGTTTACAAATTTTTATTCCTGATTTCATACCTACATTTCCTCTAGCATACATACATTCTCTAGCGATTCCGCTCAACTGCTTATAATTAAGTCAAAATGCTATTGACTTGCCTACCAATGGACAATGGACAATTTCAGCGGGAACATAACACGGCAATCAGTTTAATCGTCATCTAAATGCGTTAAAGTTCGACGATTAATTGTATTCATTCATTTAAGATATATATCCAGTTAAACCATTGGGCGCATTTTGCACCCGTGTTCTAAAATAAGTGATAAAAACACCCTAATATAATAGAACTTCCCTCTTCTTCGGGCGCTAGTAAAATTAGATTTTTAATGCTAATTTTAGTTGTAAGTTTCTACATATGTAAAATATATATATCGTTAAGATATAAATATATTAAAATTAGCCAAATATTATTATCTGGCATTTAGGTATCTATACTGGTCATTGTCCAAAAGGGTAGGCGAATAATATGTACAATTATTTTGAAACCCATCTCGGTTTCAAACTGTCTGAAAACAAACAATGCCAACAAGGGTTTACTGAAAGTCATAAACTTCGGCTTTTTTTATTTTATTGGAGGGGCAATTACTGCAAAATATTTCCAGGTTTTTAACCGATGCGACGAGAAGACACAAAGCCTCCCAACCAAACATAAACGCAAACCATTTTGTTGTGACCACTGTTATTGATTCTGAAAGTCGTTCTGAAACATTTTGGCAACATGGTCCGATTCGTTTTTTGGCTACACAAAAATACATTTCACGATTGTAACAATTTTATCTGGGTACAGGTAAATTATTTTTAAAGGATCTTTGCTTGTGTTGTAAGTGATGCATTGGTAGGATAAAAAATACACGTTTTTTTAAAGTAATTGTTTGTTAGGATGAATGAAACAAAAAAGCAACAACAAATATATTGTCTAATTGGGTGGAATGCCGGCGGGTGTTTCAAACTAGTTCGAAGAACTTTTTTTAAACTTTCAATGCTATTTTGTGTGCACAAATTAATTCAAACGTGTCCTCTTTAAAATGATTTTCTCTACCTACCTATTCACTTTTGAAAGGCATCAGAAATTAAACCGTGGGTTAAGCTTTTCTTGAACGGTATTGGTAGAAAAGAATAAATTGATTTTGACATCATTTTGTTTTTTTAATGAATTTAATGACGTTTTTCACAGAATACAATAATCAATAGGGAATACACATAATTGTTCCATTATCGTAATAATAAAATTTCGATTTTGTCTGTCCTACGTAGGTAATTCTGATTCAATGTCTTTTTCAAAATTGGAACTGTTCAGACAAGCGATAAATTATTTCAATAATATAGTATTTTTAGCAAAAATATATTTTAATTTCATCTTCAAAATTGAACTGATTTAATAGTAAATATAATGTGATGAGTGAAAATAGGAAGTTTTTGTTATTTTAATTTTATTTACGTACATAAAACAGGCATGATGCCCAAAAATTTACATACATGGATATTTTAATACCAAGTAATAACAAAATGATAATAATAGGCTAGCTTTAGACTTGTAAGTTTTTTCGTAAATTTACGACTTCTAGCCAATGGGCATATTGCATTTTGAAAATCCAATATGCCCATTGGCTAGAAGTCGTAAATTTACGAAAAAACTTACAAGTCTAAAGCTAGCCTAAAACTAAAATAGTAACAAAAATATTTGCTAAACAATAAGTTAACGTGAAAATACATTTTCTTGAAATCATAAAATATTAATATTTTTAAAATTAATAAGAGGCATAATAGTTAGACTGTTCTTGGTTTTATCCGTAAAAATATATAAGCATACGGAATCTACGCGATTTTCTCCTATAAATACAGGCGCCATTTTGATTTATGTACCCCGAATGGCGGGACGAGTGTGGGTAGGAACCTTCCTTTGCACTAAAAGCTCTCAGATCGTATCATACTGGTGTTGCCCGTATGCAAATGTGATCGCTTATCAAAGGTTCGGATCGCCGCACTGATCGTTCGATAGAGAAGGACAAAAATAAAACAAAAACGAAGCGACCGAGAGCCGCTTTTGATTGGCCGCGGGAAGAAAATGTTGGAATGAAATTAAAAATGGCGGTTTAATGATGGTTGCGTGACCGAAGTTTATGGCGGCAGCTCGAAGGCATGCATTATTTTATAGACCATAATAACACCTCGCGGCCGAGGAGTGGAAGCGACCTGCAGCGAATGGGGGACAATGAGGAAGGGCCCGCTGCAACCATTAATGGGTACCTACCTGCGTTATTATTGCTGTCGAGCTTGATTGTAATTGTGGAAGAATTTGCAATTTATGGATGAAAGCACTTTACTGGCAGAATAGCCTGACAATATTTGATTCCTTATACTAAAGTCCTTGTAATCGGAAAATGTTGCTTTCATAATGTGATAGAATAGATGGGATCCTGAAGCTTTGGACTAAATTGCTAGTAACATTGCTATCCTTTTTTCTCATTATGTATTTAGCCCAGAAGCTCATTTTGTAAAATGACTTTAATTTTTTAAGGATTTCAAAATTTCGTATTCCGCATAAAAATGGGACTGCAGGCCCGAATGAATTGACAGAGTTCCTAATGAATTATCAGTTAAAAGAGTGTTTTTTGAAGACGGCGGAACACTTATTCATACAAATACTAATATTGATATTGACATACCAATATTGTCGCATGATATTAATTAATAAAATAACATGTGTTCTCGATATATTCTGAATGGCCAATATTTTATCAGGAAATTGGCATGTTTTTTCAACACTATCATTTTTCATGGGTACATTTACTGAAAATTTAAATGTAAGCAGGAGTAGGTACATATGCAAGGCTAACTCAATAAGAAAATAAAGTTGTAGTATTGAAATAAAAGATGTTCTATTTATCGTTGATAATGAAACGGGACAAAATGCGTAGTGAGCTTCTCCTTGCATAAACATTCACTTTCATGCAACGTTCACTTTGAAAATATTTCACCATACAAACCAAACAATAAAATCGTCTCCTGTTCTTATCTAATTATTAGGGGCTGAAGAAAAATATAGTTCAATGGTGGGCGGTCACACAAATCAGATTGGGAATCTCTGGACTAGACAATGCTAAAGTTTTAATAAAAGAGAAGTGGGAAGGTACCTACATTACCTAAATTTTATATATATAAAACGAAAAAAGAGAAATTAACTGTAGGATTCCCAACATTAGATTTACATGCGTAAACTATCATTAGTAACATTAGTCGAGTTTATTTTTGACAAAATAAAAATATTTTTTCTTTAAATGTACCTACTTAATAACTTGGTGTGTTAAATATTCAAATTAACAGAACATGACATGTTATATTCCCAATTTAATTAAAGGTAGTCCAGTGAATTTAACGAATGGTTTTCAAAAAAGTTTTTCAGATTTTCACGGGATTGCAGACGAATGAATTGATAGGTTTCCCGTTAAACTTTTAGTATAAAAGAAATGTCTTATCGCGATGTCATCTAAACAGGATATTTTACTGAAAGTTTATCAGGAAACATATTAATTAATTCGTTAAGGCCTGAAATCCTGTTATTACCGAATTACGAATACTTTGAAGACGTTAGTAATAATAAATTACTAATTTTTCTCCGTGCTTATTATGCAGCGTTTCAAATCATTTTCATAGAATGATGGGCTGTGAACTTGTTCAAACACCTGCTAATGAATGTAACTACGTATGTAACGGTTGTAGAATGCCTCACGATAATTAATCCAACACGTAATTATTCAAATGAAGCCATCCGGTATGAAATGATATTACTTTGTTTGCAGTAGGTTGGTTCATAGAGATGTGTAATGTTGCATTCAGTGTGAGTCTAAACCAATGACGCACTTCTGATAAACGTGCTTTTTGTCTTTATAATAAATACAAAGAATTAGATCGTATTACCTATTTTACATCGCCATCATAGGAAATATAACGCACCAATAAAGGCTTCCCAGCACTATGTTTCACTTTTTACTTCTCTATATAAATAAAAATCTTAATGTTCGTTTGTTCTAAATCTTAAATCTCCCAAATTTCTTTTTTTGAAATTTTGACACAACGTTGCATTCGAATACGCGTATGTTTTTAAATACCTTTACTAAACAGGGTGTATCGGCACGTACCCGACAAACTTTAACCAGCTATTCCTTAGCACATTTGGAGTAAAAAATGTTATGGGCACTTTGCTGTCCGGTAACATTTTTTTTCAATTAAAAACAAAAAAATTATAAAAAAATCCACACACCGTCACTGTCATTGGCATTGTTTCTCGTGTTCAACAGCTGTTATTAGCAAGTGTGTCAAAAAGCGTCTTCGCTCTTTCATACACACTAAATAATAATAGTTAAAAATGAGACGAATGGTGCCATGCCATTTCGTTGTGATTGTAAAAGCGCGCCAATGTAGGTACGTACGTATATTATTCAACGAAACTCGAATAAAATATTGCCAGATGGGTTTTCAAACTGTGACAAAGGATAAAACAGTGGTGACATGTTGTGAAAATATGAATGACAAATTTTTTGTTAAAAAAAAATGTTACCGGACAGCAAAGTGCCCATAACTTTTTTTACTCCAAATGTGCTAAGGACTAGCTAGTTAAAGCTTGTCGGATACGTGCCGATACACCCTGTATAGAGGTCACTTTTGACACAACGTTGCATTCGAATACGCGTATGTTTTTAAATACCTTTACTATATAGAGGTCACCTGTGAAAGGTAAAAACTAGTTTTTTTTTTTAAAATATCCTGCAGGCTGCAGCAAAATTTACATAGGTAATAGATTCCATTGATAACGTTAGTAACGAAATATCTACGACATAAATTTATTCAAGAAAATTAATACTTAAGAGAAAATGCAAATTGTTACGAAAAACGTCAAACATTATCACAGGGTCTACAAAAAATACCTGCGTTAAAAAACACATAGGTACATGCATTATCATACTACCTTTTAGCAAGCCATGCGCTATAAAAGTTTGTATTAAAAAATTCGACAAAGGCGATGAATAATTTTTACCGAAGACCTGTTAATATATTAGCAAAAATATTTCTCATGTTCTAGAACAATTTACGAGTACTTATGTACCTACTAAGCCAAAAATAGAAAGGTAGCGAGTATTGTTAAAGCAAAAAAGCTAATTATGGATAAGGAGTAAGGCAGGTAACATATTTTACCATAACAAAGATATAAAATTAATAATTATGAAAAATTTTATACATCAAAAGTGGTCAGTACCCAGTGGCGTGCCTCTGATGCAAAAATACTCTTAATATTTTCCTGGGGCATGCACAGCTTTACGTTCTATATAGACTACGAACACATCCGTTCGATATTTAATTTCCTCGAGATATGTTCTAGAATTATGATCAGTTGACCACGAGTTTTACTGTTCTATATTTAAAGTTTTCATAATGTTGCAAGCAGGCAAAAATAACTATTCAACTTCTAAAGCACGCATTAAATATTCAACTTCTAAAGCACGCATTACAAATTAATGTGTAATTAATTAGTATCTTTATTTAGTTTAGTGTTCCATACCACTCGGGTCCAGTTGTGTAAAGTCTAGGAGTGACGGGGAGGATGTTAATGCAGATACTAGAACAAAGAAAGGGATGTGCTTTAGAGAAGGAATTAGAACATTCTAGATCAAATACTATTCTGTAACTACACATCAAGTGGCAAGGAAGGGAATATGGGAAACTAGAGATCTAATGCATTAAATTTATGCATTTTGTTCTGATTTAAGACAACATTATTTTTACATGTTAGACGTCTTTAACTGCTTGCCAGACTTATTATTAGTATTGTTACTATTTTTTTTACCATTTTGTTATGTAAAATGTGTGGTTGAGGTCAAATTATATAATATAACTGAGCGTAGCAAAGTCTTGTGTTAACTCTACTGTTTTGAATTTTGTCTGTCTATAAATTTATTTGTAAGTTCTGTTTCCAGAATTTTAAGATGGTGGCCGTTTTAATGATTCTGTAAAATATACGTACGTACATATATATATTTAATATTTTTAGTACCTACCTACCTGAGACAGTTTAAAAAAAAAATTTATTGAGATATTGACATTTCGTGGACAACTGTTTAATACCCTTTTTGGATTATATTGATTACAGTGGAATTTTTTTAATTGATTTATTAAATAAGTGAAATTAGAAAAAAACTTTTTGTCGATGCGAGATCTACTGTTCACAGAACTACAAGTTTAATTCGTTTTTGTATAGACTGTAATGTGCCCACGTCAAAGATGGAGATTTCCTAATTCATAAAACCTTCCTTTGTAACAGCTATCTTTTCAACGGTACGATGTTCAGATGTACAGATGGTGTTCAGTGATTTATGGTCATGCATACATTAATATTATAAATAATTACATACAGCACAAAATGTGTATTTACAAAATATCCACCACCAAAGCAGCTTTGGCTGAAACGGGTTATTAAAAATATTCCATTTTTTTATATAAATAAAATATCTATTATGATCTTCTATTTCTATGCATTACATATCTATAGGTAAAAATTCAAAACAAAATAAAATAAATACACTTTTTGGCCATGTTTTTTTCTTGCATAAATCAAAACAGGCGGATGGTGTTATGCGGGAATTTAAACCTTATCGCCATCTACGTAAGAGTTGTTATTGATAGCGGCCCAATTTAAAATATAAAATATTACACGACGTAGTGCATCGCCTTAAAAGTTATTGCTATTTTATTTACACCAGTTTTAAGAGTTCGTTATTTATTATACTAAAAACCGATTTTGGTAAAGAAGAAGTCATATTTTTGTAAATTTTCAATATTATTATTTTTCGAAATCTTTTTATGAAAGCAATTTTGTCGTCTTAAGTTCAATAATGAAAATTCTACTGTTTTAATTTATTTTTTGCATAATATATCTGGTGTGTGATTAATATATTTTAAATACATAATATTACCTATACATAACTAACTAACTAAACATCACGCCCTTTCTCCGCAGGGGTAGGCAGAGAGGACGGACCGCCAAACAACTCGATCTCGGCACACACTTCTTGCCTCATTCACATTCATACATCGTCTCAGACTCGAGTATCTGATTCACTTGAGCGTCCCCGACTTCTGCTACCATTCGCATTCGCATCATATATTTTCCTTACACTCCTTTCTTCGCTCATTAGCTCTACATGCCCAAACCATCTAAGCGTCTTTTTCTTAATCTTACTTATTACGATTACATCAGCCTTGCACTCTTTGCGGATCTCCACATTTCTCACACGATCTCTCATGGTTTTACTACACATACGCCTCAGGGGTCTCATTTTACTCAGTCTACTTTCATACTAGCTTGTAATTTCTTGTGGTCAAATATCACTCTAAAATAAAGCGGTCTATACAAAGAAAAAGTTTCCTTTTATAATATTGCACCGCATTCATAGAATTATCCAAATTATTATTTTCCTTATTATATATAAAAAAAAAAAAAAACAAAATAACGTTCAAAATAATTTTTCTGAAGATACCTGCAAAATAAATTGAGAGATGCCATCGGTATACCGCACCTCTGTATTTCTTAGAAGTATAATATTTGTTACCCGGTAAGTACAAATTCTAGTAATTTAATAAGTCCACGACCCAAAACACGTCTGGGTTAGTTGTTACAAAAGATAATAACCTACTTATAAAATAACCTCAATTCTACTCTAGAAAAACCCGAATCGTGGAAATTTAAGATTAAGAAGATATTTGAATAATACGGTGAAATTACTGATCGCATTATTGACTGAAATCAAAGAGGTATACAATTCGGGGAAGTGTGAACTTCTTGAATAATTTATTATTTCGTATTTGTAAAAAGCATTAACTTTGTGACATAATTTACAGTAAAATAACACAAAAATCATCTCATTTCCACCGATCATATTTTTAATGAGGACACAGGGGTTAAAATTCTTCATCATAATATTAAAGGCAAAAAATTGGATAATTTAGAAACACTTGAAATCAGAAAATCCATAAATAATAAATCTAGTATAGTAAATAATCAAATTAATCTATCATTTGGTGGGTACAGTGGTGTTTTATAAATTACATGTGGGTACAAAATATATTTACAATCGCAATCTCACCAAAACAGAATCCTTAATTATAAGGAAAATAGAATAACATTATGCAATAGATATATGTAATAGGAGCAATTGAAACTTCTGTATCATCTATATGTGTAGGTGTACATATATAGGATTATGTTACATACTAAATATTGAGCTATTAAGATAGTAATTAGAAACATCTAAATATAGACTAATAATAAATATAAAGAAAGGGAAAAACAGGCGATTATTTAGTTAATTATTCCTGACAAGTATAACTTCCGTTTTAGTTTCAGTTGATGATATATTTTAAATAAGTTATTTCAATCGTAAAGTTGTTGACATACTTTATTCCTAAATAGATATAGTTGTTTTGCATTAGTTTGGTATTAAATTTTGGTATTTTGTTGTTGTATTGATATCTTTTGGATAGGTGGGTTTGAAAGTTTTTGATTATATTATCTATTATATATTTCCAGTTAAATGCTGTGTTCTTCCTAGAAATTTATTACCCCGTTCCATTTTGTCCACCTCTCCCTCATGCACCTAAATGTCAATATTTTGTATCGTAGATTTGTTTTAAATATTCTCCTGATGAAGGAAGGGCTCTTCCGAAACCGGTAGAGTATAAATAAAATTAAAGTGATCAAAAACAGTTTACCAGTTCTTTATTGTAATTTATTATTTTATTCTCAGGGGGTCGATATCCTGGTGGGTAGGACAACCTGGTACCGACGTACAACCTTTTCAAAACATGTCATGTTTAGAGAAAATATCTAAAGGTAGATAATAAAAATCTTTTTGTTGACAGCTTGTTTTCTTTCTTTCTTGATATCTTACGGTTTTTACACGAGAAATGCTGTGTTTATCATGTTGGCGAGGATTGTTTACGTTATGTCAACATCGTTTTAGATTTGGGGATGAAAAGGGATTCCCCTCAAAAACTTTAACGTTTCCATTATCCATGTCGGTAAATAAGATAATAAGCAACATCTTTGTATGTACCTGTTGAGATTTCAAGTAATTCAAATTATGGTTAAAAAAAACAATTTTGTCCCATGGAAGTGTTAAGAGAGAATAACACATAAAACCGCAAACTCCTAAACGGTACTGGCTACAATGTCATCATGACTTGGAAACACCGACGCTGACCCGCGCGTCGTGACGTCAACAACGCCATAATCACAAACATGTTGGTTTGAGTGATGAAAAAAAAAAATTAACTTGGTTATGTAGGTTAGGTTAGGTTTAATTTTACTTTTTAAAGTTGTGTTGAATTGTCACTGTGTTAAGTTATCATGGAACCGTTGGTTTGGCAGCAAATCAAAAATGGCCTATGTTAAATTGTTTAAAAATTTATTCGTTAACATAAAAACAAAATAAATTGGCATCAGCAATGTCGTATTTTTTTTAAACTGTAAAAATGCTCTATTTGAGACACCCATGAAACTATCAGAGGATACCAGGGGATACCACTGGCTCTGGTTAGCAGGAAGTAATTGGGACTCTTCACAGTTTTCATAATTATTTGTGACTCAAAAGAAGCTATTTTTTTATTCTCGTTCGTTCCTCAATAAATTATCAAAATGTATATATGCACAACAGTGACGTGCGTTTCTTCTTGACCAAAGGGAAGCTGTATGTAGTTGTTCATAAACAAATATGAATTATGAACTGAATATTTGAAACCAGTTGTTACCGGCCATATTTTATATTAAATGCCATCCAGAACTTTGCAGATTTTCTGCGCGCCAATACTCGGTCCTCGAGTAATGTTCGGGATGGGCAGAGCATGAAACTGTCGCCAAGGCATGGGCACACAAAGGATTCAGGTTCTACTGATTGTAGTGAAATGAAAGCTGTAGTTTTGTTTTTGCACATTATAAAACATGGAGAATATATTTAAGTTAACATGTTACATATTATGACTCGGCACTTACCCCCAGGGATCAATAATTGGTTTTTTAATTCTATCTAAAACTGATTAACCACTTAATTACGGGAAGTGAGCGGGGAGCTTCTATACGGCCGGCGGTGGTCTGTCCCCGACAGATCGAGCTGGCACCATCAGGGCTTTGGTCCAGGAGACGGGTCCAGCGTCTCCGACAAGGTGGCTGATAAGCGGTTCTGGAGCGTATCGGGTCTATCGTTTATGTAACATTAATGGAGCGAATCCATCCATTGAGCTGATCGGCAGATTACTTGAGCGGGTGCCGTCCGGGCTTGTGATTTTATTATCCGTTTCTTATTAAGAAAAATACGGCTTGTATCGCGCCACTTGAGGTGAATGCTTCATTTCCCGGAGTCCGCGGTATAACGATTTGCAAGGGATCGCGTATATAAACTTCAGTAGAACATTATTTGTGATCTTCACGAACACACACACGGTCATCCATTATACGGACGTTTATTTAATAGAACCTGCACCGACTTGGTTTTTGTAAAAAAGAACCGAATAACCCGCATCAGGAATACTGATGTACACTTTTTTAATACGATCGCCCATCCAGGGTAAAAATGAATTATAATCTAATTCACTGTGCGATCATTACACGGCCGCCCCGCTCGTGTAACAATTCCAGAGTGCCCGCGAAAGGAAACGGAAACAAACAATAGACTGCCCGGCGGTCTATTTGTTGCCAGACCGTGCTCTCTATAATTTTAATCAAAATTAATGCTATGAATGGTACTTGTTCTGAAGAGGTGTTTTAAATAATTACTTTTAAATAAGACTTAACACCGCTTCATAACATTACCCCCCGCGCCACACAAATGTTTGTCCCCAAACATTAATACAACTCTAAAAAAAACTACAACTGCAATAACTAAGCTTGAAAAGATCCTCTGGGTTTCTAAAAAAAACAATCAACAATTATACATGAGCATCATAATTTGTAAGATAAGTAAGGAATAAGACAAAATCTACGATTTGGATAGCAAAACTTATGATGAATGGGTGTGCCGCAGCTTCAATCGCACCCATCGAGCGTGCAGCCGGATGGTTGAGCCTGCGATTCATCCATTCTAGAACTTAAAGATAACTTAAGATTAATGTAACTTAATTACAAATTTTAGAAGATATTACGTGAACGGAGTCTGCAAGCACCCACAGTATCGGAATACCGGGTGATGATAAATTGACGATTGTCGAAGACTGCCGTTAGCGTTACATCTGTGACGGAAAATATTCTTAAACAAAATTGTAGGTAAACCTGTAGGTATATAAAAAAATATTATTGTTCTTCTCAACACATCTAAACAACTTAAGCGTTAAAGCTTCACTGGCCCTTTAATAGGGCGATAAGCCACTCAGGCAACACTTTTTTAGGGAGGTAAACCAACCCTCACTTTTCACTGAGTCTACTTCTCCGTTGGAGATAAAACACACTTCGAAGAAATTCTATCTACTCTACCTGACCTGGTTATTGGGTAAGTTTTTCGAAGAGAATTTATACAATAAGACAAAATAATCATCCTTGGAAAGCATTATTTCGTAATAGTAGAAAAAACTTTTAACCTTTACACACACGCAGGTGTGTAAGGTGGTTTAATCGAGTGGAACTGTCAACAACCAATCTTATAGATGTGGTGCAATTAGTAGTAGTATACATCCATTGTTGTAAATGGAGTCATTGGTCGAAGATTGTATACATCCATTGTTGTAAATGGTGCAATTGGTAGAAAATTGTATACATCCATTGTTGTAAATGGTGCAATTGGTAGAAAATTGTATACATCCATTGTTGTAAATGGTGCAATTTGTAGAAAATTGTATTATTGTACTAATTTATAGATAAAACCTACTTTTACTTAATATAACTAAAGTTATAGAAGGAATTTAAGGAAAAGACATATGCTGAACCAGCTCTTATAATTGTAACATTAATTACTATGAAATTATTAAACAAAATATCAAGAGTACTAACATAAGTATACCATTTTCAAACATGACAAGATAATTATAATAAAGTAAACAAAAATATATTTGGTAAAATTCAATTCTTAATAATAAAATTTTTTAAAACTGCTTAGAAAACAAAGATGTACTGGACCGGTACATCTTCACTTTCTAAGTAACGGGCGAACGTATACAATATGAACATAAGTATATATTAAGAAACCTAGAATATACGGGGATAGTGGAAAAGTATCACCGTGCATTCCAAGATTTGGGCAGTTTATATATCCCATGCTACCTAACTTTCACTTGTTTAGTCAAAGCCATATTTCAAGTCATTTTTTTTTTTTTTTTAAATTATTTTCCTATAAGCTTATCTGAACAACATCATTGTCGTGTAACAAACTCGAGTAGGATACTAGAGTGTTATACTAAATTTATTATGTTTCTTTCTATTATTTACCGATTATACTAACCATTTTACGAAATTTCTATATTTTCTAAAAGAAAATTAACTAGGACAGGACTAAGGACTGTCATAATGCTGGGTCGCTCCAACTCGGGTGATCAAGCCGCTTTGTGCTCCCGTGCATTGAAAAATATTTGAAATATTAATTAATTGAGAGTACTTGGTAGGGTGGCCAGACCCACCAAAGCACTATCAGAAACATATTAATCCGGTATATTTTCTGACTTGACGATGTCTTTCACGTGAAAGTTACCAGTTTCCTTACCTTTGAGGTCTGCTAATGTATAGATTAAGTCTGATTTTTTCTTCACGACTATATTTTGCACAAAGCGTGGAGCTAGTTTCTGTGCAAAGTAATTTAAAGCGTTTGATTGGACGAAATTTCTACGCCAAACCCTATCTCCGACTTGAAAACTAACATGTTTTCTCCGCAGGTTATAATGGTTTGCTCCTTTTTGATAAGCTTTTAGTAAAGCATCTGAGACTTGCTCATAAACTGATGACAGTTCTTCTAATTTTTGTGCGTAGATTCTCTGACTAGTACAATTTTGTAAATTAGATTCCGTATCAGCTATAGGGTTACGATGCAAATCACCGTCTAATATTTGCTCCCGACCATGCATTAGAAAATAAGGTGTAAAACCCGTAGCGCAATTTACGGAATTGTTCATAGCTGATTGTATTTGTGGTAAAAATTTTGACCAATTACGGTGGTCTGATTCAACTAATATCGATAATGCGGTGCCCAAAGTTTGGTTATATCTCTCTACCACATTATTTTGAGGGGTATAATAAGAGTTATAAAACGGAGGAGGTATATTATAATTATTTAATAAGTCCTTAAATTCTTTGGATACAAACTGACGGCCGTTATCACAAACAATGGTGCGCGGTACGCCATGTACAAGAAAGATACTTTCTTCTAAACTCTTCACAATGCTTCGCGCGGTACCTTTGCGCAACGGGAACAGCCAGGTAAACTTTGAAAAAACATCGACACAGGATAAAATAACGGTAAAACCAGAGTAACTTCTCGGTAATGGACCTACCAAATCCAACGATAACATTTGCATTGGACGTGTAACTTTTTTTGGATGTGATGAAATACCGTTAGGTGAGGCCGTACTGATTTTGTGGGCCTTACAGACCGTACAGCGATTTACAAATTGTTTAATGTCTCTGTACATATTTGGCCAAAAATACCGTAATTGTGCTTTTTTATAAGTTTTAAAAACGCCGGGGTGACAAGATCGAATAGACTCGTGAACACTACTTAAAATGTCTAATCTTTTTTCTTGAGGAATTACTTTTTTCCACGCAGTGTCTTCACACAGTGCTAAACGAGTTTTCGTGTGACGAAATAGTTCGTTTTCCCGAATTTGGAAGTTCTGAAAACGTTGGGGAAATTCTTGACAACCCTTCCAAATATTTTGATACCACTCATCTTGAATATTTCCTGAATCTATAATGGAGATTTCGGCAAGATCCATTCGCGAAAGGACATCTGGGACTATGTGTTGAGTACCTTTACGATGGATTACGTCAAACGAGAATTGGGATAGGCGTGAACTCCAACGCGCGAGACGACCGCTGGGGTTGGACAGAGAACCTAACCATTTTAGGCTTGAGTGGTCGGTTACAACTGTAAAATGAGTTCCTTCAATGTATGGTCTAAAGTGTGTAACGGAGTCTAGTACGGCTAAAAGTTCGCGCTCAGTTATTCCATAATTACGTTCGTGAACGTTTAAGCATCTCGAAAAATAAGCTATAGGGTGCTCCTGTCCATCTATAGTTTGAATTAATACCCCCCCAATGCCTACGGAGCTTGCGTCACAGTGTATAGCGAAGGGTTTCGAAAAATCTGGACAACTTAAGACTGGGGCAGAAGTAAGTGCTTGCTTTAGTGCAATAAATGCGGATTCAGCTTCCGGTGACCATTTAAAATTACTAATTCCCTTTTTTGAACCAGTAATACTTGTTAAAGGAGCTGCAATGCTTGAAAATCCCTTGATAAACCGTCTAAAGTAACCGCACAGGCCAACAAATGCCCGAATTTGTTTAGCATTTTTCGGTATAGGAAAATCTTTAATACTATCTATCTTACTTGGATCAGTGCGAAGTCCCTGGGAATCCACCATATAGCCCAAGTATTTAAGCTCGGCTTTACAAAATTCTGACTTTTTTAAGTTAATGGTGAGACCCGCGTCTCGTAGACGTTCGTACACCCGATTTAACAAGTTTAAATGTGATTTCAAGTCTTCCGATACTAATATAAGGTCATCTAAATAGCAAAAAACATTATCATCGAAATCAGGTCCAAACAATGCATCCGCTAGTCTTTGTAATTCGCTAGGAGCATTTTTCAAACCAAACGGCATGCGAGTGAACTCAAAGAGGCCCCGCCCAGGAACAACAAATGCTGTCTTTTCACATGATTTTTTGTCCAAGGCTATTTGCCAAAATGCCTTGGAGAGGTCAATCGAGGAAACATATCTGGCACCGCCCAGTTTATCTAGGATACGCGCAATATAGGGAAGAGGGTAACTATCACGTACCGTGACGTTATTAATTTTTCGAGAATCAAGGCAGAATCTAGCTGTTCCGTCTTTTTTTGTTACAATTATTACTGGACTGGACCATGGTGAACGAGAAGGTTGAATAACCCCTAATTTTAGCATTTCATCAACTTCTGTTTCTAATTGTTTCTGCCGTGCGGGTGAAAGAGGGTAATACCGCTGTTTGATGGGTGGTCCTGTTGTAATTATTTTGTGTTTAACTAAGTGTGTTAGACCTAACCCCTTTTTTTCAAAAGAAATTGACTCGAATTTTTTAACTATTTTAGAGAGTTCCCTGTTCTCTTCAATAGTTAGGGATGAGGCTGGCCGAATAGCCCGCAACCCACTAATATTTCCTTCCGAAACAGGAAGAGTAGCTTTCGAAAACAGTTCCGGTGCGATGTGGAACTCCTTCCAAAAGTTAACTCCTAGAATAATTGAAGGCGACAATGTCGGGATGACGTAGAAAAGAATTTCCTTTGTGGATGATTTATACGTGACCGGCAATGACATTGTCCCTAAGACTGGTTGGTTTGAACCGTCCGCTGTATAAACACTAAACTTAACTTTAACTAACTTAATACCTAATTCCTTAAAAATTTTATAACTATTGCCTCCTAGACATGACAATGAAGCGCCGCTGTCTAGCATTCCACTGTAGAAATTATTTATAATATGTACATAAGTATAAGGACGGTTATCATTTTCAATAGCCATCTCCCGTGGCAGCGGGCCCACTGTTCCGGTTGATGGGGATGAAAGAAATTTATCAACTATTCGGAGCCAACTCTCCCACTCGCTTTTCCTCTGCGCCAAGGACGGCTTGTAGCAAGAGAGACTCCGACCTAGTTTTTTGACTTTTTATGAGCTTTGTCATTGATAGCTCCCACTTTAGGATTGTTAGACCTTGAATTTTTCTTCCTGCAATCTTCTATAACGTGTCCCGATAGTTTACAATATGAACAGAATGGTTTATTGTAAAACGTTCTAGAATTTTCGTGTGCAGTTTTTGTATATGTGTTAGAAGTAGAAGAAGACGGTTTATTGTATTTATAATTATTATCTCTGTTTCCAAGACTAACTTTAGTATAGTTGTTGGAATAATTGTTGTTATTTGGTTTTCTGTACTGATTTTGGCTATAACCTTGGTGTCTATGAATATTATTATTATTAAAATTAGGTGTTTGTCTAGCAGTACTATCAAATTTCTCCGGTTTATTAGTGACAGGTAAGTCTACTTTTGGTTGAGAAACGTTGAAAGATACGAAATCATCCGACAGTGATGCATAAGATTCCAAGTTGCCTGCATGAGTAGTCAATTGCTCGAATGTCGATATATCTCTTGAGACTAGTAAATTTGTATACATAGGCAATAAAGCTTTTTTTGCCAACCGCAAAAGTTCTAATTCCGGTAGTTTAGCTTCAAGCATATTGTTTAATGATTTCATTCTGAGAGTGAATTCTAGCACTGACATACCTTTAGGTTGTGTCATGTTAAATAGTTTTACCTTAAGATCTGTTTGAAGGTCGTTTGCTTCAAATTGTCTTATCAAAAGTTTTGAAAGATCGTCCCATTTCAAATCCTGAGTGTAAATAGACCTGAACCACAGGAGTGCTAAACCTTCTAAAAGATCAGGAAAAACGCGTACAAGATGATCCTGGTTAAAATTTTTTGTCCTACATTTCTCCTCAATTAATAGTAAGAATTCCCTTACACTACTTTTTCCGTCATATTTCAGTTTCCAACCGTCTACGTTATTTGAGTGTGAGTCCCTATAAATAATCTTCGTTTGTTTAATTATGTGGGCTTTCTTAATGGTTGTGTCGTCTAATTCAGAATCCGATGATTCAGAATTCACTTCACTTATAGCAGGTGTTTTAATCTCTTTATTATAAGCGCGCGCCTGTAAACGTAACTCATGAGAAGTCGACGATGGATCAATATTCCTGTCTTTAAGTTCTTTAATGAGAACCTCCTTCGAAGCCCCATTGATATTTGGTATTGGTATTGGTGAAGACATGATTACGTTCTTTGATGTTCAGATAGGAAGAAAGAAGTAAAAGAAGAGAAAAATAAATATTTAATTTTTTTTGTTTATAAAACAAAAGAAACTCTTCATTGACGGCTGTAGTATCATTAGACGTAATATTAGCTCAACTTCTATTGTACAATTGTGAAAAAAAAACAAAAAAAAATTGTTAAAAAAAATATGCTCCACCCTAATGAGAATTGCGAAAAATGGACCACCCTATTATATTGTGAAACGTTATTAAACGTCGGCCTAATGTAATTGTCAATCAAAGATATCATTTAATTTGGGCGAAAAAAAAAAAAAAAATGACGTAGGTATGTATATAAATAATATTGAGTGTTTGTTGACTTACGAGTAATTAAAACGCATATCGATTGTAATGTGGACTTACAATTTGTATTGTAGAACGCCGACATAAATGTTTTTAATATTATGTATATTAGCGTAAAAATCTAATAATATTATAAAACGCAAATATGCCTTGATCAAACAAGTGAATGACATCGTAAAATAATCGTAAATAATTATGAATTAGACAGTTTGACATAACCTCCCATATAATCATCTTGTTTACCAATTAGTGTTGACATAAAATTTGACAGCTACAAAAGCATAGATAAATCATAGATTTCATGAAAGATGAAAGTTTACGCAAGATTTTACCATAGAATAACGCAAATTATGAATTATCGTTACAAGAATACTGAGTGTATTTGAGGTTATGAAACAATATTCAAATCACTAGACATAAGTGATACAATATTATGTCAATTAATCATGAAACATTTCACCAAAATCAGCACAACATGCAATCACCACGAGCCAAAACACGTTGAGGCGCCAATTGTTACCGGCCATATTTTATATTAAATGCCATCCAGAACTTTGCAGATTTTCTGCGCGCCAATACTCGGTCCTCGAGTAATGTTCGGGATGGGCAGAGCATGAAACTGTCGCCAAGGCATGGGCACACAAAGGATTCAGGTTCTACTGATTGTAGTGAAATGAAAGCTGTAGTTTTGTTTTTGCACATTATAAAACATGGAGAATATATTTAAGTTAACATGTTACATATTATGACTCGGCACTTACCCCCAGGGATCAATAATTGGTTTTTTAATTCTATCTAAAACTGATTAACCACTTAATTACGGGAAGTGAGCGGGGAGCTTCTATACGGCCGGCGGTGGTCTGTCCCCGACAGATCGAGCTGGCACCATCAGGGCTTTGGTCCAGGAGACGGGTCCAGCGTCTCCGACAAGGTGGCTGATAAGCGGTTCTGGAGCGTATCGGGTCTATCGTTTATGTAACATTAATGGAGCGAATCCATCCATTGAGCTGATCGGCAGATTACTTGAGCGGGTGCCGTCCGGGCTTGTGATTTTATTATCCGTTTCTTATTAAGAAAAATACGGCTTGTATCGCGCCACTTGAGGTGAATGCTTCATTTCCCGGAGTCCGCGGTATAACGATTTGCAAGGGATCGCGTATATAAACTTCAGTAGAACATTATTTGTGATCTTCACAAACACACACACGGTCATCCATTATACGGACGTTTATTTAATAGAACCTGCACCGACTTGGTTTTTGTAAAAAAGAACCGAATAACCCGCATCAGGAATACTGATGTACACTTTTTTAATACGATCGCCCATCCAGGGTAAAAATGAATTATAATCTAATTCACTGTGCGATCATTACACGGCCGCCCCGCTCGTGTAACAATTCCAGAGTGCCCGCGAAAGGAAACGGAAACAAACAATAGACTGCCCGGCGGTCTATTTGTTGCCAGACCGTGCTCTCTATAATTTTAATCAAAATTAATGCTATGAATGGTACTTGTTCTGAAGAGGTGTTTTAAATAATTACTTTTAAATAAGACTTAACACCGCTTCATAACACAGTCGTTGTAATGTCGTTTCAACTTAATATATTAGCGTACAAGTTTCTTGGCAATTCATGGAAAAATACATAAAAAAAGGTACAGCTTTGCCTGTATGGACGACACGCCACTGGTACACAAGGATCTAGGCCACCGTGTTTTGTGAAATGAAACATATTTAGTATGTCTATCAAAACATAAGGCAAGCTTGCAGAAAGCAAAGCCCTTACCAAAGCATTTGGGTCGAAATTTTAATCAATATTAATATAATCTTTATAAATTGGCCATTTAATTCTTCATCTCCCATTTTCCGTTGAGAGTGAAAATCCAGAAATATAGCACCAGGAATTTTATTGGCCTCATAACCATTAAGCCCGTCCCAATTCCACCAACATTTTAATAAAGGAACTTTGCGTGGCTTTCGAAAAGGTCACTGGTAATATTTTTGTAATTGTTTCCAAGCAATGAATCAATTTCACCCTTTTTACATTTTCTTATATTTAGTAAAAAAGGATTATAATACTAATCGTTTCGAACAACTATTAATTTTGTAAATATAAATATTAATTACCAACCCGTAAATATAGCATTACCTACAAAATTACAATGTTTCTATTAAATTGTAGAGATATTTTGATTACACTGCAGTCAGTAAATTTTAATTAACGTGTTATAAACGATGGGAGCTTCATTGAAATATGCTAATTAGGATTTTCTTATGCAATATTCTATTCATTTTACATCAATTTTGTTCAAAGCGCTATCATAGATGATTGCTTTAATTTTTAATGTCATCAGATAACAGCAGGGTAACGCAACGTTATGAAATACAAGCTGACGTATACCCGGCGTTGCTGGGGGTCACCTTTTTATGATATACAATTCCGTTGTACATTATGTTGATGAATCTTATAAGTTTTAGCCAGCGTTAGCAATGTAAGCGCCAGAAAATATTTTTGTTTACGACTTGAATACAAAACATCGACTTTTCTCTAATTTAAAAAAATATAATATACATGTATTATATGTATAAACTTTTCAGAAGAAATTTTCTAAATGATAGTGAAAATTTTATCAAAATTAATTGCGTAGTTTAGAAGAACTAAGGATATTAGAAGGTCGCGGATAGCGATGATGCAACGATTTGGAGGCCAAAGTTGGAAATATTCGAAAACGTGCTATCGATATTTTTATGTGAATACCACACGAGAGTCCCAACTGTATGAAGCCAACGGAGGTATATTTTAAGGCTGAACGAAGGGCGGAAGCAATGAAATGGAAATACTTTGATATTCATATCTAGTCACCATACACTGCAACGAGTCATTTCATGCAACATTTCTATTCTGATTAATGTTTCAAATTTTTGATAGTATGACCATGTGGTTTCATGGATACATTAATTATTAATAATATAAGAAATAGGTAGGTAGATATTTAATTTATGAAAAAATCGAAAAAGAAATACAATAAGTAACCCTTTGGTAGATATCTATCTAATATAAAAAGACGAGTATTTGTGGGTTTGTTTTACAAATCTACAGTTATATTCCGAGATTGGTGAAATTTTACACAAGACAAGAGGACGGTCATTTGTCTACATGAGATTTGTGAAAACCGTCCCCATAAAGCTGAATAAAGCCCGGGCAATGTAGGTGCTTTGGCAAGTAACACATAAATCCCGGGAAATGTAGGTGTTTTGGAATGTAACACATAAACCAGAGCAATGTAGGTGCTTTGGCAAGTAACACATAAATCCCGGGAAATGTAGGTGTTTTGGAATGTAACACATAAACCAGAGCAATGTAGGTGCTTTGGAATGTAAAACATAAACCAGAGCAATGTAGGTGCTTTGGCTAGTTATACATAAAGCCCGGGCACTGTAGGTGCTTTGGCTAGTTATACACAAAGCCCGGGCAGTGTAGGTGCTTTGGCTATTTATACACAAAGGCCGGGCAATGTAGGTGCTTTGGCTAGTTATACATAAAGCCCGGGCAGTGTATGTGCTTGGCTAATTATACATAAAGCCCGGGCAGTGTAGGTGCTTGGCTAGTTATACATAAAGCCCGGGCAGTGTAGGTGCTTTGGCTATTTATACACAAAGGCCGGGCAGTGTTGGTGCTTTGGCTAGTTATACATAAAGCCCGGGCAGTGTAGGCGCTTTGGCTAGTTATACATAAAGCGCGGGCAATGTAAGTGCTTTGGCTAGTTACACATAAAATACCTTTTTTAATTAGTCACAATGAATGAAATAGACGTTTTCCGGTATGATTACTCTGTTTCTCAGAAACATGATAATGACTTTTTGCGAAGCTTCACACAGCGTGAACACTGTGCTATAAATAATATACAGTTGAATCATAATTAAATATTTGCGAGGTGTAAATCACCCGAGACAATCTCCTCTTGTTCTGTAATCAAATAATACTAATTAATAAGTTCAGTTTCGTGACACAACATTGCGGTTATATTTGTCGCATTTTAATTAACTCCACTACAAATGATTCAGATAAAGTAATTTACTGCGGCGTTGGAGGAATAATTTTTCCGAAAATGGTCAAAATACAGGGTGAGAACAGTTTAGTCTTGTAAAAATGCTTTTACACGAAGCGATTGACATTATGCCACAACATTCTGCTTGTTTCGAAGCATTATCCAAAATTGGGTCTGCTATTTAATAATAATTATTATTAAAACTAGGAGCAATTGAATGAAAATAAATATGATAATATCAATTTGAGAGGTAATCTTTAACCAACACCTCTGCCCACCAGTTGCGTGACGGGTTGGTTGAGGGGGACCCTTTGACCTCTCCAGCACGACATTGCCTTGTATTATTTTTAACACTTTACGATTTTATGTCCGGGTTAAATCTTCCCCATAGGAAAAACTAAACCCTTCCACACACTTTTCCACAAATGATCATCTAGTCAATCAACATTATGTAAGTGCATTATATAAGCAAAATAAATACAAGAACAACACGTCAACTCACCAGATATCAAATGGGAAAATAATTCACCGACTCCAGATATTTTCATATCAGAGGGTTCGGCTCGGTAGAACTCCTAACAGGGCCTATAAATCCTACTGATCCCTCAACATAAATATTTAAAAATTCTTTCGTTATCCTACATGTATTTAAAATGACTGATTTTTACATTTTTATATATAAATTTTTTGATAGATCTAATACGCCTAAATTTTTATGAGAAAGCTAGGTATAATGCCAGTAGCCGAAATAACAATGGTAATATTTTTATAATCTGAGAATGCCAAATTCTTTTTATCTCATTTCCTAAATCTGTGTATATTCTAATTTTTTCATTAACAGATTTTTGAATATTACAGAAATTTGGAATAGCGACATCAATGATATAAGTTATTAATTATATTATTAGTATTATTATTAGAATAGACAGTGTAAGGTATATATTCAAACTCCTGGACACACTAACCCTCTGATTCCTACTCATCCCTCATACCTTTTTCTTCCTCATCCTTAAAAAGTCGCTCCACACAGCATCCCTATAAATGACATGCACCCTATGATTTTTTTTCATTAGGGCATTCTGTGTGGAGGTAGTGTAAAAAAATACGTATTATTAGAGAGGTAATGTTTCATTTTCTCTCTATATTTTTGCCGTCCAATCTTCATCACATCTTTACCAACCAAGGTCTGGTACTTGATTGTTTTGCACGCTCTTACCGAAGGAACTTCAGGAGTACATCATAATCATGATAATCGATGAAAAAAATTATAGTATTATTAATTTTCAAGTGATTATACATTTTAGTTTAGATTTTTTCTATTCTACGAAACAAAGAGCACGAGAAGATGTACCTTTTTTGTTGTTAGTTTAAAATTTAACTATCAACTGGACGTAAATAAAATTATAAACGTGTATTTTTTTCCTTAGCCATGATGAATAATTATATCAGCTCTGAACAGCCGAGTAAATCCAAGTCTTCCTGCAACCTCACAACACACCTCTTGGAGATGCTTTAGCCCCACTGGCCCCAGAGAGTTGGGCTCTTGGGCAGTGGCGGCTCGTGACTTTTGGGTTATTGATGTTATTGTAGCATGAAACGTTTTTTTTTTCAATAAATTTATATGAAGATTTTCAGAAAATCCGTGTGGCGCACGGCTTAACTGTAATATCCTGAAAATCCTCATTGATTTTCAGAAAAAAATAATAAATCTTTTTCAGTTACAACATCAGAAATACCATTTTAAATAATATTAGCACTCTAGTACACCCAAAAGTCACGAGCCGCCATTGCTTTTGGGTAGCATTCAGATAAAAATAACATTTACAAAATTTCCCCATTTATCACAATCATGAGGCTTCACGGTCCCGAAAACACGGCGGGTAAAACTTAGGTATAGGTAGTATGAGGGATACAACTAGTTATTTATTTTTTTATATATTCAATAATATTATTATTAGATTTATAAAAACAGTTTATTTTTAAACAAATTCTGCTGTGTAATTATTATTACGCGTTACGAAGGCGAAACAGCTGTCACGCGTAATAATAATTACAGCTGACAGCTGTTTCGCCTTCTGAAGGCGAAACACACGAAGGCTGTCACGCGTAATAATAATTACACAGCAGAACTCGTTTAAAAATAAACTGTTTTCATAAATCTAATAATAAAAATTAAAATGGAGTTCTACAAATTAAACTTGATAACAATAAATAATACTTATTTACTATAGAAAATATTTTGATGGTGGGGGGTAGGTATTGCGAACTATCTTTTAATATTATGTTCATGGTTTATACCTGCTATTTAAAATACAGTCTGTGTGTTACAGATACCCTAAACTAGGGTAGTCCTAGAACAGGTATCTTAATTTCAGGAAGGTGGGTCAAAAAGTTACTTTACGTGGGTAATTCTATACAACGGTTATTGTGGTTTCTGCGTTGAAATAATGTTACAGATTTCAGGTATGTAGGTATTCCTTGTTGCTAGGTCAGTCTAGGGCAAATATTGAAACACGTAGGTACATGAACTGTAAATTATTTTTTTTCAATATTCTAGAGAATTTATTTTTGTTGCTATGGAGAGAGCATTGAACAAGATGGAAATATTCAAACCCTTTATTTTAATGCTCTTTTAAGTGGGGAATTTAAATATTACCAAAAAATAGGCAAGTAGATGCAGTTAGTACCTACTTAGAATTATATAAGTACCTAGAAGGTACCTATTTAATATTATTACATATTAAATGAAGTATTAGATAGTACTTCCCCTTAATTATTCAAGGTTTCGCTATAAATTATAATTAATTTCAACATTAAAAATGCAGGATAAAGTGGTAGGTAGGTATAACCCAGATTAATTTTTGGAAATCAAGTTCAATAATTTCTTTCGCGGATGTAATTAATTACTATTACAGTGATTAACGATTAATCAAGAAAAAATAATAACATATGTAGGAGTAGGTAATTGTTAGGTTTAATTATGAAAAGTATACCTACTTATATTTATAATATAAATAAAATTAAGTCAATTATAACCAACAGATGTAATATTTTATTTGACAGGTAGGACAGAAATATATTCATATTTGGGCATTAACGGTAGGTATTCCTATAAACTTTGCAAAATTCAAGATTATAGAAACAGGTACGTATTTTCACGGAAATTAATGAAGCCGAAAATTTACTCCATAGACGTAATTTAATTAAAATATACCCATATAATAAATAATATACCCATTTAGCAAAATAAAATATTTTAAAGTTTATCTTTTATTAGGTAGGTATATCCAACGATTTGAATGTATGATGATAGGTGATATAGTACCTAGATATAGGTTATATTGGTGGGTTTTTAGACAGATTTGTAGACTTTGTGTATTGGGTAATTGACTAATTAATTTTTAAGGGCTATTGAAGTGATTTTTCACTAAAACGGCGGTATAAACATAATTCGTTGTCAGTAAAATCGATAATTTGGTCATAGTATTCTGGATTTTTTTCCCTTTGTATGGGTTAGTTCAGATTTCACTATCACGAGTTTTCTAGTCATTGGGGTACAACAAAACCGATTCCTCTAATTAGTAATTCGGAGGTCCTTCTTGATTGAATAGAAGGGAGGTTCGGTATGAGGTTATGTGGTGCAGTGGATAATATTGGAGAGGAAATGTAATGGGTAGAACGGTGCATGCATTATAAGCCGCGACTAACCTGGGTTGGGCTGGCTCTGGTAGCTGGGTTTCTTCATCCACTCATAAGGGCTGCGCGGTGCCGGCGGGCGGTGGGCGGGCGAGCCAGGGCGGGGGCTGGGTGGCGCGCTGCTCGCCCGGTCCGGCACGACCCACTCCGCGCCCTGCCAGTGGTGCGGGTGCCCGGCGTGCGCGTGCCACGGCGCGCCCTCCTCCAGCATGGGCGGCTGATACCACCCCGCGTGGGCGCACTGGGCCGCGGTGCCCTTCTGGTACACCCCCAGCGGGTTGTAGTACGAGACCATTCCGTGACCGTAGTCGCTGAAAGACCTCACCCCGTAGGGGTCACCGATCTCGTCTTTCACTGTTACGTCCGCCACGATTCGTGTAGGAATATTGTCTGCACAAAACTACTAAAAATTATTAGTTTAAATAGTTTTACAGTTCTTTGGTTCCTACGAATCGCTGATTAGACAATCAGTAGGTACACGAAATAACAAATAAAAACACTTCGGTCCAGTTAAAGTAATTTGATTTTTTGAAGTTTGTTGTCTGTGTTTGTTTCACTCAGTTTCAATTATATCAACACACCACACTTAAAGTCATATCAGAGTTATTTTAATTAGTTAGCCGTGAAAAATATCATTATTATTAAAACCGTATTGTAACTTAAAACGTTAGTTTCACAACAATTTTTCAATTTTTATTCAAGACAAAAAGTAAACAAACACTGTTTTGGAAACCGTCTGTTTTCATCGTCATAAATCACTGTTTCTTTGCACTGACGGTCAAATACTGTTGAAATTTATTGTTGTATATTACACCTATTCGACGTGAAATGAACTCGGGCACTGGATACGATTTGCCACAATTCCCGGGTAACAGAGGACAGACAGAGTGACGGATATTCCTTGAGCCGCACCAACAGATCCCACCCGTGTGGCCCTAGCTTTCTTTATGAGGACTGAGTACTTGCTAATCTTATCTCTCCCCTAGCTTTCTGCTCTCCGCTCTTCGCAGGCGTGGTTTCTTACACGCCATCCAATAGCAGCGCATCATGGCCGCACATCCCCTCCACCGCACTTATTCCAACCAATAGGAGCCTAGACGGATTAAATTCACCTGCATGCCTGAAATTTGACTGAACTCACGGGATATTATGGATCAAATTAAAGTGACCGTAGGTATAATTTACGACGCTAGATGGTGCCGCGGATAAACAATTATTATTATTTTAATGCAGCCATGTTTTATGTTTTAATTCGAAATTTTAATGTATTTCTTGTGTATAAATTATTGTGTGATCGCGATAGGGAATAATCTTTTGACATTTAAAATAACCTTTTCACTCCAAGTTTTATTTCAATTTAATTGAGTTTAGTATCAAGAATTTGAAAACCATAGTTTTAATCGAATTTCTAATATTAAGGTAAATCAATTTGTTACATCAATATTTAATATTTCCACATAATCTAACAATTTCAGTTACGTTTTCGTTAGATTTGATCACAAAATGTCGAAAAAATAAAAGCAATTTAATATTTAGTTACCTACCTACCGATAAAAGAAATATTCTAAATTCGCAATCTACTGTCAGTTACCATTGCAAATTCGAAATCTTTTATCAACCTAGATTCAAATAATTAAAATATTTAAAAAATCATTTCTCCATTTTTTTCTGTTTTCCCTTTGCAGTTTTTCATGTTTTATCCACCCTTCAAAAACTTTTTCCGCGTTTCCCAGAATTATTTTTTACAAAGTTGGCAGCATTCTCTAGAGGGGCAGCTTTGGGGAGTGAAGGCTCTAGCGTCAGTGTTGCCACCTCTCCCACACACCCCCTACTGGAATCGGGAAATCCCCAGCGCGTAGGGACCCACTGCCTGTAGTTCCTACCTAACCGTGCGCTAGGCAGCAGATTATCCCCAGAATATCAAAGAGATCTAGATTTCAGGGGGATCAGAACTTTCGGGATTTTGGAGAAACCCAATTAAGTACTCGGGATGCGATAATGTTTTAATGAACCGTATGTTTTAATGTAAACACCTAATCTGCAATCGCTTAGTAATTTTCTGTAAACGCACACATATTATTTGAATTTTGAAATACTTACTAGACGGTATTTAGGTAGGTGCAGACGTAATTGAGGCAAGGAACATGGGGTGCAAAACACGTTTATATAAAGATTTCTTTACTCATATATGCAATCAGTATTGCCTTGATGAAACGGCAACATTTAGAATCTTTGATAGAAATGACTTTAGTCGTATTTGATGACCTGGCCTGAAAAGTCAGGTAGGTACCTCCCTTTAACCACCTGTCGTCATAGGGTGGTTGGACGGAGAAAAGAGAATCAGAGCAATATACGTGCAAGCAGGTTACAGAAGTCGTATCGGACCTCCCAATAAGCAGTTCAGTTTTTACCCTTAGGACACGAGCGCAGGGGTCCCCTGGCTTGAGGGGCCTCCGGAACTCATAGCTTTTTATTTTTGTTGTTTTCCCGTATGCTTTTCGCTTTCAAAAAGGGTCCCCAAAAGTAGTGCAGGGCCCGCTTAAGATGTTCCTGAATATGGCATGACACGATCAAGAGAATCAAATACCTCAGTTGGGTGATATCAAGAAACAAAAAAACACGAGAGTACGTTGGAGACGATTTACGGATAGTGGGAGCAAGGAGTGCGCCAGAATAGATTTGTCTTAGTTGTGTGGAATTCCATCCTCTGTCATCTCTCCTGCGAGTAAATGATGTGTTGATTTGGTGCTATTTTATGTGACGAAAGGAATGGCCCCTAGTAAAGAATGGCTATTCAAATCTAATAAACATGGTAATAACCACTTCATTCATAGGGTATTGCTAAAAGCATCGTTGATAATCAATAAGTAAACCAAAAATATATATTTTAGCTATCTACCTACGTGATAAACAGTACATTTAGGTACCTACTTATTAATTATTTCACCACACCACAGAAAAAAACGAGATACATAAAAATAACGAGTTGACGCGGAGAAACAAAGAGATTTTTTGTGTTTTTATCCAGGGCCGTATTTACCCGCAAGCTAACAAGGCTGCAGCATATGGGGCCCGCACTAAAAAGGCCACAGCACAACAATTAAAAAAAATTATTTACTAAAATAAAAAATGTCTTCTTTTATAGTTAAATTTATATGCAGTATATTTGTACATCAAATAAAATATGCACTACTTTGTAAATAAACTATCTTTTATACTATTTCATAGAAAATTCAATAATCAACCAAATAGTCAAATCAATCAATCAAGTAATAGTGCTACCTGGCACCAAGCTATTTACTAGTTAAGTTGTGGCTACTAAACTTTCTTATCAATTCATATCTATTCATCTTATTTAAAATTATTTTTGTTAAATAAAATTGATTTTGGCATATTTGGGAACTTTGACATGAATCTCAAATACTTGTTTTCTTTCAATATCGTTTGTCCATAGCAACGTGAATAAATCGTGATTTTTATTTGTACAAACAAAATTATTACAAAATTCAAAAAAAATATTTACTGCACAAAAATACAGAGTAATATAGTGCTTACAATAGTTAGTCCTACTATATCATTAACAACACGTTAATTTATATTTCTACTTACCTACATCTAGTTTTTTATTGACACATTAATTACAAGATTTTTTTTTTAATTATTAGAAAAGGTGCATTTATATCAAATTATAAAATTAGAATAAACAGTATTGCTGATTTATTAAAATCCTTTTATTAAGACCGTGTCCTGATAAAATTTTAGTACCAGTTAGTAAATGTTAGTAGGAACATATCGGATCACATGCGAAAATATACCTAATGATTTTTATGAGCACGTGTTCCAACGCCGCGTTAATACATTTCTTTTTAACTAAAACTTTAACATGAAAAAATTCAGTTCAATCGTTTAGGACCTGCAGTCCCGTTTTTAACAGGAATACGAGTAGTTTGAAGAGATTTTTAATAAATCTCTAAATAGTATAAAACAAAGTCGCTATCCGCGTCTATCTGTTTGTGCGCTAAGTTCTTCTAAACTTCGCCACGGATTTTGTTAGGGTTTTCACTACCATTTAGAAAATTTCTTCCGGAAGTTTTATATATATAATACATGCATATTATATTTATATAAAGTAGAGAAAAGTCGAGCATCGCCGGGTAAACGTCAGCTGGTTAGAAATATTTTCTATCAGTAAGTTTTCTCTGTAAAAGTAACATGGATAAATATTTAATATAGATTGGTTTAGTATTTGAGAGCCGGTTCACGGGTACCACTGCCCCGGTAACCATACTCTAGGTTACCAACACCCCTGCTACAGGTCGCCTGCTTACTGCGGGGTGGGCCAGGCCGGGAGAGGTCGGTTGAGGGAGATCCTTTAAGCCAGTTATCGCCAATAGTACAAGGGTCCGACCCTTTGATTCACGACCAAGACTGCCCTGTTCGTAGCCGGGTGAGGAGCAAGCATGAGGCGCGCTGGGTGACCACCACAGTCGGACTCTCCTGCTCCATTGCCTTGAACCGCAGTTGGAAGAGCATACCCTTCATTTGGTGCGTACATTTGTTTTACTCTCCAGCTCCCTACCCAAACTTTTTAACCTGATCCTTCATAACCTCTCCTTAAATCCCCAAACATAAAAAAATGATCACAACAAATAAACATCAACCTTATGACAGCGAACAGCAGGCGTCATCGGTGCAGACCTCAGATGAAGGTGAATTTCGCCAACATTCGCGGTCTGCACATCAGCCTAATTCCCATCTACCACCACCTTTTTTCCAAAAATCTCCATCTCCTCTTCTTTACGAAGACTCAGATCGCTGAGCCCCCAAACACCTCTTATCTGAACTAGCCAGGCTAACACCTGGAAAGCCTTTTCAGGCCGAAGGGAGGTATCTGCTTTTACAGCCGTGCTGAGATCAGCTGCGCTCAGCAGCAACTGAAGGATTGCAAGAGAACTCTAAATGGAGCCAAGAGCGACCATGATCAAAGAATTGAATTTGAATTTTTTACATAAGTATCTATGAGTAGACTTACATTGTATTGGCCATGATTTAAAAGATATGATATTAAACATTTTTTGTACCTAGCTTCTGTGCAGTTAAACAGATCCGCTACATCTGCGTACCTATTACTAATTTCCTGTAATCTAGGTACAAGCGAGTGTTTGAAATGTTCAGTCTTAGAATTGTTACAATTAAATAGGGTTTTAGAGCGAGTAGCTCTTATGGGTACATGAAATTCAATGAGGTTAATTAAATCAAGGCTGTCTACACTACCATTTACAATTTTGAACATAAATATTAATGAATAAATAAATAGAATTGCCAAAAAGCTGGAAGACTGCCCCACTGGTAGCTTATTTCTGGTCACTCGCGGATTCAACTGGGAGATATTACTTCAGAACTACGTTTCTACGTCTGCCCGATGGCATTGCTAACTCGGCCTGCGAGAAAACTCGGCTCTTCAGGATAATGGGAGACTTCTCCCTCCATTCCGTACTGCGGTTTCCAAATGAAGGAACCAAAGATCCGTAACAAGGTAGTTGGGTCTTGAATGAGTTGAAATTCATAGTCATTACTGAAATTCATATTATCAAAGGTATTTGAAAGGGTGATTGATAGAAAGTTGCTCACATAGTGTGGCGATCTGCTCGGGTATGTAGCGCATATTTGGGGGCGGTACTTTGCGCGTTTTGGAGAAACTCATACCGTCGGGTTGGATATCTCTTTATAAGGTCTGGCACTGGGCGCTTGTCGGAAAATTACCATCGTATTGGATCCATCCGACCTTGCATAGTTGTATAACGGACTTTCTCAAAGGAAGGACAATCAAACCCGTAGATGACAGCTCTTTTCCTCCCCGCACCAAATCAATGCGGGGGTGCCACAAGGATCTGTGCTGTTTTTGTATCACATCAACGATCTCGTTGAATGTGCACCAATTCATTACTACGCTAATGACAGCACCGTTCACGAGGGATATCTTTTTAACAAGCCCCTTTCATTTAAGATATCCGTACAGCTCGGGAAGTTTTTAGACAAAAAGTTCTCGAAGGGGTTTGTGCCTGGGGTAAGGCCAACCTGGTCAGTTTCAACGTCTCAAAAACCCAAAGTAGATCAATGACTGTCTGGTGCATGTTAATGTAAGCACCCTCCCCAATAAATACTACATTGAAATGCTTGGAGTAAGTTTATTAGACCGGCTCGTAAGTATTGGGGCTCTATAGAAGCCCAAGTAAATCTGGATACCAAGAAACTGGGTGTCTTGTATAGGACTAGCAGATTTTTCAATAGTAACCAGCTCCTAACCCTATACAAATGTCAAGGGTTAAGGCATGCTGAATTTGTACGTAATTTGTTGTTGTCCAATATGACTTATGGTAGGTCACCCAGATTAAAACAGGCAGGTCACCCAAATTAAAACTGGCAGGTCACCCAGATTAAAATTGGCAGGTCACACAGATTAAAACTGGCAGGTCACACAGATAAAAACTGGCAGGTGACCTAGATAAACACAGTTTTATTAATAACTTTAAGATTAGAGGAGATACTATTTTAAATTGGACATAATATTAAAAACACTGCATATTGTAATATTTTACAGTTCCTATTTTTTGGTAGTAATAATAATAATAATATTCGGCTAATTTATAAAACGCCGTTTTCATGAAAAAATCACTTCAAGGGCTCTGTACAATAATAATAAATACAGTTGGCTTACACCTAGGATTAATAATAACTAGTGACTTACATCTAAGACTTATTTCTAGTGACTTACGACAAAGGTTCATAACTACTGACTGGTAGTAAATTAACACTTCCGAACCACCAATCAGCAATAATAGAAAGATATATTTGAGATATTCGGATGCATTAAATATTAGTCTTACTATGTACGCGTCCAAAGCGAGATTATCTGTATACTAATATTCTAGGAGTGGTAATTTCAAATATGGAAGAAATCGCAGAATGTAGGTAAAGAATTATGCAGGGCCGGCGCCTGGCGCAACTAAAATTTTGGCGCCCCTTATCAAAACCTAAACACCTAGGTAGGTGATCACTGTAATCAATAATATTCGGATGATTTGCATTTTTGTGTTGCGCCGTTTTTATGAAAAGTAGCTGACGTTTGATTGACTTTTCTCTACTTTGTATGAATATAATATGCATTTTTTTTATATATACAGGGTTTTCCAATAAGAGGTGTTATTTTGAATAGCCCGCTATTTCGGTAGATGTTACTTTTGAAGCTGCCATTTTTTGACATTTGACAACTAGAAACTACGCCATTAATAAAAATGGAACGATACACGCTTTAACAACGTATTTAAATTCATTTGAGTGAATCAAATGCAAATCATCTTGAGTGATAAGGCCCATTTCTACCTAGGTGGCTTCGTCAACAAGCAAAATTGTCGCATTTGGGGCTCGGAAAACCCAAGAGTTATTATTGAAAAACTTCTCTATCCTCAACGTGTGACTGTTTGGTGTGGTTTATGGTCCGGCGGAGTCATTAAAACTTACTTTATCGAAAATGAGGCTGGAGCAACAGTTACGATCAATGGATTGAGCTATCGAGATATGATTTATGATTTTTTATGGCCGAAATTGGATGGTATTGATCTGACACAACGTTTAATTTCAACAAGATGGCGCTACGTGCCACACAATCAACGAAACCATTGATCTTTTACGATTGAATATCAAAATAACACCTCTTATTGGAAAACCCTTTATAAACTTTTTTTTTAAAAGAAGTCAAATATTCCCGGGTTACGAATAACCTATAACAATATTTGAAAATCTCCTATAACCACCACAGTACGCGGAAAATGTTGTTTGCCTTGTCATGGAGGACTTGGCCATCCGAGGAATTGAACACACCTTCCGAAAGGCATTCTCTAAATAATAGTTAAAAGTAGTTAAAACCCTATCTAAAGTCCGTTTTAGAAAAACCAAACGCACAAACAAATAAACCCGGATAGCGACATTGCTTTATACTGCCGTCGTAACTAAAAATTCAGTAATTACAAAAAATGTCAAAAATGTGTTGAGTATGGAAAATTATTAAGTATCGATTATTTTTAGTTTTACCAAAAAATGTTCTAACATATTGTTTTAATCTTAAGGATTATTAATGTGTTAGGACTGTTAAGTATTATCAGCACCTTGGCAATACGGCGCCTGGAGCGGACTGCTCCAATTGCGCCCGCATAGGTCGATACTGGAATTATTATGCAATAGTTGAACGAAATTGTAGAAGATAAAATATAAAATTAGTACTAATCTAATTAAGGCGAAGCTTAATGCCAAATCACTATTTTGATTCATCTTTATAACGAATTGGTGTATATTATGAATACCCTAAAATATGTTTTAGATAAATTGAAGGTTTTCCTATCGCTTCGCTTGAGTAGAATACAAATAAATTACTCAATAAAAAATATAAATGCAAACTACTAAAAAATTTTTTTTCAATATAAATGTATGAACGCATAATGGAAACCACTTTGTAAAAATACAGTATTTTAACTAAATTTATCTGTGACAGTTTCACTTGATTAAATTTTTTACTTTCTTATAAAATTATTCACAAAATAAATAAAAAACAGTTTTTTGCTTGAAATAGCGCTTTATTAGCAGCAGACACATACCTGGATGGATGACGAACCTCGTGCTGGCACTGTTGGTGGACTCTCTCACTGCAGCAGCTGGTCCAGTTTCTTCACCACCTAGGATTCTTGCTGCAGAGTCTCCATCTTCTATAGTCATGTCACCTGTTCCTGTTCTTCATTCTACTTTACTGAACTTCACTTTATTTTGGTAATATTAATATTTTTTGTAATACCAGCATCAACTGTAAAGCGCCCCTGAGGTGATAACTCACAAAAGCGGCGCTATAAAAATTGTCCAATTATTATTATAATTATTACGATATAAAGTATACCAAAAATATACACATTTTTGGCTTGTAGTTTCCTCTTAATGCTTCACACATCAATGTGAAAGATATAATTAAGTAAATAGAAGACGCAATACCTAGTAGAGATAATAATCCGTTTGCACATATTACATTTGTATTTGAAGATGACATATTCGACACAGGTATTAACGACAATGACAATGTGTGTGCAGAAACGTGATAAATATATTAGTGGCAGAATAAGAAAGAAAACAATTCCACCTTTGTTGTAATCTTCTAAAACCCTAGTATTTTTATCATTTTTTTCTATTTATCATCATAGATATTTATAAACATATGTAGAGTCACGTGGGGTAACCGTACGCGGAGTGTAAGTGTTCGCAGTGATGTTTCCGACAAGATTGTGCCTGTTAAGGGCCCGCGAGTTCCTTTACTCAGTAGCCTTCTGGATCGCGCCGAATCAGGACATGTGTACAGTGGATGCTGATTTGTCAATAAAAACTGGTAGGTAAATTACTTTTTTTCGTGCTTTTCTTAAATTTTTCATCTCCGTTACCGATGTGTGCTATTGTGTAACCAGCTGTGTCAGAGCGACGTGGTCTATGATAATTTTTAGTGAAATATTGTTAGTTAGACGGGTGCAAAGTGATAATTCTAATAAAGATAACCACTAATCTGATTTTTAAAGTTTATTGAATTTTGGTGTGATGGGGTAAGTGTGCTGGGGTAAGCGTTCGCAGTTGGACGAGTGCGAACACTTTCCCCGATAGATAACATTGATTTTATAGCATAATATCTCAACTCTCGTTATTTTTTTACAGTGAAATATGCCACGTGTGTACGTGAGAAAGCACCCGGAGAGGTCAGTTTGCACTCAAGAGCAAAAAGAAACCGCAAAAAGGCTTATGAAAGAGGGGAAGAGTCAGCGGGCTGCTGCAGATATTGTTGGGATCAGTGAAGCCACTCTGCGTAAACGCCTAAAACTAAAATTAATAGCAACTTCAATGGGGAGATAAAAACTAAAATTAATAGCAACTTCAATGGGGAGATATCGTCCGACATTTACACCAGATGAAGAGGTAGATTTTTTAGATAAATACATACTCAATTTATCGTGCAGATGTCATTTTTTCATTCAGGCCGAAATCGTTGATTATTGTAAAAAAACTGACGAAATGTTCTACAGCCTGACTATGCAGACAATGAGAAAAATTGTTTACGAGGAGTATGCTGAAATCAACAAGATCGAGAACAGATTTGACAACATTACAAAAACGGCTGGCAAGGATTGGGTGTATGGATTTCTAAAACGCAACCCTGTTTTAGCTTTAAGACAGACTACTTCAACAAGTATTGCGAGAGCTATTGGGTTTAACGTTGTTCAAGTACGGCGGTTTTACGCAAACTGAAAAATGCTTGCAAGTCTGAAATAATTATCTCAAGTCCCTATAAAAAGAAACTTCAGCAGAAGCAGACAGATGCAGATGCAAAAATCGTCCGAAAACCAATATTTAAAACCATGGAAATCTGACGACCACCTATTTTCAAGAAAGTCACACCACAAAGCGTAAGGCGGGAGATTCCAGCGTGCATAACTGTTTAAAGAACGCACAAAAACAAGCTTCTAAGGACTATTTTTGCCCACAATGCAAAGAGAAATATCAAGATCCACCAACAGAAGATTGGATAGAATGTATTGTGTAAAGCATGGTGGCATGAGAACTGCACAGACTACGATAAGGGGCAATTTAAGTGTGATAATTGCAATGGGGGGTAACTCTTCGCGGTGCGAACACTTACCCTACGGTATGCGTATACTTACCCCGCACACGGGGTAAGTGTACGCAATCGACATGCATGTAAACTTTTTTTATATAACTGTTTGATTTATGAACCATATGAGGTTTTTATGGTTGTTTTAGATGCCTTAATAATCGATCATATTCATAAACCAAAAAATTTAGTAAAATACCTAAAGCTTTTTAATACAAAAATCCCAATGTAAAAATTGCGCACGGTTACCCCACGTGACTCTACTTACAAATTAAAGTAACATTAAATGTATAAGAACTATTGTAGAAAAGAAAGTATAAAAGCACAGTAATAACGACTGAATAATAGTCGTTATTACTGTGCAGAATTTCTAACAAGATTAATTAATGTACTGTCTATGGTTAACCAACGTACGTACATATGATTTCCAATAAAACTATTTATTTACAAGTCTTTCATCAGGCATCGTCTATTTTACAATAATTTTATACGAAATTCACCAGAATTGTTTGTGTTTACTGGGTATATTGTACGACCTTTATTGAATATCCGTTGTTTAGTGGCAATTTTAAATTGATTTAAGCTTTTTATTTGTCTTGTTTCGTCGGGTAAGTTATTATATAGTTTAGGTAGAAGTTATCTGAAGTTTTTTCGTCCAAATGTAGTTATTGCTTTGGGCTTTCGCATGCATTCTTTTGATTAATTTCGCGTGTTTCGTGTGTTTTGAGTATTTTCCTAATTGGTTTATTTGTGAGTTAAGATTGTTTATATTTGTTTGGCATAAATTTGCCGAACATCCGGTACTTGTAAGGTTCTTTAATGTCATTACCTATTTTGATTTTTTTATAACACACAACCGTAATCTAAAATGCAAGTCTGTCCGTGTGACAAATAAAAAAAACATGATAATCCACGAGTTTTATTTTCGAACATTCGCTCAGAATTTAATTTCATATTTTAGGAACGAAGAGGTTTAGAAGGTAGGAACCTACCTACGCAAACAGCAATTTAATCTAGGTAGGTACAGGTAAATATGTGTATTCAAATCCTTGCTTATGTAGTGATGTATATACCTACTATATGTATCATAAATTAATTGATTTAATAACATTTTTGTTTTTTTTTATGAAGCTGTTGAATCAAACAAAAAACATTCTCGAATTGAGTCTCAAATTTAAACGTAATTGATAAACGCAACCAGCATCTTTAGGAATTATAGGGGTAAGAGGGGACTGCAGGTGAGTGTTCCAAGCTTCTTAGAAAAGCTTTTTTGAAACATTCGATAAGATATTTGATTTCCACCGCCTCAGAACCTTCAAGTATTCTTCATTCTCAATTATCATGTAAGCAGGTACCCAGGGCCGGCCTTATGCAGGTGCAATTGGAGCAGTCCGCTCCGGGCGCCGGCTTGCTAAGGAGCCAAAAAGCCAAAGCACTGATAGTACCAACCTAAACATGTCCAAAGTCGTGAAAAAATGCATTACTGTGGAGAATTACAATAGGTATGCAAATTACCATAAAAAAGTTTTTTTCTTCGATTTAAGTTTTTGATTGATAAGATCTACCTATGAAAATATACAAACATACCCAGGTACGTGATAACGACGTACGGTAAAAAAGTACATAAATGATGATTTTTCTTTTTTCGAACGATTGTATTCTGTCAACTTCAAAAGCACCGCCATTTTTATTTAAAGATAGTGGAATTACCTGATGATTTATTATCTAAGCCCCTCGTGTAATACCTACACGAACCTACCTATTTATTTTTACAGTAACTCCTACTTAATTTTTGCCAACACGTTTGCCGGCGCGTGCAACCTTAAATGTTAGTATCTTAAGTTGGCATTACAGTCGTTACCTACCTTTCATCGTCACATAGGCTGTCCCAATACGTTGGTTGGTTGGTGTCCTTATCTCTGTGTGAAGGTCAGCTTGCTCCCGGCTCAGATCAAAGGACCGCCGTGTTTGGCCGGTAATGCCGCCATTACGGTCGGGATGCTAATGGAATGGGTCCTCAAGGAATATCTCTTCTCTGGAAACTATTTTATATCTGCGGAGGATGCAGAAATATAGTGGTATTTATGTAGGTACCTACCTAAAGTGAAGACTGAACCCCATTTTAACTGCTGGAGATTTTAGGCTTCCCAAAACTAAACTTATGAGGATACGTGAATGCACTTTGGTATGTGAAGTAAAATTATGATTAGTACTTACCCATTCTATTTTTATGTACTTATATATCTTATCATTATTATTTTCATGTGCTTCGTCTTACTTTATTGTGAAATGTATTATTTTCTACTACATTTTTTTTCATTGATTTAAAAAGAAATAAGAATGTTATAACGTTTACAGAAAATGTTTTAAAACATACATAGTAATCATTTCATATAAAATGTTATATAAAAGATGTACAACCACAATAAAGCTAGGTTGGTGTGTAGAGTGGGATGTTTCATTATATTCGTTATTTAAATGTTAAAGTATTTAGTTTCTATTTTCAAAGTGTTTTTAAGATCAAATTTTAAATCTTCATTATTAGTTATATTTCTGATAATTTCTCGTAATGTATTAAAAACTTTACTTCAAGATATTGTAGTTGAATTGTCCCATTGTTTTTATACATTTTGGAGTTGGGAAAGTTGATTTTTGTCTGAGTTTTATATTATTTTTTAAATTGTGCAGTTTTATTTAGAATATCAACTTACGTGGCTAATGTGACATATATATAATGCAGTTAGTTTTTTTTACTTCAAAATTTATAAGTAGAAGTTCTGATGAATATATATATTGTTTAAGTCATTTGTTTTTTTATATTACTTTTTGTGTTAAGTATCTAAAGCGAATGTGTGTGTATTTTTATAAGTTCCACCCGTCCTGTATTGTCATATTGTATTATTGATTGGCAGAAGGCAAAGTAAGTTATTCTTAGTAAATCTTTACATGGGATATTATATTTTAGACATGCTTATGTGTGTGGACCATTTTAGGTATTGGTCTACTATATTTTATTTCGAAATATTATTACATGCATATAAACAAACGTTCAAAAACAATACAAAAAAGCTCTGAAGTTAATTTCCATTACGGGAGTAACCTTGCATTCATTGAAAATGCTTTTTTATTATTATTAACACCCTGAAGTTTTCTTCAGGTTTTGGGAAATTACTCGGGGTGACAACCCACTAATACTCAATAAAATGGGATGGATGAAAGATGACGGTCTCAGTGGTAGAAGGGTAAGGCTCTCGAATAACAACCCGAACGTGAACGGGTTGAAATTCCAACAGTCGAAATTCGAACTATCACAAATTCAATAATCATCAACGTTCTTTCTTAAAATGGGACGCAAACTTCAAAACTTCCCACGTGTCCAACATCCTTTCGAGTGACCTCGATAAAAAAAGAACGAACTAAGTAGAGATTCCCATGCATCTCTACATAGTTCTTTTATCCTGCCGTCTGCAAAGTGTCTCACTGGTGTTTGCTCTGTTCATTCTTGTTACATCCGGTGATTGTATCTTTCGGAACTAAGCGAGTCATCTACAGAGATGGACATGAGACAGCCTCCGATAACCAGTCACTAGTCACCTGCAACATGGTGATTTCGGAATAGGTAGGAAAGTACGTAATTTCATCTCAAAAGCTTTTCTTTTGGAAGCATTAACTCTTGACAGGCCAAGATGCCAAACAAAACGTTTGTAACCAAGTGGGTCTTAAACTACATATAGAAATCCCAATTATTCAGTCAATTATTAGTGGTATCTTATGTATTTGCGCAGGAATACGTAAAATGATATTTCAAGTATTTAAGCTAATATAAGGAGGATAATAATTTTGGGTACTACCTACTCCCCCTCTTGGCTGCGGGATAGTTTTCCAATAATATACACCCAGGTGGCATGTACCTACTTTAAAAGGTGGGAAAATTAATTGGAAACAAGGCAAAAGGTCAATTTGAGAGGAGGGTATGGGTACCGCGACCCCGGGAACCATTATTTGGATAACTAACACCCCTGCCTTGTCATCCCAAGTGGTTCGCTACGTTTGGTGACTGCAGGGATGCCCGGGTTCATGGGGATGAGTATTGTCTAGGTCTTGGCGGCGGATGTGTGATTTTTACCTCTCTTTTTACCTATCTCTCGGCTCTCCCGACCTATCCCCTTGGGAGGGATGAAATCAAACGTCCGTCAATCCTGGACACACTGACCCCCCAGATTCCTTCGCACCCTTCATACCATTTTCCTTTTCAGATCTTTCTCTCCTCATTTTCCTTAAAAAACTTTCCACACAGCATCCCCAAAGAAGTCATAGGCCCTGAGGTAAATTATTTTCATTAGGGCCTCCTATGTTGAGCAAATTTTAAAAAAAGGTCAAATTTAAAATACTTAGCTTAAAATATGCAACTCTGGTTTCACAGAAATTATTCATAATTCATAACAAACCCGAAGTTTAAAGTTTACAAGCGGTAAATGGGCTACACATGTGTCCATTTCCAGTACCTACGTAAGTACCTATCTGCATAACTTTTTAAACAGTTTTGTGAAATTTAACATAAATGGCGCACTTTCTAGTAAGTTACCTAATTGATGTGTAAATAAGCAAATATTCTAGTCTGTACAATGCATAGTTTATATCATTTATATAAATAGCTTTGTAGTTACTCCCTCTAAACGAGTTAAGAGATTTGTATATAACAGAGGCGGTTCTATACTATAAGCTAGTGTCGTAAACTTGAATAGTACGACATTATTTATATTTTTATAGCTAATTCTCTCCTGAGAATAAGCATCAGCTTTATTGAGAGAGTTTATGTAATATAACATAAATCAACATTATTTCGCTCGTATACAATTTATGAAGAAATAAAAAATATTAAAATGAATAGAATATTCTTTTTCAAAATTAAAATTTTCCGAATGATATGTAGGTACCCAGGTGTTAATTGCCAATATTTTCCCCTTCAATTACAACAAGCCAAGTGACAAACACCTCAGGCCGTTGGAGCGGAATTTGAGAACAAATTAAAACTCCATTTCGATAATTTGTATATTCTTTATATTGTTAAAACCGTGTTTGTAAAATAAAGTCTTTTGAAGAGCCCATTTCTAAGATAGACATAAGGAGCCAAATTAACTAAAGCATTTCTGAAGCAAAACTTCCATTTCCATGCAGCTCCATTGGCGGTCTAGACACAAAGTAAAACATCCTTTGTTGTAGAACTGTCTCATTTAAAAGGAACGTGTTGACATCTAAAGTGACTTCATGAATGAAAAATAAATTTAGAAAATAGGCTTTTTGTCGTCGGTAGATGGGCAATTTGTAAATTTGTCGTCGCCACAGGAAAACAAACGAACAAAACAAGTTTCATATTGTTTCATGATGGTTCAATGCCACTACTGAGACGTTTCTGATGAATGATGGACATTTGGCCATAAATGTATCATGAGTGTCTTTTCAGGCATTACAGAAGTATTGTTATGACATAATATTGGGTATTGAAGCAATTTTCTTATACTTTTTGACCATATGGATTTAAATAATCTTTTCGGAAATTTAAATAAAACCAATCATTTCTGGAAATCTCAATAAAATACATATCTTTGTTTACTACACTATTTATTCAAAATTAATAAATATACATATTTCACTTGAAGAAGAAGATAATACTAATAAATCTAAACAAACGTGAAACAGAATAAGACACGGAAAATGAAAAGATAACGGTCACAACATGGAATCGAACGCAGGTTCTCTTGTCTTGACAGCGTCTTAACAACACGACCATTGGGACCTAGTTATTAAACCTCATATTTGTCGATATCATATTTCAAATTCATAATTAACAATATCATGTTGAAACAAATTTTTCTCACATTTTTGGCAGCTACCTTTTAAAATGATCACAAAGTTCTAATGAACTGGTTGGTTACCTAGATAGTGTCTCAGATGAAACTATCTAGGTAACAAACATTTATATGGGACATATATTTGTTATTTTTTACTATACGTTTATTCTGGCGAAGAAACCATTGGTTTTAAAACATGTCTATTATAATTATAAAATAATATTTGGCTAATTTATATAGCGCCGTTTTCGTGAGAAATCACCTCAAGGGCGCTGGTGGTGGTGCATAGTGATGTATATACCTACAGTTATTTATTTTATTTAAATTAAAATGACGCCACAAAGTGTGAATTTGCAATTAATGATAGAATTTTATGGGAGTTTCGTCCCCAGTAATTTCTTGTTTAAATAACAATATATTTTACGCAATTCAAAACATCTGTCCTGATGACAGAGACCATAAGACTTCCCGAAACGTTAGCTAAAGGAGGAAGAAGCTGAAAACGGCATAATACCCTAAAACTCAATCACGATATAACATCTATCTTTTAGTTAGGTAACAAAATAACGTTCAATTTGAACCCATTGTTTTGGCGTTTATTGTGAAACGTTCCTACTGCAAAAAACAGCATTCAGACTTTTTCTCGAAATATAAAATGAAAAATATTTCACTTTGACCTTTATTAAATAGAGCCCATTACTCTATTAAAGAATAATAATTAATCAATCAACAATTGAACAATTCTTCAAATTTCAAACTAAAAATTAAAGTTCTATTAAAGTTCTTTCACAGATCTTGAACATTAACTTTGAAATTTGATAAATTGTTCAAATTCTGTGAAACAACCCATCCGTCTCGGATATTGGAATAATGACATAGATGGGCTTCGTTTTCACCGGCTGAGGTGAGTTCAGGATGCGCTTGCCCACCAGCTGCGTGGTGTGCCAGATCGGGAGTGGCTGGTTTGAGGAGACCATTTGACCTCTACAAATGATCTCTCTTGACCCATCGCCTTGCGCCGTAGCGGGTGGGATAGATTATACGTCAGTCACACCTGAAAACACTGATCCCTAGATTCCTACCCATTCCGCATACCTTTTTCCTTCCCAGAACTTCCTCTCCTTCCTTTTATTAAAACTACCCCCCACACAACATCACCAAAGATGACCCTGACCCTGAGAAAAAATAATTTTACTCATGGCCCTCCTGTGTAGGGTTAATGTAAAAAATATTAATGTTTAAGCATGTATTTTTTACAAATAACGTATATGCACGGTTGTGTCCAAAACCCGTTGTTCGATTTTTGAAAGCATTTCTGAATTCTTATGTCACTCAGTTAATAATAAATAGGCTGTCACCAATGCAGGTAACTCAACAAAAGTTCAAAATAAATACTTAAGATGGATATATAGAGATATAGTATAGTGGGTACTTTGGTCTTGTCGCATCGCGTACAAACGGTTTATTCGTAATTCCCAATTAAGCACATGAGCAGAGTGAATAAACACTATATCTAACATCTTTGAAATGATAATCTTGAGCACACGAGTGATAAGAAGATATGGTACACCATAAATATTAAGCGGGGATTAAGTTTTACAGCCGGACAATAATAATAATGATAGTGTCAATACGCCGCACAAATATTTTATCACAGTTCAGAATCTTGGATTGTTGTGGAAGACGTACGACGAAGCATTAATCATTTTTCCATCTCTAATAACGTGATCGAAACCATTATTTTCTAGTTTTCATCAATGTTGCCATCATGACTTTTTTTATAAATTCCCTCCTCATTCAAAATTGTGAATTATTATTAGTAAATTGATTACGTTAAAGAATTTTTTCAACTATTTTCCATGAAGAGGTGAATCATTTAAATAATTTACTAATTTAAACTTTAAGTTCTTTATACAAATAGAACGGCGTCATATGCGCCTCACAATTTTTACCTCATATGGGTATTTCAAATATTATCTGATTATTGTAGACTAAGGACGGGTTGTTTCAGAAAATTTGAACAATTCATCAATTTCAAAGTAAATTTTTAAGTTCTGTGAAAGTCCTATTGAAGTTCTGTTATTTTATCAGCATGGGCCAGTTGCTTCACATAACTGAAATAATATATATATTTTTTAATATTCATATTTCCTTAAATCATAACTACAAACACTAAATATCATACATCTTTGATGCTCGCCACTCTTCTAAACACAAGTGCCAGCTTTTATAGAAGAAAAACATTAAAAAATAAAAAGCATTGAAAAATAATTTTATGAATTATTTCGGTTAACATAAATGATTATACTCTGTAAATTGATTAATTATTTAATAAAGAATCAAAAAAAATCGCTTGGGTGATACTAAGAGTACTATACCCAAGTCGATGTTAAAGAGCTTTACGTTTTTGAGAAGAAAAAAATAAATCTAGGTATACCTAATGGTTGCTGGGGGCTAAATCTTCCATATTAATTGTTTTGACACTTGAAATGAGTGGGGAAGTCTCGCGGATTATAATAAACACGTTGTTATTATGTCGGGAAAATCAGTTTTTTTAATACATTGACCAATGTTGGGAGATATTCTTCATAGACAACAAACAACCGTAGAGTTTTTTGGAAGATATATCTCCCAGTCTGACATGGTCTCATAAAAGTAATGTTACCACATTTTGTATGTAGGTACGGTGAGAAATACTACTTGAACAGTGTTCGAAAGAGAAAATGCCGTGCTTTCACCTAAGCTCCCGAAATTTTAAAAATTAGTCCATGTAACATTTAGCATTTTAAAAATATTTGTAAATTCTTTCTATTTTCAAAAAAATATTTTTATATTAAGCGAAAAAAATTGAAGTGACAATAAGTTTTATAATACTTTGTTATAGTTTCGTGTAAAAAATACGTTTTTATGGTTTCGTGTAAAGTAGTAATTACATTTTACACGATAAAAAACACCGGTAAGCAACTATAAAAACTTTGTTTGTTTGCGTTCAAAATTTTAGTAGGTACATTAAATTACATATGTCGTTGGTATAATAATAAAATTCGTGTCTAACGTTTGCTTTCAAGACCATTATATTATTTTAAATAGTTCCAAATAGCGAATTTATCTAGAATCAAATGCAATGCGAAAATATTTTTTGCGGGATATGTATTCTGACTGCTCTCTTGAGATGCACATTGAAAAATGTCGGAGGCTTTAGGAGTTAAAATTATTAATTGCATTAATACGTTACTACAACTATTCAGTATCAGTAAATGATAAACTGCTCTTCCTCAATCAATATTCACCTTTGTCCAGAAAGTATAGACTGGTCAACTCAAGTCAAGATCTTGTTTTAACTTATTTTTGTCTCTCACTAAACAGGTGAATACATATTATGTCTTTTATAAAGATAAAAATTATCCTGTTAAAAATTGACAGTATGCCAGCTTCCTGACAAAATATTAGTCATTCAGAATATATCGAGAACACGTGTTCTCTTCCTAATATAGATATCATGACGGAATGCGACAATATCAGTATGTAAATATCAATATCAATACCTATTTGTGTTAATACGTGTTCCACCATACTCATAAAGCACTACGTCGTGTAATATTTTAAATCGAGCCGCTATCAATAAGACCCCTTACGTAGATGGCGATAAGGTTTAAATTCCCGCTTAACACCATCCGCCTATTTTGATTTATGAAAAAAAAAACATGGCCAAAAAGTGCTTTTTATTTTATTTTGTGGATGTTCTGGCAATTTTTTTTTTCGATCATTTTATAAATAACTCAATTTGCCACATTATACAATAAAATCATAACCTAAAATGGGTTCCTAAGTAGGAGATTTTGAACTTTAAAGCAGTTTTCATAGGCCTATACATTATTTTTTACACGATTAAAAACATCGGTTAGCAACTATAAAAACGTTATGTTTATTTTCGTTACAAAATTTAGTATTCTAAAATTTTTAATTTATTAAATTTATAGAATACTAAAATCTGAGTCTTACATTTGCTTTCAAGAATATTATTTTAACAATTATTTTACAAGCAATAATTATTCGCCTGAAACACTCATCCACATTGAAAAATCTCATGATAAAAGATACATGACGCCAACGGGACTCGAACCCGTGTCCCTTCGATTTCCGGTCGACAGCTCTGACCACTGAGCTATGGCGGCTTATCTCTTATCCGCGAAATAATTCAATATATACTAGTGTTTCATTCAACAATTACTGCTTGTTACATTTTTTTTTTCACCTGAAAACAACCAACTTTATTTTATATGAGAAAGGCATTGTAAGTGCTAACTCTCTCACTAGATGGCGTCGAGACAAATTGTCTACAATTTTAGGTGAAATACTTGAACTTGTCAAATATTAATTATTATTTTTTTGGTAAACTAATGTTGTAGTCCCGTTGGCGTCATGTATCTTTTATCAGGAGATTTTTCAATGTGGATGAGTGTTTCAGGCGAATAATTATTGCTTGTAAAATAATTGTTACCCTTTGTGCTATGCATAAAAAATCTTGTCTTAAACATTAGTTTACCAAAAAAATAATAATTAATATTATTTTATTTTGTAATACTTTCAAAACAGCGATTTTATCTGGAATCAAATGCAATGCGAACAAAATGTCGGAGGCTTTAGCAGTTAAAAGTATTAATTGCATGTTCATTCACCTACGTTACTACAACTATTCAGTATTCCCTCTCGTAGATTCAGAAATGATGAACTGATCTGCTTCAATCACCATTCACCTTTGTCCAGTATGTGTAGACTGGCGTTTTCTTTTTGTATAAGTCTAAAAACTTATTTTTGTCTCTCACTAAACAAGTGAATACATAATATGACATATTTTACAAGAAGAAAAATTATCCTGTTAAAAAAGTGACAGCATGCCAACTTTCTGTCAAAATATTAGTCATTCAGAATATATCGAGAACACGTGTTCTCTTCGTAATAGATATCATAATGGAATGCGATAATATCAGTATGTAAATATCAATCCGCCATACTCATAAAACATTCGCTTTCGACTGATACTTTGTTAGGAACTCTATTAATTCATTCATCATAGACCTGCAGTCCCATTTTTAAAAGGAAAACGTATAATTTTTTGACCAGATTTTTATCTCCGTGTAGCGAGGTGTTAACTTGTAACATATATTTTGTTATGTTTATTATCTATTTTGTCGTTACTTTCATACATTATCCTTTACTTATAATTTACATGTTTCTTTTAATTTCGTGTTAATTATTTTGTAAATTGGATGTGAGTCTGTTAGTAATTAAACAAACCTTTGAATTTCGATGTATTTAGAAAACCTTCCGTCATTTTAGGGATCTCAAGGATAACCGAATGACTTAATTTGGAATTTTGAAGTGCGCCATCTTCATGATGAAATTGGACGCACACCTGATTGCTTGTTCGTATTCTGTGGGCAGTGTTGGATTACCATTTGATGAGGTTAGAAGGTAAACAAATTAGAGGCCTAACTTTTATAGAAGGAGGTGGGTTGGAGAGGGGGTGTGCAGGGTGAGGAAAAGATTAAAGTGTTATCTTTTTTGGTGGGATTTTAATTTAAAAAAACTCGTATTTCATAATATAAAGATAATTTCTTAATTTATCACTATATAGCTGGTTTTTACTGTAGCATTTTAATCCTTCTAAACCTGATGAAGCATCGCCCTCAGAAATTCACCTAAAATTAATGAAAATCTAAACAAAATAAAAAGTTGGTAGGTAGGTACCAAAGATATTAGAAGAACGTAGGTACCCACCTAATAAAAACAATACATTTTTCAACTTCGATATAAGTTCATCAGTTTACAGTAGTTACCGTGTATAAAAAAGTCGGGGAAGACATGGCAAGATCAAGTGAATCAGATACTTAAGTCGGGTCATGTCAAGAGTCAGATGGGTGATGGTTAGTTAGTTAGTTTAGCAATTTTGGTCTGCCTATTTTCATCTTCAATATTGCTTGCTTCACAATCTTAACTGTTACGACAACCAGACTGGCAGACTGGCTTTGAACATTGAACTTATATTGCCTGTGAACTTATGTTAAAAGCACAACTAGTTATAGGAAATGTAAAGAGAACGAAGAAACACCTTTTTATCTATGAGGCCAATATCTCATTAAAATGGGGAAAAAGAACATATACCTTTAGCTTAGCGAACCTGATGCTGACGCCAGACTCCCGATGACCATATACCTTATTGAACTACTTCAAATGGGCTGGACTTTGTTGGGTGAAAGGGGTTAAATATGGGAGATGCCAATGTTTATGGAAATATTATGAAAACTATCAAACTATCTAGGTATCTACTTTTGGTAAGGATAGACCAGGTATAAAGATGATGGCGAATAAGTTATTACAAGATTGTGCTGGATTTAGTGGTATGAAACGAATGAAGAGGAGAAAAAGAAACGTTTAGAGGAAAGATGGCAAAACTAGTTATTCACATCAGCTAACTCATTACGGACAAGCCATTTCTAAAAACCTCAATGTTTCAAATTGGTTGTCTTTAATCCAAGTTCTATAAAAGTAACATCTACTCATTATAAATAATGTTCATGCTATGTAGGTAGGTAGTTTCCTACTTGAATAGAAATTCAAAATGTTTTATATATATTTTTTATAATGTCACATGCTTCGGTATTAAACATCTATATTATCGTACATAGATATCGGTACACGGAGAAAAATGAGTACGACTTTTTTATCAACATTCTGTTGAAAATGAGACTTCATGACCATTTCCCAGTAAAATATTAGTTATTCCGAATATATCTGTTCACGTGTTCACGCAGGTGCTCTTGTCTGAATAAATATAATGAAGAACACGTGTTTGGACCTCAGAACGTTTTCGTGCTTTACTGATAGTTTGTTATGAAATCTGTAAAATCATTTGTTATAGGCCGAATAACCGCCGGAAATAAGACGGAAAACGAATAACAGATTTTACTAAATGAACAATATTTTATATCAGTAAGTTTTCTCCGTTTACATGAAGACTATGGATCTTATAAGATGGCAGCCGTTGGCAGTCGCTACATTTCCGTAGAATTACGCTTTTTAAAATATCCCAAGAATTACATCTTCTACCTGATTACGCAACGACATATTTTCCCAAAAAGTGACCCACAGCTTCAGAGAAAATACCTACTGCGGCGGTCCCTCAAAGGAGGGTTGAAAGGGACTATACGCATTTGGGAGATAATTCTGGGAAAATCTGCAATCGGTTTCATTGAACCTCTCGATGGGTCATAAAAGTCTTACAGACTTACGTCCTACTTATAAAAATGCGCAGCAATATAACAAGTTTAAAAAACATTGCAAAAAGTTTTAGTGCCGGCGTTTACTGATGTTGTGAAAAAGTGTGTTACTTACTTCGGACCCTCTATTTTGCTCGTGGGTCAGTTAAAAATATAATCTTGATGCGTACGTGCCCACGAGTGTCATATTTTCAAAAAAGGGGATTATATTTTTATGTATAAATTTATACAAATTTAAAATATAACATTTCGGGCAAACGAAAAAGTTACCTAGATATTATATATTTTACCTGATGATATATTTATTCCAAATAATTAGAATTTGGAATGCGGGTATGGGTAACCATTGGATAATATTGGATAACCAACACCTCAAGTGGTTCGCTACATTTGGTGACACAGTAGGGGTGCCTGGGTTAATAGGGTGAGGTTTGTCTGGGTCTTCCTACCCACCCCTCATACTTTTCCCCTTTCCAGAACTTTATCTCCTTCCTTTCCCTAAAAAAACCTCCGCGCACCATCCTCAAAGATGACATAGGCCCTTTATAGGGATTTTTTTCCTCAGAGCCTCCCGCGTAGAGCTAATGTAAAATATATATGAAATGTGATTCTGTAGAAACAGAATGTCTCAGGCTTCGTCTCGGCAAGTGATGTAATGTAGGTATAATGGTAACATTATTTTTATTACATCGATTGACCCTAGTAAAATTACAGTACCTATATATACCCAATATGTATTATAATTCCAATTTTTAAAATGACAATCAAATTAATTTTCTGTTTAAATATTATATCATATGTAGGTACTTTATTACTAGTTTGATTTTTTTATTGCCCGTAGCGTATCTTATAATCCACTTGAACATCGACATAAGGATACAAATCAATGACGTTTCTTAGGGCTTGGAAAATTGGTGATACCGGACTGAATGACCTGAAAAGTAAGTTTGGGATCAATTGTGACTCGAGATCCCTTATGGATTTCACTGTTTAGACAACATTTCATTATTTAGGTTGTAATCGAATTTGATACACTTTTTTGAACACTGATATTATGCCGGAGTGAATTTTTTTATTTTTTTTAGAATCCCTGTATGTTTAATCATTGATCCTATATTAGATGAGAAAACAAAATTGTAGACCTGTGATAAAATCTTCAGGTGGCGCGGTTAACCTTAAATTTGCCAAACACTATTTTTTTACTCATTGCGAGAGCTCCGCACAAAGCGCAATTTAAGTAAATTTTATTATTATTATTTACGACGGCACGTATTGGACTATCGCTCTTGCAACTCTTTCTAGTGACTTCCGTAGAAACAAACGTAGAAGTGTTACCGACTTTTAGGGATATTATAAAGTAGTTCCATTCGTCGGTGAAAAACGATTTATTATTTTTGAATAACGGAAAAAGTGTTTTGATTAGAGAACTTTGTGAAACATTAGCAAAACATGCAGAAAAAGTGTAGTACAAGCTTCGAAAATTTAAGGTTAACTGCGCCATCTATAGATGTTATCGCACGTCAAAGTTTTTTTTCTCCTATAGTTCTCTAGCGATTCCGTTCAACTACTTAGGATAAAGTCAAAATGTTATTGACTTGCCTACTAATGGACAATGGACAATATCAGCGGGAACATAACACGTCAATCGGTTTAATTGTTGGCAGATGAATCATCTAAATGCGTTAAAGATCGACGATTAATTTCATTAATTCATTTAAGATATTTATCCAGCTAACCCATTTTGCACCCGTGTTCTAAAATTAATTATAAAAACACCCTAATATTATAGAACTTCCTTCTTTTCTGACGCTAGTAAAATTAGATTGTTAATGTTAATGTTAGTTGTAAGTTTCTACATATGTAAATTTATATGTCATTGAGATTGTAGTTATAGGCCCTAGTCGTAAGTCACTAGATGTAAGTCTTAGATGTAAGTCACTAGTTTTAAGTCAGTAGTTCTAGTATTAATTATTTAAGAAATATATTTGTACAGCGCCCTTGAGGTTATTTTTTCACAAAACGGCGCTATATAAATTAGCCAAATATTATTATTATTATAGTATAGGGTCAATGATTAAACATACAGGGATTTTTAAATTCTAATAATAATTAAAAAAATCACCCCGCCCCAACGTATATATGTCAGAGTGACTCATTTTTTACGTTGAAGAAAAGTTTATTCTCTTCGGCCATTGAATATATTGCGTCCCAATCGTTATGTAATTTAAAATAGTCTTGAATGTCACAGATCATCCTGAATCGTTTGAGATCGTCATCAAAAAGCAAAAAAGTAGTAATTTGAATGCATTCTTGGATGTCATCGATCAATATCAAGAATAGTAGAGGACCCAAGATTGACCCCTCGGGTATTCCCTAAAATGCAGGGAGTTCCCTGGACACGTAACGGGAGATGAATACATAGTGTTTTCTGTTTCATAAGTTACAAAAACTTTGGTAGAGGTTGGTCATTGTATAATGTGATGTACTCAGTCGAAAACATTTGCAAAGTCCGTGTAAATCACGTAGTAATTTTGCGCATCCAATCTCTTGCTTATTTACGTGAGTGTTCGATTTATTGACTAAGTCATTGTAAAAATACGAGACACGTTATATTAATACTAATCGAACAAAATGTAGCACCGCTCATGAAAAGGATAGCCATTCACAGTATACGTGTAAGTATGAAATAGCTCTAGAAACTGTCCGCTAAAGTATGACCACTGGACTTGGTTCAGTAAAACTATGCAGGTTAACTTTTTTTAATAAGAGAGCATGCTGATTACACCCAAGAAACGGTTTGATAATGATGTACAGGTATTAATTACCTTACATGTTAGATCGTATGATTCATAATATGAAATAGTTAGGGAAATCTACATGCAAATTCTTTTATTGTGAAGGATTTTTTTAAATTTAGATATATACCTAATATCCATATGTGTTGGTAGGAATCAACAAAAATACCAATTCTTTCAGCCTCACAACTTGCAACATCCCCAAAATGTCAAGTCAATGTATTTTCTTGTTAAATTACGTTTAACATTTTATTTTCATACTAACGGCAGCTACCATCGAGAGATAATTCGACTATAATAACAAGACTCATTGTAATAGTAACCTCGACTCGGTGAATTATTTAATAAAAGTAGTAATCGTTAAAAATAATAAACCGTTTGGTTCGCCTCGCCGTCAGCCATTTGGGCAGATACCTGAGTATTGCATACTATATAAGTATTAAAATGTTGAAATTTATTTGTCCTGTACCTACAGGTAGGTACATAACTGTGGCTATTTGTTTTCTTTTTTAAGTTACCTACATATCACAAATTACGACACACATGCAGTGGGGGCGTTGCTATTGAAGATACTGTGGAAACAAAAATTCTCAGCTGTAAACATGACACGTCATAACACCCCAAAATATATCACGAAAATACTTTTGGCCTTGAACCTCAAATCATAAGAAGGATTTCGTTTCTAAAACGTGGTATTTTTGGGATTTTCATGCAGTTAATAGTAACAGACAGTAGATAGGTCGGGTATTTCCTAATTTATCTCTTAGCAGGAACCGAAAGGACTTAGCAATTATTAAATTAAATAGGATTATATCAGGTATGAAAACATACAATCTGGCAGGTACTACAAAATAACAATACCAACAGGAATGCTGACGACAAAACGATTTCGCTTCGCCGCTGACCGACAATGAATAACAAATTTATTTAGACACACACACAGTACATTGTCACAAATTAATAATACGGAAGATAAATATATTTATTTTACGTAGGTACCTATGCTGTTCCCATAACCGCCTACCAAATTTAAAATAATTGTCATTAATAATGACAGTATTCATTGCTTCATATTTTGATATGTTCCACCTTATTATCTCATAAATTATTGATAAATAGATTGGTAGGTAGTACGTATCTATATGATTACTAAAACATTAACATTAAGACGTATGTGTGGTATATCAAGTACGAGTCGTACATTACGACATTGTTCGCCTATCATTCCCCCCCTATAAGACTATAATTTTTTTCGTCCAGTTTCCATATGCGTCGTCGTGGATTCGGGGTGAAAAAATGACCTGTTCTTTTAATTTTGTATTATCGTTCGGTATAGAGAATTTCGCGTTAATTTTTTATGATTTTTTGACCGAAAGGCAAAGGCAAATACGATTTCATGTGATCTTTGCTTATATTCAAGGCGTTGCCATTTTAGCAAATCAAAATGAAAATAATGATCATTTAACACAAAGATTTCTCATACAGGTACGTAGTTTACACAAATGGGGATCGGTATAAAAAAAGCATTGCTTAAGAAGCCCATAAGAGGAACCAATATTTTCTTAGTAATTTAACTTTCAATTAGTAAGAAACGAAGTAGGAATTCGAATAAAGCAAGCAGTCTGTGCTAATACAAAGTTATATAGGTACCTAATAGCTCTACATTATGTATGCCTACCTCTATGGAGAAATGTCAAGATTGTTAAGTCAGTTTTTTTATGAGAATAGGAACAGCACAAAAGTCCCAACTGCCCGGAGCCAGTGAGCCTATGGTATCCTCATTGTGGTATGTTGTGAGGCTGAGGGGAATTGGGAAGGGAAATACATGGAGAAGAGGAAGATTGGGAAGTTCCTACCAGGCTATATGTCTGGTCACCAAGCACTGCTAAATGCATTTCAAACAATATTTCGATTCCGAATTGTTGTCTTTCACGGGGGATTTTGAGAGTATCTACCACTCTGGTAAAGCTTGCATCCCTTCGAGTTACAGACAGACCGCTGTTTAAAATGGACCAGTGACAAAATGTAAAGAGATACATAAGTTTTTTGGGTTAACGGGATTAGTTTATTTGTTTCAGACTACACCCCTTTGGCGGCGAAAAGTTCTCAGAATTTCATTTTGCATAAAGCGGTAAAATTCCTACCAGGTTACCCGACCTGTTGGCTTTCCGTTATTTTAGCATTAAGTGGGTAAGTACGTACCTACCCAAGTAGATATACGCAAACGCGTGTGATCTTTACATAAATAAATGTATATTCTTTAATTATTGAAGACAAAATTAGCGATTCTTAAACGAAAATTTGAAACAGAAAAATGGGACTTGAACCCAGGATCAAATTTTAAGAATCGCTAATTTTGTCTTCAATAATTAAATATTACAATTTGAGGTTTCATTAATGTATTCCAAAAATAAAAAGGTGTATACATTATTTAAAATTTGTCTGCAGAAAGGTACCAGTTTAGTAGACTCTGCAGTTTACCATTCCACAGTGAATATAATTTTATCTGTTTTTTTTTTCAATTTTTGTTTATTTTATAATACCTATATTTTGTGTTTCATACTGGTTTCAAATTTAATTTGATATTTGTCTATTTTGTTTACGTGAATGCATGAATTCAAATCTTGAAAGTGGAAACTAACCCGCAGGTAGACGCGGAGAATGCAATCTTATACTATACTATAATATACGCATTTCTCTGAAATTGAATGACGTTACAGCAGTTAATATACGAAATAAATGTACGTCCTACCCAATCGGGAGTTAATTAGATGTTAGCGTTAGCGGTTGACTCCAGTATCTGTGAGGAAGTTTCAATCCTCAGTCAAATTTAAAAAAAAGTTTTAAAAGAAAATATTTGAAAATGCATGCTCTAAAATATAAATGATGTGGCAAGTGAGATAAATTTATTTGTTTATTTACGTCCTATTTGACTTTTACATGAAATTAATACAATACAGACACGTTATACTATTAAAATAATTACATAGGTAATATTTGTAGAATATTTTGAGAATCTACGATGCAAATGTGAAGGGTAGCAGAAGTCGGGGACGCCCGAGGAAGACAGGGCACGACCAAGTGAATCGGATACTTGAGTCGGGCCATGTCAAGAGTCAGAATAATAGAAGAGTATGTATGAGACGATGCATGAATGTGAATGAGGCAAGGAGTGTGTGCCAAGACCGAGTTGTTTGGCGGTCCGTCCTCTCTGCCCACCCCTGCGGGGAAACGGCATGATGGTTAGTTAGTTAGTTAATAATGGCAGAGCAAGTAGGTACACCGTATTGATTTACGAGGCCGAATGTGTGAGTTTTGGTTTTTTCAATAAATAAATTAATCTCAGTTGCTATATCATATATATTATAATTACCCAAAAGCTTGTCTATGCGATTTACGTGAACAATTAAAATTTATATCTAACTGTGACTTATAGTATCTGAAAGCCGTTTCTGTTAACTTTTTAAGGAATTAGTCTGTTCAATAACAAACATAATTTGGAATAAATAATGTTGAAACATACCTACGTACGGTTTAATAATTCTCAACTCAACACAATGACATTTCAACACACATTTATAAAGTTATATAAAGCTTAAAAAAAACTAACCTATAAACCTAACCTATTTTACCTAGTTTTTTATTGTATTTAGTACGGGTTACTGGTTTTTTATTGTATTTAGTTATTATATACATTTGAGAAATGTTTTGTCTGTTAACTAGGAGAAAATCTCGTTTTAGAACTGGCTAAATTTATATAAACTGACATTCATATTTGTACTACTAAAGTTTAAGAAAAATGAAAGGAGACCAAGAATTAAAAAAATTAAAACCTGAAGAGTAGGTGTTTGATTACCAATAATTTTGTTTCATCAATTTTCATGACATTATATAACTTTTCGAAGGTGTGTTGAATTGTCCGGTTACCCCTAGGTACATAGTAAATGTTAGTTATTAGGCTCTTCCAGACGTACGCTTCGGAGCGGCGGTACCACGCGCCACTCCAGCGCGCCGTGCAGAAAAGTAATGTCCGAAAGTAAGTTACATAAGTAAGGTTTACAAGGCAGCCCATTATGAGACTACCATGCCGCCGCTTGTATACGTGATGGCAGAGACTATTGATTGATATTTCAGATTTTAAAACTTTTAAAAGCCAGATACAAATAATATAAACATAACTTTTGTAGTAGTTTGCTGAAGGTAGTAAGAAGAAGTAAGAAGTAAGTACCTAGTAAGAAGTGGATACCGTATTGGGTAGGTGCCTACCGCTGTAATAAAATAATATCAGTTAGTTAAATTAGTTTGATGGCACCACCGCAAATATGCAATTAAACCCGGTAGTTGAATGTCTCTTGCCCCTATTTATTTAACCATCGAATTTTTATAGGCGAGGAAAATACATTCCGGTAAATAATGGTTCCCCGGAGGCCGCTTAGCGCTGGCAGCGCCGTGATTTAGGGGCGCGGGTAACGCGTTCGAATTTCAAATTGCCCTACTAGGCCGACGTAGCATCCATCAAAGGTCACAAATAATAATATTCAGGTCGGGTTGCCATGTTTTGAAAAGGTACCCAGTCTAGTACCTAGCTATGTCATTTTGGATATTTTTAAATAAAGATATTAAGATTTTCACACATTACAAAAGTATTAACGTGATTAATTTTTGGATTTTTATACCGTGTTGCACTTCCTCCTTTAGCTTTTTTTTTGAAATTTGACTTTTTTTATTATTTTAAAATATTTCAATCAATTAAAAAAAAACTATTAAATGAGGTTCTCAATTATATTAGCGCTTTCTATGAAAGAGCAGATTAAGAATTCTTAAGTACGACCATAAAAATAAATAAACGTTGCTTAGTGACATCTAACGTTGAGTAGACAAGAAGTCTATCGTAGTGCAGTTTCCTACAATAATTATTTTATCATGTTTGCCAACTTACTCACTCAAAAAAGAAAAGTGGGATGAACCTCTCGAAATTTTAAATGCCAAAAGTGACAGCGCACTTCGTATATCTGTGGGTTTAAGGTTATGAGAGTTTATTTTTGTTTTATATTTGTGAGTTCTTATTCATTTTATCTTAGAGTATCCTAATAATTACACATCAAGATGTCAACAAACGAAGTAAAGCCGGTTAACGAAGATGATTTGAAAGACCTGAAATCTAGAATGAAAATGATATCGGATGCGGATCCTGCTCAATATCATAATGAATTTTCATTGAGACGGTATCTAAGAGCATTCAAAGATGTTGATAAAGCATTCCAAGTAAGTTTTTTTATTTTTTATAATACCATAATTTAATAAAAAAATTACACATCAGGATAAGGAAGACATTCATTCGATCAATCTAACATATGGTTATCTTTGATATTAGATTAGGTGATTGATAAAAATTGCCCATAAAACCCTTCAAAATCGTAATATTTTATTCTAAAGAATTTGTGCAAATTTAACTTCATGTTCTGATACAATGCTCCATGTTGCATGCTCATGAAAAATAATGTAACCTCATCTATAAATTGTACAGGTTTTGGTAAACCAATTCTTTCAATACATTTGGCATTTGAAACAAAACCTGTTTAAATTTATTACACTATATATTATTATGTGAATGTGATGAATTATCTATGCTGCAATCACATTTCTAGATGGTTTCCTGTATGTGTTAAGATTATCAAAACATATGGAAATGTAAAAAAAATGTTATCAAGATAAACCAATTTTTTAATGATTACCCATGTTTTAACATGTATTTTAAAATCACTCTAAACAATCTTATTCTGATTCATCGTTATTACTTTCCAGGCTATATTGAAAACTAACAAATGGCGACAGGAGTATGGAGTGGCAAATCTAACCGAGGAGACGGATGAAGTGAAAAAACACATGCTCGGAAAAAAGGGACGTGTGTTGAGACACCGGGACATGAGCGGAAGACCTGTTGTTTACATTCCTGCACGTAATCACAATGTCAATGACAGAAACATTGACGAACTTACTAAATTCATTGTTTACTGCTTAGTAAGATATTTTTACATACCTTTTATTTATGGATCTCAGAAGTACATAACTACTACTTGAGTAGATTATTTTTTTAAATTATGATGTTTTGTGTGTTGCCATAGTGCTTATTGCCATTGAAATTCCAATCAGTTGTAGAGCATTGCATTTTATCATTTGTCCCGGGCTTCGTAAACATTAAATAAGAACCCTATCAGCTAATAAAAAGACACTTAATTTTGTTTGACTTTAGTAATAAAAATATGACTTTCAACAACTGACATTACTACTCCATAAATAATTTTGTTACGTTAACCACCTGTTTTGTTAATATTGGTTATTACAAAATAGCGATAGGATTAGGGTAGGTACTTTAAATCTAGGTACCATAATTAACTGGTACCTAATTTTGACCAGCATTCTGACTGACCACAAAAATAATAACATTTCACCCCTCCCAAATCCACAAACAATCAGGGTAAGAACGCATGTCGTAATATCTGCTACTCAATGGTGTCGGCTGCAGTAAATGAAACTACCCTGCATTAATTACTTTACAAGTAATAGTACAGAAGTAAGGCATCGGTATTTTGTACAATAAAATACTTCGCAATAACCCAGTCATATATGCGATTGGTAGTAATAAAATGCGTATTTCTTGTCTAAGGTACATGTTTTTTAACTACAATTTACAAGTATAATATATTATACTATTTATTGAAAACATTTTATTATCATTTTAAAGATTATGAAGTTGGTTGCATTTGATGTGCCTGCACGGATTGATGTTAGCTGAGTACTTGAGCGACATTATTATGCTTAGGGTTTTTCTCTTGTGGTCAAAGTTGAATTTACCTGAGTATGAAATTATTGAAATGGGATTGGTTTATTTGGTAAAAAAAAAAACTGGATTTAGGGGTAATTGACAAAAACCCGATTAAAATGTTCTTGAGCATTCCTATTTCCATTGAATGTGGTCTTATTTTTGAAGTAACATTGAGTTGGAAGCATAGACATTCAAATTGATAGACCAACCAATCAGGAAAAGGGTAAAGTAATTTTGTCCAATTTGAATCAGTGGGTCCTCAGCATTAATATCTCTTAATATCATTAATTGATTGGTGCGAGGAAATCCTTATAACTACTTGATATTAATGTTTACATAATTCAACCTTACTTTACAACATAGATGCGATTCCAGCCTTTCAATCTGTATATTTTTATTTTGTCGGGGAGGGGATAAGACCTAAATACTAGTTTTCTTATCCTGCTATGGTCAGAAAGCTGCTTTGTGGCTTTTGGGTTGCATTGTGTTCGATACAGAATGGTTACCGCCGCCCCGGGAACCATTTAGCCAACATCCCTGCCATAGGTCACCCCAAGTAGTTCGCCACGTTTGGTACAATTTATTATAAAAACATCAAAAATGCTAGGGAAAAAAAGTTTTCATGAGATGAAGTGGCGTCACTCTATTAAAGTCACTTGAAAAAACGCGAAGCTGCACATAAATGGACCTCGTTAACAAAGGGCGGTCCTGATGCACGCACACCGAACTGTGCACGGTCCCTCTACGCCCTTTAAATACTGCGCGAAAAACGATCTCAACTCTCTCTCTTCCGACATCTACTCTGAACGCTTCACTCTGGACTGCTTCTTCCCGCTGAAATCACTACAACCGCCTTTGACTTCCGACCTTGCGCTTCCTTGGATTACCAACTGCTCTCTCCTTGGATATACGACATCACAGCGACCGGACCAGGCCCTGAACATATAGCAGCTCACCGACTAGAAAACCCAGCACCCCGTCAGTGTAAAGGACTCCGGTCCGATACACATACCCGCCTCCTAAATTGGGAAATTAACTTGTTCGTAAAATATTTTTATTTTTGTTTTACAGGAGGAAGGGTGTAAAAAATGTTTTGAGGAGGTGGTTGACAATCTCTGCATTGTGTTTGACCTGGCCAACTTCAGCATGGGCTGCATGGACTATCAGATGATTAAGAACTTGATCTGGCTCCTCAGTCGCCACTACCCCGAGAGACTCGGCGTCTGCCTCATCATCAACTCTCCCACCCTGTTCTCCGGCTGCTGGGCCGTCATCAAAGGATGGTAAGTTGATGCTTATAATGGCTGAATCACTTAAGTTAATCCAACAAGACGGACAGACTTTCATGTCATTTTCACTTCACCGAGTGCAAGCTGAGCTGAGCATCAAATAGAGACACAATGGGAACAATGTCCAACAACTGGAAATCAAATTTACTTTTTTGAAAGCATGGCTGTCAAAAGAACACCAATAATATGATGTATAGAGTTTTTGCCAAAAGTAGGTATGTATGTCCAAATTTTAAATAAAAAATGGCGATAAATAAAATGTTGGCAAGAAATTTGTATTACCATTATGAGGGGGTACCTAAAAGAAACCGAACTGATGTTGCGGGGGGCTTAGTTTTTGTAGTACCGGGACCTGCCCATAGGACTGTGTACAGCTGCCTTTCCTCAGTCAGTATACTAGGCACTGCCCTGGAGAAGTCGTCCATTCGGCCGGTGTGAATTTTTTGGTAATGGTTGTTTTGTGTGCTCATCGTTTTTGCGATGGCTGATTTTCATGAAGAGTGTGCGGCCATGAAGTTTTGAAAACTGGGACAGAAACTCTTGAAATGTGTAATTCTTGGGCAATAACATGACCTCTTTAAAACAAAAATGTCTGGTAATATTTATCTTTCTTTAAAAAAAAAAATAGATTACTTTGCAATAATTTTGCTTTTAATCTTTGTGATGAGCTTATTGGAGTACTACAATATTTTTGCAATTTAAAAATAGCAGGCTAGTAAGGTAATGTATTCATCACAAACTTTTGATAATATTATTTGAGTGGAATTGGTTTTATGAGCATGGAGGAAAATGATTGTAACTAATTAAGTTAAAATCAGATATAAAATATAAATGTGGGAATATATTCCACTTTGAGCAAGTATTGTTATATTCTAATAAAATTGGTTCGTAAAAGAGATTAATATTTCCTTTTCTTTTCAGGCTCGATGAAAACACTTCAAGTAAAGTTTTCTTTGTGGGATCAGAGATAGAACTGTGTAAATACTTGATACCTGACATGCTGCCTACAGATATGTAGATATTAATTACCACTGTACAAACAATTTGTTGCCATGCTTTACTTACCTCATTACATTCCTTCATATTGTGATTTTAGTAAAATTATTGGACAGTTCACGGTGTATTTTTACACTTTATCGAAGAACTGAAATTTATCCATTAAAATAAATGAATTTATTAAAGACCTTGCTTGATAGCCCATTCAATAGAATGCTTGCCAATGGCTTCATAGAATAAAACAATTTTAAACACTTATTAATCCTTTGGAAAGGTTAATTAGTTGAACTCGTCCAATTTACCAGACTTCCCTTTTGGATGCATAATTTGACCAAAACCCAAGGTATGTAAAGGACATCACCATCCCGCCCCACAACGCTGCCCAACCGGGTGGCGCCATAGCTCCCCTGCCTTTACACTGTACAGACAGACACTCTCTTGTGAAGTGTCACAAAAATCACCACTGAATGAATTAATCCAAGTCGTCCAATGCTTTACATATCCTTTTTTTTGCTGCATCCAAAAGGTTAAAATTGTTTAATTTTCTTTTTTCTTCATTTACTATGTAAACATGAAATTAGATTATTTTAATTGTACAGGTAAAAATTAGTTGAATTTCACAGCTATTTTGGCAAACTAGTTAAATAATTTGTTTGTGTTATGTATAGACACAGTTTTATAATTTTTTAAAACTAAGCTTTAAAAGCTATTCGAGGGTTACAATTACTTGCTTTTATTTTATTACTTTTATCTGTACTTAATGCTTTCCATTTACCTCCGGGGTGATATAAAATATTGTTTTGTTGGATAAGTATTAATTTTTAAAATGTTATTTTTTTCTAAATAACTAACTAGCTTAAATGCATTTACCCTTCTTTCGATATGTCTGTCAGCCTTCCCATCTCTCATAAACAAGCTCCCTAAATACACAAACTCATCCACCTGCTCCAAGTATTCCTCATTCATAACTATAATGCACACTGTTTTCGTGCTCTCTCTTTCAAACACCATTACTTTAGACTAACTTACATTCATCATTAACTCATTCTTCATACATACTTGGTTCATCCTAGACACGAGAGACTGTAGATCTTCCATACTGTTAGCAATCAGTTATTTTTTTCACTAAACCTATTGGTTTTCGTTTGTTTAGGTTGCAGAATTAAATGTTCTGGCTTTTTGTTATCTACCCCAAACATAAAACAATGGCAAAGAATAGTGAGAATTTAAATGTTTCATATTTTTGCATACATTTTGCTCAGTATTATTATTTTGTTTATCATTTAAAAGTGTTTATCTGTAAGGGATTTTATTTGCGGAGATTAACTTAAATAAACTAAATTAAATGTATTTTAACCAGCATCAGGGCAACCTTACCATAGTTAATTATTAAGTCCTGATTCAAGTATATTTATAAAATTAATTATAAATTGAAACCCAACCAAAAAATTCTACAAAACTAAGATTTATGTGTGTTTTAATTATACTTCATTTCTTGCTAGGTCGCCAGTTTAAAAAACTGCTGAGATGTTCCAATCAAAAGTTGGCGATATGTAAATAAAACTGTACACGAGTTAATCTTTGAAAGCTGATTTGCAATTATTATAGTAATGAGTAATGAATAATATTTTTTTGTTTTTGAGCACATAACTTGGAATTGCAAAATCAAACTAGATTTTTGTTGATGAAGCTTTTATTTCGAGAAGGTATTTAGAATAAATATCTCTGATTTTTGTTCTCATTCACACTATTGGTTGAAGTTGCAATATTTTTTATGTTTTATTCTGAGATAAATTAAAATGACTTATTTCTCTAAAATCTGCATCCTTGATGCTAATGCAGGGTGTCCGGGGGTAAAGTGCACTAACTTCGGGAGGTGATTCTACATGATGGTTGGAATAAAAAAGATAAATAACTTTTTCCAAAACTTTTTTTTCTTACACAAAAATACATACCTACTAAAAATCCTTAGTGTGAAGTACAAACTTACCCGATAAATTCGCTGTGAGCTTGGCGAGAACGAGGTGGCAACTTTGTGATCGGCCCATATTCATTGAAACCGCATAGAACCGAGTGTTAGACGATTACAATTTGTATGTTTTAAACCAAATTCAAAAAAGAACTGTTCCAAAATTAACTGAATTTAGTTACACTTTTAATGTTAAAGTTATTTAACTAATATCGTTGCTTTTGACTAATTTAACAATAATTAATTAATTTAAATACAATTTAACTAATGAATGTCTGCCCATTCTTCGTGGGTGAAGCGAGACATTGTAACAGTAATTAAAATTATGCACAAATTAAAAGTAAGTCTTTCGAGAAAACGTGCACTGAGTAAAGATGTTCTTTCTGAGTAAAGATGTCATTAATAAATGCGCACTAAGATAAATACACACTACATTAACAAGTTTTGATTAATGCAATCGAGTTTTAAATTAAACACTGAAATATTAAATTATCAGATACTTTGCGAATAAAATAAAAGTTTTTGATATGAAGCGCGGCAAATAAATAGACTGACGGAACGACAGCGTTTTGGCGCTGGACAGTAGATTTAGCAACAGCGCAAAAACAATAATGCCATGCCAATGCAATAATTTTACGATTTTACCTAAAAAGTACCCCTAAAAGTTGGAATATCGAAAAAAGTCATTCATCTTTTACTTGTACTATCACGTAGACTCACCTCTCGAATTTATTGCACTTTACCCCGGACACCCTGTATAAACCTTAAAGTTCAAAATTTAAGAGCAATTTTCTGTAATTTAAAGTGTACTTATTAATTCATCATTACTTTATTATATATTGATGAGATGCAAAGACAAATATAACAGGCAGGGATCACACGCTTGCTTTCGTCTGTCGGTATTCGAAATACACAAACTACCTACTGTGTTGTTTTGTAATGTTTCTTTCTATAAGAAGTACGCAGTTCACACTGCTTGAAGCTGGCGATACTGACTGCTACAAGCAGTCCGTGTATTCCTTGTCATACATTTGCTATATTGAGAATCATTACCTCCTAAGCCCCCCTTATTCTTAATAATTTCCTGGTAGGTATTAAAAACATTAGCATTTAAGACTTTGCACTAGTCAATTAACCTTGATGACACCTGCAGAACTTGGTATTCAACAACTTATGATTAATAGGAAATATTTATTATTGCTTTAAAAATGTTAAATAAGTAATGACAAAATACAGTTTTATTACTCCATTAGACTACAGATTATCCGGAGCGGAAGTGAAAAAAGTCACAAATCAAAAAAAAATCGTAAACGCTTTAACTTGGTCTTATGCAACATAGTTTTCATCCAAATTTTCCAGTTTGACCTCTTTTACCGGCCTTTAGGTCTTTGTGTAAAATTAAATGCTATTTTGGAAATGTTATTAAAAACTTTCAACTATCTCAGTTAATTCACAGCCTGGTTGAATTGACCTCTGATATTCAGATGTTTACTGTATTGTATTTATAATGTACTTTATATTATAGAAAGAAAGACAACTCAATTCTTTAGTAAAATATAACCATTATTTTCTAAATTCTGCTCATTGTAAATTTCCGTATTCTTCTGTGTACTTCTGTTTATCCAAGTCATCGATTGATGGAGTGATTCTATTCTACAGGTGTCGCTTAAACTATAATCATTGTCATTTGAACAATAATCGTGGTCAATGTCCCTGAACCTAATTATATTATCGTGATGTACATACATAAATATCTCTTAAAAGTAAACAATAATAAACGCAATCCTTTGCTCACATAACTGTTCCATTACTGTAATTCAATGTGTTAAATAACTCAATGTGTTAAATAACTCTGTTACATCCAAGCAAGCTTACAATTCCTTAAAATTTGTGCAAAAATCTATTTTATCACTTTTTTCTATAATAGTATCCATAATAATTAAAAGCCTTAAATAGTTATTAGACTTATTAAAATAAACGGAAAAAAAAAAACTTATGAAGAGCATACCTCTGAGAGCTCCACTATAACCTTTCTTTCTGATAAATACTCTGTGTATGAGAAAGAAGGGAAGGTTGCAACCGAGCTTTCAGCGGTAATATAATATTATTGAAGAGCAACTTTATAAACAACTAAAGAAGGTTACGTTTTGTGGTACAAAACAGAAATTACAAAAATGAAATATTTAAATTGTTATAGATACATTATTACATTTTATGCGATAGATTTATTGTTCACCAACTCATTCAATGATAAAAGATAATGCTGGGTTTTAATTTTAAACTGCACATAAATTTAAGTAATAGTAAAACTAGTGTGTAATGGTGTATTAGATTAGTTATTGAATACCGTTACCATAATACTAAATATAATAAAGTACCTCACCGGTTTCATGAAATGTGAATATTGTTTTATTTTTGCTGACACAATCCTACTACAACTAACATTGACATTAACAATTTAGTTTATTAAAAAATAAAAGAAATACGGCATAAAAGGAAAGGAATTAAAATGGTTTCAAAATTATTTAAGCAACAGACAGAAAAGCAACTAAGATAAGTAACAATGTATCAAATCCGATTTAAAATATGCTGGGGGTACCGCAAGGATCGGTATTAGACCCGATATTGTTTATACTCTACACAAATGATAGTAAAAATACTAAAACATAGTAAAATGACTATTTGCAGACGATGCACTAATTTATATTGCAGAAGAAAATTATGAGGAATCCAAAATGGCTCAAACGAAATAAACTAAAATTTACTGTTAGTAAGACCAAATACATGAATATAGACAGAAAAAACTAAAGCTTTATATTAAGGCGATGCACTACATCGTGAAATATTTTGAATCGAGCCGCCATCAATAACACTCCTTACGTAGATGGCGATAAGGCTTAAATTCCCGCTTAACACCATCCAGCTGTTTTGATTTAGGCAAGAAAAAAACATGGCCAAAAAGTGCCATTTATTTTATTTTGTAGATGTTCAGGCATAAATATTTAAATGTTTTCCGATCATTTTATAAATAACTTAATTTCCCACATTATACAATAAAACCATAACCGAAAATAGGTTCGTAAGTAGGAAATTTTGAACTTTAAAGCAGTTTTCATAGGCCTTATGAATTATTTTTTTCTGGGCTTATAAAAAGACTTATCTAAAAAATACTCGATTATTTAAAAGGCCAAGATGAATTCTACTCGCAGTATTCAATTAAAGCATCTGAAACATTTCTAGGCGACCAAATTTTCAAACCAAAAACACATGATTTTGCATTACTACGTATGGCATCGCCTTAATGAAGAAATTATAAAAAAAGTGGAAGATATTAAATATCTAGGCGTCATTATAGACTCAAAGCTGAACTTTTAAAATAATATACAATCAAAAAAATTTCATTCCTTGTCAGAATACGAAACAAAGTAAATAAAGAAACATGTCACATAATATATAATACAATTATATCACCACATTTAAATTACTGTTCAAGTCTTATTTTTCTCTGCAACGAAGAGAAAATGAAAAAATGCAAATACTGCATAATAAAGCAATGTGAATAATAACTCAAGTGCAACATATACACACAGATAAGCGACATGTTAAATGAGCAAAATTTTATGACGGTAAAACAAACTATATATTTGAATGTACTTATTTTTAAACATAAAATTAAAACATGGATGATGTCCAAGGAACTGAATAGAAAAATAAATTACAACCACGAGATACACGGGACGTGAAATGCAAGGAAAATCAGATTGTCAATAAGAAAAAAATCAAGTTTAAAAGAGTTTAAAGAGGAATTGAGAAAACATATTTTCCTCAAATATTGATGTTTTTTTTGTGACGTATAATATGTACTTACATTTAAATATTTAAAGGTCCATTATTTGCCAATTACTGTTTTTTTTTTTTTTTAATTTTCCTAAAACTATTAGCACACACGACGATGTAACTTTAGATTAATAAATAAAAAATAAAAAAACTAAAGTTTTATTAGCCCATGCTGATTTTGTTTTTCATACATTTTTCGAAGCAAGGTTAAAATCGCATTGCGAATTATTAAAAAATGATAATATTAGAATGCTCGCATGTTCCCAGAGACCCATCGGCGTTCCACTGGTTGAACAACTATTTCTTTGAAAACAATGCATATATTTTTAGAATGCTCGCATGTTCTCCAGAGACCCATCAGCGTTCCACTGGTTGAACAACTATTTCTTTGAAAACAATGCATATATTTTTAGAATGCTCACATGTTATATTTTTATAATGCTCGCATGTTCCCAGAGACCCATCAGCGTTCCACTGGTTGAACATCTATTTCTTAGAAACCAATACATATATTTTTACAATGCTCGCATCGGCATTCCACTGGTTAGACTGTGGCATCCCTAATCGGGGTATGTTGTGAGGCTGAAGGCAGTGTGGGAAGGCAGGAGGTGGGGTTGGTTAAAACCATTTCGATCTGATTGGTGATCTTCACTCTAATATTTTTTCTTTACCTTTTTCTAATGCCTTCTAAATACTCATAAATCGTGTTTTGCTCATGAAATGGTCAATTTACTATTCTATATGTATAATTCAATATATTTACATGGTCTGAAAAATAAAATAAAGAAAAAACAAGTAACGAGATGTGAGCGTGTTTTCTGATTTAAAAGTCTGGCCAGTCAGGCCTAAACCTTTAAAATGCCGAGCTCCGTGACCTAATACCTCTGTTGTGTGCTGAGGACAAATTTCCCACAAACTGAAAGTATTTATATCAGTTTACTAATTGGATACAATTTTTTGTAGCCAATAGATACTTGCGAATTTAAATTTTCTGTAACAAATTGGTATAAGCAATAATTAGTTGCCTGAAATATCCATACAAATTGAAAATATCTCTCGGGCAAAAATAAATGCCGCTGACGGGAAATTTTTACTCGGTAGATATTTTCAATTTGTATGGATACTTCAGGCAACTAATTATTGCTTATAATAATATGTTATCCTTTGTGCTATGCATAAAAATCTTGTCTTATAAACATTAGTTTAACATTAAAAAAAAAAAAAATCTTTTGTGTTTTATCATCAAGTTCAAATGGGAGCGATATACGATGTCAAACAAGTGTAAGAGACAGAGCATGTGGTTAAATGGGCTAGAAACAAAATGTTCCCGAGTGGAAGATACTCTCAATATCGCCCTGGTGTAAGACTACCATTCAGAATTGAAACGTTGCTTGAAATGGCTTTGGCCGTGTTTGGTGACCAAACCATAATAGCCAGGTACTTTCCCACCTTCCTCCTCCTATCTCCTTCCCCTCCCTGCTAAATTTAGCCTCACAACATACCCCAATTGGGCATACCATAGTCTCACTGTCTCCAGACGGTTGGGAGCAGTTGGGACTCTTGTGCGGTTTCACATAAAAATAATTTTATTACTCTGCTTCAAACAAGAGAATGGCTTCAGGGACGTCGCCAGCTTGCAAGCTAGGAAGGAGGGCAGCTAATTATTTAATTATTTTTATGGAGCTTGTAGGGAAGGAACAAGGAAGTAGTCAGAATGAACTAGAAATATTTTGCGTATACCGACGTTGCTCAGGGTTATGAACAGGGCCGTTTTAAGTCGTGAAGAAGCCAAAAATATTCTTTTGCATTTGAAATGGTCAAATAAAATTTCAATTTATGTAGATTATCTAAATACCTAGATATATAAAGATACTTAAATTTGTTACAGTAAAAGCGCTGCAAGCAAAATTTAAAACATATCAGCTTAACCGGCTAGTAGCTGAGTGAACAAATGAGTCAAATGCCCATCCAAGCGCCACGACTTCAAACCACTATTGTCTCCATCATTGAAACATTTTCTACTTACACAAAAATGTGAAATCCTCAAAGTGTATCATTTTGGAACCTTGCTGGGGCCTCTCCAACGTTGGGGCTCTATGGACAATTTGGTTTGTTATTTTATTGTTACCGTGACGACGTGTTAAGCTGCCCCTCTTGCCGACGCCCATGAATGGTTTCCATCTTAAAAGCGTCTCCAGGTAAATCCATAACTGTGATTTTATCTTTGCGAGTCCCCAATTTAATTAGCATTAGACTCATAATTTCTTACTAGTCAAATAATAAGAAATTAACAAGTGATGTTGGATTGCCTATTTATTTGTGTCTAAAATGCTTTCTAGTAATGTAGGAGCATACATAAGTACCCGTCAGCTATGTTATACTTTTCTCTGGGTTTTGTAAACATGTGTTAAAATTTATTTGAGACACCGTAAAAGAAAACTGTTCTTGAGTTCGAAAAATATTTTTTTTATGCTCTTTCATGCCCTTAACTCATAACTCATGCTCACTATAATGTGAACCTTCATTAATCCAAACCACCGGGTAACGGGGACAGGGTGAGTGGGTGGAACCACCGGGTGACGGGGGCAGGATGAATGGATGGAAAACACTAGTCCTTCAGGCTAATTTAAAATCATGTGGTCTCATAAAAATCTTTGTATCTCCCTTACTGTCACGACGAGAAATATGATCTAAACAGTGTTAAAAAGAGAAAACACCTGGTTTATATTCAAATATAGAAGTTAGCCACCGAAGAATTAAAATGTACACCTATATGAAACCAAAGGTTAGGAACGCAATTTGAAAAAAATTATGAAACTTGACGACTAGGTTTGTAATTTTAGTTACAAAAAACGTAAGGTGAGCCATTTTTCACCAAAATTTACGTAAATTGCCTACTTTTTCAGTAGGCAGTGAGGAATATCGATGATATTGAATGATAAAGGTGATTTTCAATCTAAAACAGTTTGGTAAGGTATAAGAGCTATTACTAAAGTTCTAGTGTGAGAACAGTTTGTTTTCAGTGGTTAGTTCATCATAATTTCAACTGTCCTGACTCCAGCAAAATAAGTACTACTGACAATTAGTAAGTACCATGCTGATTGAAGTGGGAAATTTTATCAAAAATCAACTTATAAATTAAACCCATTGTTAAATTGATTAAACCTGCATAAAAATAAACTGCCAACATCACCACAACAGTAGTTTGGTTTTGCAAAGAAAAAATAAATACATTCCTCTATTAAAATCATAGACAGGTGTAATTTTGGTGATATTTAAGCTTATGACCTATATACGGATTTATGTGCTAAGCTCAACATTCCAACCAAGCCGAGCTCAAAAAGCAACTTAAAGAGCAGCAAGGCCCGGTATATCAGTCAGTCCCTATCCTCGCTATGCGCGACATTCCTCGATCAAATTTAAGCGGGCTACATCGTCCGCTTAAGTCTTGGAAAGCCGCAGAATAGTTTTCTTTTTAGACACCGAGGCGCTAGCAGTAACAAATGTCAAGTATAACATTTACGTACTTCCATCTCACCGAAATGCATGTAAATTGCATAGTTTTATCAATATGCTATCGATGAGGTATGTTGACATTATCAATTGATAATAGTCTGATAAGAGGAATTTTTCAACACCAGGACAGTGTTTTCAGAGATTTTTTGTCAATTTCATGAATAGTGCATTGACTCCAGTATAACAAATAATAAATAAAATAATTAAAACACTTTGATCAAAGACAAAAAATTACAATGGAAATATGTTTAAGACAGGGTTATTCACAAAATTAATTTGATTATTAATAATATTTAAATTTCTATTAACATTTTTGTCTTTGATCTTCTAAGCACCTCCCCTTTCCACCTCTCACCCCTCCCCTCCCCCCCCCACACACTACTTCCTTTTCTACCCACACCTGTCTCTATATACTTGACAATTTAGTTTTTAGTACATTAATTGTCCTGATGAAGAGAACATCGTTCTCGAAACATGTTGACTTTATATAAAAAATAAAGATTATCGTGGTAAAAACAAAGTGTTTTAATTATTTTATTTATAAAATGGTGCCACAAAGTGAATTTGCAAAATTTAAACAATAATATTTAAAATTAGTATCATAGCGTATGGAGTGGAAAACTTTATCATAAAAATTGTAAATTAGCCCGCCTAAAACGTTTGATATTTCGAAAGCTCTCGATCTCCCGTTGACAGTAGAGAGCACAGATGTACCACTCACGTAGATAGTAATTTGGTATCACATAGAAAGAACATTCCTCTATTACAATCAAAGACAACACATGTAATATTACTAATAAGTAGGCTACCGATCTATATACGAATTATGTTCCAAGCCACGCTAAGCTCATCATTAGCTTTAAATCAACCAGTAACTGGGTCATAATATAATCATTGGTAAGTCCACAGTGTCCGATTTGAAAAGTACAAAGAATTAAATTTTCGGCCATCTACGTTAAAAGGTTCTGGAAAATGAAAAACTCTCAAATGTTGCCAAAATCCAGCTGTTTCTTAATGATTCCAGAAATCAGAAAATTTCGAACAGGCTCAGTTTTGAATTGTTTGGATTACAGAGATTATAGTGTATGTACCAGCCGATACCAGAACCACTAGTTCTCAGGATAAAATAGGAATTCAGGATAGTTAAAACAAGGGGTTATTTTCTATTTTATTTTATTCTCACCTTCAAAGCTCACAATGAATGACAGAATAAAATTTTGACTTTGTATGACATATTTCACATTTACACTTTAATATACATAATTAAATAATTAACATAAAATTAGTTCATATGGGTAATAAATATATTAACACAGGATAGGAGTATTGAACAATAATCATTGTTATTGGAACAAATGATAGAGAATGGCCGAATAAACCAAATTTAAATAATGATTTTATTGCAATTCCATTTGGCCATGGAGATAAATCATTCTTTTTCAGATTCATCCTAACCTCACCGTCAAGTCAAATCGCTAAATAAAAAATGTTTGAACATTGGAAGTCAATTTTGCTAATATTAAATATTCAAATAAGAAATACTTGATTAAAGAGATACTAACGAAATCTGGTGATGGATGGTACACAATACAAAAAAATTATAACAAAATTACATTATGTTTTTCAATATTACATCCAGAAATTAGTGCCATTGTGATTTATGTACAAATTTCGAAAGTCTATTTTGTGAATATGTTTTATGAATGAAGAGAATATCATTTTTTTCCGTTTACATCAAAATTGGCAGTTAATAAAAATATCTAAAAGAAATTATGTACATCATAATTTGAGTGTAGGTTATATTATTAGTTCCAAGTGATAGAGGAATGGTATGAACATTACTGACTAAATCACATGCGATCATTGAAGCATCCACTAGAGTTAGATTGATTACAGAATTATAGAAATATATTCCAGGGCAATTCCACCGCTTCTGTTATAAGATTACAAAATGCTAGTCAAAAGTAAAAAAGAGTTAAAACCATTGGTCTTTCATATTTCATTCAGTTCATACAAAACATCACTCATTATGTATTATAAGCACTTACCTAATACACACATGTCATGTGACTACATAAGCTGTTGAACACGGAACTTACGCTTGTGCTCAGAGACTAATCTTGTATAAAACTGTATTTTCCACAGAAAATACCTTATAAATGCACCAATCTGGAAAATTCTCTAAACACCATTTAACACTATCAATAAATACATGATTACAAATGAAAGGAGACTAAAATATTATTATTCTCGGCTGTATTTATGTTCTATGTAGTATTGAAATACAAAATATAAATATATGACATATTTAATCAATGATAATACACATTTGCCTATGACTATGCAATTCCAAATTCTACCTACTTAAGTATGCATTCAGAATAAATAGAAATAGGTTATTGATCATTTTACTTGATGCAGTATATTCGTAAATAGATTAGGTATTCAGCGGGCATGAGTATTTTGAAGAACTCGCTCTTTTACAAGGATAAAATATATCATTGTAAAGCTGCTGTGATGCGATTATTCATATACATGAAGGTACATACATATATATTTATTAAACAATTATTATTATTTTCATTCTTCGTATCGATTTGTTCGTTCTGTGAGTCATACTAGGAGTCGAATGTCGAGAGATATCTTCGATGAGGAAAAATGAACTCTACAGCATTGCAGTCCTGGAATACAGTTCCTGATCACACCACCTAGCCTTTCCGCAATACAAGAATTATAAATTCTGTGTTTTTTTTAAAAGAATAAGATTCGTCGTTTCATTCAGTTAAAAATGATGTGATGATTCTATGGAAAACGTTTCAAACATTTATTGAATTACGCAGGACATTTTATATAGAACACAGATAATATTTAACTATATTATGGCTTTACATGTCACATACAAGACTGGCTCAGCCCTTTATTTTATTACCCTGTGAATAACCTTACACATAGACAACCTGTATATAACATGTATCTTTTCCAAAACTTATCGGTGTGAACAGGGGTGACCAACATTAAAAAGGATGTTACGACTAATACTTCACTGCAATATAATATTGTGAAAGCAGAAATTGGTAACATTATGCAACCTGAATAAAGGCAGTGCATATGTAAAAACATTGTTTATGGTAATAAAGTATTTCACTTTCGTTTCGGTATGTTCTGCATTTCTCACAGCCATTCAGATTAATGTTTTCTGAGTTTTCGAGTCATACATTATTTATACAATGGCAAAAATTGAACCGGAATCGGGAATTTCAGGCATATTTAACTACGCAAACAATAGTCAGAGCAAAAAGCTAATATGTAAATATTTTCTACAGAATTTTTGGACTCTACTGCTCTTGGTTATTGTCACAAAATGATTCTTTTCATTTCTCTCTCTTTCAACTCTGTCCTGTGCAGTCTGGCCTCATACATATTATCATTGCTATGTTTTAAATTCTGGTTTTCATAACACATTATATTACAAGACTATGTAGAAATGAAGATTGATAAAACTAATTCATTGACTTTAGGAATAATGCTTTCAGATCAAAATAAACTAAATTATTCGTTGTCTTCATGAGCATTACTTCCAGAATTAACATATATACCAAAAGAATTATCGTCTTACGTGTTAATCACATTATCACCATTTCGCTTGATAAAACTAATCATTGTATTCTAAACACTCTAAATGCTAAAAAATCTACTATATACATTTATTTATTGTTTATTTTATTATGACAATTTCCTTTACATGATACAAACAAAAGAATATACGGTAATAATTTCAAGATTTCATAAATTAATCAGTTCGAGGATACGCTAGTGAAACCTTTACATGATGATTATTGGAAATCCTTAAATATTTTAATCAGTTGAATATTTAAGGAATACTTTACCTTAATAATAGACCGATGTTAGGATTAATAATGTAGTTAGAATGTGATGTTGAAGCCATATTAATAAAATATATTCACATGTAAAGCTACCGTATATATTATTTTCAATAGAACCCTATATATTCCACAAGTATCGTCCTACTTCGACAAAGTAGTACATAGAACATCATTTCTTTTTGGCATTCTCTGCGATAATCTTACAAATATCTAGTAGCCACGGGGGCTGCCTGGCGGTGTTGGCTGTATTGGGGGGCACGTCAGGCTCTAGCGGGGGCGGCGGCGGGGAGGCCTTCTTGGTCCTGGGCAGCGTGGTTCTGGGCGGGGACTGCTGCTTGCGGGGGGCGCGCACCTTGCTGCTTGTGCCCTCGCTGTCCCGCTCCACCAGGCAGTGCGTGACTAGTTCCTTCAGTAAGACTGACTCGTTGGAATACTGGGTGAGAAGTCGGATCAACGTCTCACGGTGGCCTCTGGAGAGGGTGTCCAGGGCCGTCGGGTTGAGGTTGGGTGGTGAGGTGTTGAGAGAATGGCTCTCCTCCTTGAGCTTGTTGAGTGGGGTGGTGCCGGTACTGGCGGGCTGCTGCTTCTTGACTGGGGCCGGGTTGAGTGACTGAGTTTCCTCCTCCCAAGGGGGGGGCTGGCTGTGGGGCAGGGGGGGGTGGGTGGAGGGGGCGGTGGAGGAGCTTGATGCCAGTCAGTCGGCGAGCAGTCCCTGGGAGACGGCCAGCAGCTGATCCTTGAGTACCCTGAACGATGGTCTCTCTTCAGGGTTATGTGACCAGCACTTCCTCATTATCTATAAACATAACACAAATATTGTCTTAAAAATTACATCTACATAATTGTAAAATTTCATTTTGAGTCGTGTCAGAAACAATAATCTAGGAACAAAAAAGCAAAGATAGTAAATGATGTTGTTTTTTAATTTGACCTTATATCCTAAAATATACAAATACAGTAGAACCTCGTTAATTCGAAATCCACGGGACATCAAAAATCAAATTTCGAATTAACGAATTCCCACGTAATTCGAAATTTTATGAAAAAAAAAAAAAAAAAAACGCCGAAAATCGATTTTCTCGGCCGCCTCTTCAAATCCGGGTGGTATTTTAGTTGTAAATTCGTATTAATACCAATTATTTCTTTATTTTCGCGGCCGATTACCGTAGCGGCGGGCCCTTTAAATTCAGATATTAGCAATAAATTCGTGAAAATGCTATATATTTACGCGTAAATCGAGATTTCGCTGCCGATTTCGGTCGCGGCCTACCCTTTAAATTGAGATATTCGTAAAAATACTATATATTTCCGCGTAAATCGAGATTTCGCGGTAATTTTCCGTCGCGGCCAGCCCTTTATTTCAAATATCTGAATTTAAATTCGTAAAAATACGATATATTTCCTCGTTAAACGAGAATTCGCGGCCGTATTCCGTCGCGGCCGGCTCTTTAAATGAAGATATTCGAAATAAATTCGCAAAAATACGATATATTTCCGTGTAAATCGAGAATGCGCGACCGATTTTCGTCGCGGCCGACCCTTTAAATTAAGATATTTGATTTAAATTCGTAAAAATATGAATTATTTCCGCGTAAATCGAATTTTATCAGCAGTTTTTCGTCGCGGACGGCCTTTTAAGTTCAGATATTTGAAGTAAATTCGTAAAAATATGTCATATTTCGGCGTGAATCGAAATTTTTCGGCCGATTTCCGTCGCGCCGTATTTTTTAAATCGGATATTCGAAGTAAAGTTAGTAAAAATACGATATATTTTCGCGTAAATTGAAATTTCGCGTCCGATTTCCGTCGCGGCGGGCCCTTTAAAATTTAGATATTCGGAATAAATTCGTAAAAATACGTTATATTTACGCGTAAATTGAGATTTTGCGGCCAATTTCCGTCGCAGCGGGCCATTTAAATTCAAATATTCGAAATATATTCGTAAATATACGATACATTTACGCGTAAATCGAAATTTCGCGGCTGACCCTTTAAATACAGATATTTGGTTTAAACTTGTAAAACTACGACATATATCCGCGTAAAACGTATTTTCTCGGCCCTTCAAACTCGGATATTCGAAATAAATTTGAAAAAGTATTACATTCCAGTGTAAATCGATTCAGATTTAAAAAATAATAATACTAATTAGGACGATGTATAACCACGTAAAAATACATTTTCGGCGTTTTACCGCCACGGCTGACTTTTAGATTCAGATTTACGAAATATTATGATTTATTTTCGCAAAAATCAAATTTTTTCGAATTACACGAACAATTTTTCGTGCGCGGACAAAAATAAATTTCGAATTACGAATTAACGAATTTCGAATTAAAAAAATTTTTGTATGAAAAAATTTTTCTGCGGAAATTTTTTTGGCGAAAATTTCGAATTACGCGTTTTTTCGAATTATCGGGGTTCGAATTAACGGGATTCTACTGTATTATGTAAGTATAAACACGCATATTACCTCATAAACTTCTTTAAAACAGGCTTTTGGCTTCTCAAGGACTATACCCCGTTGAACGCGATCCACCACTTCAGTGTTCTTTAGTCTTCCATAAGGCATTTTACCACAAGTAAATACTTCCCACATTAGTACACCTGGAAAATATAAAAGATATTATAATAATGTGTTTATAAGAATCAATTAATTCAAGTACAAATTGAAAGGGAACAATTACAAATACATAATGAACAATTGTGACGAAACTAGAAACTTTTACTTTGAAACTAAGGACGGGTTGTTTTGGAGAATTTGAACAATTCATCAAATTTCAACTTTCATTTACGGGTTCTGTGAAAGTCCTATTCAAATTCTGTTATTATATCATTATAGGCTAGTTGCTTGACAGAAGTGAAATAAAAACAGAACTTAAAAATATCTTTCACAGAACTTGAAAATTAACTTTGAAATTTGAAGAATTGTTCAAGTTCTCCGAAACAACCCGTCCTAAACTTTAATTTGAATGAATTATTGTCAAAGTATACTCCATATGAATCTTGACCACTATTTTAGCCGAGGTTGCCTGAACACAATTTATTATTTTATTCACTGCCAATATTTTATACCAACCAAAAAGTAGTTGATACATAATTATTGATAATTAAAAATACTAATTTTGGTTGTGGGTCTGTCTGCCAAAAATCCTACAATTCTAGTGAATGTTCTGATTTTGAATGGGAAATGTTAACAAAAATCCTACAATTCTAGTGAATGTTCTGGTTTTGAATGGGAAATGTTAACAAAAATCCTACAATTCTAGTGAATGTTCTGATTTTGAATGGGAAATGTTAACAAAAATTAGAAGGATATTTGTTTACCTATTTAGTTATCTTTTGTATTATAAAACTCACCATAAGCCCAAATATCCGATTTGGAGGAGAACCTTGTGTAGTTGAGCACTTCCGGAGGCGCCCATTTAATAGGAAACTTGGTTCCCCCCGAACTCGTGTACTGATCGTCCAGGACATATCTGGCCAGGCCAAAATCGGCCACCTTCACCACATTCTCCCAGCCAACCAGGCAATTCCGGGCAGCCAAATCTCGATGGATGTAGTTATGTCTTTCCAAATATGCCATCCCTTTGCATACCTAGAAATAAATTTATACAAATATTTAATGTTGAATGCAAATAAATGGGGTAGGTGCTTGAACTGCTTGCTTGCAACATTTTTGAATCTATTCCATTTTATATAAAACAGACAATTTGGACAGACGGAGAATTTATGGCGGGAAGGCAAAATGGTAGAAAAAGTGAGATTAGAGTTGAGATTGGTTGAAAGATAGGTTGTGATAGAAATGGTGTAATAAGATTAATTTGAGGCTAATAAACAGTAGAATTAGGTACTAATTTAATCAATAAGGGTAGGTAAAATAATAAATTCAGTTGCTTTGAAACCAGAATATTTTTCAACCATTTTTTTGGTGTTTCTTTATTGATAATTTTTTTTTATTTTTTTATTTATTAACATTCAAAACCTGCTAAACTACTTATGTAGTTTGTCAGCAGGTACATAATGACAACATTTTTGCAATAACATGGTACAATGGTAAACAGTATGTAGGTATGTATAATGTTGATGATAAATTAACAATAAAGATAAGTTGGTTAAATTACAGAAATGTATAATTATAAATATGTAAAAAGCAGTATAAGCCTCATATAACAAACAAGAACAAATGAGTTTAATACCAACAAATGAATATAATCAACAAGTACTTCTATGATTACAGTTTTTTGTTTTCTACAGCCACCATACTAGGCACATGCCCGTATTATGGTAGCCATATTTCTTTAGATTACAACGTTAAGATGTTAGGATATACAGAAATAAGAGAGAGAAAAAAGATATAAAAATGAAAATAAGAAGAAAACATATGAATATAATGGAATAAAAGAGCAGTTAATTTAATTTAATGACACGAGACATTCTTTGCAATAGTTCCTTCCCTTTACCAATAGTCAATTCTGAATATTTTTTATATAAAGATGTTCAGTTTCCGATTTTCTGGTATTTATATTGAGTGAATTGAATATCTTGGAAATTTAATTTAATAATTGATTATACAATATATTCTCATATTGACACTGGTAGTGGTAATGTGGAAGAATGTCTCTTTCTTCCTTAACGTGAGAACTGTGACAATATGGAGTTTAACGTTGCGGTAATGCCGCTAAAAGTATGATATACCCTTAATTCTTAGTAAATGTATATGTCACGGCAATTATTAATATTCCTTCCGTTTCATAAAGCTCTGGCTGTGTAGAATATGTAAAACCATGCAATATCAAAACTGTTAACTCTTCAGGATAATTTGTTTGCTTTTGTGAACAAACATGTGTTGAGAAAATTTGTTTGCTTTTGGGAACAGCTCGTATGGTCTAATAGAAATCATTGTTTCTCCTTTACTGTCACGGTTAGAAATATGATTTAAACGGTGTAAGAAAGAGAAAACACCACGCTTCATATTCAAATCTATAAGTTAACCGTAGCAGATTTAAAATGTACACCCCTACAAAACCAAAGGACCTGACCGCAATTTGAGAAAAATAAAAGAATGTTGTGAATTATTTTTATATGACATGACAAAAAAAAGTGAGGTGAAAGTAATGTATATGACACATTTGTTTAATAAAATGTGTTTTTTTTTGTTATTAGAATTTTAGTTTGGTGTTTGGACAAAAAACGTAATGTGAGCCATTTGTAAATTTTTTTTAATGTTAAATTTTAAACTACTAATACTTAAAAAAATATGTGATTATTTCTAATAATAAAATTTGAAAGCATATTTCGTCCCCTTTCAAAAACGGTTTTTAGTTTTCGGATTCGTTCAGAAATATTCCATTTATTAGAATGTTATTGAGAAGCGGAAATACACACAAATTCTCAGACTTTCTGACAGAATCTTTAAGAAATGTAACGGTCAATATGACAGAGAGGTTAACCTACATTCACTTTGTAAACTAAATGTTATTATATGTTTTAGTTTTTCAAGCTGATTATCTTATGATCTATAAAAACACCATGTTAAATTAAAATTAAGTACAAGTACCTGTATGCACATGTCAAGGAGCATTCCAACATTCCCCGAGAGGGTGTTCTCATGCCGCCTGAGGTAGTTGAGCAAGGAACCGTGTTTCATGTATTCGGTGACTATAAAAATAGGTCGGTGCTTGCTACAAACCCCGTACAACTGCACCAAGTTCTGGTGTTGAAGCTTGCTAGAAAAAGGAAAAATCATCATACAATGGATGAGAAGGAACCAACGTGAAAAGTGCCACTTTCCATAAAAAAGTCGTTTCCTCTCATCGGGACATGCCACATAAAGCTTAAAACGTAGAAAGAATGGTAAATGTTTTCAAATAAAATAAAGGTATGTACACAAAGTTATGCTGTTTTATTAATGTAATGGTAAATCTACTGGAGCATGTAAAATAATAAAACTCCAGTTTAATAAACATCACAAACGAGGTGCCAATTAAAAAATATGTCCCTCATGTATTGACAATAATCTATGGTAAAATATAGGCATACCACTGACTGTCTGTCTGTGTAACTCTGGTTCAATGAACTCGGATTTGATTTGAATTTAAGTATCATTTTCAAAATTAGAACAGATTGTGTGATGAATTTTGACAAGCGACAATGTACCCACCCTATCAATTTATTTTAATTTTTAAAGAAAGACGAACATTCCCGGGTTACGAATAAACTGACAATAATTTGAAAATCTCCTACTACACCACAGTAAGCATAAAATGTTACTTTCGTGATAAGAATTGGGAAGGACCCAAACGCGATGCCTACTCAGCCACTGACCAGTTACCTCTCTCTCTTTCTTAAATGATGCATGTAAAAAATAGAGATCATAACGGAGTTCTCAGTGCAAGTGACAGAAGGTATATAATCAGGGACGTATTCTCCTAAGGGCGTTGGGGGCGATCGGCCCTCCGGACACCCCTCTTCCCTCGCCGGCGGCTTATTGTAGAAAAAAAATCGTCGCAATTTCTATTACACGAAATCCATGAGACGTGACACGCAGGTCTGAGAGAGGAAAGATGAGTGAGTTGGATAGTAAGTATGTAATTCATAAATTAATTACAGAATGGTGTTATACAGTAACAGCGATCGTGTCGTGTAATGGACGCGAGTTCTGCCATTCGGGCACTCGTGGATTTTGTTCTGTTGTTCGGATCATTATAATTTTTTGTTTTTTCGGTAGCGACCCTCTTTTTTTCCCCTTCCCTTTGTTTTCGCTAGGGTTCCTTGCACTTTTTGCAGGACACAGTTTAAAATTCCAACTTTGTCACTTTACTGTGCTGATGTTATTTGTCCCATGTCGATAATTGATATGCTTCCTTCCTAACACTGGTCACAAATCAGACAAAGGTAACAGCGACAGTGACAGCAACAATTTTGTAAAATACATATTATTCAAATTTCACTGCGCCTGCGTTTCCTCTTAACTCCACATGGGAGGTCTTGATGAAAATTATTTTCATCAGAGTCGATTTAAAAAAATATATTTTTTGTGTGTCTAACAATAAATAATAAATGTGACAACTTTAGTGCCAGAAACAGACGAAACGCGTCGTCTCGGTCAGGGCCAGACTTCCACCTAGGACCGAGAGGTCCCACCTAGAGCCCCAACTTCGGGTGGTGGGCGCCGGCCAGAACCATTTTTATATGATTTTTTTTGAAAAATATATTAACACTGTTTTTTAAATTTGGCAACAATATTTTTTGCGACTGAAAATATTCTTCAAGCGCCAAAGCCACGGTTGACAGCTGTTTTATGTATATTGAAATATATTCACAGATTGTGTTTTGTTCGTAAAATGACCAATTTACTATTATATTTGTGTTATTCAACATATTTACCACTTATTTGTGTTATTTTTCATCAGTTTTAGAGAAGTAATTGTATAATAATAACATTTGTAAAATCTGCTTTCATGTTATGTCATATAGTTAAAAAGGTTATGTCACTATTCAAACTGAATTTTATGGTAAATATTCTTTAAAGAACTTCATTGAAGTGATGTTTTTTTATAACGCACATGTTGGTAACCATGACCAGTCGGTGGGTAAGTTGACATCGCGTTTGGGTCCCACCCAAGTATAGTGTGCTCAATTCCTCAGCTGGCTAAGTCCTCCATCACAAAACAAGCAACATTTTTCGCTTACTGTGGTGGTAGTAGGATATTTTCAAATACTGTCAGGTTTTTCGTAACACGAGAATGTTTGTCTTTCTTTTTAAGGCGTCTTAACCAGCAGCCGAGAATTCAAAATTTCGTGAAAAGACGGTCTTACGATCGGATGTTTTTTTAGAACGAGACAGAAATACCGAATTCATTCCACTGCGAGCCGTGAAGCTGTCATTTTTTGACATTTGAGAAGTAGAAACTAGGCCATTAATAAAAATGGAACGATACACGCTTCAACAACGCATTTAAATTATTAAAATTCACTTGAGTGAATCAAATGCAAATCATCTTGAGTGATGAGGCCCATTTCCACCTCGGTGGCTTCGTCAACAAGCAAAATTGTCGCATCTGGGGCTCGGAAAACCCAAGAGTTATTGTTGAAAAGCCTCTCTATTCTCAACGTGTGACTGTTTGGTACGGTTTATGGTCCGGCGGAGTCATTGGACCTTACTTTTTCGAAAATGAGGCTGGAGGAACAGTTACGGTGAATGGATTGCGCTATCGAGAGATGATTAATGATTTTTTATGGCCGGAATTGGATGGTATTGATCTGGACAACATTTACTTTCAACAAGACGGCGCTACGTGCCACACAAGCAACGAAACCATTGATCTTTTACGATTGAATAACAAAATAACACTTCTTTTTGGAAAACCCTGTATTTGTTTTCATGGTTAACGCGTGAGCGCGTGACATCACCAAACACTGTTAAATTCTTAGATCTATTAGCCAGCTTTGGATGCCACCAATGGGTCGACGTCCCAACTCATGATGCTGGTGGTACATTAGATGTACTAATTTCAAAGAAGAGTGATCCACCGCTTTCAGCAGATATTCGTGATATAGGACTGTCAGACCATCGGCTTGTTTGCACTGATATTGATTTTAACCCGCCTAAAGTACCATGTACAACAATTGTATCAAGGGAATGGCGTAAATTTAGCTTTAGTGATTTTCTGGAAGAGTTACAGACCTCTCTCTTATGTACACCCAATGTTTGGGAAACAAAGACCCCTACCGAACTTGTCAAGACATATAATAAGACACTTTCATGTCTGTTAAATAAATATGCCCCGACATCATCAAAAACACGGAAAGTTCGAAAGTCTGACGGCTGGTTTGACGATGAATGTTGAAACCAGAAGAGACTTATGCGGAAATTAGAGAGGACCTATAGGAAAAACTCTTCTGTAACTACAAGAGACGAGTGGATCCTTGCTCAAAAATAGTATACGAGTAAAATAAATTCCAAAAGAACAGAGTATTGGAAAGAAAAGATTAACTCTGAGCGAACCAACCCGCGACGTCTTTGGAACTCAATAAAGACTGTAATTTCCGAAGTCACTGTTCCAACGAAAATAGATATTACCCCGGAAGCCTTCTCAATTTTTTTTCGGGAAAAAATTGAATCCATTCGTGCTTCCGCATCTCACGCCCCTCCGCCAATATTCACTTTAAATTCTAAAGGAACTTTGTCTTCATTCAAACCCACAACGCTGGAAGAAGTAATAAAAATTATTTCAAGCTCGCCTAATAAACAGTGCAGTCTTGATCCTATACCGACATGGTTATTAAAACAATGTTCTAATGTTCTAGCTCCATTCCTAGTTCACGTTTTCAATAAATCACTTAGCACGGGTGACTTTCCTGAACCACTCAAGTCAGCTGTAGTAACACCAATCCTGAAAAATACACAACTAGACGCTGATAACTTAGGTAATTATCGACCCGTTTCAAACTTACCATTTATTTCAAAAATCCTGGAGAAAATTGCTGCCGCACAAATAACCAGTCACTTGAATTCAAATAAATTATTCGCAAAAAGTCAATCTGCGTACAGAAAGTTCCACTCAACTGAAACCGGACTACTTCGTATGCTATCAGACATAACTCTGGCCATAGAGTCAGGTAAGTTATCACTTATCTCACTCCTAGACATGAGTGCAGCGTTTGACACGATTGATCATGAATTCCTCATTAGGAGATTAGAGGAGACATTTGGTTTGAATTCTGACATAAAAAATTGGCTGGTATCCTATTTATCCAATCGCTTACAAGCCGTGAGGGTTGGAAATAAATTGTCCAACTTCGCAACACTTTCTTCAGGGGTACCCCAGGGATCCGTTTTGGGTCCACTTCTCTTCATCCTTTTTACAAATGATGTCGCCAAAATAATCGAGTCATTTGATCTCTTGTCTCACTGCTACGCTGACGATCAGCAAGTTTATTTCTACTGCGCTCCAAATGAAATCAATAGTCTCAAGATCCGTATAACTGAATGTATAGAAGCAATAACTCGTTGGATGTCTTCAAACAAGCTGAAGCTCAATCCAGCTAAGACTGAGTTTCTCTGGGCAGCCACAAACAAACGTCAACATTTCATAGACAATTCACCTATTACTATTTCAGGCAGCGATATCATCCCAAAAACAACAGTCAAACTTCTCGGTGTCAATTTAGATTCAGACTTTTCGTTTAAAAGTCAAATAAATAGGACTGTAAGCACCGGTTTTTTTCACCTAAGACAACTCAAGTCTGTCCGAAGAAACCTTCCTTCAGAAGCAACAAAACTACTTATCAACTCTTACGTAGTCTCACGTCTCGATTACTGCAACGGCATTTATGCCAGCCTTCCAAAATATCAAATTGACAAACTTCAATCAGTGTTTAATGCAGCAGCACGGCTCATAACCGGGGTTTCAAAATATTCGCACATTTCAGAACACCTTCGTAACCTTCACTGGCTCAAGTGCCCTGAAAGAATCCAGTACAAACTGTGCTGGATGGTGTTTAAATCCATCAATGAAATGGCCCCACCCTACATCTCTGAACTATGCTTCCCGGAAAACACTGGTCTGAGGCAGTCAACGCTTAGATCAGCAACATCAGCAGCTGTAGGCAGACTGATAGAACCTATGCGCAAGCCAAATACTAAGTTTGGTGATTGCGCTTTCGGAGTATCTGGGCCAAAGGCTTGGAATAAACTCCCTCCGGAACTAAGATCCATAACAAGTCCAACAGAATTCAGATCTAAGCTAAAAACTTACCTTGAGTTTAAGCTGTCGTACCCTTAAATTAAATTAAATATACCAATCCTAAGAGAAAAACCAGTTATATTCAATTTTTCAATTAAGTCCTAAATCCTGTATCTAAATTTCGCCAGTAAACAATTATATAATGTTAATTAAGTGTTAATCTCAAGTGACCTACCAGGTAAGTATTGTACTGTATATTTTCTCCATAATTAGTTAAGTAATAACATAGATCACTGTAGAAATGTATTATAAGTTTGTACAGCGCCCTTGAGGTGTTTTTGCACAAAAACGGCGCTATACAAGTCATCCAAGTATTATTATTATTATTATAACGGAGGTAGAAATACCTGACTCGTCTAATTTTGAAATGTTATTAAATTCACGAGGTAAATTTGCTTGAAAAATCATAGGTTATTATGTCAAAAATAACCTCGTCTTTTTTCCTAAAACAAGAGACTTTATTCACAATATTACATTATGAAACTGACAAAAAGTAACACAAAAAATATTAAATATGTTGAATTATACCAATGTAATAGAGAATTGGACAATAGAATAGAAATTATGAACAAAAACATTGAATCGCAAATCACGAATCAAAATTCATTTGGTTCGTGGCACTTTTTGACCACCAATCACAAACAGTTTCATGTACTCTGGCATAAGTTTTAATATGTATACATGGAACATCGATGACAGACATAAACTCCTGATAGTCCATGGTTGATTCTTTTCCCTGGAAATTAAACAACACAAAATTATCGCCAAATGTTATAAAAAATATATGTGTATTCTGACTGATTCTTTCGAACGACACTGTAGCATATAAAATACGTACAATGTACACGGATAATTAAATATCACTAACCTTTGTTTTTTTTTGAAAATATATCTCCCACGTACATTTTTGATGTCGTAATTTGTGTTTTCTAATAAAACTTTTGTTCCAAGGGTATTTTCCTCCCCATTCTTAAGCGAGGAATTTCTTTAAAATGTTATTAACTAGACCGGCGTGGACTACATGTCCGCTCGCCGCCCGGTCGCGGCGGAGAATGACAAAATTTTGTGTTGCGCCGAGTTAATAAAAATGCACAAACGCGAATCGAAATTAATTACTATTATTTACTTTAAGAATATATTTTTTGGTCATCAATTATTTCTAATGTTTCAGTAATGTCTTGGTAAATTATTTTTGTAAAAAATCGGAACTATACCAATTTTTAAGACCATAAATAAATATGTAGTCAAATTGAGGGTTTTTCGTCACAAAATGCGTGCTCGGATTTATTTATTAGTTATTTTATTTGAAATAAAAACAAAATTCTTATACATATTTTTGGTAGATAATTTATTGATTGTTTATACTGTATAATTATAAAATTTGTTGTATAATACAAATTCACCTTTGAAAATGCAACAAATCTGCGCATCGACCAACGGTAACACTTTATTATGATATGAAAATAACATTATTTTTCAAAATTTAACATCTTGCTTTACTAGATAAAATAACGATCAATTTGTGTTTATTTGAAGAAAAGTGTCCATACATCTAAAATTGGCCTAAAAAATGACATATTTTAGGTCAAGTCTACCTATTTCGCCTTAAAATAAAAATAAATGTATCGAAGAAATAAACATTTTAAAATGTGCAAGCAATCCCTTAAACATTTCAGTTTTTTTAATGTTGTTTTTAGGAAATTAAAGGCAAGTTCAAATTTTTTTATATATTTTTTTGTACGAATGAGATGAAAAGTAAGGACAGTTTTTTTGCATTCTCCATAAATAAAATGTGTTTTTTGAATTTTGATTTCTCTGAAATTTTGCGACGTTTTGACCAAAAATTTTTGTGATAAGTTTTTTTTTTCAACTTTTTTCATTTTGAAATTAAATTATGGCACTTTTTAATTATTAAGGTATATTTCGAATTCAAAATCTAATAAGTAATTTTATCTAGTTTCAAAAGAGGTATTCATTTTTACGACATCTTCAAAATTAAGAAATATATATATCGAACATTTAAAATACCTTAGAAATTATTATTATTTGAAGTTTACACAACAGATAAACTACCCCCTGTGACTGGATGTATATATCTTATGTAACTTTCCAGGAACTATTTTATGTCAGTTTCTATTTTACGTTTCAATTAGTAATGACCAATGATAATTCAATGACCGGTCGGTGACCGAGTTGATATCGTGTTTGGGTCCCACCCAGGCGTAGTGTGTTCAATTTCTCGGCTGGCTAAGTCCTCCATCACAACACAAGCAACATTTTCAGCTTACTGTGGTGGTAGTAGGAGATTTTCAAATATTGTCAGGTTATTCGTAACCCGGGAATGTCTTTCTTTTTAAAAAATAAAATTAAAAAAAATAAGGTTTTTACACACACACACAGTCGTTAGAATAAAATTTTCACCACAGTTTTTAGTAGAAACGTTAGAATTTTGTCATTTTTAAGTATAATAAAAATGAATAGTTAATGAAGTTTATGAAGGGTTACCGATGAACTGATTTAACATGTCTATAATTATTTCAATATTTCTATAAATACACGGTGTCCGGAAACTCGTAGTACAAGCGGAAACTGGTGAATCTACATCACATTTGGAGTCGATTTTGTAGTATAATTTTTTTTGATTTGAGCTTTCGTTTTCGAGTAAATCGAGTCAGAAGTTGATTTTTTTTTGATCAAATTATTACTAAAGATCAAAGTACCCAACTAATTAAAACTATTTAAAAGTAAAACAAATAAAGAAACCCGGATTTAAAGCATTATTTTGAAATCACCCTTCATTTAATCAGGTGTAATCATAAAATATTTCTGCTCTGCAGGGTTAAAACATCTGTTGTTTTGAATTGCATACCTATCTCTGACATATTCGCAAAATATAGCTTTCTCTTGTTTTCTGGGTTCAACTAACATATGAAGGAAAGAGACGCACGATAAGCAGATGTCACATTTCTGTTAAATCGTAAGTAGGTACTAGGTAGGTCAGTTTTGGTTTACGGGTCGCCGTACGTGGCTGTGTGGCTGTATTCATGTGATTGTTTACGAAGTTTTCTTAATTTAAACATAAAAGCGAATTGAGGTCGAAATTTTTTCTGTTTTAATACGCGTTATTATTGTTTTGATAGTGAATCGATGCGTTCGACGTGTTTGAAAACAGTTGTACGTTTTTAATGTTCTGATTTTGAGACTTATCATCCAGCCTTCAACGAGGTAAAAATTAACTCTGACATGATTCAAATAGTGCGACAATCAATCATCAGACGGACCCAACTGTGCTTGGAAGTTAACGGTGAACATTTAAAATAATTTATGTGACGTGTTTGTGTGTTTGAATTGGAGATCGGAACACCGCTACATATTGTGAGTAGGTACCTACCTATGGTAATAATAATTTCTATCCGTTGCGTCGGCGTCTCAGATCGAATGACGAAAAAATTTTAACCCTGAAATAGCCGAAAAATATTTTTTTTTGGTTTTTTTTTTTTGATGAAAATGCTCAAATCAAAAAACTTTATATTTATTTGGGTTCCCCATGTGGTGTAGATTCTACAGTTTCCCGCTTGTACTACGAGTTTCCGGACACCGTGTATAATAACACAAAGTTCATATTTTAGGTGTTCCTCAGCAATACATTTTGTTATTGGATGAAATATTTATCAAATGGGACAGAAAAAAATGTTTTTTCGAAGAATCAGGAAATAATCGTAAATATATATTATGTATGTTTGCAAGCAATAACAATATAATGGTTAATACTTACGTCATGACCTTGGCTTCCTCGATGAAGTCGTCTTCGGACATGGTGCCTTCTTTCATCATCTTGACGGCCGTGTCCATGCAGCCTCTCCATCGCCCTCTCCGCACCACGCCAAACTGGCCGGAACCCAACTCCTCGTGGAGAACCAGCTCTGAGGGGTCGATTTCCCATTTGTCTGGAATTGCATAATTAAATAAGTCAATATTATTATTATTCCAAAAGGTAAATCTTTACGCTTCCGGTACATTTGGGATAAGGAATTACTCGGAATTATAGCAGTCAGGGTTAAGTACAACAGGCTAAGGAATAATTTATATCGTGAATAAAATACAACTGATTAGTGTGGATTGGTAGAAATCAATTCATATTGAATTTCTCCTCATTGCTTGAAAACAAAATATCACCAAAGGCAAACCATCCAATTTATCCTGAAATGCCATTCGGCAGCGGCAACAATTATACATCGATTTCACAGTATCACCGCACAACATACACGCCCTAGAATTGTGTAATTTTAATTTATTAAAGCGGAGACAGTATACAGAGAGTTAACATGAGCCTTCAGGTCATGGACCCATTACGCTATCGCACATTTGACCTCATTTCTTTGAGTTTGTATCCAAGGTTTTGTTTGGAAAGGTTCCTGTTTTCCCGCACATGGATACCCTGGAGGATTCTGTAGCGGTAAGGGTTTTCCCATCGGAAGTCTCCCTTTGTTTGGGTTCCCCGAAAGCCCCACGAGGGAAGAATCTACCAAGGTGGTCTCAGTTCACCCCTCCACTCCCCCTTGCTTTCCTGAAGGCCAAGGTGGCCTCAGTTCTCCTCTCCACTCCCCCTTGCTTTCCTGAAGGCCAAGGTGGCCTCAGTTCTCCTCTCCACTACCCCTGGCTTCCCCGGATGCCCTAGGAGGGAAGAGTCTACCAAGGTGCCATCAGCTCTCTTCTTCACTCCCCTTTGCTTCCCCAAAGGCCATGAGGGAAAAGTCTACCGAGGTGGTCTCAGATCTCCCCTCCAATACCCCTTACTTCCCCGAAGGCCCCACGAGGGAAGAGTCTACTGAGGTGGTTTAGCTCTCCTCTCCACTCCCTCTAGGTTCCCCAAGGGCCCTTAGGTTTTTTTTTGTTTTAATGGTGCATTTTTTAGTCCCTCGTAGGTTTTAGTCCTAAATAGTAGGTTCATCCCAGCAGAGCTCCGAGTGCTATCTCGGTGGCACCTTTCATGACACTTTCCCCCAGTGTCATTCAGCCGGATCATGGAAGCTCACACCTTGGCTTGGGATGGCTACTGCAGGTCGTGTTTCCAAGAGATGAGTTCACCACACTCCATGCACTAAATACGATTGTGTAAAATCCCCGCGGTTTTTGCCTCTCCTGTAAAGTGGTCGAGTATGATTCACAGAGTGATGAATTGTCCATCAAGGATGTGTTCAAGTTTAGAAGTTGATGAATCAAAATGATGTCACCATGTAACCATTCAGGCCCTGGCTCCATTGTGCTATTTCACATGCATCGCATTATCCCATAGACAAGTTATTGGGTCTCCATGTCTGGTTCTACAATATGACTTCCCAGATATGTGTACAATAAACAATACTAGACATCTGAAGCGTGTAGGGTACAGGATAATAAAGTAATGTATGTATGTAGTACCGTGACTAAGTCCAGCGGTAGCCGGGGCAGGCCTGTCGCTGGGGGAGGTCTTGAGTCGCGAGCAGAGCCCTCCGCTGTTGTGGCGGTGGTAATTGACCAGGTCCGCCACGGAGCCGCAGCAGTGCTTGTCCGACAGGTAGAACTCCCCGCGCGGGTTCGTCTTTATGTGGTAGTGCTTGGAGTGGGGATGAGGGCTGAAATGTTACATTGCAAGGTTAAAAAATTGTCATGTAATCATAGTTAGATTTGAATCTTTTCTTGTCCACTTGAAGGATTATATACATTTACCATATTATTTGATTAATACTCCTCGAAATATTAATATGGACACATATGAAACTGCTTACTGCGGTTCAAAGTCAATGAATCCACCTAGATTTCACCACTTATCCCATATCTTCAGGTTCTATAAATTTGGCACATTATGGCAAGCGATCAAATTTTACAATACAAAAAATTTAATTGATGCTTGTATCAAATATGTAATTGACTAAGTTATGTATTGCATTTCTAATATTTGTTCGCACATCCATGTAAAATAAATATACATATTTAATATTTACATATTGTTTTCCTATCTATAAACAAATTATTTATCAAAGTAGGAATGCCTTATGCTCCTAGTACATGTTGGTTATTATTGTCAGTTTTCGTGTACACATTTTAAGGATCTCGGCACCAATCCGCCAACAGCTTTCACATGTTGGAAGGAAGGCGCCAATGTTGGACCAATGCTATGGAACAATGTGTACTAGGGACCTTATACAACACCCAAGGATTTTTGCCTCGTTCGGTGTGTGGTCTCGCAGAAGTGAATATGAACGCATTAATAATGAATATGGAAATTTCAATGAACAAGTATATAATAATTTTACAAAGTAGAGAGCAAAATATTTTACTTTAATACTAGCTTTACACGTGAAGAATTGCGGAAAATCTCAGTTACTGAAAATGAAGATCGAGATTTGCTATCAATTTGCACGACACAGTTGGGGGGGGTGAGTCTGTATCTTTTGCATTAGCCTAACGCGTAGGGGCGAAGCGATTTCAAATCGAATTTGAATCTGTTTGAATTCTCTCCAAGTAGACCAGTGATATCCCAATTGCCCCAATGCATAATGCAGCGATAAGGGCGGGTTACACAGTGCGAGCTACTGACCTGTCAGTAAAGAGCTACTGCCATTGTATACTCGCATGTCAGTAGCTCGACTCACCTCGACCGGTCATACAATGAGAGTAGCTGCCATGGCACAGGCGAGTAGCTACTGCCCGAGACTGCAGTCAAGTGCGAATTATGATTATTATTTATTATTTGGCCCGAGCATATGAGCTACTGTCCTTTTGAAAAATTGGGCGGATGACGTCTGAGCTGCTGCCTTTTGACGTGGTGGGGGAAGGCGAGTGGCGAGTGAAAAAAAAAAGTTGTAGTAACTCGTACGCAAGCTACTGACCGACTTATACAAGCCAGTAACTTGTACAATGCGATCACATGGTACGAGTAGCTGCTCTCTCTCGCACGGCCAACTCGCATGCCGGCTCGCACTGTGTAACCAGCCCATTAGGCTAACGCAAAGGTACAGACTCACCTGCTGGATGTTGACCCATTGGAATGTGTGCCAAAAGAGTAGTCCGATTATTTTAGTGTTAAAGCCTGTTTATAAAGAATATTAAATAGAATAAAACTTACACTTTCGTGTAGAGGGAAAGCGTGTACATTCCCTTAGTAGAGGAGTTTCTGACTACGAAGCATCCTTCCTTGTCTTCTTGTTTCAGACACGATTCTGCCCTTTGTCTTGACATATCACCTACGTACCATCTGGAATAAAAATAAACATAATATTTAAAATATTTATCTTCAAAAATGAGCAATGATTCATGACAATGTGTTTTAAACCATCCATGATGATTTCAATGTTGGAATTTTATAATCAGTACATGATGTGATTTCATCCAAGTGCAAATATATAAGTAAGCATATCCTGTTCCAAGAGTTTTTGTTGTTGTTTCCTATTATCATTGTATGGTGAAGTATTAATTGGCTAGTTAATTAATAAATAAATAGAATGCAATACACTTACTCGTATTTTTGTAATCCTAATAATTCCTTTTCTTTTACATAATTACTTGGAATGTACCCCACCAATCTGAAAATGAAAATGTTAAAATAATATAAATAAATGAAATGAAAATACTTGGCTTTATGTCACTTTATTGATAAATTATATTGTCTACCGGTTTCAGTACCTCCGTACCATCATCAGGACAGTTATAAAAATTGTGCTATTAAATACAAAAGTACACATATGTATACATAAATTATCAAAAAAGAAAGAGACAGTATACTAGATTGGGACAGTGCTTCAGTTGTGGGAGAGAGGTGGGGGAGGAGAACTTGGCTAAGTGAAGTAATGGGGAACATACTAAGAATTGGCCTGATAATTAAATTTAATTGGTTATTAATAATTTCAACCTTTGAATTTAGTGATTTTTTTATTTATTTTCAAAGCTTCTAAATTGTTTAGTCTTAAACCTATTTCATTTTTATGTAGGAATTTAATTACATAAAACTGGAATAGGTATAAATAGCAATACAAACACATATTCCAATTCAGGGTCTCATCACAACATTGATATTATTCAAAGATAAATTTTTTTAAATAAATTTAATGTATAATTTACCCATTATCATCCTTCACTTTCCACCAATGTTCTTGGGAGTCATCTAAAACTTCATATTCCAAACCCTAAAAAGAAGAAAAAACACAACGGTTATCAAATTTTTTTTTCATCACAAAATATTAAGAGCAACGGCTGGACAATTTTTTCCATATAAACTTAAATTTGAATTTGAGGCCAAAATACTTGACCAAACTGAAGAATATTTTTTTTAATGAAAAGGTATCCCTAGTGGATATTTGCTATTTTATTAATTTGTGTTTTAAATTATGAAATATACGCCATTAATGAATTCGATTTTGCATGATTTCAGAGGCAAATTTGGCACTTTTTGTGTCTCTAAAATCATCATTTCTATACTTTGTCATTTAAAGCACAAATAAATAAAATAGCACATACTAGATATTTGCTATCCCTTTTGATTTAAAAAAATAATATTTGGTTTGGTCTAATATTTTGGCCTCAAATCCAAATGTAAGTTTTGTAAGAAAGAGGCAACACAGCCTTTCCTCTTAAACTCTTTTTACAGTAAAAAACAAATTAGTTATAAACTCTACCAGTTATTTATTTATTTATCCTCATAAATCAGTATAATGCAGGAATTAACTGATCATTTCAAGAACAAAAATTCAATTTACAGAAATAAACAAAAAAAAATTTATCATAGATTCATTAGGTTCTCTCATGTAATGCAGATTATGGTTTTCTATTAACTGGACAAATTGAATGAGTGTACTGTTAATTTTTTTTAAAGATTTGATATGTTTTTCTAGTGGAGGCAAAGGGATATTTTGTTTTTGATTCAACAATTTCGACAAATAAAAAAAAAATAAAAAAATATTACCTTATCAAGCGATAGATCACCCCCTTCAATGGCTTTGAAGGGGTAAAGTGCTACCACCACCTTGGCCACCCGGACAGCAGTTGGCTTATCCTGAAAAAAAATAAACAATTAATTGATGCTTTAAAAAATTCTTTCAATATCGTCACGTACCATGAATATGTTTGCGCCTTTCTGTAAAATTCTGGAATAAATAATCTATACAAGAAAAGCTGAAACTTATTGAGGAGATTATAATATTATTATTAATTCTTTGCGGTAAGCAATAGCTTAGGTATTGACTAAAAATACTTGAAAATATTTGAGTAATATGTGATGAAGTCATCTGAATCATAAACGATCTGATTGATAATTTTAATTAAGACATAAATTTAAGATAAAAAGAATTTAGTGACAAATCGTTAAGTGACAGTAATATTGATTGAAGTGGCAAAAAGTAATTTAAATGACCAAAACTGATTTAAATGACAAAACTAACTAAAGTGACACATTTGATTTCAGTGACAATATTTGATTTGACGAGGGATTTGATTGTCTGGGTTAAGGATCCTAAAGCAGTCATCCTGGAGGAGGTGCACCACAGCAAGCTATAGAAGAAACTACCTTAACCTTGGAGGAGGGGGTCCCGGGGGCCGCTCCACCCGGCATCATGGGGCTGGACGGAGCGCCTGAAACAATGGAAAAATAAATTAGTCAAAAGTGGTCAAAATTAATTTCTGAAAAATATTAAATAAGAACCCTGCTGTAAAAATATACTCTAAATGTTGCAGAGGTAAGAATTGGTATATTATTGATTATTAGACATTAAAGATTTGGGAAAGCAAGGAAAAGTTACATTACGTATATGTGAATAATTGGAAGCCAGGGGCTTACATAATAATATCAAAGTTAATATTATTGGTAAACTGTTTTTTTGATCGTTCCAGACTTTTTAGTTTATTATCTTCTCTTAGCACTGATTTGTTATTTTAAATGCTTTCAAACAATGAGAAATGAGAGTTTTTGATTAATAAAAATACTTGGATGATTTGTAGAGTCGTTATAGGAAAAATCACCTCAATAGGCTCTGAAATAGTTCTGAAGCAGCCCTTAAAACCTTTTTTTAAATTATAAATTTAGATTATCAGTTGAATGGTCTTTTCTTTTTTTCATTATACCCCCTTATATTGAATTGAGACACTTCTCCATTGTAAAAAGATAACGGATTTATAAAATTTCACTGTTACCTCTATGATATTGTAAAGTCGGTTTCATGCTGACTTTTCTACGAACGTAATAATTCGTGTAGGTATTCTTGTCAGCTTTATTAACCAAAAAATCAAAGAAAACGTGCAGAAGAGCTTATTTGCTTCTGTTCTACTGGAATAGGAGGTTTGAACTGAGTGGGATCACAAAATAATATTATCATTATGATGTGTTAATTTCCTGTGTTCTTGATAAGAACACTTTGTGGATGTCGATGGCATAATTAGAATAGCACAAATGCTCTTAATTTGTGTGCAAACAAGGCTAATGTATATTTTATCCAAGTGTCACTATCAAAATGAGTATGAACTTGATAAAAATATTTATATGCCGCTATTAGAACATTATTATCAGCGTCATTTACATACTACACAATATTTGCACTGGCCGGAGTCTGTGGGACTATAGCACCTCCAAGTAGGTAAGGTTGTGAAGTGTAAAGAAATGGGGAAAATGGAATATAGCTAAAGCCAATCATTTTAAAACAACTTATAGACATTTAAATGTAGTTTTCTCGCCAAAAAGACAGGTATTTAAAGTAGCTTCTACTTTGGCACGACTACGAAAACTTATAATTTTTTAATGAAAAAAAACAATAAATTATAAATAAGATATAATTTCCAGTGAGTAAAAATTTCTTCTTTCAAGGTCTTTACGAAAAATTCAAATAATAGGTATACGACATCATGGCGATTTAAATAAAATTAATAAATTTATGAACGTAATTATTACGAGTTTTTTGTTTCACTCATGTCCCATAGAATTAAAGAAAACATCAATGATGTGTCCAATGTCCGTCTGTCCATCCCATGAAATAAAGACATAAAGGCGTACCGCTGATAGCTCCACCGCAACCTCACACTCTCGGTATACATAACAGAAAGAGATGCCGCAACGGAGCTCTCAGCGGCGGCAGCTCATCAATCCGTAACTAAAGGTGGGCGGAAACCAGGAAACTACGACATTCAATAAAATATTTAGGCAAAATATCGCCATTTATATAAGTGAGCGTGTGGGCGGCCGAAACGCGCGCCTTTCATTGTCGCCTAATAATAAACCAAAACGTGATTATTCGACGATTTCCCTCGCCTGATCATTTATTTTATTACGGAAGATGCGCGTCACAGAATATTGTGCGTCATTTCGACCTCGCCGTTGGGATTGTCGACGCAGATCTGCACGTGTTTTTACGCAACGCGTGCACGTGCTAATAAATACACATTTATTATAGATTGAAACTGAAAAAAAATCCAACAATAATATCTTTGTTTTGTTTTTACGAGCGTAGCCGAAACCATCTTCTCTGGGGAAATAAATAATAAAGGTACTTCAATCATGCAATTAGTTTGCAAAAATATAAACTAGAAACAACGACAGCATTTATCTTTGGCCTAGATCTAGGTGTAAGACGTTATGAATATTATTCGCGTTTATGATAATATTTATGGCAGTCTGAAGATGCATGAGGTAAGATTTGATCCCTCGAAAGTAAATTGAACCTATGCATAAACACTATAAACAGCCTTACTAAAAAACGTAGTATAAATATTACGCGGTGCGTAAGGTCAGAACAGTGTAAAACTTCACTTTTTACCACGGAGTTTGTTTGGTTAAAACGGTCTTAAACCAGCCTCAAGGCCGGCTTTACCACACCAACGTTGAACGGGAGTGTAAGAATCTAGTAAGACGGAAAGTGTTTAAATGTGTCCAAAATTTAGGTCATGAAAATAATATTCATTTTTAAGTTTGCCGCATGGGGAGAGAATTTAATACATTTTTTTAAATGTGGTTACCAAACGAGAATCCATACTACCCGAAACTAGTGGAACTAAAGCAACCACAATTTGGGGGCTGTTGTGAGGTTGAAGGACAAGGAGAGAGGTAAGAGAAAAGAGATGGAGACTATTGGACAGTACCTGACTATTCTAATCTATTCATTATTAAACACGGCCAAAGCCATCTGCAATTGAATAAGTATGCAATGTAGATTCCTACATTCATGTTAACTGGAGGGTACATAATATACAAAGGAAATTAATTCGTTAAAAATTGTTTCTGTTGGCAGCGATTAAACAAATGTAAAGTACTTTAGGTAACCTAATTTTTTTATACTAAATAATTCTTATTCATGTTTGTTAACCACTCGGAACATTAGAACGTCAAAAGACGTAAATATGATAATAGCGGTCAAGACATTAGTACGTCTTTTCACGTAAACGCGCGAGATTTTACAAAAATCGATTTATTTCCATCACTAGTATACGGATTGCCATGATTTAAAAAACAGAGTATCGATAATGAATAACGCTACGCGTCTGCATTCAAGAATATCTATGGAATCTAGAGGTGCATTATCTGAGTCGATTGAAACTGTCATCTTGTTCGTTCATAATTTATTGCGTTTTTAAATAATTTATTAAAAATATTTTAGTTTGGACGGTTAATATTTTGAGGTGACTAATAGTTTTTAATTATATTTCTTCAATATATAAAGTGTTATTACTTTATGATACTCAGAAAAAAGTACATTTTTCACAGCTTTGAAATAATGGTCAGCGATTTTTACATATTTTTGACGTTTTCAGAAAATGTATATTTAGACACGCAAATATTTACGTATAACAAAACAATACGATAGTGAATTTTATAATCTTTCCAAAACATTTTTTAGAATGAGGCTACGTTTCCCAAAACGTGAGTAATGAAGCTTTTAACAAAACTCGTGAATAACACAAAAATTTTCGCGTTTTGACAGATCGCAAAGGAACACAAAGTAAATAAAAGTCCTTTTCTGAGAGGTTAAAATAGCAATTTGATAATAATAATTGTTATTATTGTATGACCTCCTAGAAGTAAACCCCGCGTGTTAAACGCAATAGGCATTAAAACAATACTGACCGAGATAACGTTACATTACACAAGTAATCATTGCGATCTCAGGCAAACATATTCAATGTCTAATACCTACACAAATACTCAAGTAATAAGGTGATTGAAATCTAGTCAACTGGAATTGAGTAATACAATGTTGTTAGAACCTACCGCAAGCCATGATAAAGTATTAAGAGGAAGCTGCAAGCCAAAAATGTGTATATTCTTGGTATACCTTATATTGTAGGTAATAGGCATTAAAATCGCGTGACAAACGGAGTCTACAAAACGTTCGATTTCAAGCACAAAACTGGTTTTTATTTATTTTATAAGAATTTAATTTTATGTGAAACTATCACAGATAATTTTAACTATAATACTGTATTTTTTAAAGTTGTTTCCTTTACGCGTTCATACATTTCTATTGAAAAAATATTTTTTTTAGTAGTTTACATTTATATTTTTTTATTAGTATTCTACTCAAGTGAAACGATAGGAAAACCTTCAATGTCTATAAAGCATATTTTTTGGTATTCATAATGTACAAAAATTCGTTATAAAGATTAATCAAAATAGTGATTTAGCATTAAGCTTCGCCTTAAGCTCGAATTAAATAATATTGAGGGCTGAAACTATTGATATACAATACCGCTGCACGGATAAAAATGAGTATTGCAAATCACTTCAAATTTTTAATAATCCGGTTAAAATCGGGATTGCAGGCCGTTTCCTGATAAAATTTTAGTAAATTCCTAATAAATCGTAACACGTGTTCATGGACGTGCATTTACCTTGATAATATACGAGTATAATGACGAAATGCGATTAGGATTTTCACGACATCGTGATAATTCGTCATTTACTAAAAAAATATCAAGAAACCTATTAATTCATTGGTTAAGGCCTGCAATCCCTTTTTAAACCGGATTACGAATAATTTGAAGACATTCTTAATAAATTAGAAAGGAGTACTCACTTTTCTCGGCGTGAAACCATAACTTTAGCAACAAAATCTATCGCCTTAAGTCGATGCACTACGTCGTGTAATATTTTAAATCGAGCCGCTATCAATAACACCCCTTACGTTGATGGCGATAAGGTTTAAATTCCCGCTTAGCACCATCCGCCTGTTTTGATTTATGCAAGAAAAAAACATGGCCAAAAAGTGCCTTTTGTGGATGTTCAGGCATAAATATTAAATTTTTTCCGATTATTTAATAAATAACTTAATTTGCCACACTATACAATAAAATGGGTTCGGAATTTTCCACATTATACAATAAAATCATAACCGAAAATGGGTTCATAAGTAGGAAATTTTGAACTTTAAAGCAGTTTTCATAGGCCTTATAAATTATTTTTTTCTGGGTTTATAAAAAGACTTATCTAAAAAATACTCGATTATTTCAAAGGCCAAGATGTATTCTACTCGCAGTATTTAATTAAAGCATCTGAAACATTTCTAGGCGACCACATTTTAAAACCAAAAACACATGATTTTGCGTTACATCATCGCATTAATAATTTGAAGAAAAACTACCAAAAACAAAAACTTATGAGAACGATGCGCGTAAAACTATTGTATGTTGTGTCCGTGAGCGATTGTATGAAAAGTTTTATAAAGAATAAACTAAATTCTGAAAAATTATGGGTTTTTTATTTATTTTTACAGCCGTGATCTTGGTATTTCAAAACAGTTTTAAATGTCAACAAGTATTGGACGAAAGAGGTTATAAGCCCAAATAATTATAATAGTACAGACCTCACTTATGAGGAATTCAGTGTCCGTTGTGATATTCTAACTCGATCTATCCGAATGTCAGCCGAGCGTTTTATCTAACCATTTCTGATTCTTACGTAAATACAAACTATGAGGCAGAAAAAGTCTGTGTGTATTCAATGAACAAAATTAAAATTCAAAATTCAATTAAATGTAAGAAAACGAATGTTGAAACTTGGCCACATCGGTTAGTGACTATGTTTGATATAAGATAAAAAGCATCTCACGAAATATTATTTTGAATTGCCAATAATTTGCGTAGATAATAATATACACGGTTTAAAATTTAATGTTTAAGTGGGCTTGTAAAATGTTCACGAGTAAGTTTGTCGAATTTACGAGAAACATAATATTATTTGTTCTAAAGCCTTATGCCCACGGATGTGTTTCGAGTGAATTCTTTGAAAAGAGAAGACTTTGATTACCATCACGAAATAAAATAGTTCTTTCCAGGTATTTTTACTTGTTCACTTGATACGAGTACAAATTAGAAGCGAAAACAAAATAAAATTAAAACGTATTATTGATTAGTTTGGAGGTGAACAGTGGAAAAGGTGAGCGCCTTGGGCGGTTCTCAGTACAAAACCGAAATAACAAGCCGCAAAAAATAGAGGTCAAACACAATAAAGTATATTTTAATGAAAATAATTAATAGGTTCGGATAATATTTGAAAAAAAATCGTTTTTTAAGATCACGGAGGCTGCCTGTCTAAAATGCCTAGCTCTAATAAAAGCTTTAGTGTAAGATGGTTTGAAAAGGAGATAGGTATGTAAATACGAATATTAGAAGGAGCGCGATAATATAAAAAAAAAATACAGTGTGTGGCAAGCCTACGCACGACGGAAGTGAAACTTTTAGTATTCTTCTCTCTCTCTTTTCATTTCATTCTCTCTTTTTTCTCACTTCTATCTCGTCACTACTCATTTTTGACACTAAAACTCTGTTCCAAATCGAATAAACCACAATCAATTACGTATTTCACTTGTATTACACTCACCGCGCAGTACACGAAGCAAGCAGCTGATGCCTGGCGTGGCGTCGTTGGCTAGATAGAGAGGAAAAGAGAGAAGAGAGAGAGAGAACGTTCGTCAGTGGCTCCATCACCTCAGTAAGCGACTACGGTGAGAGAGCGACAGTGAACGGTGAGCGGTGGTGGGGGTCTCGTACCCCCACCACCAAATGATCACGGTTTTTCGTGACGGTCATGAGTCGGTTTTACTCCGGTCCTCGAAAATGCATGACGCGCGTAAAGCAATGTAACTAACACAAAAACGATGTAACTAAGCGAAAATTGTGAAAATGTTAATAAAACACGACTCTTCAAAGGACGTTTAAAATAGAGAAAAAATATCTTGACAAATGCCTAAGTTACGTTTAAATATGCACTGTGAATTTTTCCTACTTAACAGAATAAAAATGTTTTTAATAACTTTTGGAACCAAATTTTGAATACTTTGCGATTTTTTCTTTCGATGGAATTTCATATAATTATCGTTTCGGCTCTACGAATGTATTCTATACCCAGAAATTAGGCGTTTTTATTGTTAAACTTGGAGGGGTTTATTAAAGTTAGTGTTAAATAAAATGCACAATGAAATAAAAATATCAATTTAATGAGAAAATTTGTTTTCTTTTAGCTCTTTTTAACAGTAACAGATGTATGCTATGGTACCTTAACGTTAAAATAATTACAAAAAAAGTTACTAAAAAACTACTTACTATAGTAAACAAATCAGTCTTATATTATAAGAGCTTCTTTAAAATAATTTGCATTTAATTTGTACCAGTCATCAACGCAGGTATCGCATCGGCTGAGCCTAAGTTTCGGCTAATTTTTGACCGAAACCGAAACCGTGGCCGAAACTCATTCACTGGCCGAAACCGAAACATCGGTCGGTCACTATGCAGATGCTTGGGAAAAAGTGGCATTACACCTACATTAAAATAACATTTAACCACAGAAATTAGTATAATGACACAAGAACATAAAGACCAGATCGGGCATTCTAAGTCCAACGCCGTAGCCAGTGGGTCCGACACTATGGCATCCCCAATTTGGGGAATGTTGTGAGGCGAATGCTATGGGGAAGAGGAAGATTCATATCTGGACCCTAAATATATTTATAGCAATTCCAAGTAACGTATCAATTTTGAGTGATGGTCTTCCAATTCGTTTCTTACAAAAACGATCGACAGTTAATGCTTCAATTTAATCAAATACAAACTATTGGATGTGAGGTTACAAGAGCTACAAATTAAGACGTTACGTTAGAGTTTGATAGACACTCACAAAACGACTAGAATATAATTGCTCAATGATTTCATCCAAATGTATAATATCGTCACGCGAAAACATAATTTGGGACGGCTCGAATCACGATCCACAAAACTGCATTCTAAAATAGTTAGAAAATTTGTGTGACTTGGTGATTAGGTACATATTATATATTACGCGCGAGAGTTCCTTTTTTCCATTCGCGGAACGCCTATAATTTTAAGATACAAATAATTATTATTTTCCCTTCCAATTTTTGTCATTGCCTCTCTCCAGTCTTGACTATCTAGGGTAAGCGAGGGATTTTTTCCAAATGATTCTGTCTTTCACCCTTCATTTCAAGTTATGGAGAGAGGGAAAAACGGGAAAAATTTCTAAATTATGTGGAAGATTGAAGTCGAGTTCAGATTTAGAAAGGATGATATTTTGAATGGAGAGAGTCAGTTTTAGATAAGGCTTGACAGAAGAGAGGATATTTGTTTAGAGAGGGACAACCAAAAAATATGTGACGTAAAGTTCCCACAGAATGTACAATTTGAGTCAAGCACGTGAATTTAAAAAAAATCGTGATAAGGAACGGAATAGTGTACAATACTCATTTGAATAAGTAAGGAAGATTATTTTTTGGAAAAAATGGGAAAATTATTGAAACCACGGTTTTGATAGGATAGTTATTTGTATTGAGGCATAGCAGGCTCCCGTTGATTGAGTAGCTATGTGCCAATTCAATGCTCTGCCCAAAGGGTGGAAAAATGATAGAAAGGGGAATGTGGTTTAACGAGGGTAACAATAGGGTTAGATTAAAAATAAGAATTCTCTCACATAAAATTTAAATTTAAAAAAAGCCTCTGACATTTTGCAATGTACCATACATAGGAGAACTGTCAGAATACAGATTCCGGGGAAAATATTTCGAATTGCATTTGATTCCAGTTTCGTTTTATTTAAACTATTTCAAAATAAAATAATAAATAAATAAGAAAAAAAAAAGAAAAATTAACGCAAACAAAGATAAAGTTTTTCAAGTCGCATACCGATAGTTTTTTTATTGTGTAAACTGTAATTGCTACTACGGCGCTAAAAAACAAGTGTAATTAGACAAAGGAATTATAAAAGTTATTGGCATTTCACTTATTTTCGTTAAATATAAAAATATTTACTAAAAATTTTGCAAACCTGGACAAATATTTTTCAAGTGCTAAATGTTCTTTCATAGAATTATTTCATTTTTTTCGGGAGCGATTATGGTAATTTTTAATGCAAACTGAAAGTGCGGTACTCTTTCTAACACTGTTAAATGATATTTCTCACAATAAAACAAAATGAGACAGCATTACTTTAATGAGGCCGCGTCAGGCCGGGAGATATGTCCCACAAACAGACTTTACGGATGTTTGTAGTCTGTCCAAGAATATTTTTTTCGGGAGCGATTATGGTAATTTTTAATGCAAACTGAAAGTGCGGTACTCTTTAATGTTTGTAGTCTGTCCAAGAATATTTTTTTCGGGAGCGATTATGGTAATTTTTAATGCAAACTGAAAGTGCGGTACTCTTTCTAACACTGTTAAATGATATTTCTCACAATAAAACAAAAAGAGACAGCATTACTTTAATGAGGCCGCGTCAGGCCGGGAGATATGTCCCACAAACAGACTTTACGGATGTTTGTAGTCTGTCCAAGAATATTTTTTTCGGGAGCGATTATGGTAATTTTTAATGCAAACTGAAAGTGCGGTACTCTTTCTAACACTGTTAAATGATATTTCTCACAATAAAACAATATGAGACAGCATTACTTTAATGAGGCCGCGTCATGCCGGGAGATATGTCCCACAAACAGACTTTACGGATGTTTGTAGTCTGTCTAAGAATATTTCTCAAAATGCCCAAGGGGTTATTAGACGCAAAGCATTAAAAAAAACATTATTTTGTGCTAACAGTTGTAAAGCTGAATACATTATGCTTAAATATGTACGACACTTAAGTTCGTATATAGATGCATACTGTTTCTGTGTGATTAAGTTTATAGGTCGATTGTCTGCGTTTTCAACGAAAATATGATGTTGTGGATAAGTATGAGACCTTTTTTTAAAAAAATTAAGTATTCACGCCGATATATATTAAATTGTATAAAAAGGTTGTCCTGTCGAACGTCTAACGAACTTGGGTCACTTAAAAGGTTTAATTTCGTAAACATAATTATACTATTTAGGTATGACATTTATTTTAATTATTTTGTTGAAACATGAATCGAATGTGAGCCAGTTTTCCTCTCTCTTGATCAATTTAAAACGTGTGATACCTGACCTTTGATAAAGGTACCTTCATGGTCTGCAATATAATACGCAGGATTTTTTTTAAATCATTGAAATATTTTATTTGTACGAAAATATAATGATAATGATTCCTTTCATCCTCTGTCAATGTTGTGACATGCCACAATTGGTTGGGGTCTCTCGTTCCACGGCGGTATTCACCAAGGCTGAATAGTTTGATCCTTCTAAGGGTACGTATACATTTGCGAACCGAAACGCGAATCGTACCACGAATTACGAGAAAGGATCGAATCAACTGCATGTTTCGCGCCATTTGTGGTTGCTTCGTTTCTTTCCATAAGTTGAGCTTCAGTTCGGCTCGCGGGTGTATACACAGCATAAGCCACGCACACTGCACAGGCAAACTATTAGAATGTGCATTATGTTAGTGTGTAGGTGAATTGCTATTTGCAGAACCAGCCTACCTGATTATTATTGAGGGACACAAGCGTTGCAACAGTTGCAGAGAGATGCTGCCTAAACACACTAGCAATGTGGTGGTAATAATTACATGTCATCTCAGTTATAAAGAATAAATCTGATTGTGTGAAGTAGAAAAACACAAGTGCGTCGAGTTCAGTGAGAGCGGTGCGAAATTTTAACCGCTTTTTTCCGTCTGTAATTTCTAAATCAACGCAACAATGTTCACTTTATTTCATTTCATAAATATTCAATTAACTAAAAAAATAAATATAATACAGTGCTGAAACTCGGGTCAAGCTCGGTAGTAACAACTAGTAATTATCTATGTATAAAACCATAAAAAAATTCTACAATGATTTAAAAATATTGTTAAAAACTTTAAACCAGTTGATCAAAACTGTTGAATCCTTTTATCAAGGGCAACCACTAGAATTATTTATTTAAAAGTAATTATTTTTAATAACTTATTAATTAACTAACCAATTAATTAGCTAACTAATTAATTAACTTACTAATTAATGAAATAACTAATTAATTAACGCCATCTATGAACACGTAGAATATAACGAGCGTCGCGTTTAACCTTAACCTTTTCAATACCAGAGTTCTTCTTTGTTAGGTTGCAATTTTTATTCCGGCGACAAATACCGTAAATAATATGACGCTTCGGCTGTTTTGCTTGAGTGTGATCCCTTATTGTTTTCTTGTTCTTAATAAAAAATTGTATCTGTAGTAGAAAGACCAAAAATAATAATAATTAAATTAGAAAAAAATCTATAATAATAAAATTATTCATAAAAATATAAATAAAAAAAATAATCACCATTTTTTTTTAAATATCAAGCCTAAAAAATGGGCTATGCGTGGAAACAATAGTGCGGTGCTGAAAGAGTTCGCATTTTTTTGTAATTTATTTTAACTTAAAAACAGATTTATTTAATTTTGATAGAATGGACCAAGGCTACTTGTAGAATTGCAAGATAGTAACATATGGAAAGGCTGAAGCTTCGTTGAAATAATATTCAAATTTTATAATTCTACAAGAAACAATGAAAGTCTGATATTAATTTGAAGTTTTATTTTTATTATTCAATAATATTATTATTCAACAAATTAAACTTGATAAATATATGAAATTGATCATCAATCATTGAAACACTACCAAATAAACAAAGGATTAATTTAAAATAGGTTAGTTGATCACAGGAGATGATCATAAAAGAGCAAATAAATAATAACTAAGCAAAAGAGTTAATTGCTGTGACGCAAGCACTCACGTTCCTACCGAGATAATACAAATTATATTTCCTTTTGCGATCATTAAGGCAGTACAAACTATTAAATTAACGTGACCTATTAGCTGCTTACCCGACTGAGCCATCATACAAAAGTCGTTAAGTAACTTGTATTCATTTGAATCACTTGAATGCACCGCAATTAGTAGAGACGCTAAAGTTTACATGAAAAAATCGATACCATAATAATAATACAGTGTAATTACCTACCTACATAGGTGTGCTATTTAAATTTGCACGTTTATTTAATAATTCGAATGAAAAAAAAAAAAATAGTACCTAACATAGAATTATTTATTGTTCTACTGTGATCCATATGAGAAATTTGGTAGGAAATTGATACATTTATTTTGGATTAAAGTTCATAATATGAATCATATTCTTTATTTAAATTATTCCATTTTTATTACTTTTAATTATATATTTTTCAGAGCAAATTCAATACATCACGTTGTACTGTATTTTGTTGAAATTAACCCACTTCCCGACAGCCGATCTAGTTGAAACTCGGCAGATAGGCTCGTTGTAGATCAACTTTTAGTGCCAATCACGTATACAAACGCCAGCATATACGCAATTCTCTGAAATCTGACAAAATTATAACAGCTAATGTATTATGACACGATTGGCATCTGGCAAGGTCGGTAATGCGGTTGTCTCCAGTCCCTGGGAAGGACGCTTTAGTCCTCAGTCAAAAATTATTTTTTTATGTTATAAAAGACATTGAAATTGTATGTTTCTAATCGGTTAATTTTTTTAGATCATTATTTTTACTCCATTTATATTGACCGAAATTGTAATGTATGTTTATATATATGAATACTCGCTGGTTGGGTAATTTAAATAATATTATTATACTAAGGCTAGTTAAGGCGAAGCTTAATGCTAAATCACTCGTTTGATTAATCTTTATAACGAATCGGTGTACATTATGAATACCAAAAAATATGCTTTAGATAAATTGAAAGTTTTCCTATCGTTTTGCTTGAGTAGAATGCAAATAAAAAAATAAATAACTCAATAAAAAATATAAATGTAAACTACTAAAAAAAACATTTTTTTAATAGAAATATATGAACGCGTAAAGGAAACAACTTTAAAAAAAATACAGTTGTATAGCTAAGATTATCTGTGACAGTTTCACTTGATTAACTTTTTTGCTTTCTTATTAAATTATTTACAAAATAAATAAAAACCAGTTTTGTGCTTGAAATCGCACGTTTCTAGACTCCGTTTGTCAAGCGATTTTAATGCCTATTACCTACAATATAAGGTATACCAAGAATATACACATTTTTGGCTTGTAGCTTCCTCTTAATATAATACTAAAAACCAACAAAGAAAAAACATATTAAGTAAAACTGATCATGGACCGTAGGATTTAACATACAAAACTGATTTGACTATTGAAGAAATCAGTATTCGTTGTTCACAAAATCCGCTGTATCAAAAAAAAACTACTGGTATAGGAATTGCTAGTGTAACCGAAATGTGCGCAAGTATGAACACTTCGGAATCTTCAACAAGTATTACACTAGCAACGAGCCAATACCTAGAATATTAATTGACGCTACCTAGTTGGGATTCACAGACACGATCATATACGGGTTGGATTGTATAGCTGAAGCGAATCACCGAGTCAGTCAGCTGACTTTTTTACATATAATATAATTACACTGGGCGAAGCGTACCGATACAATTTTAAACCACATTCAACACAGAACTATCGGCGGATAGATGTAGCAAGAAATTAAAGTAAAAAAACTAGCTTCTTCAATCGTTAGGATGATTCAAATATACGCTAATTCTATCACGGTTTGGTTAAAACGAATAAATTTCAATTTGGGAGGCAGGTTTGGGTACCATTTATCTGATAACCAACACCTCTGCCAAGTCGTTCGCTACGTTTAGTCACATAGCAGGAGTGCCCAGGTTCATCGGGTGAGGTGTGTTCAGGATGCGCCTGCCCACCACCTGCGAGGCGTGCCAGATCGGGAGAGGATGGTTTGGGGATACCCTTTGACCTCTGCAACTGGTTTCTCTTGGCCCTATTGCCTTACGCCACAGCGTGACGAATAGATTCATGCGTCCGTCAATCCTGGACACACTGATGCCTAGATTCCTACCCAACCCTTACACCTTTTCTTTATCGGAACTTCATCTCCTTCCTTTCCTTAAAAATACTCACTAATGTACTCACTAAATAACACTAATGTTCCCAAGTTATTTTACACTATTTTTGCCGGTGTTACACTGTGTTTTTAAACGTCAATAATTATAATCGTTACACACAGAAAAACAGATGGTTAATTGAATATTAAAATATATATTTTTATTAATATTCCGTTACCTCTGTTGATATAATTAATTCGTTCGGAGTAGGGATAGCGAATCTATGACAAGCTGAAAACGTTTAGTCACACACGGGTGATGATGGAATTTTGAAAAAGAATATGAATAAGATCTCGGGTCCCGAATCTTTTATCTTTATTGTGAATTTCTGTCCAAAAACACCAAAAGTGCTTTATATTGAGTGGTAGATAAATAATTGCCTGTATCTATATGTTTCACCGAAAAATCCATCATGGAAATCGGCTTTTAGGCAGCTTTTCACGTGCTAAAAAAAGTTTCTACATTTTACGGTCAATCATGCGGTCAGATCACTTATTGCACGTAGTGAATTGTTCCGTGAAGGTTCCGTGTATATATCGTAACGTATATACCGAACATGCAAATAAGTTTACGTTCAATCGGTGGTACGCCTTAGAATGCGTAAATCACCTATTATTAGAACTAGAGACAATAATAATTATCAATACTTTGGAGAATGCGGGAAATATGCAATGTCAGACTAACCATAAATAATAATATACAGGGTGTATCGGCACGTACCCGACAAACTTTAACCAGCTATTCCTTAGCACATTTGGAGTAAAAAATGTTATGGGCACTTTGCTGTCTGGTAACATTTTTTTTTAATAAAAAATTTACCATTCATATTTTCACCACATGTCACCACTGTTTTATCCTTTGTCACAGTTTGAAAACCCATCTGGCAATATTTTATTCGAGTTTCGTCGAATAATATACGTCTACATTGGCGCGCTTTTACAATCACAACGAAATGGCATGGCACCATTCGTCTCATTTTTAACTATTATTATTTAGTGTGTGTGAAAGAGCGAAGACGCTTTTTGACACACTTGCTAATAACAGCTGTTGAATACGAGAAACAATGCCAATGACAGTGACGGATTGTGGATTTTTTTATAATTTTTTGTTTTTAATTGAAAAAAAATGTTACCGGACAGCAAAGTGCCCATAACATTTTTTACTCCAAATGTGCTAAGGAATAGCTGGTTAAAGTTTGTCGGGTACGTGCCGATACACCCTGTATTAGGTAGGTACTTGAAGTATATTATAAAGGTAGGTCTGTATATTTTATTACAGTAAGTCAGTTCATAAAGCTAATTTTGTAAAATATCACGCCAATTGATAAAGATGGAAAATGATAGTTAATAATTAAAGTAATTTAAAGCTTTGTAAAATGAACGAAAAATGATATGCATATATGACGTGAACATTTTCACAATCGAAAATTATGAATTATAGAATATGAAAAAAAAGGCGGGTAGATTTGTGGAATACAAAAAATATAAATTCGTTACTTAAGTAGATTCCAATAATAGTGCTGAAAATAAACCATAAGAAAACATTGACATACCTTTAAACACAATTACATTAAGGATGAGTTGTTTCAAAGAATTTGAACAATTCAATGTTGATTTTCAAGTTTTGTGAAGGTTCTACTCAAGTTTTGTTGTTATATCATTATTAGCCAGTTGTTTCACAAAACTGAAATAATAACAAAATTTTAATAGAACCTGCACAGAACCTTGAAAATCAACATTAAAATTTTATGAATTGTTCAAATTCTGTGAAACAACCCGTCCTAAGTATTTATTCACACCTCTTTAGACTTTTATATGATAATGTATTTTATTGTAAATATATTTACACTGAATATTTCCGAACAAATAAAATAAACATAATATATAAAGTGACAAGAAATAATAATGCAATTGGTTCACGATTATCCTACTTGACAAGTAAATAGTCAATCGTGTTGAAGTTACTCGCAAGTGGGCAATACTAATCATATTTATAATACGTCAAATTAACAAAAAAATATATGACAAAAAAAGTCAATACGCGATACTAGGAAATCTCACACATCGTGTGAAATTTAAAAACTGGTAAGCAATATCAAATATATTTGAAATTTTAAACCATCTAAAATGTCATCAGGATTACGCAAAACAACATATTAGTTTATAAGTAGTCATAAATCATACATAAATTAACACCTAAATGTATTTAAAAGTTTCTTGCTTTCACTCTACCAACATTTTTTTTATTACTAATTTTTAAAAAATATTAATGTCAGCTGTAACTAATTGGCAATCAAAATGAATATTTTTGCTCTATCAACTCAATACGTAAAAAAATGTATATAATTATGACGACATCCGAAATCTACACACTGCCTATACCTGTACGTATAGAGATTACATTGCATGGGTGGTTACCTGCGATACAATTAATCAAAAACACATTCAACTTTACCCTCTCGGTTATTTTCATTGGTTGCGAAAACGAAATAAATTAATAAAATAAAATTACCAAATCGTCTGAACAGATTCAACCATGCTTCGTAGAGAAGTGGGTGGCACTCGCCTTGGATTGGCAATCCCAGCTTCAACTTAGTTATATTATCTTCACAGTAAAAGCAGTCGAGATAATATATTGTCTACAATCGTGTTGGATACTAGGTTGGTTCTGACAAGACGTGTGAAAAGTAAACTTATGTTATTTGTAAACATTTTTTATTTGTAAAGAATGTTTAAGTAAAAATAAATGATGTCTTAATTATTGAGAAAGGACAGATTGAATAAAAATCAGAAGATGATCTTAATGTCATGACAGGCATTTTGGGAACTGGGGGACGATGAATACTCAAAAAGAAGCACACTCTTATAACACAAAGGTCAAGGTTTCAAAATCTGGCTTTGCAAACAAAAGTGTACCTTCAATTTATTAGAAATAACTCATTGAAACTTTTATACTTCATTGTAATATTGAATAATTGAATGAGATTATAACAACTCTTCCAAAATGAAACATAAATAGAGATAAAATAAGAAGGTAACGGTCGCAACTGGGAATTGAACCTAGATTCTTTGGTCTTACCGGGACCAACTTCTCTACCAATTGAGCTATTGAGACGTCAATACATTCGGTTATTTTTATCGATCTCGCTTTCAATTTAGAAGATGAAATACATTAATTCCGAATCAATTCGTTGGCGTTGCTTTAAACGGTTTCAGCTTTGTTTAGTGACGTTATTGACGGCTCTTCACAACCTTCATCTTACTCTTTTCTAACTTCCTTAAACCTTACAGAATTCCTCAAATGGAATGCTATAGTCTCACTGCTTTCGTGAAGTTGGAACAATTGAGCGGCATTTATTACAAGTATTAGAACTCATCGATAGACACAATTGCAAAACTATAATACGAAACTAATGGACTGGCCGTTGACTGGAAAATGACACAATAAATAAGTGGTGGTCATCGACTCATAATAATATTATGATCCAATAGTCCCGTATTACGCAAGGCGATAAACATGCAAAGCTCGCCTCTCTATTCCTATTATGACGGGGGACTTACTTACTGATAAGGCCAAAGACATGGAACGTGGATAGGCGAGCACAGGAAAGGCCCGACACGACACATTATATCATCATATTCACCGTTCTTTAATAGGCGGCTAGGGCAGTGGGCACACCTGACTGTGCCTTGAATTCGTGATCAATACATACGAAGAGGGCGTCGAACAATGCGCCCGAAACCCAACGACAGGTCATAAATAACAAGGCGGTGAACTCTGACAAATAGTAGCCGATATTGTCGTATTACGCAACACTCAAGGCTTCTACGGTCAGAAACGTCCAACTGCAAGCAAAGTGCCTAACTTTCGAAAATGGAAAAGTAAAGAACCTCCGTTGGGTTCGCACGGTATTTATCTTTTACTCTTGCGTCATATTTCAATTTTTTGACAACTCTTCAACAGTTTTTTTGGTGTACTATTTATCTGTGATCTTTGTTCCGTGATTTATGGCTGTTGCTAAACAGACCGACAAAATTAATTTAGCATTCGGTAGCGTTGCCAATGTAAATGTTGGGAATATCAGTTAGAAATAATTAACTGGATATTTATTTGGACAAATTAATTTTTATCTGGATATTCTATCCAGAGTTTTCAAAATAATAATTTCACTCAGTATACAGTAGTCAATCCTGAATTTATTTGAAACTAGCTGAAGTCCCCGGCATTGCCTGGGCTTTTAGCTGAAGATTTGTATGAAAATCAAATCCGCCCGCCCGCCACACACACTCTCAATTATGTAAAAAACACACAAACAAGTCTTCTCGTGTGCAATTATTTACCGAGAAACTGGAACCGCAATTTAAAATGACAGTAAATCGTCCTAATACTAGAAATACTGGGCTTTTCTAGTTTCCAAAGTTCATGAATTTCAAAATCTTGAGAACTTTTCATAGGCTAAAATTGTTTTATTATATCAAAAAGCAAAGAACTTTGTAGAAATCAAATTGGAATTATTTGAACAGTCGAATACAAAAAACGTGGCATCTGTAGTTCTCATTTCGGTCGCCTTACAAAGTTAACTATGTCAAGCTATAATTTTTTTGGTGAACTATTTATCTGTGATCTTTGTTCCGTGATTAATGTCCGCTGCTCTGATCAAATACTAAATGACGCGATAAATGTCAGTCTGGCGGTGATAAAAAGTGTGCGATCAAATATACCGCGATTCAAAATCGGCCATCAGATTGATGTTGCTAAACAAACGTCGGATGTAGTGGTAATTATTTTAACTAAACCGGACTCCATACGGCATGAACCGGTATAGGCATAGAAATCATTTTCCAGTACACCACTCATTGCTCTATATCTACAATTAATTGAAATCCCGTTAGCTACGAGCTATAGGGTGCATAGATTATATGGGTCGCGCAATTTGAGTTACTCCAACAAGACAAACTTAGGCTTGTACGTATTGGTGTATCTTGTGTATTCACTTCCAGCAGCGATGTCCTTGCCAAATGTTGCAGAAAAAAAACAATTTCTCTTGCTTACGCCTGCCAACTATAGTTATTAGCGAGACAGCGACAAGTGTATTCCTTCGAAATTTTTTTTACTTATAATTTTAAAAAATTCAGAAAAATGAGTAGGTATCACTAATTTATTAAGAACAGGATTGCAGGCCCTTAACGAATGAATCGATAGGTTTTATGAAAACTTTTAGTAAAAAAACCAATGTATTATCACGATGTCAGAACACGTGTTCATAAAAATTCTAACATTTTCGCATTTCGACATTATATTATCAAGACAAAAGCAGGAATTAACTATAAGTTTATCAGGAAAGGCCTATCTCGTTTCAACTGGATTACCAACAATTTGAAGATATTTTTAATAAATTAGCAATACTCATTTTTCTCCGTGTAAATGATGCGTTCCTTTTTGTACTAAACTCTACAACAAAATCCCAGTCTCGTTCAAAACTCACAGCAATATTTTAATATTTAAATCTCAAATAAAAAAAACTTAATACATAACATAGGGAGATCATAAATAGATAATATACTGACGCCAAATACAGACTGAAACCAAAACCACTCAACTGAACAAAAAACGCCATGTGACATTTCAATAATTATTTCAGAAAAAAAACTATTTAATATTAATTACTTTATATTATCTATACTACAAATAAAATTCTCAGCACGGGAGATCCCTGCGAGGATATCATGAAATCTTTTTGTTACAAAAAGGGAATATAATAAAACACTCAATATCATAATTTTATTCACAGAATAAAGAATCTTTTATTATTATAAAAATGAAGTTTACTTTTTTACTAGAATTATCGTTTTCTGAAATCGAATAATAAGTGTGAAACAAGCTGTATGCTTGTAATGCACCTGTGTGGATACTGGTTGGCTCAACTATGATTGCGATACCTTAATAGGACTATCCGATCATATAAATGACGTCTACTGAATGAATCTGTCGGGGTGTCCTGTTACACCCTGTATAGGTAACGCAGGTCTAAGAGGCAGAATGGGTAGAAAGGTGGAATAGGGTGGCGGGGGTTGCAACGAAGCGAGGTCTCCTAAAATCGTAATTGCGAAGCCTTATTTTATCTGCCGCATCATTTCATATCTGAAAATTATTGTGTTTTATCTGCCGCTTCATTTCATATCTGAAAATTATTGTGTTTTATCTGCCGCTTCATTTCATATCTGAAAATTATTGTGTTTTATCTGCTGCTTCATTTCATATCTGAAAATTATTGTGTTTCTTTCGCATCATTTCATATCTGAAAATGTTCTGTTCGACGGAAACCATAAATGGAATATAATCTACCCGTAATTTGTGATGTTGGATTGTGTCGGAAATTACTTTTAAAAAGCTTCGATATCTGTTGGTTCGACTGTAACGAAATGAATACATAAATCTGGAATCAGGGCTACGTTATGTATACCCGGGATAGCGGCTATGGTAATTGACACCCCTTCTCGGGATAGGCGGGAAAATGAGTAGAATGGATTTCCCAAAAGAAACCTAAGAAAATCATTACCCACACGAGGTATTGAATTAAAAATATCTGTAAATATCAAGGGTAACTTGCAAAGGCAAAATAAATACTGTACAATGGAAGTTAGTTTTATGCACCAATCGCATTTGTACCCGACATGAAAAAAAAACACAGAAAAAACAATATGGCGTCGTAATGGAGCCTAACAAAGTTAAAACACTGTTTCGTCCGACATTTAAAACACTTCCTTAGGAAATAAGACGTCTTGTCTTTTTTAACAGTAAAACGCTTATTTAAAACGTGATGAATTATTAAAATGTGTGCAAATTCGATGACACTAGAGAATTGGTACTGCCTCGGAAACAGACGAACAGAAATTCCGTTTAATAGTTAAGATTGCAAATGATTTATTTTTAAACCCTTATTCTTTATGGAGAAACTAAAATTATAACGCATAACACGATAATAAAGTGTGAGAATGCGGCGCATTGTTCCCTAGCATGTGTCTATATATCAATAGTTTAAAAAAAACTGGTCTACTTTTCACATACGTGTACCTATTATGTATGCCGAAATCAATGCATCAAGGCAACGCACAAAGGCTACCGGTTATAATATCACTGCGGGGCAAAAAGATTACCATCGAATTCAAAGGGGAACGATATTAATAAACTAGACACTAGACCAGAGGTTCCCAAACTTTTTTTGCCTAGTAGACCACTTGCCAAATATATTTTTTCCGTAGACCCCCTGCCTGCCGAATATTGAATTTTCCTAAAACTATTAACGTCCCATGTGATAATCGTTTCTCTTTTTCGTAAGAAGATTCCCTTACCTTGCCTGTCCAACTACCGGGTGGCGGTATAGTTCCTCTGTCTTTACATTGTGCAGACAGGGGCGCCCTTGTGAGGTATTACACCAAATGAAAATGGGGCAGGATAAGCAACGGGAATTTCTTTCTGCTGGCCCTACAGAATTGCCCCTAAAGTTCTTTGTTAGCGCTTATTCCGATCAGTTCTTCTTGTCATATGATATCCGATTCTTCAACATTCCACTTCCACAGTCAAAATGTCCTCAAACTTAGTTTTGAAGTCTGTGAAAAATATTAAAATTTTGAACGTCATTATTACCCTGGACGTTTTTCAAAAACAAGGAATCTAGGAAAATTCGCGGCTTCCGATGTGCAATGTTTTGCTTCAATATATTAATACTGACGAGAAAAGGAACGTATAATTTTATTTATATACATCAATAAACAACTTTACGAAATATAAAAATACAAATATCAAATAAGTTATTTCTCAGTCTATTATAAGTATTACGTAAACTGTGTTATTTGTGTTAGGTGTATTGTGTCATCTACGGAACTCTTAAATGTTGACTTAAGGTAAATGGGGGTCCGCTCGTATGTACCCCCATTTGAATCTCGTGGACCCCCAATTTTTTTTCTCGCTGACATAGACCCTTAGCAAGCTGATATCGACCCCCGGGGTCTAAATAGACCACTTTGGGAACCTCTGCACTAGACTATAAACGAGACAATGTAACGCACCGACATACCAAAATTAAATGCAAAAATAAAACAGATTTCAAATAAGAACTACATTAATCAGCATCTTGCATGTTTTTTTAAATGCCTTAAATTAAAAAAAAATCACCGAGATTAGAAAAAAAAGCTTCAAAGGTAGTTACATATGTTTTTCGTTAATACACGTAGAAAAATGAGTGTTGATAATTTACTAAGAATCTCTTCAAATTATTCGTAATCCGGTTAAAAAAGGGATTGCAGGCCCTTAACGAATAAATTGCTAGGTTGTATGTTCAACTTTTAGTAAAATATGAATGTATTATCACGATGTCGGAACACGTGTATCAAGGCAAATGCATGTGCATGAATACGTATTCCTATATGTTAGGAATTTACTAAAAGTTTATCAGGAAAAGTCCTGCAATTCCGTTTTTAACCAGATTACGAAGAATTTTAAGGGATTTTTAATAAAGTAGCAAAACTCATTTTACTCCGTGTAGATTGAACAAATATTTTTTTTTCTTCAATTTGTTACACAAAGCAAAATGGATAGTAAAAATATATAGTCAACATTTCAAGACTAACAACAAAAGTGATGAATTTTACTCGCGCGCGTTTTTTTAATGAAATTAAAAAGTAATGTTTAATTTATTGATTTATTTCTACGATCGTGAAACCTATGAAATTACTATTTTTAAAATGAATATGGCTATTAATGTTTTTCTATTTTATAAATCGATAGAAATAAAAATGGAAAATTTTTAACAAATCACAGCGAATTAAAAATATTAAAAGTGAAAGCCTTATAATGAAAATAAAACTTTGTATATACATAATCGATTTCGCGTAATATCTTCAAACAGTTTAATTTTGTATCCTGGAGATGCTTTTGCTAAACGAAACCGGTCGGTCATAGTAAATTAAATAAATAAAAATTCGTGGTTATAATCAAAGTAACAACAAAAGTCAAACAACAAAATGACTGCTTTATACCAAAATAGAAAGACTTAAAATTTATGTCAGAATCGAAAAAATCATAATGCCACTGGCTCATCAAAAAAAAAATAGATTAACAAGCTTATTAAAGCAGTAAAAATTTGAGCAACACGAAAAGGAAAAGTAACTTTAATCATCATGGTGTCGATAAAATATCCATGTAGGTACAACACATAATGATGCTGATTTAAAAACGATTCAATAACGTTACACTAACCAACTGGCGTGATCAAACTTATGTTCGGCGGAAACTGGTGTCAGCCGATAGACGATCTGTAGACATTCAAAACTTAATTGCTATATTAATTTAGCTACGAAGTGTAATAATGCTACTCGGGTGAATTTATTAGGAATATTAATTAGACAGTTGAAGAACCCATTGTTTTTTTGTAGATTCAGAGCATAGATAGCTGCTGGTATAATGAAAAGTTTATCTTCAAAAAAACCAAACGGAACTTTAAAAATCTAGTAATCGAGTAAAAAACTAACTCAGTAATAAAACAAGTTTCAATTTTTTTCATAGTACGAACCAACAGCATCCCATGGCATTATAAATGTGCTACATAAAAAAATAAACAATCTGTTAATTTTTATGTGAAACTTAATGGTCCATAATCCACTTGTCTTATGTATTGCTTAATCAACGGCGTTCTGCGCCTTTTACATTTCGAAATGTTACAATTATTAAATAAAATAGCGAGCGTATCGAACATGTCGCTATTTCCGCGTAAATAATATTTCGAACCGAATAAACGAGGTTGTGAAAAATGAGGATAACTATTGCAGAGAAAAATCTAAATATGTACGCAACAAAATATATAAGAAGAAAAAAGTTTATTGTATTTTGAAGCTTCTGCCAATTTGGGAGCAAGCAGATATTACGGTTGAACAGGGTGAATAAAGTAAGTAGGCTGTATATAATAGATTTACATATATTTTAGAATCATGGAGCCTTCGCGGTTGGGGCAGATGCCATAGGGCACACGTTGCGAAATCAAACAATCTCCGAGATGATTGAGGTAAAAAGCATTACCGAGAAATGGAAAGGCAAGTATTCCGAACTAACAAACATAATAATAATATACGTTAGGTGAAATAGTAATAGATACATATTCTTACATAAAGGCATTGTCGCAGATATCTCGGTAATGATTCTGGGAAAGGAAGAACTGAATTGATTCTTATTATTCTGTTTGAAGATTCTATATAATTCAGCAAGCGGAAATGGAAATAATATTAACCGTTCGAATATCAAGTGAAATCGTACAAACAATTTGAATATTATTTTGATTTTCGTGGATTCCTTTGTTCAAGATAGAGAATCAACGTTTATTTTGCTTATTTTTCAAAATTCTCATTAGAAATCGAATAAAAAAGCTGTAATATTAAAATGGGAAGGTGACGTAAACAATGTGCCACAAGATCTAGTTCTATTGTGGTCCTCCCACAAGGTGGTAGTACAATATTATTTTAATATCATATCCACGTGCGATTACAACATGTTTCAAAAATAACTAAGATAAATGTTTGGAGGGAATATTGAAAATGTCCGTAACAAATCAGGTAAATCAAATTTCACTTGTAAGTACCTAATTTAAAACTAGTATTTTTTCACTATGTAGATAGGTATATTGCAATATGTACGTGAGGATACACTAAACACATTTAATCAAAACATATCGCATATACATGAAATATTTTATAGTTAGTAACAGCATAGAGCAAAGTTCAAATTATACATAAACATCACATAAACATAAATATTTGTGTGTGAAAATGTGAAATTAAATGTAAAATGCTAATAATGACCGTTCGAATGTGGTCATTATTTTGCAACAGCCAAGACGAAAATTACGTAATTAAAACATTGTTGTACCAAACCAACAAAATGCAAATCTTGTAAATAGTTTACTCACATTACTTTGATCGTAAGTAATCTTGCCCTAATTATTGTGCGATTAATTCCGCACTCAGTTATTTGATAACCCCTGATAGATAACTAGAGACAGAAAACTTTTAGGTTAAGCACAAGTTCTAAAACGAGCCGGAAGTCGAGATCTATAATTTGGTAGCCAGTAACGGGACCGCAGCACCGTTCCAAACCAGTGCAGCGTTGTAGGATACGATATAACTTATGTATTGCATACCTGCGGCAGAAAGAGTATAATAATTGCATACCTACGGGTGTTGAATCGATTCAGAGACCCGAGACAACCCAGATAGTCCAGGGTGTGGACTAAGCCGATAGCGGACCTGGCCATTTCCTTCATTGTAATTAATAAACATGTGACCCACGTTTCAACTAGTTTGCGGCAAAAATGTGTTTCAATTATGAGCCACATTTCTCCAATCAATACATTTTCGTAAATCAATAAAATTAAGCAATGAACTTTCAAGAAAATTGTTGCAACGACACAGGTTTTTAAGGAAAATACTGTACTAAAAATCTAAAATATTTAATTTTATGGGAAACTTGGCCCCTATTCAGTGGGGTACAGTCCACAAACAACACATCATTAGATAATAATTATTAATTAACATTATGACTAACCGTAAACAGCAGTGTAAAATGATTATAAATTAATGCTTTAGGTTAGGATAGTGTCAATTATTCCATTTTGAATTCCTTGTGTAATTAAATTATTATTTTTTTCGCGATAATAAACGAGTATTTTTGATGAGGAGGACTTCATCTAATTTGCTCATTTATTCATGTACTAGCTGTGCCCCACCACGCGTTGATGTGGCTCAGTCTGTCTGTGCATATAGAAAAACAGTAGCGCGTGTTGCTTTTACGTCCAACAGATAGCGCTGTTTAAAAAATCATTTTTCACCTGTCACAGGTGACATCTGTATAATAGAGGGAGACGAATATATTAAATATATTCGTCTTACACCTTCGTGTACATAGGTATAGATTACTCAATACCCATCAGAAAAGGCTATAAGATAATAAATACTATAAGGCTACATATATTAAAAATATGGCTATCAACTGAAAAAACCATCTACATTCCCAACAGCAACATTTATCCCAAAGTCCCGAAAATTGAAAACATCTATAAAAAGACCCAATATTATAAATTTTCATAAGAAAAACACATTCATCATTAAAACAATACAACATAAGGAAATTAATTTTACATTTAGTGCAAAATAATTATATTTACAAAGAGAAAAAATTTAACTTTTTAATAGTCGTCCCGAAGACGTACAAAAAATAAATAAGGATTGTATTTTTTTCCCTTCTATTTAAAAAAAAAAACTATACACCCGTAACATCATCAAACCATATTTATACTTTTAATGTAACCTCTTCCTAGTACTATTTGTATCTCCTACACCGAACTCAAGAACTAGATCTCTTCATTTATCTAATATGTACAAACTATTTGGTTATGTCATTTTATGTTTGTCATTGTAAAAAATTTATAATTAAAATACAAATAAAAAAACTGATGTGAACATTGGGGCGGATTACCTGCTACAATAGGCCGTTATCAAGCGCAATAATGTTATGTTATAATAAATTGATACATTAATATAAAATATGATTATTATCCTTCAAATAGTAACCCATTTCATATTCGCGGCATGTCCGATTTAGCCGATAGTATTGATTTACGAGGTAAATAAATACCGACCATACCGGCGAATCAGTTTAAAGTATTGTCCGAGACACGAGATATTCCTGCATGGTATTTGATCGAGTGCAGAAATTAAACAATAACCTGTGACCACTCGGTCTACTCATAAAGTTACAATAGATGGCATTTCATATGTCGCAACACCATTACCAAGTCGTATGATATCAGCGTTGATTATTCAAGGCAAACCTGTATGCAGGTTGCCCAAATCTATCTACAAAGTATTCAACAACGACACGCTGAACTAACGTATATATTTACATTTTTACGTATCAACATTCATAACGTGTAAATTATAGATGGAGAGAATAAAATATTTTATGAGCGAAGTGTTTTATAATATTATACATTTATAAAACCGTAATAAATACTTCAAGCATCTGTCGAAATTGAGACACTAAACCACAATAAATCAATTTTCCGCTAGCAAATTCATTTAGCGAATTCGAACAAACAAGAATGCATCATTGATATCACAACTTTCTAATGGCGTGATAGAATCAAGACAAAATAAACAGAATTGTTTTAAATGCCTCGAAAGACAATGAAAAAACAAAGGTTAGATTCAATAATAATGTAATAAAATCGTGATATTAATTAATAATCGACTTGTTTGGAAAGGAACTTCTCGAAAAATATTTTGAGGATATTCAGTATTTGATTAATATGTTTAATTAAGATTGGTATCTTTCACAATAACAACGATTTTAAAAAAACTTACTGTACGAGCTGTTGTTGGCCGTTTGGGATAGCACGGTGAGCTCAACCCATTAATCAGCGGCCAAAGGTAATCATTTAGTCTTTAGTAAAATTACATATTAATTAGAAGCGTGATTTGGGAAAAAATAAGTGATGATAATTAAATACTGTATCATTTTCAAGCTGTTTAATCGCTTTCCAATATACGGGAGCAGTCAGTGCAACTCGTTAAAAATAGATTTAAAAGTATTTAGGCGTGATTACGGTGGAGAGCTATTTCACCTTGTCGTTAATATAACGAAACTAAAGTATTAACAAAACATTAATTATCATTATTACGAAAAACAAAACATCTGGGTAGGTTCCACAAAAACTCACTAAATTCTGATACTAAACCTTTTTTCTTCATTTTGCAGCGCAGTTTCGTTCTTGTCCGCTCGTTTAGAGTTTCAAAGTGACTGAAATGCATTATCATTATTGGTCGAGAATAAATTGAGATTATGAAAGCTTTGCTGTCAGCGCCAGTTGGCTTATGGAGAAAGTACGTTTATTGAGATACTAGATAAATAAATTTAAAAAAAAACGAATAGGTAAAATAATTTCATCATGTCAAAAATATTTTCGCCTTACATTCGATTCCATATAAATTCAGTGTTTTTGAAAGAATTTTTAAATTTTGGTTTTGAAAGCAGATGAAAAGCTTTCAGATTTTAGTATTACAAAACGAACATTTTGAACATAAACTTAAAGTTTTTAAAATCTATTACAGGTGGTTTTGATCGTGTAAACTGAAAAATTTAATTAGAAAAAGTATTATATAAAAGTTATGGTCATGGTTTTATTATAAAATTTGCAAGCCTCGCAAATGCTAAATGTTGTCCCGTAGAATTAATTAAAATATTTCGGGAACGTCTATGGTAAACCTTTAAATGCAAATATAAAGCGTGTTGTTCTCTCTTTCTAACACTGTTTAAATCATACATCTCATCATACTACGAAATGAGATAGCATGACTTTTGAGTCCATGTTAGGCTGGAATAAATATTTCCAGAAATGCTCTTGAGGTTAAAAAAATCATAATAATACAAATATTCTAATTGCAAGGACTACAAAAAGATGTAGAATTTTGAATTATTTAAAATATTATTTGTATGATCGTTCATCTAACCGGACATAATTATATTACAAAATAAAAAAAAGCCATCTATAGAGAAAAACTAGAATAGTTGTAAAATTATAAATTGACAATTTTATTACAACAATAATTTACCTAAATAACTGAAATCGGTCACATTAATACTCCAATGCGTGAGAAAATAATACAATAACAGTAAATTTAACTTTTAAAACCATTAAAATGAAAAAAATAATTACTGTAAAAAAATGAATCTTTCATCTCGTCACCGCAAATAACAACAACAAAAATATGATTTAAATTTGAAGAGCGAAATTCGATATTATTATTGCTAATTACGCCGCAGGATATTAAATACTTCAAAGCTAAACAAAACCAATTTAGAAAAAATAATAGCACTGTAGCGATTGTAATAAATTGAATATTACAACTGAACATGCGTCCATCAAATGTCAGATGAATTTACACAATCCATTATAATAGACTGAAATGTCAGATTAAAAAATAATTTCAAAATAAAGTTACAAAATATGAAATGATAAAATAAACTTTATTTTTAAATTTGGGCATTTAAGTTTGACGGGCATGAATATCACTGGGACTAGGGACATTTCTGTCCCGAAAGGTTAGGATAAGAGTCACGGGTTAACTTTTATAATCCCCGACGAGAATTGAAGGAAATTGAATTTTAGCATTATACATTATTCCTACATGTAGTGATGCCAATGAGAATTGTAGTGCGAAATCTACACCTATGTATTTTTTATCGCGTATATCTCGATTTTCACATGAAGCTTAAAAATGCAGCATTTCGCTTGTTTAATCGAAGCCTTTGAAACGTAGATGCTATAATATTATCAAAATCACGTTAAGCAAAAAATAACCAAGAAGTTCTTGATCGAATGTCCAAAACTGCACGGAGAAAACTTGATATTGCTAATTTATTGAGAATCTTATCAAATTATTATTACATAAAATTGCATTGCAGGCCTTTAACGAAGGATTTGGTAGGTTTCCTAATAACTTTCAGTAAAACGCGAATGTGTTATTGCTATGTCAGAAGACGTGTTCATAAAAATTCAAATATTTTCGCAATTTGTCATTGTATACTTTCAGGAAAAATGCAGGTGCATGAACACGTGTTCGAATATATTAGGAATGTACTAAAAGTTAAGGAAACGGCCTGCAAACCCGTTTTTAACCGGATTTTAATAAATCAGCAATACTTATTATCTCCGTGTGTAAGACTTTACCTATTGGTACTAAAGGAAGATAACCCCATTTACTTGATTGAACTACGAGGAACGACATATACATGGTTGCACAATAAATTGGTAATTCAAGAGAAGGTTGATGATAGGTGTAGTCGAGGAAAGAGCATTTCATGGCTTCGAAGCATACGCGGCTGGGACTGCTGCCACAGTTAATTATCCTGACGAAGAAGAAACTCGTTTTTTTAATTAACCTTACGAACTACAGGGTTTTCCAATAAGAGGTGTTATTTTGATATTCAATCGTAAAAGATCAATGGTTTCGTTGCTTGTGTGGCACGTAGCGCCGTGTTGTTGAAAGTAAACGTTGTCCAGATCAATACCATCCAATTTCGGCCATAAAAAATCATTAATCATCTCTCGATAGCGCAATCCATTCACCGTAACTGTTGCTCCAGCCTCATTTTCGAAAAAGTAGGGTCCAATGACTCCACCGGACCATAAACCGTACCAAACAGTCACACGTTGAGGATAGAGAGGCTTTTCAACAATAACTCTTGGGTTTTCCGAGCCCCAGATGCGACAATTTTGCTTGTTGACGAAGCCACCGAGGTGGAAATGGCCCTCATCACTCAAGATGATTTGCATTTGATTCACTTGAGTTAATTTTAATAATTTCAATGCGTTGTTGAAGCGTATATCGTTCCATTTTTATTAATGGCGTAGTTTCTACTTGTCAAATGTCAAAAAATGACAGCTTCAAAAGTAACATCTACCGAAATAGCGGGCTATTCAAAATAACACCTCTTATTGGAAAACCCTGTACAACTATCGTTGGCAGAGCAATACTGCCTGTAGGTTAGAAAGACTAAACGTAAATATAAAATACATTTTCACAAACTTACTTCGTAAGCAGTTTTACTCAATTGGCTGGAATACATGTCTTTAGAGAATAATTTAATCATAAGGATACTAGCTGTTAATTGAAACGACTTTCCTTGACTTTATAATGTACTTAATCTAAGCGAAGAAAATTATAAATAATGTCATATACTAATAATAAAAGTATATTCCAGAATGTATGCAGGGGTAGTGCAATGCAATACATTTCATATTTTAAAATAACAGAAAGATATAAGAAAAATAAATTAGACAAAATAACAATATATGTATAGATAGGCACAAAAATGCGGAAAAGAAGTGAAAAAAGTTAAACACAAAAATGTATGCAAGCAGCCGTTCATGGGGGATATTATTTTATTTTTTTCAAAGAAAGACAAATATTCCCAGGTTACGAGTAACCTGACAATATTTGAAAATCTCCTACTACCACCACAGTAAGTTGAAAATGTTGCTTGTGTTGTGATGGAGGACTTAGCCAGCCGAGGAATTGAACACACTACGCCTGGGTGGGACCCAAACGCGATGTCAACTCAGCCACCGACCGATTTGATTTGAACATTCCCTGTCTCCAGAGGGCCATCAGGGGGGACTCCATCCAGGCAACCATGGCAGGGATGATTGTATTATTTGATTGGGGTATTCTGCGCCATAAGCTTCCCATGTGGTGGCGGAGAAGCGCTCTAAAAAGGTGCACTCGTCCCTCCAGAAATATTTCCGTAGCGCTGCAGCATCTCGGTAGGCGAAATAGTAAGGGGCAATAAGCATTAATGTATATGTTATAATGAAACGCGATTCCGATAGTTGCGATGAATCGACTTAGATGCGAGATAAGAGATGAAAATCATTTCACACATTCTAAATTGTATCTACACCGTTCTCCACCATAACAATTTTTTTCTCACTTTTAGAATCAACGGGCAAAATTATAAAGATAACATCTGGCAGATAAGTCAATGCTCTCGGCTTCTAAATCAAAGGTGTAATTTATTTTCCTTAATTAAAAAAAAATGTGAACATTCATAATGAAAGCGTTGAACACAGAGAAATATCTTTGGCGGCAATTATTTATTGATCGCAATCTCAGTGTAATTCTCAGCGCATTCAATAAATCAGTGATTCCCAAATCGGACATATCGCACGCCTGAGGGCACTGAAATAATGCGTGGTTCTCATTGAAAGGTTTTTAGAAAGCGGCGAGAGCAATAAAAAAGCGCTGAAAAAATTTAGATTGGCTAAAACTTCATTTTCAATTGACTTATACCATGCGTTGTCGCAACAATAAACCGTTCTGACGTTTTATGTGAATACCACACAAGAGTCCCAACTGCCCGGAGCCAGATGGAAAGAGGTTCTAAGCGATTCTGAGAATAGGTACAAGGTGGCGCAAAAGTAATCACCCTATCGGAAGATTCTATAATTTTTGCAAATGGCGGCAAATGTCAATTCTGTCTTGACATTTGTAAAGTAAGCAGATGCAGAATACACGTCGACAAGCCAAGGAACGCTATACTCCTCAGGAACATGGAATAATTGTTTCATTTTTTGCGAAATAAAATAACAGCAAAACTCATTATTGTGTGTAAAAATTGATATTATTATCGATAGATTTTCAAGATGGCGGGTATTAAAAAGTGCACAAAACCTTTGAAAAGAGGGCGGTGAAACAAATAAGTTTTAGAAACTCTGCTTCAAACCATTGTCAACTTTTTTTGCCTTGAACAATCCATTGTGTTAAACGAGATAGTGTGGGTTGCACCTTTAGCTATGGATTAATATAGTTATCAAACTACATTAACCGACCAACGCGATATCGGCCCATTACTAAAATGACAAGCACTCACCATCGCAACAAGGCTCAGCCATCTGATGCCATTTGTAATAATGGAATCAAGTGACTTAATGCCATTTCCAGCTTTCATTGTGACACTTTAAAGTAGGTATATTATTACGTAAGAGTCGATCGCAAAAGTATAAATTAAACTGGAAAACCAATCTTTATTATTATTAATTAGAATTAATTATCTGTGTAGAATCTAGACTAAATGTTAATGTAAAAACTGAGAGAACGTTGTACTTTCTAAATCGAGCAGGTAAAAGACCATCATACAGTAAGGAAACGGTTTTAGTGTTTTCATGACAAAATTTGAATGAATTACATTGGCTATCAATCCATCCTGTACACAATCTAACCCCTTATTCCTCCCCTAACCTTAATCAGGGAAGACATAGAAAACAGATTTCAAATACACCTGGTAATTACGAATTTCTCAGACTATTTACCAGAAGTCAAAAAATTACATTAATAATAATAATACTTGGCTGATTTATATAGCGTCGTTTGCGTGAAATATCAACTCAAGGGCAGATTACTTGGTGATGTTTAAAATTTTGACTTGACTTTGGAAAAATAATGACTTCTGATAAGAATTTATTATTAAAAAACCCTCTATGTTATACACCTGTTTTTACAAGGAAACTCCTCCCAGTAAGACAAGCGTAGTAAACACCATAATTACTAAATAAATTAAAAGAAAGAAAAAATTAAACTAAATTAAGTCGGATATGATTTTAGATTTTCACGGCCAAAAGAATGAATTATTGTGATTTATTTAAGGGGTAGTATACTGTGATGCACTAACTCATTATTTAGCCAGCGTTACAGTGTCCGTCATCAGGGCAGATGTGTACTAAATATGGAAACTGTAACCAGCTAAAGAAGGAGGTAGTACAATATACCCCGGGCGCAATACCCCAAAAATAAATCACGATAAAAATTAAGTCTATTATTAATTCACCTTGCAACAGTCATCTTCAGACTGGAAGTTTGTTCTATTTAGCGAATTTTTGCTATTCCAAAATATGATAAAATCATCAGAATAAGAATTGCCGGTTTTCAAATTCAACTATATTTCGCAATAAAATATGCCATTATATTTGCGATGACTAGTGCCTATGACGTCGAACAGCTGGGACTCGTGTTTTTAAAATGAAAAAAAGTTTTGCATAAAGACCAAGAGAAAACGAGAAGTAAATCTCGTCATAAATATGTTATATCAATCATTTTGCAATTGCAAGACAATCTTCTCATTTCTAAGAGGCGGAAGCCTTGTGCGGGCATTTAACGTAATGAGACGATCGCACGATGTTTTTTAAAAATGTTATTTCGGTTCAGAAAGTAATTCATTTATTTTCTTTATTTATACATTTTCGAAGCTTATATTTTTATGCTTTCAATATCGAGTTTTTAATAAACTACGAAACGAGTTTCTTATTGACAATAACAGCTGTATAGTATTTTTTTAAATGGAGCTGTTGTTATTTAATTCTCGAATTACATAGGTAACTACCAAGTTTCGTAGAAAATATATACTTGACATTAAAATATATATTTTCCGATACTTGGATAAAAAAAAATATGCCCCGTAGACGGTAAATAAAAATTGACAATAAAGCTTCAATCTAATATCGAATCATTCGCCATTAACGAGTCTCAAATGGAAAACTAAGGGGAAACGCTTCAATCGCCTCTGCAAAAGATAATTATTATTAAAATAAACATTTATCATTTATATTGACTGTCTCCGGTGTGCTAATCTTGTAAGTTAATTTTTTTTAAATAGCTAAAATCGTCAAACGCCATAGAACAACGAATAACGCAAGAAGTGGTTTGTGGGCGTGTTTCGTGATCCAAATATAAGCCCAAGTTGGGCCTATATTTCCAGACTAAACTGTGTTTCATCATGATTACGAAGTTCATATGGAATGGCGATATACAATTTCAGGAAAGTGTAAGGATACAGACCGCGTGCAAAATGTAGAACCAAAATGTACTCAGTGGCACATTTGTATCGAAGACACTCCTACTTGCTTCTTTAATAAAATCAAATGCATGTCAGTTTTAAAACGGCAATATTAAAAATATATATTTTGTCATCTGTAACTGGAAGGTTATTTTCATACGTAACGTCAAGAGCTAAAAACACGTATTTCGTTTAATTTATTTCTATCATTTCTGTATTCTCGGTACAAAATCTATTCGCATGAATTCGAACCCATTTCATCATTCTGAATGTCTAGTAGTAAAAGTAGATATTAAAATTTGCCAGACACGAAACAAATAACGATTCAAACAAATTTTGTGGTATAGATTTATGATTAATCCATGTCGGTAACTTATTTCATATAAAAAGTTCCAGTAATATAAAATTTCTTGCGGTGGAAAACGATATCTGGAGTTGACAGTGCCAAAATTCGTTTTCCATCAAAAATGCCCTGGCTGTTTATCGGGCTGTATAATGTTTTGATAATCCTAATAAAAAATAAAATACACCAAATTGCGTTATTGTGAGGGAAATTTTATCTGACAATTCTTTTAAGGAGTTTTGTTTTTTATTAAAGAAAAACAAAGCAGACAGATGAAACGAGATTAAATTTCCCCATCGGAGAACCAGATTAGACGGTTTAGTGTTTAGTCAGTTAATTGTTTAGTCAGTTTAGTGATAGTCAGTTTAATGTTTATAGAGTTTAGCGTTTAGTCAGTTCGGTGTTTAGTCAGTTTGGTGTTTAGTCAGTTTAGTGTTCAGTCACGTTGATCGAGCTTCTTGTGGATACTATGCATGTGGTTTTAAAGTATGTGGAAATGAAAAATTATGTATTAAGATTTTGGCAGAATACTGGCACATTGCTAGTCAATCCAAGGGAACCACCACCAGGAAATAATTATAATGAAATAAATACTAAACTTAGAAGGACGTTGAGGTAATATTTCGAGAAACACCAAACAAATTGGTTTTTAAGAAGACGGATAAATGACCAATTTAAAAAAATTATTTAAAAAGTTTTCATTTTACATTAGCTCCACGCAGGAAGACTTGAGAAAAATAATTTCACAAAGGGCCTAAGTCATCTTTGGTTTTTTAAATGCTTTTATGAAAACCTAAAAATGCTTTGAAAATTAAAGATTTTCCGAGTTAGTAGTGAGAAAAATGGTCGCTAAAATTTTACACTTACAATGGCGGTGCTATACAAGATATGCTTGAAATGGTTTCAGCCGTCTTAAGTCCCCAGATCCGAATAGCCAGGTACTTCCCAATCTTCCTCTTCCCCATTTTCTCCCCCCACTCTACCTTCAGCCTCACAACATACACCACTTGGGGATGCCGTAGTCTCACTGGCTACAGACGGTTGTGAGCAGTTGCAAATAAAAAGCATATAATGTAAGCGAAATAGAATTGCGACAAGATTATAGCCATGATATATAGTTTGAATGCAAGTTCTTTCAGATGCTATAAAAATAATAAATGGCAACATTAGAAGTGAAGGGCATAAATGCGAGACACATATTATATCTTTATACTTTGTATCAAAGTATCCAGTAACTTTATCTTATGCATAATAAACAATTAGAACCGTGATTTGCAATGGTGTTAGTAACTGAAACGAATTTTTCTTAGAAACGGGTAGTACAAGTTTCTTGTAGCCTTCTAAAAGAACAAAAATCGTGTATCCACCTAAATTTTATTTTAATATACAATAATTCGATTTGGTCATGGCTGATGAATTACTAACAAGAAAAATTGAATAAGCATCATTTCAATGGAGAAGATTGAAAATGAAAAAATAAACGTTATGACGTCTGATACATCAATTATTACATAATTTATTTTAAACGTTTGCTAACGAACACGACTTTCAAAGGAAATAATAGTCTGTGTGTATTGCTTGATTTGCTTACAAACTTATTTCCATAAAGGTTTTTTCATATCAATAACAAGTCATGTGAACCAGAGAAGGAAGTAATCATATTTTTTGGTTTATCAAGAGAACGCAAAACGAATCAAATTGTTTATGAGGTCAATCTACCGATGAAGAATATATCAATTGATATTGGTGAAAAACCTTTATTTGAATTGAATCGTGAAACGAATTCACAAAAATATCCATAGGATTTATTACTTGAGGGCAGTGGCGGCTCGTATGAGTGTGGTAGAGTGCTGAGTTTGAAAAATGGTTGACGTTATTTAGTTCAAAACGATTATTAGTTTGAGTTTCGAAAATTCGGATTTTTGTATAAAGATTATCAGGAAATTTCAGTTCACTGAATTCCTGAAAATCTGCATAAAAAACCGAATATACGAAAAAAACGTTTTCGGCTACAACAACACCAATAATGCATTTTTTAAATATTAGCACTCTAGTACACCCAAAAGTCACGAGTTGCCACTGCTTGAGGGTTGAGAAATAGAGAGTTCATTTTAAAAAATGGGACTAAAAGGGAAATTGACAGAACCCCCTGTTAGGTGCGGTTTATGTGCTACACAATTTAAAGCTTTTAAAGCCAGATTTTTGAAATACAACCTTAACAACTCTGAGGCAGTTAACCGATAATTAAAAATGGATTCAGATAATGAAATAGCTTTTGTTACTTTTTATTGCGATTGTGTTATTTTTTGTGCTTTTTGTGTCTAGTTTCATTGAATCGATTGGGTTATTCAGTCAGTCTCTTTATTCTAGGAACGTTTGTTACTGAATTAGGAAACTACCATTGGTATTTAAGATTGGCCTAGTGCGAAAACCGGATCTCCGGTTGGCGTGTCAAATCCGCCGATTCAGCCAAGTAGATCACATGTAGCTAAGCGCCCATTAACTATGTCATAACGATCTGACAAGTTGTGATGGTTTGTCTTTTTATACTGGATATGCAATAAAATACATTTAAAGATCATACATTTAACATTCTAAAGCGTACAATATATAACGTTGAATACTAATTTACCGATCAGATGCTAATTCTACAAAGTAGAAAATTTATTCGTGAAGACCTGATCAATGCGATCGGAACATGTTAGTAGCAGATGGGTTGTAAAAAATAACGACAAAAATGTATTTAATCGCCATGAAGGAAAGACGAATAGCCCTTTTTAACCTAAAAGCCAAATGGAATTTGTTGTCGTAATACTTATTGACCATATTTCATTGAAAGCGATATATTCATGTCAAAAATATTTACTTAAAACATAATTTAAATTGTCAAGTCAAAGATACGTTACATTGTAATATTATATCCACCTACTAATTACTCGGACATAATGTGAAAATGGTGGTAGTTAAATTTAATGGTTCTCATCGTCACAGCCTATACATAACATCACGCTTAGCGCTGATTGTTCCTCCAAAATAGAAAATCTACAAAATATTCGTATTTTATGCACTGAACAGAGAATACCTAGAAATATGATACACATGCCGTGGATAAACTGCACTCACTTCGGGGAGTGATTTTATAATTCCACACAATGGTAGAAGAAAAAAATTAAAATACTGTTTTTTAAAATTCCATTGTTTTTTTACATACCAATATACAATAATATTATTCTATAGAATTTTTTTTCATACCCACAAACAATTCAACTTTTTATCTTAAAACTACCTTAAAAATTGAGTTTTTTTTTACTTATACTAACTACCATGTAGAATCTCCTCCCGAAGTTAGTTCACTTTGGTGATTTGGTGATAATTATCTTCTAAATTTGCTAATAAAATTAAAATGCTTAGTGCTTAAATAAAATAAAATTACTTATCACCATATTAAGATCAATTTATACTAATCATCATGATACTCACTCTTTTTCTAAACAAAAGCGTTCGCTTCTATAGAAGAGGAAAAAAACAAATGTTAATAGGTATCGGTATTAATATCCAGCACCAAGCGCCACTCCTGAGTGAGCGCTAAGCCCAAGCTCACTCAAGATCACGCCCTGCATAGTTGTCGTTATTTGTTATATATATAAAATAATGTATATCTATATGGGACGTGTGGGATTGCACTAACCTCCCCACATTCTGAAATAAAATTAATTATTATTATTAAATCAACACCTTTCGACTACCAGACTCTAAACAGGTCAACAAAATTGATTATCTGGTTCAAGAAAGAATTTAAAATTTTGATTTTTTTGTTTATCAATTTTACCACAATTAGGGCAAAATGATCTTACTTCGGACACACTAGGCACAACCAGAACAATTTTCTTTTTTTTATATATTAACTCCACACAGGAGGCCCTGAAGAAAATAATTTCCCTCAGGGCCTATGTCATCTTTGGGGATGAGGTGTGGAGGGTCTTTTTGTGGAGAGGAAGGAGTGAACATGGGTCTTGAAGAGTCCCATGTTGTAGGAGGGAGGAAACACAGAGGCCGGCAGTTCGTTCCACAGCCGAGCTGTTGAACTTAAGAACGAATCGTAGAAGCGACCCGTTCTCATGTGACAAATGTCAACTGTGTACAAATGTTGGGCGCGCGTTTGGCGTGTATCCCGACTACGCACCGGTGCCGAAGGGATCAATGACGCTAGTTCCTCAGAGCATCTTCCATTGTAATACCGATAGAACAAGGACAGCATACCTACCTGACGCCTGTGCTCTAAAGATTGCAGTCCGTTTGTTAAGATTGGGGAATCTATCAAACGGACCGCCCGTTTCTGCACAGAGTCAAGGGTTTTTTTCAGGTATTTAGGGGCTCCGGACCAGAGATGGCTGCCAAATTCGACAGTAGGGCGCACTTGCGATTTGTACAGGGTCAGCAGTTGTGTACTATTAAAGTATCTGCGGGCCCTGTATAGTACGCCCAGCTTCTGAGAGGCCAACTTTACTCTGGCTTCGATGGAGCCCCCATACCTGAGCTGGTCACTTATAGTTATACCAAGCATATCAATGGAAGGCCTGTTCGGAAGATTGCTTCCGTTGAAGGAGACTAGATTATCATTTGGATCCCTTTTAGACGTAATCAGACAGGATTGGGTCTTTGAAACATTAAATTCGACGACGGTCGGTTCTATCGGTCAACCTCTTCAGTGGTTTTAAAACTTCTTCCAAAAAGAATTCTAAGTACTTCACGTTAACTTTTGCATTGGAAATTGACCCTTGTTGTGTTGTAAATTCTTATTAATTTTCTAACGATGTTGTGTAATGCCAAAGTTCTCATAAATTAAATTGTACAAATTTTAAAATTTTTGCTCAATAGTTTTAGGACCTCATGCAAAGCCGGTAAAAATGAGTACGAGTAATAAATTAAACATAGGCCAGTAAAAAAATAAAGAATAGAAGAAGAAGAAACACGAAGCACACAAAAACAGGAAAGATCCAAAATCACGACTGTTCAAAAATATTATTATAAATGAAGGTTATAAAAACTTCCTCGCAAAAACTAACAAAACAACATGTTCTAGTCAGGTATCTTCCTTTGAAGATAGCATCACGTCAATAAAAATATCAAATTAAACATGTGATTATGTTCAGATATATTCATGATGCATATTAACCTTAAAAGTATATACATATATACCTACGTCCAATAAACGTGACTTCCCCAATACGATTATAATAATATCTCTGTAATAAATACGAATTGAATTTATTAGGAGCTTTGCATGATAATGTATCAAGTCCGAAATTTGTATTAGAATAACTATGTAGTTTTTTCCGGGGATAGGTCAGACGTATAAACACTGATTAACATCGAAATTGGATGACAAGCCAGAAAAAGTTAAAATGTTATTCATAAATTGTTTAAAAATCGCAAAAAACAATATATTTTAATGATTTAAAATTATTATATTAAATTATTCTGTTCGTGATGTCATTATTATTAGTAAGGCAATATTATGTAAAGGCATAGCTCTAACTATAATGTACCAGTACAATAGAATAAATAAGAATACAAAAAATTCCCTGTGGAAGGTTTTTGTGATCCAAATATTTGCCCAAATAAAAGGAGCTTAATTTTACAAATTTTAAGCTCAGAATTCATATTGCTTACATTAATTATGTCAGTTTGATGAATCAATTGCATCTAATAACACTTCTGACAGGAGAATTATTTCAGACCTGGTTGGGTTACACAGAGTCATTAACAACTTAATTGACAGTCCTGTCATCGTTGCCACTATTAATTTAAATGTGTCGACTAGGAATACAAGACAAAATATAACATTATTCTGCAATACATAGACGACCAACTATCAGACACACTCACTGATCAATAGGATGCATGATCTGGGCAACAAGTATGGGGGTGCTATTGATTTATTTATTGACTCCATTTATAGAATTAAGCATAATCTATACCAACACTTTGTCGGATCCTACAAATTAGAGTAGAGTTGGTAAATTAGTTTTAATGTTTTGTCTTATAAGTAGTGTTGTTGTAATTTCTTTTTTACTTTATATCACTCTTACGTTTTACTAATATTGCTTCATATTTGTTTTTTTTTCATTTAGTTTTTTTTTATTTCTTTTAATTATTTCTTAATATTTTCGCATTATACTTGTAATCACAATTTTACAATTGTGTATTTTGTACCTACTTTACAATGGATTACATCTATTTACTGTCAGTATCTCCTGAATAATACAGATTTTCTCCTATGTACATTGCATCATGTATCACTTTTATGTAAAAGCCTTTTTAGGCGTATATATAAATAAATAAAACTGTGTTTGAGTAATTCAAATGGGATGGAGATATACGATGTCAGGCGAGTTTAAGTGATGCAGAGCGCTGGGCTATTGGGCGAAATTGAACATTTGTTTCCATTCAAATTTGAATGGAAGGTACTTCCAGTACCAGTGCCCGGCTTTTCAAAGGCGTTTTTCTCATAGAACTGTGAAAAAATATTATACCTACAATACGGCGTCTTATTGTAAGAGAAATGAATATTTCAAAGCTCCGTAGCTCATCTAGAGATCTAGAGGGCCAACGCCGCGTGAACGCCAGAACTCACAGCTGGTGAAAAAAAATCTACTTAGGAGATTAAAAAGACATGTTTGAACAGCCATAGAATATGACATACGAAGAATAATAGCAAAATTTAAATTAGACTTTAATTAAATTTTCATGGATCGGTCAAGTGTGTATTTTATATAGCAAGGTAAATTAATCAATTAAATAAGTCAGGAAATTGATTTCCTAGCGATCACGTAGATCCACAGCAATCAATTCCTAAATAATAAACCACGAACTATGTACATTATAAACATATATATGTTTAAGAAAAATTAACACAAGGGCAACATAAAAGATAATATTCTAGGAAGGATCTTATCCGGCAGAAATATCGCTGATTCTAAATCAGAAAAAATAATTTATTGATTGTTTGCGGTTCTATAAACTCCCTTGCATTAAATTTTGATATGGGTAATTTAATCATAAAAAGGTTTTTTATGTCATACCGCACAAGAGTACCAACAGCCCGAAGACAATGGGACCATCGCATCCCCAATTTGGGTTGCGTTGCGAGACTGAAGGAAGTGGAGAAGAGAAGGGGGAGGTTGGGTAGTACCTGGCTGTTAAAGTCTGATCTGAGAATTTCAAACCATTTTAAATTTTTTTTTTTTTTTTAGTTATTTATTAAGTTAAAAGAAATACATATTTCGCTTTGTTAACTTAAGTGTACATTGATTAAAAACAAAAATAATATTTATATAAATAATTATGGTTTACTACCTAAGTAACATATTTTTCTTAAGTAAGAGCATTTTGGTTTTGCTCATTGATCTTGAGGGCAAACAGTTTTTTCTTAAATATATTTATTCTATTTACGGTTGTCAGGCTATCAGGAAGGAGATTATATATGTGTACACCCTCATGGCCTATGTTTCTTTTACCACACTCTGTCTTTGCTGAATTTGTGTATAATTTATTGTGTTGTCTTGTGTGGTGGTCATGTACTTGTGATGTTTTCATAAATAAAGTATTTGTGTGTATAAGGCCATTTTGGATTTTGTGAATTAATAGGCATATGTTGTATTCGTACAGTTTTCTAATTTTAAGTAAGTTAGTTTCTTGGTATACTCTTTTGGTGGGGGTATCTGGTCTATAGTTAAAAAGTTTTTTTATAACTTTGTTTTGTATTATTTGAATTTCGTTTAGATATGTGATGTTTGTGTTTCCCCATATTTCTATGAGATAATTTAGGTGGGATTGAATTAAACTAAAGTATAATCCCCTCTTTACTTGTATTGGTAGAAGATGGGCTATTCTACCAAATACACCAATTAGTGGGATAATTTTTTCTTTTACTTTTTGTATGTGGTGTTTAAAAGATAAGTGTTTATCGATATGAAGTTCCAGGTATTTTTCAATTTAAATGTCATATGAAAAAAATCTGTGGGTAAACGTTAAAATATTTTTGTGTAGGTTAGATTTCCACTTAAAATCATTAACAACTTTACCATCATCAGTCATTTTACGTAAATGATTTTACGATTTCAGATATTTAAATATAATTAATAAAAATCAACTGTTTAATTTTTTAAATCTAATTTTTAATAATAATGAAAATAAAAATAAAAAACGTTAGATTATATCTTACGAATATTGTTCGTGAATACCATTAATATATTAAAATAAAATTATTATGATAGAATATTAAAACATGCGTTTAGAAACCGTTGCATACAACGGTACCTTATAAACAGATATTTGCTTATTTACCTAAGATGACGGAACTAGAACTAGCCTTTTTGCAATAATTAATCCGTATTTAAATATTAGAATCTGCATTGGATTTGTCAACTGATCGTGACTTATGAATAAACTAAAGGCATTAATGAAGCAGACCAGAATTATTACAAGTTACCTACTACTGAAATTTAAGCTTTGTGAAAGTTTGTATCGTGGTTTAGCTGTGAAAATGGAAGTATTTGGAATACGAAAGTGAATTTTGAGCAGTGGCGGCCAGTGAATTTGTAAATAGCAATTACATTATTTCTACACAGAGCTATACATTACATTTCTACAAGTTTTCGTAGAATGTAAGCCCTTTAGTGACGTAACATTACAGAAAAAAATTATTAAAAAAATGATACATTAGCTTGCGTGACACAGCGGTACGCAGTTGAAAAACATGGAAGATAATATTACAATTATTTTTATAAGCAATAATTATTAGCCTGAAACACTCATCCACATTGAAAAATCTCCTGATAAAAGATACATGACGCCAACGGGACATGAACCCGTGTCCTTTCGATTTCCGGTCGACAGCTCTGACCACTGAGCTATGGCGGCTTATCTCTTATCCGCGAAATAATTCAATATATACTAGTGTTTCATTCAACAATTACTGTTTATTACATTTTTTCACCTGAAAACAACCAACTTTATTTTATATGAGCAAGGCATTGTAAGTGCTAACTCTCTCACTAGATGGCGTCGAGACAAATTGTCTACATTTTTTGGTGAAGATAATTGAACTTGTCAAATATTTATTATTATTTTTTGGTAAACTAATGTTTAAGACAAGATTTTTTATGCATAGCACAAAGGGTAACAATTATTTTTATAAGCAATAATATTACGTTATTTTCAACCAAAAAATCAAGAGACACCATAGATTTGGTGAATCATTAAGCCAAAGAGCACACTTTCACCTAATATTTATATTGACATTAAGTATAATGCTTTTGATATTCGACTCCATGACTGTCTGAATACATTATCATAATTATTGTAGCGGATACGTATAAGGTACGTTGGTTGTGCATACAATACCTGTGTTGTTAGTTAACCAAAGATAGGATGGGAGGACGGATGTAAAACTTGTTGAATTTTAAGCATGCATTCGTGATGGGTCCTGCAGTATTGATGTAAGATTAAGATAATATTTTATAAAGAATTTTTTTCAAGTGGAAAAATATTTTCTAATCAAAAATGTGGCACGACGTTTACATTATTGGAAAGAGGTGTACCGCAAGGATTCATAATTTGACCAATTTTATTTGGAAGAGATATAATCGGCTTTTGAAAACAAATTTAAGTTGCTCGTGAATTGGGTTTGCACCATCCACCACCCACGTGCAAAAATAACTTAAATAAAAAAAATAATAATTCAAAAATCCCAAATAAAACTACTGGGTTAGTTGAGTTAACTGCCCAAGGAAGTGAAAATATTAATCTCTTTTAACAATATGAAAAAAATAATGCTAAATAGGCAATGAATTATTGAGGATATAAGACATGAAAAACGTCTAAATTTTAAAGTGTTCAGTTACTTGCAAACGGGTGATATATTTTTATATATCATAATAATAATTATTTGTTTTAGCATCCGTCAAGCCCGCGATATTAATAATATGAGTAACTTTAATCCATTTATCCTAGGGTCTGTGTAACCATCTGTCGCGCCGAGAGCCAAGAGGCAGTGTCCCTATTACAAAGGCCACATCGTGCTAAAGCCATCAACGAAGAACCGAACACAGTGGAAACTCACCGTAGAAGATAATGATATTACGTATTAAGCAACCAAAGATGCACCAACACTGACAACAGAAGGGATATCTCCGTCGAGACTGGAGACAAAGCCGCCGGTAGAGTATCACAAATAAGCGGCAGTAGGTATACTATAGTGATATATTATAATGTGTAGTGACATACAAGGCCAGCGAGAGATTGATGGTAAGCCAGTCTGATGAACCAAGCGTATGACGAGCGAGCATCGTGAACAATGGACCAGCGGAGAAGAGCTCAAGTGATACATCATCTTTAACAGAATAATTTGCACATTGAAGGACTTTAATACGTAAATTGATAGACACATTAACCCTTTAAATCTGATATTTACTTTTCAAAGACATTTTTATTTTCTATAGATGAAAAATATCAATTTCTTATTTTAGTCTTCTATTAGCTATCACGACAAAATTCAGGACATCTGTGTTCTTTCTAAACATAATAATATGGAGGTAATTTTTTGTTGTTATATGTATATATAATTTCAAAGTTTCAAATCTATATATTTTTTAAATTTATTATTATGAGGCGAAATGCGTCTCAAAAATGTTGTGCTTCGAACATTTTTTTTACAATATATATATTTTTTTAAACAAGGGAAAATCTAATGAGCAAATTGATTCATCAAAATAGTTTTAATCATTTAAACCAAATCATTTGAAAATGTGATTAATTAATTACGAAGTAAAAGCCTACGCATTTCTTAAAACCGATGGATTCAAACGGGTCATGAAAACAATAGAAATAAAAATTGTAGGTCATATTTAATTCACAGTTCATTGTCATAGGTAAATACTGTAGGAGGATAATATTATTAACAAGCTGATTTATTTACCGCATGCACTCCGAAGTAAATATTAACAAACCTTGAAAATAATAATTTGTTTAATTTAAATTGTTCTGACATATTGAATTTATATCCACTGTGTATTTTATTGTCAATCGAAATTCGTCCTGAAGATTATTATCATATTCAATAAGGTAAAAAAGGATGAAAAGTTAGACGTGGAGACAAAATAGATAGACTTGTCGACCGTGAAGTAACTAACGATCAAATGCCGGATGGACAGAAATATTATAATGTAAGTTCTAGGTTCCTACCTGCCTACAGAATTATTCCGCGTGGGTGACAATCCAATAAGCCAAGCATTGTATAAGTAGTCGGCAAAATACAATACTTATTACTGAATAGGCGCTTTTATAAATGGATACTTTTTATCACCTGTCGTGTTGTAATCACAATATGTTAATTACATAAAAATCGGATTCAGATGGTAAGTTAAACTTACCATCGCAAGTTGAAATCATTTAAAAAATCCTATGAAGGAAATTGAAGCAAGTAGGAATGAATATACTTTTTAATATATTATCATTGTAGGCAATATTACCGACTCTCAAACGAAAGATGTGAAATAGAAAAATCAGAAAAAGATTCGGTCTGATTCGGGGATAGGGTCGAAGTAGCTCAGTGGTAGAGCACTTCCCCGGCAAGGTTGAGGTCCTCGGTTCAATTTCTAGATGCGACCTAATCTTTTTTCTGATTTTTTCACATCTTTCGTTTAAGAGTCGTTAATAATGTCTTCAAGGATTATATACAGGGTGTATCGGCACTAACCCGACAAACTTTAACCAGCTATTCCTTAGCACGTTTGGAGTAAAAAATGTTATGGGCACTTTGCTGTCCGGTAGCATTTTTTTCAATTAAAAACAAAAAAATTAAAAATTTCCACACTACATCACTGTCATTGGCATTGCTTTTCGTGTTCAACAGATGTTATAAGCAAGTATGTCGAAAAGCGTCTTCGCTCTTTCGCACACACTAAATAATAATAGTTAAAAATGAGACGAATGGTGCCGTGCCATTTAGTTGTGATTGTAAAAGTGCGCCAATGTAGGTACACACGTACAATATTCAACGGAATTCGAATAAAATATTACCAGATGGGTTTTCAAACTTTGACAAAGGATAAAACATTGGTGACATGTGGTGAAAATATGACTAATATTTTTTTTATTAAAAACAACGTTACCGAACAGCAAAGTGGCTTTAACATTTTTTACTCCATATATGCTCAGGATTCGCTGGTTAAAATTTGTCGGGTACGTGCCGATACACCCAGTATTACAATTTGAGGTTTTACTCATTAAGTTATTCCAATTCCAATACTTTTACTGTATAAATTCGTAGCTTTTTTTGTTTAAGGCAACGGTGCTTTAGATTGTTTTTTAGATAATATTTCAATGTCGTTTTAATGACAGAGTATGTTGTATTATTGAATAATTTCTGATTTTTGGTAGTATTATGTTAAATAGTCAGTCGTGTATGAAAAAAAATAACCCTTCCGACAATATATCCTTTTGTGTCAGTTTAACCGTGAGTTAAGGCGGCTGGAAGCATCTGTAACCTTTATGGGGTGAAAGCCATTGGACTGCTAACTTTAAAAAAGAGGCCATTCAAGGTGAGATCATTCTACATCTGCCATATTCTCCTGATTCAACAAAAAGTTTAATCTTTTCCGCTTTTCATCCAATAATTCCGTAAAGACGGAATCTCGTTTGATACTGCTATTCAAAATAGTATTTTTTCTCAAATTTGTCTGGAAAAGAAGAAACATTTGAAAAAAGAAAAGTGAAGTTAAAGAGGAGCGTTCCTCTGACATGTTTGTTGGATAAGGGGCGGAAATTTCTTTACCTTAAACTACCAGATCCCTTCAGGTGTCGTTCAGAAATAATGCAAAAATTATTTCTATTTAAATATTGAAGACAATATTAGTGATTTCTAAACGAAAATCTGAAACAGAAAAATCAGAAAAGGAAACGATCACATCTGGGACTCGAACCCAGGACCCCTGTCTTTCCGGGACAGTGCTCTACCAACTGCGCTAATGGGACCCTATTCTCCTCGGTCACTTTTAACTGTATCATACTTCGAATAAGAACTACTAACATTGTCTTCATTTTTTCACCGCACATTTTTATTGGCAACTATCTTTATGTATTCGTTTCCTTTTCTGATTTTTCTGTTTCAGATTTTCGTTTAGAAATCACTAATATTGTCTTCAATATTTAAATATTACAATTTGAGGTTTTACTCAATAAAGTTATTCCGAAAAATAAATATTCATTCTAGACTTGCAGAAAAGTCAACAGATGTCGCACATTAAATAAAAAAATAAGATAGGTTTATCTAAAAGACGCTGTCTGGATTGCATTTAGTTCGGGTTGAATCTTGCGATCATACATAAAGATAGTTGCCAATAAAAATGTGCGGTGAAAAAATGAAGACAATGTTAGTAGTTCTTATTCGAAGTATGATACAGTTAAAAGTGACCGAGGAGAATAGGGTCCCATTAGCGCAGTTGGTAGAGCACTGTCCCGGAAAGACAGGGGTCCTGGGTTCGAGTCCCAGATGTGATCGTTTCCTTTTCTGATTTTTCTGTTTCAGATTTTCGTTTAGAAATCACTAATATTGTCTTCAATATTTAAATATTACAATTTGAGGTTTTACTCAATAAAGTTATTCCGAAAAATAAATAATTATTTCTATTGATCAGTTAAATTAAAAAATCTACAAACTTATATTACCATCCTCAACACAATAAAATAAATTATTCCAATAAACGAATAACAAATTAATGATTTCTACTGTTAATGGCAGGGTCCTTTCAAACCTATTTCGTACAAATAAAAACACAGTTCATGTTTAAGGGGTTTATTTAACGAGATCGCATTGTCTGATATTAGTTCATTTTGCATACATAGTTTCTGCGACACGGTGAAACTAAAATGTACGGTTTATTTTAAAATCATGGTTCATGCGATAAGAATTCAGTGTGGGTGGAATACATTAAAACACAACTGAAAGTTGCACAATATATATCAACTTGCCTTCAATTTGTCGTATTGATTGGTGTAACAATGTACATATTTATCGTCGACAGCTACACCAAAAACTAATTTATTTTTATCGTCAATAAATATCCATTTTTGTTTTTAATGAGTTTTATTATTTCAATGTACATTTGTTACGTATAAATTTTATTAATTAGCGACCGGTTTCGACACGTCCGTGTCATTAACTAGCTATTTTAAAACTAAATTTTTAAGTGCAGAAATATGGGGTTTTGTTTAGTTTGGTTCTTTGGTGGGAGGGGATTTGAGGGAGGGGGAGGGGGTTGAGAGGGAAACGGAGGGAGGAATCAACATAACGGGGAACATTGTGTGAAATAATAAAACTCATTAAAAACAAAAATGTCTAGAAATTGTTACATAGTGAATGCCAAAGAAATACAAAAAATAATAAATATCCATTTTAAGATCTGATGCATCCAATCATTCTTGCAATATGAATTATTCAGAATTCTCCAGGAAATGAGATGACTTTGAATGTCACAGAAAAAAAATTGAATACATAATAATAAGATGAACTCTAAAAAAGTGATATATTTATTTCCATTCTATCGCAGGATTCATTCGTCGACCATAAACCAACACAGAAAATATATTCATATGATTGTAGATACATACATTACGTGCTAAGTTTTAGTATTCACTTCGTTGGTAAATACTAAAATCAGAATAATTTATCAGTGTGAAAAACCGGTTTCAGTAACGAACAGATGCTTAGAACAGGTAAACAAACCAACTATAACTTCAGCTTAAAATTTAGATAAAGTTTTAAAATATTTTTCAGTTATATTGTTTAATGTCGGACTGTCAGCAGCATCGAGACTAAAATTCATTATGAAGATTTATGAACAGACCCAGACAGTTATATATCTACGATATAAATAGGTCGGTTGGGAAATCGACCAAAAATAGACACAAAAGTTAAAAATAAACATTCACCTAGTGCAGTTTCAGTCGGAAAATAATTAGCGAGGCTTATTGAAATTCATCTGCTACGGTAGCGAATGTTATATAATCACTGTACAGAGTGGTCGGCTTAGGTTCAGTGCTTTATGACAATTTTAATAAATTTACGTCTAAACTGTGGGAGTCTAAAAGGAAGTACAAATAAGCTATTACGAGTAGGAACGTATGTAGATGAATGTGTTAATGGAAAACAAATTCTCTCCGAATGCAGAGTGTACACAGGACTGTACGGTGTGGGGCCGTAGGTGTACTTTGCAAACAATGGATCATCAACGACAAACGTAGGTGAAACATTTTAAGTTTTTTTTTCACGACTAGTTAAATATTACTTATGACGATGTTGTTATCGGACGAAAATAGTAAATTATTTGTCCTTCCGCTTCTGACTATTCTAAAGGTTATTTTACGGAGGTCATCAATATTTGATATAAGTTATCAATAAGCTTTTAAATTATAGTTTTGTCAAGGAAACACTAATAATATGGTACCTACCTTGCGGACGAGGTGTGAAGATTACCAGTTGTTTGAAAGAGGCTTCTATAAAAATATTTATAAATGTGGGACACTCCGCTAGGCAGGATGTAAAGCAAATATTGAAAATAGTCGAATGTCAAAGAGGCTTCTCTATAATAATCCTGGAAGATGAGAAATGTTGGGAGGCCTAAAACTTAGGTGGTTAGACGGTGTCGAAATGAATACGGCATCCTTAGGCATAAGAACCTAGAGACAATAAAAGACTGCCACGAGTTAAGGCGATTCCTGGAGGGGGCCAGGCATTGAATTGAAGCTCCTTACTTCCATGTGGCCAGCTATTTCCAAGGGTTGTAGAACCGATTATGATTACCGAGGATCCTAAACCCACGGAATCGTTAAGTTAATAATAATTCAGACCCTTACAGTCTTCATCGAGATCGAAGCGAAGCTACAACGGATAAACACCTATTAACTAAAGGCAACCTAAATCTTTCGAAAACATCCTTGCGCCAACGCAAAATATCCCATCCCGTGCCAATATTGGAAATCACTTAAGGCGTCGGCAGTTGTGGCAGTGTTGTAATAATAATTGTAATTTGCAATCATATTCAATCTCCCCAATTCATTACAGAGGTTAAACTATTCGCGTTGACAAATTCACATTGCGAAACAATGCGCCTGAATGATTTAAATAGAGAAAACAATAATGATTCAACTGTAGCCATGATGAAGGCGACATGCGACGGTTTGAGTCGAAGGCGACTTGCGAACAATACCTATAGTCGAAATGGTGAGATTTGTTCGTAAGAAGAAGCACTTTATATTATAGTGTATAATTTTATCGACATTTTTGTTTTAGACAGCGATAAAAAATAATGGTGTCAATAAGAGGAGGAAACCTTTGCTTTGTCCAGTGGACAGACATTAAAAAAAAGTATAATAAATGTTACATGTGTAAGATTTCAAACCATTTAATCCCAGGAGGTTTCAAAACATCAAGCAACTTGAAATTAAACTCAAGAAAGTATTTTAACGACCTCCGTGGTCGAGGGGACAGGCTCTCAACAAGCAAGCAGAAGCTCGCGGGTTCAATTCCCGGCGTGCACAAGTAAATTTTATTTGATTAATTTGTCTTATTTCACAATATTAAAATAATATATAATGTGCTTGCGCCACGTTCCAGAATGGAATATACTCTCAGTAACGCCCATGTGTAAGACCACCATTCGGAATGGAAACGTGGCACGAAATGGTTTAGCCATAGTTTGTAGTTTGGTGACCAGATCTAAATAGCCAGATACTCCCCCACCTTCCTGTTCCACATCTCCTTCCCCTCCCCAATACCTTCAGCCTTATAACATACCCCGATTGGGCTCCAGACGGTTGGGAGCAGTTGGGACTCTTGTGCGGTATTCAGATTTAAAAATGTTATTTTATTGATTGTTAGAAAAAATTAGCGAAGCAGTTAGTATTATTTTTCATATTATTTCTCATATGTAACAATTAAAGTTTCCATTTTAGCACACTGGAATGATGTAATATTAAAACGCTGTATAAATTGAACAACTGTTGTGAGAGTAAAGTTTTAACCTTACATTAATTTCAGACTCTCGAAAGAAGGAAAAAAAAGTTTTCGTCTCAAAATGTATTATAAGTTTAAAATGGGGATTGAAGCGAGCTTTCCAACTAAGTTTAACCGATGGGATGTGAAACCCCGAGGCAAATAAAAAACAATGATTTATATTTTACTTTCAAGACAAATGTACAATCTTGGCTCAGGACAATACACGAGAAACAGCTGACGGGAGTGGTGTAGGGCTTGCAGATTAATGGATTTTTTGAGGAAAACTGAATGAAGGGTATAGGATTTAAATGAATATGGATGATCTTAAAGCTACTCTCAGAGCGGCCAGTTAGTCAAATAGACTTAACTAGAAAATAGTACGGTTTGCTGTAATACCATATTATTGTCAATTACCAATATAAATGGTCTGTAAAACGACTGAGCGTGATGAATTTCCGAATGGAGAAATTTTCTCATTGGCGCGTGAAAATGATACCAGTAATGACTGCTTATCAATTTATTATACACCAAAGAATTTACTTCTTGTAATTATATTCGTTAAAACATAAATACACGAGAAATAATAGAATCTAGAATGTACACATCATGAAATTTATTAGGAAAGAGTGTTGGCAGTGATGATGTATGAGATGTTTGTGTAGTAGGCATCAATATAATTATTGTTCCTGCCCACTAGCTGTATGTCATCAGAGGTAGTCGGCGTATACATAACTAAATATTACTAAGAAGAAGACAACGGATCCAGGTTATGTTATTTGGATTGAAAAGAAAATATTAATTAGTTGGATGGGAGGTTTGTTTAGTCACAATTGTAAGTCGCAACCAAAAGAAAGTGATTCCATGACAATGTTGCGGATATTTGCATTCCGCAAAAATATGAATGTGCGGTGAAATCGCTGGTGGCGAAACTCCGCGAGTGAATGTTCACTAATTTTACCTTTCTGCGGGAGAAGAAAGTTGCTCGCGAACGCCCAAAACGAAAAGCGGTACCCGGCGACCGAGCGGCCGTCTGGCTTGCTGGCGGCCCCGGACGTGTCCTCTCTCATGCTTTCCCCGTCGGCGTCTTCACACCTATATCATCACTGCACTCACTATCCACTATCCACCATCCACCATCCAACGTGCACCGTTAGCTGTCTCCGTTACCTGTGGCGTCCTCCATGTAACCGTGCTTCTCCGTGGCCGACCAACAGCCAGCGACTGCAGGAATCCTACAACAAACACTATACCACTGCACTAGTCCTGGATACTTAGACCTCCAGTCCACATGCACAATGCACACCGGCCTTATCCGTATTATAATATAACGCAACTAGCGTTTAGAGTTCTGATTAGGTATCGACATGGCCAATATGATCGAATGACTTTTGTAGCTCGGTTGCCAGAGGCAAGAACGGAGACACACAGGTAGTTGACACAGTTATCAAAGCTGATTTCACAACACCGGTTCTGGCGCACACAACACACCAACCACACTAGAGTTACATACGCCAGCTACATGAGCAAATCACGATTTACGCTGACATCCGCAGATAATCAATCACCAACCAAAGGAAAAAAAAATAAAAGTCACAAGGATGAGTCTCCGAGACGATTGAAGACGTTTCTTTTTATTTATAGATGTTATTAGTATATGGTGTTATAGATCGAGAGATTCGATGGTGTTTGTTAGAGGGTGATGCGCGGTACAGGTGCGCGCGGCCGTGCACTGTGCAGTACTGAAGACCGGAGGAGGGACAGAGTGGCGGGAGACCGCCGCGCATCGCCGCTTGCCGGAGAAAGCAAGCCAGCGTAGCCACTAGCCAGACATGCTCAACACTACCAGCAACGACCAACACCACAGCGTGAGGGCTTATGTCAGGTGTTCGCCGAACCTGCATTAGACGGTGTTGATGTTGATGTTGGGGCATGGGAAGCGGATGGATTCAGTTGGGCAGACTATTTTTTGATTAATTTTGTAAACATTGGTGCGAACAGTAATAATCTGCATATATTGGTGTGGGGTTTAAGGTTAGCATGGAAATGAATTACAGAAAACTCGTATTTTTGTTATTATGGTAACATTTTAAATCTACATATATTTTGTTGTCTTCTCTTTTCTTCTTAATTGTTTTAAAATTTACTTTATGTAGTATACATACTTTTATTTTCTTATCTTTTCTTTTTATGCATTATTACTATTATTACTATTTCTACATTCTATTATGTTTTGCTTTATCTGCTAACACCACAGCACAGGTTCTCCTAGTGAGGTATTTACGTATAATTACTTTACACCCTACAACAATGTTTTATATCAGTTATATTACTTGCATTTATCATTTATTTACTGTAAATCGTATGCGCGAATACAGAAATAAAAAAAAATTACAAAAATAAAATGTTGTAGACAATTTGTGGAGTTTAAGGTTAGTGTGGGAATGAAATGACTGTAAATGAAACTTTTTCTTAATTTGTTTGAATCCCACAATAAGCGAACGTGTTAAAACTACCGAGGTGTTTAGGTGTGCATGGTAGAATGACGCGTGTGTTATTGTATTTTTGAATGAAATTACTGTAAATGAAAAATTTTCTTGATCTGTTTCGCGAATCCCACAATAGGCGAATGTCAGCGAACGTGTACTACCGAGGTGTTTAGGTGTGCATGGTAAAATGAAGCGTGTGTTTTTGTACTTTTGAGTGAAATTAATGTAATTGAGACTTTTCTTGATTTGTTTGGCGAATCCCACAATAGGCGAACGTCAGCGAACGTGTGCTACCGAGGTGTTTAGGTGTGCATGGTAGAATGACGCGTGTGTCATTGTATTTTTTTGTTAGTTAACCAAAGTTTTGAGTTATTTCTTATTGTATTGGTTTGTTTGATTCGGGGTTATTTAAAAAAATGATTGAACATCTTATTTTTTAATCCTTCAATGCAAGGCCAATATCCAATAATGACGACAGAACCATGCTACAATCTCGTAAATCATTATTAACATTTTAGTATTTCTCACCGCTGTTCTTGCATTTGATTAAAAAATAATTGTGAAAAAACACCTTAGTACCTAATTATTATACATTTAAAATATGAAAATATTAATAATTCATCAATGTCCGACACAAAACATGCATTTGAGAGTAGGCAAATTGATTGATGGGATGAGGTCAAAGTTTGCAACAACTGTAAAACCGTACGTTTATATTATTATCAATCGACAAATTAATCGCTCTAACACGAAACGAATAATGAATATCATTCAGTGGTAAATAGTAGATTCATCACGAGTTGAAAGGGAAATATTGAATCGTTTAAAGTTTAAAGAGGAGTAGATGATATCGGAGCTGGAAAGCTCCAGGGAACAGTGGTGGCCTTAGGGGTAACAAGGGGGAGGGGGTATTTAAAAGCAGTAGTGGGCGGAAAGGCCAAAAAAAAGCGGTGAAAACTGTGCCCATTTTTTAATTACATTTTTCCACTTGACGACCCACAGATTAACCGACACACACACTAACCGTGCATCGCCGCAATCTATCAAACATTAATATCAGGGATTCTATGGACTTAATTTTCCATTAAAATATAAAAAAATATCGTAACAAATGTACTGTTTGTTGACTTGTGCAATATCTCCAAGTCTCAATAAACTACTTCGAAAATGTGATTTGGATTTTAAAAATGTTGAAAACAACATCTACGACTACTGAACTGCGACAATTTTCTTTTGAAGAAAACAAAATGTGAGTATTTTCAATTGTCTTTTTGCACGGATGCGACATCCCCATTGAAGAGTCCTGGCGTGTCGGGTTCGCGTGAGACGTACGGCGCGGCCATTATCCGCCGGCGAGGAGACGCGACGAGATTTACAATAATATGAATCGCGCGCGCTGACCTCAATAGAGTCCGCGACCCAACAGCAACCGGCCCGCCAGCCAGCAAGCCCGCGAGCCTGTGAGACAGCCAGCCGCTTTGTCCCGGCTCCCAACCATCCCAACTCCGACTCGCCTTCGCCCTCCTCTCTGCTGCCAGCTCGCCGCTGATATAGTGCCTGCGCTCGCCCCCGGAGATGGCGACCTGATGTCTCGCCGTCAACTTAGGGAGTGATCCATTGCAAATGATATTATGTAGATGTTGTGAACTAAGCCAAGCGGTGCATCAATAAAAGGACTGAGAATAATATTCGTCGTTCTATCACTTTCAAAGTTATCATAAGACATATGCGAAAATATTTTCTGTGTCACAAAGTATTTTAAAATCATTACAGTTATTTATTAATTTAGCTGTTGGCAAATAAAGATATGGAAGTGTCTCGAGATCGAGCATTTACAGACTTTTTACCAGATTTTACAGTTGACCCTTTAAGAAATAATAATAAACATCAAATTCCATTCAAAAATAAAAACTAATTTCCTTTTCGTTGACACGGAATATTTATATTATTGATTTATCAATGTTCCTTACGACAGCTGTAGAATGTAGAACTGTAGAGTCGTTTAGTAATGTCTATCAATTAAGCGATCAATCTCTCATAATATGACAACACATATATATTTAAAAAATCCATGATAATAAACGTCGATATCCGGAGCATTCTGTTTAGCAATTACAGTAAACGCGGGTTAATTAGCAATTACAGTAAACGTAAGATAATTAGTGGTATTCATAGCTTCATGCTGGATGTACATATATAGCGGTATCTCTAAAAATTGCTATTTACTGTTTTGATTGCCAACCCATATTGTATACCCACATATTTATTGTATTTTAAAATATATCCGTTATATTATATTTTTATAATAAAATGATGTTTCAGCAAGAAATTTCCGGGAAAGGCTTCAACTTGACAGAAGACAACTTTCATTTTCACGAATCAATTTCAAGAATATTGGAAAATTTCTGAATAACCCCGAACCAGATAAAATACTGTTTCTGAGTGAACTAGCCGACTGAATGAAAACTGTAGATAAAAGAATCGGGATAAATTTAAATATTCCGAATAACGTGATGTTGTTGAACGAAAGAGCGAATAAATTCATAAAAAATTACCCATTTCAATTGAACACAAAGATTCCAAAACACGCCAAGAGGAAATTAAAAATACAAAAGAACCGCAAATAAATAATGCATATCCGAGCGGAATATTCATGATATAAAAAATGGAAGATTTGATAATCAGGTTCTCGAAAATATTCAGACTTTTGTAATACACTTTTAGAGGATATATATCATTGTTAAAATAATCAACCAAAACCTCATTGCAAGAGAATAAAATAAAAAGAGTAATATTTATTCAAGTGCTGCTTTTGAAGAAAAACCCAATTTACCAAAAGTAAAGAACGGATGTACGATTGTTATCCGATAAGAGGCGGATGAGATCAAAATGAAAAATGAGATACAATGTGTTGCTAATTTTATTTTTCGTCGGAGAAGCCATTTGTGAATACTATTTGAAAACAGCACTGAGCCGTGATGTAACAAACGCGGCGAACATGAATAATGAAAGACATTTGGAATAAAACTCCCGCACCCATAAAAACCTACCTATATACTATACATGACAAGACACACATTTTATCAATGAATAAACGAAGACTATGCCAATGAATAAAAATTACATAATATTAAAAAAAACTATTTCGCATAGTGAAGACTATCAAAAACAGTGTAAGTAAAATATGAATTTGATCGTTATTAAAACCTATATGCATCAATATGAATTTGATCGTTACTAAAACCTACATGCATCATTATTAACACATGTATGCATTAATATGAATTTGATCGTTATTAACACCTATATGCATCAATATGAATTTGATCGTTATTAACACTATTGTACTATATACATTGATCATAATAGATTAGCCCTCTCATACTTAATTCAAATCTAAAAATACCTACAATATAAAATAGAGCACAAAATTATCGCTCTATCCCATGTTGTAATTTGTTAATTTTAAAGGCCAATAGCAAGCCTGAAAGGCATCGCATCATAAAACATAGAGATCAAGTTAACAACACAACTTGATGTAAACTTGCTATATAAGGTTCTAAAAACGTACGCGAAACCAGCGAAGATCGTTAATTTCTTGGCAATGTTGTCGTAATTTGTTGCGTGACATAATTGTTTTGCTAGAAAGAAATGTAAGTTTGTTTAATCAATTTTTTATATTAATCGATACGCAGCTATCAATGAGGAAAATTTGTGTTTGAATATTCATATAGCAGATTATATATAATAAAATCCCTACCTAAGATATTGCTAACTGCCTCAAATTCGTGTTTGATAAATGGTCTTCACACCGCTCACGGACGAACGTGCTGGAAGACAAACTTGCTCCGTGCAGACCAACATAAAGTAAGAAGCAATGCTTCTTCCGATCTTTCGACTGCGAGATAATGCAGTTTCTTTTTGATAAATGTTTTCTTAAACCAATGTTTTTTGTTTCCATGTTAATTTAAAGGTTCACAAGCACCGTCTAGATAAAACTCGATGTAAAAACACACTAAAAGTGTGTAGAATAACTAGGCTCCGTGGTCGAGGGGTAAGGCTCTCGACTGGCAAGCTGGAGTTCGCGGGTCCAAATCCCGGCGTGCGCAAGTAAATTTTTTTTTATTAATTTGTGTTATTTCACCAATTACTGATTTTCAATAATATATGGTATATGAGCGGCACGTTCCAGGGTGGATGATACTCTAAATATCGCACTGGTGTAAAATTACCATTCAAAATTGAAAGGTTGCTTGAAATGGTTTTGGCCGTGTTTGGTGACCAGATCTGAATAGACAGGGACTTCCTATTCCCCTTCTCACTACCTTCAGCCTCACAACGTACCCCAATTGGGGATGCCATAGTCTCACTAGCTCCAGACGGTTGGGGGCAGTCGAGACTCTTGTAAGGTTTCACATAAAAAATCTTATGTTGATAATTAATGCATAATAATTTCTGTTCCTCAAATTTGGGCTGTCATCGCGATCTGCTAACCAGTGGCGTCCAAAAAATAAACTCGACCCATTTCTTATTGGTTTCGATTTTATTTAACTACTTTTGAGAGCATCTTCCTAAATATATTTCGATAAATAAATATATTTAACTACGCTAGTTGAAACCCTGATTTTTGGATTTGACCATTTTGATCCTCTAACTACCTTATTATTTTTTCAGAAATTTAATTTTGATTACAATGATATTAGAGATAAGAAGTTCACAAAGATCGGCGGCCATCTTGACTGTCAAGTCTAAGGTTTTGCATCCACCCTTTGCAAACTCATCCGAGAACATTCACGCCATCAATTCCATATCTCCGCCATTGCACAGAAATAAAATCGGCGGAGGTGTCGAGACAAAGGCATCCGAGAAAAGCGGCCATTTGTAAATTCACGCCGGGGTCTGTTTTCCCCCGGTGCCAGCGCCAAATCGAGTCGCTCCTAATTGCGTAGTTAGCATTCTCCCGACGGGCAATTGGGCACGTCACAAAGGTGTGCGAGACTTATTACAATTCATTTAAAGGGATGTTAGGGCAGTAAGTGACGCTCAGGTAATTTAATAACTTCTGTCGTTAAACTGTTATGTAAGCTCTAGCCATCAAATGTTTTGACAAAATGTGGTTTTTACTTTTAGCTTGTTAAAAGTTTTTAGTTGTTTGTTTACATATTCGTAAACACCTGAAGCACTGTGGCTAGTAAGCAAATAATCAGAAAATGTTAAGTTAAACCTAACCTAACGCCTTGGAAAGGCCCTAACAGAATGCCGACGAAAAATCATATCACAAAGTTAGCGATCCCTCAACTATATGACAATTAGTTCAAAATGATACAAAAGTAGAATTAAGTACATTTAACATTTTGTACGAGAACTTGACTGAACCTTTTCAAAATCCACATATTTAAATATGTAAACCATTCATATATAAATTCATCTCCCTTTTCCCAACCCGAGCGACCCGAATTATTGTGAGATGGCAGAGTAACATGAACATACATATATTTAATTACCTATGCTAGATACCGGACACAATATACGTATTATAACGTAGTATACACGTGAAATATTTCAAATGCGAAAATATCTGAAATTATCGTAGCATAATACCTATCGGATTGTAAATAGGAACATCGTTATTAATAAAAAGGCTTCGTCATTTCTTTGAATAGGTCTTAATAGGGTTAATGACGTGATTTTTATATTTGATTCAGCGGCCGGGGGTGCGGAAGTTCCTACTTGCCTTCAGTCTATGCTAGTTATTCCGCTTTATTCGATGGCAAAATACAAAGCTGGGAAAAGAAGGAAAAACGTTATTGGATCAAGGAAGTGGCCTTAAGGAAAATAAAATATAACGAGAAATCCTATTATGTTAGGTTTTACCCTTATATAAATGTATAAATAAAATATTATATAATTAAATCAGCAGAGTTGGAAAACGAAGAAAGCGTAATTTAGAAATAAAAGAATGAACATAATAATAAATCAGGTACTTATTAGTAGATTTATTGAAATGAATTCAATAATAATTACTAGCAATGTTGACATTATTAGTTATCGGAGAAATTTTGTTTTTATCAATAACTAACTGAGGTCCCCGGCGTTGCCCGAGCTTTACATGGAGTTTTACGAAATCAGATATAGACAGTGACCTTACTCTTTGAAGGTAATATGTGCAAAATTTCATCAATCTCGGAATAAAACTGTATAAGGATTTATAAAAAAATCAAATCCACGCACCCGTCCGCCAGACACTCATCCTTATATAAATAAACGTGCTATAGATTTAGCACAGCTGATAAATAACAATGGTAGGGTAAATGGTTGTTTATCATTGTGTTATAGGGTTCTACACCTCAATCCCTACTCATGGAAAATCGGATAATTGAAGTTAATTGGGAAAAGGGAAGTAGGGGAGAAATGGAAACATGGATAGCGGATAGGATAGATAGTGATGTTGATTGCACTCACCGGATGTGGAGTCGATGGATACCCTCGGCGTGGCGAGGTCGGCGGGCGGGACGGGCACTTGCGCCGCCCAGGCCCCGGCCGGCTCGCAGCCCAACGCGCCTCGCACGCTTGCCCTGCAGCACGCCCAGCGGCGGCCCGCCCACAGCCCGCTGTGGAAGCGCGGGCTCAGCTGGAGGTTGCCCGAGCAGACTGCACTCAACAAACAAATACATTACTAACTAACGCTTGATGGTTATGATTGTAGGGTGACGGATAGGCCTGACAAATCCATAGAGAGCAATAGTAAAATGGATAGGAAAGGGTAAGGACGGGTTGTATCACAGAATTTAAACTTTTCATCAATTTTCAAGTTCTGTGAAATTTCTATTCAAGTTTTGTTATTATTTCAGTTTTATGAAGAAACTCGCCAATACTGATATAATAAGAGAACTTGAAAATCAACTTTGAAATTTGATGAATTATTTAAATTCTGTAAAACAAGCCGTCCTAAATTTTTAACAAAAATATGTATAAGAGCTCGCTTTTAATCGTCCTGGCCATGAACTGAGCGTTCTAGTCATGGCATGGAGTGGAGCCTGTAGTCGTCTGTTATTGCGGCGGTGAATTTCTTTTTCAAATAGTTATCAATTGAAGGTTTCCTATAAATTAATTTCAGTTGTAAGACACCAGACCATACTGGTAAAGATAATATTATGAGTACGATTAAAAGTCTTCCAACTATAAACCGCAAATTAAAACATTGGTATCAGACGATAAACGACATAGTTGTAAAATCAAATTGAAACGGAGCTTTGAAATATCCTAAATGATTATTATGACCAGACGCCATATTTTAGTTTCTTTTCTGAAGAAAAGATAATAATAAAAAAAACGTCAAATCCCGGTAGTAAATACAAATAGGTACACATCAATGGTCAGAGAAATCTCCCTAAATCTAGGGAAGAAAAAAAATGTTCATGGAATGGGGAAAGCAAAAAATGTAGAGAATTCGAAAGACAAAAGCATTTATAGTCTAAATTCTCTAGTAACTCGCCCCCAGGATACGAAAAATAATAATTTATTCGATTGATATAAGTCAGATCTTTTAGGATATAATTAAGTACATTGTTCTCCTTAAAGGTATCATCATTGATCACCTCGCAGTAAGCACGTGCCACTCGTTACTATTGATCGTTGATGATTTGATCGTAAATAAGTGTGTCGGCTTAATGGGTTACAGCACAGGGCCCCAAAATGCGTTAGGATGCGTTGTCCTAAAGACTAAAAGAAACGTTGCTTGAAATTGCTTTAGCCGTGTTTGGTGACCAGATCTGAATAGCCAGGTACTCCCCCACTTTCCTACTCCATCTCCTTCCCTTCCCACTACTTTCAGCCTCACAACATACCCCAATGCCGAAGTCTCACTGGCTTGGGACTATGGTGCGTTATTCACATTAAAAAGAAGGGACATTTCTTTGGTAAATCCGGCCCTGGATTAAGCAATACATTTAGATTTGAAGCTAGGGAGATGGAAATGACAAGGTTCTCCGCTAGACGCAGGTGAAGTTTTCATTGCGGAAATGCCCCAAATTAAAATACGAAATAAGCCAAAGTGCTCAAACACAAAAGTAATATATAACTGGGAAAGCTCGAGTGTTCCGTGCTCACTGCTCAGTGCTCAGTGCTAACTGAGAAATACAATAATAATATGTCACGGAAGGAGTACACAGACACGACTGTAAATAATACTGCGGGTAAGATTTATTTTGGAGACAAATTTAATCGTGGAACCGGTTCCCAAAGTTAGCATATTAAATGATTGATAAAATATTCGTATGTTAGTGTTGTGATTAGTTGATTATAACATTATTAATAACGACAATTAAACAAACTACGTGGTACAGCGTTAAGTTACTTGCACCTGCCAAAAAAACCACCATTTAGAATTGAAAAGTTGCTTAAAATGGCTATAGCCGCCTTTGATTACCAGGTCTGAATAGATGGGTAACCTACAAATCTATAATTTTATAATGTATATGTATGTAACAAACTCAATAAATATTTTTTTTAAAATAGGTCGACTGGACTCCGGCGACGCAATGCGAAGTTTTTGATCTTGAAAATTTGATCGCCTAAAAATATTATAGATCTTTAAATTAAGCCCCCGCATTCTCAATTTGTACCGATTTATAGCAAGTTTATCTTTAACTTTTTAAATTGTGTTAAAAAAAAATATTTTTATTTATTTATTAACTCCCTTTTTCGTGGCTTTTACATGTGAATATTAATATTAATATACATTATTTACTGTAAATAATTATTTGTTTCTCTCCATTAGTATTCTGGGCAAAGAGGAATACATATGGTAGTTAGTCATTTTTTTTTTTAATAATATATAGTTTTGAAAATAATATCTATACATTTGTTGGGCCGAAACGTTAATTATATGAAATTCTCTCTATAGAAAAAAATCGCAAAGTAAGCTCCGAAATTTATTAAAAAAACTTTTGTTCTGTTATTTAATGGGTTATAGGCATATAACATATATAACTAAAACATTTGTCGAGAGATTTTTGCTCTATTTCAAACGAGTCGTTTTTTATTAAATATTTTCCCCATTTTCGCTTATTTATTATCGGTTTTTAATATTAGTTTGCTCCCTCTAACATTCGTATTTACATATCTCCCTTTCAAACCATCTTTGAACGCTTACTACGGGGCCTTAAATACTGCTAGAACAATTCTTGGAATTTTCTTTATACGAAAGAAAATTTTATAAGCTGTATTTATTAACCAGAACTGTCAGGAAATTCACAAATTCACAATTCTCCCTTTCTCACGACCCTCCAAAACACTTTTCAACCTCACATTATTCGTAGGGGCTATAGTTCCACTGACATCTAACAGTAGTTGAACATCTGTACTCTACAGCATAAAAAATAAAATTTAATTAGATGTACAGACAATAAATTCAACTTATGCGAATATTGATGAAGATATAACCACTTTAACTGTGAATGCACGAGGATTCATTTTGTAATCCGCTAGCCTGTTCTTAGCGCTTCGGGAAAATAGCCGGTCAAAATGACTAGGTTTTTTTCTCTAAAAAACACTTGATTACTATCATCACGCTTTGTGGGTCTGGCGGTTCCCATAGAGTGGGCATAATTAAGAGTTCAGGATTGTTATGCATTGTTCGCAACAACAAGAGATTAAGTACCTAAGCGTACATCTGTAGAAACCTATTCTAAAAACTATCATAAATAATAATAATAGTACAACAATGGGTGTTTTTTTAATAACTAGGATTTGCAGAACACTATTAAAGGAAATTAAATTACAGAAATTAGAAAAAATGCCTAAAGAGATTGTGAAGACGTTTAAACGGGTACAAAATTCGGAAGACGGTATTGCCAAAATTTTACATTTACGGTTCTCAATTAAGGCGAAGCTTAATGCCAAATCACTATTTTGGTTGATCTTTATGACATTATGACGAATTAGTGTACATTATGAATACCAAAAACTATGCTTTAGATAAATTGAAGGTTTTCCTATCGTTTCGCTTGAGTAGAATACAAATAAAAAAAGTAACTCAATAAAAAATATAAATTTAACTAAAAAAAATATTTTTTTAAAAGAAACTTGTGAACCCATAAAGGAAACAACTTTAAAATACAGTATTATAGCTAAAATTATCTGTGACAGTTTCACTTGATTAATTTTTTTGCTATCTTATAAAATTATTTACAAAATAAATAACAATCAGTTATGTGCTTGAAATCTAACGTTTCTAGACTCCGTTTGTCAGGCGATTTTAATGCCTATTACCTACAATATAAGGTATACCAAAAATTTACACATTTTTGGCTTGTAGCTTCCTCTTAAATGTTTGGAAATTCAAATAATTTGACGTCGTAACTCAATTTGGCGATCACAAAGGGAATAGTTCAAAGCCGCATTTAAAAAATAACGACATGTGTATCTATACAGCTACGTATGTGTCCAAAATAATCTGTGTAGTAAAATTATAAAGGAAACTGGTACATTAAGTCGGAGTGTCAATAGCCTTGTTCACACACCGCGCTCCTAGCGTTAAAGACAGTTAACAACCAACAGCAAGAAATTGCAGTCAAATTATTATTAAAAAGGCAAATGAAATCAATAATTCAGTTTTGAGTTACAGTGACGGCAACCCGGGCGTTCATTTTATTTTGTTCATATTAAGCAAATACTTTGTGATGACACATTATAATTTAAAATAAAAACAATAACTTAGTAAACACCACTTTTATTTTTATACTTAACCCTTTCACACCCGCATTATTTTTTCCACGTATATAAAATATGTAATGCTTGATAATACCACAGAATTATTATTTTAAAAAATTTGGTATTTAATTTATTTTTGTTTTAAGAAATTATTAATTATGTTAGTTTGGCTTAACATTGGAAGTCAGAGGGTATTTTTTAAATAGTAAGGTAACATAACACAAAAGTAATACAAATAACTATTTCATGTAAAAAAATGCACATTTACAATGTAGTGATAATCTCTAAGGAACAAAACAAATAAGATTTTAACTATAATTAATTCAGAAATAAAGATAATCTAGGATAATAAATCTTTAAAAATTCGCCATACTAGTCGAAAACATGTCCGTCACTACCAGTGTTCATTTGAATGAACATTGAAATTATTTTACAATATTCTGGCAAATGAATGTGAACAGTGAATTGAACTGATCTTATTATTATATAACACATCTTTACGCGTTTCAATATTTATAATTCGAGTAGAAAATATTGATATCTCACCTTAAATTAAGTAATCAATGACGGCAGAAATTCTATGAAACTCACAATCAGCAGATGTCAAAATATTTATCGTTGTTGTGGCGAGAATAAGGAATTCAACCGAGGGAAAAAATAGACGCCACAGAAAAGATTACAAGCTATAACAAAACAAAAACGTGGCTTTTCTAAATCGCTACCATTACGAAAAAAAATCACAAAGTTCGTGTTAGTTAGAATTAACACTGGGGATGAAATGGTTAAAGCAGAACGGGTTTCGCTACAACCGTAGCTTTTCCAACAGGGCTGTATAAAACTGTATTAAGCTTAAAAAATATAAAATCTACAATCTACCAGAAACATGTGTTTTCAATATATTGAGCTTATTGATTAGACTGTTGATGACTTGGCCAATTTTAATGTTTTTGGCTTTCCGTAACTCTAATGCCTCCAAGTTATCCAGTATGATCCTATTTGCATTCTTATGATCTGTTTCAATGAGATTGTTTGCAAATTCGGAGAAGCCGTTACTTTATTGTGATTGCGTTTATTTTATCATGATTGTTTTTACATAGTTTTCTTTACCAACTTGGTACTTGCTCGCACTCATCTAGGTCACGAGTCAAACGTTCGCGGTGTCAGGACAGATTAATTGAATGAAATACAAATCCAATTAATAGGCCACCTTCAGGTTCTGACTTCTTAGGACGAGCTTTCGACTTCTAGCATAACCCCTAGCACATAATATTGTTTTTGTACCTGTAACGAAAAAGTCCGGATCGCATACAGACACAGACTTCATTTCAAGCGTAATGTTCCACCAATCAATAGTTTTGTACAAAAGAGATTCGCTCAAATGCGCCGGATTTCAAAAGGAAATTGAACACTGAAAAAAGTTTTGAAAGCGAGTTATACCCACAGTAATACATATATATACAGGTTATATAATATCTGGCCCTCCCAGCCTTCAATTCATCCGAGCGGAGCGAAAACAAATCTATCAGCTGACAATTCCGATCCTTGCTCCTGAAGGGGGATTCTTTGCGAAATACTTTATACTTTGGGCCGTGGAAATCTTATCGCAAAATAGAAATTAAATATCCGCGCGTATTGTGTTCACGTACCGTCGCAATATCGATCGTCGAATTAAGTTCCTACGCTTAATGGAATGAATGGTAAGTAATGGAATGCACTTAAAAAAAGATTTTGAAGTTCTTTAAATTTACACGGTTCATTTTGTGGAAAAGTGTAGTACTGCTTATAGTGATGTAACACGTTTATCGCGGTGAAAGAGGTATCGATTGGTTCCAATCGAGTGGAATTTAAACCGTGCCATAACGTCCAAAGAAAATAATTGATATTTGTGTTTCGCGGGATATTATATTGTCTCTGCACCTGGAGAAAAATGAGTACTACAGATTTATTAAGAATCTCTTCAAATTCTTCGTAATTCGCTTAAAACCGGATTGCAGGCCGTTTCCTGACAAACTTTAAGTAATTAAATTCCTAACATATCGGAATACGTGTTCATGCACCTGCAAAAATATTATGGTTTTTACGAACACGTGTTCCGACAGTGTGATAATACATTCCTTCTTTACTAAAAGTTTAACAGAAAACCTATCAATTTATTCGTTAAAGGCCTGCAATTGCTTTTATAACCGGATCACGAATAATTGAAACCGGCCATCACTTTAGATTTGTTCCTGAAGTCGTGGAAAGACACGAAACGCATTGAGCATGACTAATTAGGAGACATTGTTAATTTTTTTAATTGATACATTAGAAGTATTTTTTGTACAAAATATCATATTGAATGGGTGACATTTTACAATTTTTTGTAAAAGTTAAATTAAACGTATTTAAATTAAATATTAAGAAATAAAGTAATGAAATTAAAATAATTAAGTTATAAAAACTGTATGCAATATGTATCTAATTATTAGTCAGGTTGTGTATGATATGTGGGTATTTTTTTATTATCTTAATTAATTAAAAATAATACACTATTTTTTCATTCTTTAAACTATATCTTAATTTTATCTGTGAAATGTTTTTTGCTTTCAACATTTTTGTGTCTAGTGTAAGATTGTTAAATGCTTTTATTGCCTGGTATTTGTGGTGTTTTTGTCTAAAGCTTGTGCTTATCGACGGAGTTTTTATGTTTTTTTATGTACGTTCGTCTAACTGGTACATTAGTGTTTGTTGAAATTTAGTTTTTTGGTCAAAAATGTATTTTAGTAGTGTTTTTATGCATTGAAAATTAAAATCCAGAAAAACGCTATTAATATTAACACAGACAACGCATACGTAGTTCTATGTATTCGGTACTTGACGGCTAAACCAAAACTTAATGCCGAAAACCATATTAATTTAACTAATTCACTTACTGAAATACGGTCCCTTAGATAATTGACAAGCACAACACAGAATCACTTCTACATACCTAAACATAGGTAGACTTCACCACAATCTACACACCTGCCCTGATGATAGATAGTGTAACGCTGTCCGAAACATCGGATATACAAAAAGGAAACGCAACACCCATACTACCCCAAAAATAAATCACGATAGTTAATAAAGAACTTTCTTCAAAAACAAAAAAATAACGATTAAAATATATCTCAGTACTTCTCAATATGATGATATCGTAGAAGAATAGTAAGATAAAGGTAGTATATGATAATTAAGAAGGAATTGTATAAAAATCAATCGCCGATTCATTGTGAAAATTGCTTCAGACACACGGATATTAGATACAAGAGAAGATTTACACAATTTATTAATTCTCTCAAATGCTTTCTACGTGCGCAAAAAATAGCGCAATCATCCGCGAGTTAAATAGGTCACAAAAGGGTTTTCATATAGGAGGTTCAAGTAATTAACGTAAGTATCGTATTACTTTCATTAAATATTTTCAAAGAAAAACTAATTAACGGTTATAATTGCTTTAGAAACATGATCCTATTGGGGCACAAAAACGCAGGAGTTCCTTCATTGATTATTTTTCTAGAATTCATAATATCTTTGTACAGTATCGTACACATTGGCGAGTGAAAAAAAAAAGGTCACGGACATTTTATTTACCTACTGTAAATTTAGGGTAACCCCTTTGATGTAAAAAAACGTGTCAAAAAAAGTTATTTATTTATCATTTTTAGCTTGACAAATTGGCCATTGACGTTACGGGTAAATGAACGATTTCCATGGCAAATAATATTAAAAGGATTAACACCATCAATCATAGCGACTGAAAGCTTCCTTCAGGGGCTGTTTATTCCAGTGACACCCAATATAAAATGTGGGGAATAGAAGGAAATACAAGGTAACAAAGAAAATTCTCAACTCTCCACACTGACCGATCAGCCCACGCGTGGTTATTGAGCTATCAAAATGAAACCAAAAATAAACTGACTGCTGTGATACGATACCGGTAATTAAAAATCTAGATAATTTTTGGGTGCTTTCCGTGTAAACATTTTTGATTATCTGTGTACTGAAAAGGTATTATGAAGTATTTTTAATTTGATCGTTACCCATTCAGGGACGTTGAATGGGTTATTTCTATTTTATGAAAAAAAAAAGTGGAATAAAAGAGAGTAGAGTTTATAAAGGTGTTAATACTATTGATTAGAAGCAGTGGAAAACCAATACATTCGAGTTTAGAAAAAATGAAAATAAAACATGAACATCCAATTTGCAATTAGCTTGCTATCAATCTTCACAAATGAAGCAGCAAAAACCCACCAACGGTGAGCTCTAACGCCATGAAATTTGTACTGCTTTTGTCTGAAATTTATAAGTAATTATAACCATTTCCAGCATGCAATAATAATAACTAAAAATAACGACAAATATGACCAATTATTGTTTGTGCCATGAATATTTTTGAAAATCACATAATTTTAAGGAGAGAAAAAAAAAGTTTGACTTAAAATAAAATTGAAAGCTTTTTCGTATTTACTAATATCATTATTATAATTTATTTAATTCAATGTAACTAGGCTTAAACATATCTGAAGGCGAAACAGCTGTCACGCGTTAATTACAAAGCACTTTTTATAAACAACAAATCAAATCACATTTATAAATAAATTTTATTTTATTGAATGAAGATAATAATGCGCAATTATGACATAAAAACTTTTTAGTTTTACAAATTTAACTTGATAACAAAAAATAAAATAAAAAATCTAAATTCCGAGCAGTCGAAAGTCAACACATTTGTATTAGAAAAAAAGTCCAACAATTTTCTAATAGAAAATACCACCAGCAATATTTGATTGGGGTCAAACATAGAAAAACTATATCAGAACTGCTCGACCTCCCTAAAAACTTCTTCTTTCCTACGCCTTCTTACCTTTTATCTTCTACGCACTTAGCCAACAAAACCCCATAAGCGAGTTGAGGGATGTCGAATGCTCCGTATAATAATATATTTCGACACCTTTCAACCCTTCGGGTGTCAAGTAACGGAAATTGTGTGTTAGAGGAGAAAGCGGCCATATCCGGCTGCGAGTCGGAGGAACGTCAGGTAATTTGTAACACCACGCACCGTTTCTGTCAGACTCGTAGGAAAATGGATGTCCATGAAAGAATGTATTCTTGCGTTGGGTAATGTACGGTTGATGCAGATCTGGAAGCTGTGATGTTTATTATTAAGATTAATGTAGAACGCGAACAGGGTTGATGTGAAAACAATTGTAAAATCGATGCCGTGTTCAAATGAGCGACTGTTTCTGTCAGGGTAATTTCAAAATTCAATAACTCGGCAAAAATCATCATAGCGCCACCATCCTAGTCTTGTTTTAAAGACGAGGGATGAAAAATGATGTTCCAGTACTGCTCCTGAACTCACTTTTTCTACTTTACTGATTCGACGTGTCCATAAACGGAATCAAATCTCAGAGACTAATTCTATCATGCTAAACATAAAGAGTACAAGTCAAAAACAGCAACTTTATAGGAGAGCGATTTATTTAACTATTAAATTAATAAATTACTTTTCGGAAAACTACTGATTACTTTATTGGCTGATTAAGTAACAAATCGTATTTTAATTGAAATATGTTTTTGGGATATTGTACCAGAAATTGAAAAAATGAAATAATCTGAAAAAAATAATTTCTTGACATATACTGTTTATACCTAGCTGTTTATACCTAGCTGTTTATACCATATAATTAACCTGTTTATACCATAGAATTATCTAATCTGAGAGAATCGAGCATGATGGAGTTTTTTTTTCACTAACCCCACACAGGGGCCATAAGGAAAATAATTTCCCTCAAGGCATATGTCATCTTTTGGGATACTGTGTGGGAGGTCTTTTTTTAAAAAAAAGGAAGGAGAAGAAGTTCTGGGAAGGAAAAGGGTATGAGGGGTGGGTAGAAATTTAGGGATTAATGTGCCCAGGAGTGACGGACGTATGAATATATCCCTCCCGCTGCGACGCAAGGCGATGGATCGAAAGACCAGTTGGAGAGGTCAAACAGTCGCCCCAAACCAGCCTCTCCCGATCTGGCACGCTACGCAGCTGGTGGGCAGGCGCATCTTGAACACACCTCACCCGATGAACCCATGCACCCCTGCTAAATCACTAAACGTAGCGAACTACTTGGGATGACCTTTGGCAGAGGTGTTGGTTATCCAATAATTGGTTCACAGGGCGGCGATACCCAAATACGCCTATAAATATATCAATAAGTTTGAAAAATTTCACCCTTTTTCTTAAAATTTCGAGATGTATGAGGTGATGATAGTTCTGTGAACAGTATACATACCTCGGGTCCAAAAGGGGCGTTTCTAAATATCTCTATCTTTATCAATGTCTCTAATTCAAATAATCAAAACAAAAATTTCTTCTGAAATCATAAGATTTTCTAATATACCCATATAAACTTAAAAAATATATTCATAATTGAATATGGGTCCAAGAAAGTCTTCGGAGTTAAGTTGTCTAAGGAATATTGATAATCAAATAATAATTAATGGAGAATGATTACTAATGAAAGTGTTCATATTTTATGGCGCGTTTTAGATCAATATCGTCCTCGAATCAAAGGGTATAATGTCTTCGTGTAACAATAAGATTAAAACTGTTTTATCTTTTCTCAGTTCGCATTCTTTGTATTTTAGCATTTGAAAGTATGAGACAACGTTGGTATAAATGTAAGATTTTGCAGGAACGGTACCGAAATCCACACAAGAAATTCGGAAAAGAGGCAGGAAATAATTTTGTCGCTATTCCGAATTTCTGCTTTTACGACAGTCGTTAATCGGAAGTTAATAATTATTTTTGGTCCAACTTGAGTGAATGCTCACGTAAGTCATATTTAACTGCGAGAAGCCGTCATTTATAATAATAAAGGTGACCATAACACCCACGAATCACACTTAACTTCGTTTCATTAAATTATATACACTGAAACCAAATATCCCAACTGAAAAGGAAAAAACTGAATGAAGCAGCAAACCTTTGAAACAGTTAACTCTGGCGTCATTTGCACAACTTTTATTTATTTATTTATTTATTTATTTACGGACAAATAGTCCATTAACAACATATTAATTACACGAATAAGTTTTATAAACAGAGATGACAGTGAAAGGAGAGCATATATAAATGAGGAGCGAAGACAATAATAATGACAATAATAATATAAAAGTAAGAATGGGAGATAATAATAAGTCAAAGCATGAAGATGGTTCAAAGGGCATTAGAAATTAGACATTGCGTATTGACTGTCGAAAGTCATTTAGGCATATACCACAAAATTCAATGCTTTGACTTGACAGTGAGTTGACAAGTCTCGACATTCTGGACAAAGCAGAATGGTATCCATAATTGGTAGAATGTTGATTGACGAACAGCAATTCATTATTTCGGAGTCTACGGGAAGGGATGTTGAATTGGATAAGTTGCAACAAAGCAGGTGAGTCTGTAATACCATTGATAATCTTAAATATGCAAATCAGATCAGTGTCCCTTCTACGTTACTACGTTACTTTTATGTCTGGAATGTATAGTTCAACGCAACTATTTTAATCTAGCAACGGAATCATGAATAGCGGAGCTTTGAAATATTATTTTAAATATTATCTAGCAACGGAATCATGAATAGCGGAGCTTTGAAATATTATTTTAACCGTCAAGTAAGATTTTTTTTCCATATTTTGCAATCGTTCGTACTGACTTGTGAAATCTTATTTTTTTGTTTAAATCATATGCAAAATACAAATCAAAATCATGTGCAAAATATACATCTAAATCATGTGCAAAATACAAATCTAAATGATGAGCAAAATATAAATCTAAATCATCTCCAAATATAACTCTAAATCATGTGCAAAATATAAATCTATATTTTGATTGTTGAAAAGGGACAACACTAAATGGAAAATCTCAGGCCACTGGAAATTAGTATTGTTAGCATTCAAGATGATTGGGAAATATTATACGACTGAAGCGTCCATATGCATTTAATGACTTCTTCGACCAGTTTGTGGAACTCTTCACTAAAGCATTCATGCACGCAATACTTAGTAGCATAGGGAAGGGGAAAGGGGCAAAGATAATTGAATTTTGATTAAAATTTAAGTAAATTGAACTGAGGTACTTACATGAGCACATTAATTTTGAGAAACCATATAACAATTGATAATATCTAATTACATGCACAAAGAATTTATTTACGAAGCCAAAGAAAGTAAAATATCTGTGAATTATTCTGAATTACTGCTCTATGAAATGAATATTTTAAACTATTAATTCTGTAAACAGTATACCTCGGGTCCAAAAAAGGAGGTGCGTTTCTAAATATCTCTATCTTTATATCAATGTCTCTAATTCAAATAATCAAAATAAAAAAATGTTCTGAAATCATAAGATTTTCTAAATAGGTAGATACTTAATTACAAAAATTCTTCAGTCAAGAGTCATAAATTTTTAAGTCTTTTAAAATAAATATTAACCTTACTTTTGCCACCAATTTTCTTAATATATAATAAATGCGTCCGCCCGCAAAACTCAAAGAATAATTGACCAATATTGCTGAAAATTTAGAATTTTGTTCTTATTAGTGCCAAGAATGTTTAGATAGTGTTTTGAATGGTAGAAGAAGTCGGGAACGCCCGAGAAATACTAAAGCCTCCGTATAACCAATTTCTACCGATTTATAGTAAATTTCTCTTTAAGTTTTTAAGTTCAAAAAAAATCCATACATAATATCCATACATTTTTAAACCAAAATGTTAATTATATGAAATTCCCTAGATAGAAAAAATGAAGCTCCGAAAATTATTAAAAACGCATTATTTAATATGTTACAGGCATGAAAAAATTTACAGTGTATCTTTAAATGCAACTAAAATATTTTTGAGAGATTTTTGCTCTATTTCAAACGAGTCGTCTTATATTAAATATTTTCCCCATTTTCGCTTATTTATTATCGGTTTTTAATATTAGTTTACTCCCTCTAACATTCGTATGTACATATCTCCCTTTCAAACCATCTCTGAACGCGTACTACGGGGCGGGGCCTTTACGCTATTTCTCTGCATCGGAATGAGACACAGACGATTCGGATGTAATGTAGTTTTTTAACAGTAACATTGTGGTACACAGTAGATAATGGTGGAAAAAGTCGGAGACGCTCTAGAAAGACATTAGCAAATAGCAAAGCATTGCGGGGTCCACTTCTCTCTAATAAATGTAAAATCAATGTCCAGTGTTTTTACTATGGTGTCGTAAACTTTTAAAATAAAAGTATGTTTATCTGAAGTGACCTACCAAACAAGTATGTATATCTGAAGTGACCTGCCAGGCAAGTATGTATATCTGAAGTGACCTGCCAGGCAAGTATGTTTATCTGGAGTGACCTGCCAGGCAAGTATGTTTATCTGGAGTGACCTGCCAGGCAAGTATGTTTTTCTGAAATGACCTGCCAGGCAAGTATGTTTTTTCTGAAATGACCTGCCAGGCAAGTATTTTTTTGGATTCCACGATAATTCACACAGTGACAATTCAACACACCTTTAAAAGGTGATATAAAGTCATTAAAAGCGATGAAAAAAGGATAACCTATAAACCCAACCTACTAACCTATTTAATGTAGTTTTTGTTTCAGCACTTTAAATCTTTTTTTACGGAATAGTATTTTGGGGAAACTCAGTAAACGCCAAAGATGTTTTAATCATCCAAAAGAGGTGCCTACGAAAAATTACAAACTCTGATCACCTGGATTCATGTAGACCAATTTTTAAGAATCTCAAACTTCTGACAGTGACGGACATATATATATATATATATTTCATATTATATATATATATATATATATATATATATATATATATATATATATATATATATATATATATATAAAATGGAGTTATGCCTCCAAACTCTCAAGCCTTAAAACTCAACACATAAACACGCTACAAGGTTCACAGAAAACTTATTAATCCCAAAAGCAAACAAAACTATATTTCAAAAAGGACCACACTACATGGCCATTAAAGTATATAACAACCTTCCATGTGGTATCAAACAAATAACCGCCATACTCAAATTTAAATCATCACTAAAAACATTTCTTTTAAACAAATGTCACTATACTTTAAATGAATACCTTACATAAATTAAATACCTCCGTTTTTATTTTTTATTTACATATATTTGTTAAAATGTAATTGTTGGGTTTTGTAATATAATGTGTATTTGTTGGGTTAGCTGGAGGAAATAGGATGTAACCTATAAGCTATACCCTTTGTACTCTGTATTTTTGTGCAATAAATGTTTTTTGAATTTTTTTGATTAAGCGGGTTTTAAGTTCCAAAGGCTGTGAGGAACTGGCCATGTGGAAAGGTTTCCAAGGCAACTCAGGGCAATGGCAATTCAACACACTTGTAAAAAGTGATATAAGGTCGTTAAAAGTGATGAAAAAAACTGTCATATAAACCTAGCCTAACGTAAGCTATTTTTTGTTCATCGAGAGTGTGTTGTCCTGACTTTCCGGGTTACCCTGGAAATAATACCAGATGACAGGTAGGAGGCCAAGGGAAGTGACCTAGAATCAGAACAAGGAAGATGTGAACTGACTGCATGGAAGAGGTTTAGAGTAGGGTGGGAAGGCCTGAAGACCGAAGGGGAATGGTCAGAAAACAGAAGGGAAGAGAACATTTTACCAACTTGGTATGAAGTGCCGTAAAGATTAATTAAAAAAATATATATTATTAACTAAACGTAGCGAATTCCTGGTGTAACCCGACCGTTTGACAACTCACCTGTCAATAAATTTGTTTGTACGTTACTTTTTCGGTTTCTAAAATCTGCTGCTTCCTTTTCATTATTCAAGCAAGCCTCACTTTGACTAGATGACTATTGTGACTAGGTGGCTAACTTTGACCGAGCTTTTGAATATGTTGGTAGCTACTTGCCTGAAGACAGTTTGAAAAAAGAATTGTCATTTATATAAAGACGTATCTCTTTTGTAAAAAAATGTATAATTATTCCTTATTTGAAATAAAATAATATATGGTTTAAAATTAAATAGGTACCTAGATATTTAAGTACCTACTCACAAAGCTTATGATTTCAGAAGAAATTTTTGTTTCGATTTACTAAAAAAAGAGAAAACTAGTAATACATTACTTGCTTGGATGCGAGGCCTACAGTTAACATAACCACTAGTTTTTATTCAACTTGTTACAATCGTGAGAAATGTCCGAAATTGTACCTCGAGTATACAGAAAAAGGTGCAATTAATTGATAAATTAAAATATTATTTTGCAAGTGCATACATACATTGAGTAACACAAAGCAGGTAATCACCGACACAGATGAACTTTGGCAACGTAATTCTGATAAAAAGAAAGAATGCAAAAAACATTTATAATTTGAAGAGTAATCAAAAAGAATGACGCGACGCGAACAAAATATATACGTAAGAAAAAAGCTGAATTGTGAACAAGGACTCGTTGGTACGTTATAGAACCACGTAACCGTATGAAGAGTCAGTGAAGCGATTCCACTTCGGATGGGCCCTTCGGAAGCTTTCGCTATAAATACTAGTGATGCAACGATAATTATTTTAGTGTTGATGATTTTTCTTAACAGTTTTCGATTTATTAATCGAATAAAAATAAGACCAATCGTTAATCCATAAAAATTAAAACCGAATTAAATGATATGTTATCATGTAAGTATAATTTAAGGTACTGTTTATGAACAAATTGGGATATACATTTTCATTACATTACGATGTCTGATAAAATGTTAAAAGCAGTAAGTTATTCGTAGAACTCATTAATTTAATATATATAATCTTCTATTTATCTAAATATTGAAGACAATATTAGTGATTTCTAAACGAAAATCTGAAACAGAAAAATCAGAAAAGGAAACGGTCACATCTGGGACATCTACTGATCTACATAAATAAAAATGATAATTTTCGTTTGTTTAAAATCTTAAACCTCCGAAAGTTCTTGTTAAGTTGCATTCGAATACGCGTGTTTTTATATTATATAGATGTCATCTGTGACAGGTAAAAACATACTTAAAAAAAACAGCGCTATCTGTTGGACAAACACGCTTTTTTTAAAAACAATGTCATCTGTTGGACGTACAACACGCGCCATTGTTCCTCTATCTGCACATAGTGGTTTATTTATGATCTGCAGATTAAGCCACAGCAACACGAAAACTTCGAGATAGAGACATAGGAAAAACAACATACTTATTATTCAGTGTTTAAAAAACATTAACGATTTAAGATAATAAATAATAATAATAATAATAATAAATAAATAATATAAACATGGAAAAATATCCAAATAAACTACTTTTTAGTATTTTTGTTATTTGTTTTTGGGGTGTTACGCCGTGTTGCGCTAACTCCTTATTTAGCCAACGTTTCGGACAACGTTACAGTGTCCATAATCAGGGCAGATGTATGCGGGGCTGATGATGGACACTGTAACGTTGTGCGAAACTTTTACGAGTTAAGTTAGCGCAACACGGCATAACACCCCAAAAACAGATAACAAAAATACTTTAGGCCGTGAAAATATAAAAAAGTATTTTATTTTTTAGTAGTTTGTCAATGGGGGCTTTTAAATTTGAAACTTATTATAAACACTTATTTATTTGTGATACTAAGTATGTCCTAATACAATCCTTATACGAATATTATTTTAGTAATAACTGACGACAAAACTTCGACGATTTCGACAGTAATATTTGGGAAACAAATAATCACTTGAAAGTTGTGAGAGAATATCAAATTATTATTTAACTCAAAATGCTTCGAACAAATTATAAGCGCTGTTTGTTAAATTCGAACCGCCTTAGTAAAATAATAGCAGACGACAAAATTTTGACACTTGGGAAACAATTGATCACTTGAAAGTTGTGAGAGAATATCAATCGATTATTGCACACTTAAAATGCTTCGAAAAAAATATAAGCGTATTTTGTTACATTCGAACCTCATTATTAAACAACGAGTTTTTACACAACTGATAAACAACCATTAATATATGGAAATAGTTATTTATTAGTTGTGTAAAATTTGAAAGACGTTTATTAGTCAGGTCTGAAATTTTTTTTTTTTTTTTTTATAGTGAATTCCTCACAAGAGTCCCAACTGCTCCCGTCTGGAGCCAGTGAGACTATGGCATCCCCAATTGGGGGATGTTGTGAGGCTGAAGGTAAGTGGGGAAGGGAAAGAGGAAGGTGGGGAAGTACCTGGCTATTCAGATCTAGTCACTAAACACGGCTAAAGCCATTTGGAGCAACGTTTCAATTCTGAATGGTGGTCTTACACCAGGGCGATACTGGTAGTATCTTCCACTCTGGAACGTGCCGCAAATATACTATATATTATTTTAATTAATTAATTGTGAAATAACACAAATTAATCAAATAAAATTTATTTGCGCACGCCGGGTTCGAACCCGCGACCTTCGGAATGGCAGTCCAATGCGTTACCACTGGACTATGCCGGCCGTCAAATGAAATGAAATGTCTAGAATCAACAAAAATCGAAGATTTTTTAAAATATATTTATTTTGTGGAAGATATAGTCGATCATTTCGAAATGAATAATACGATTAAGCCCATCACTAATCGTAATCGCATTAGTTGCATCACTAATCTGTACATTTTTGACGCGCCGTCCAGTCAATCGAGTGCACATCGCTAAGTGCCCGTATTCAATTATTATTAATAAAACACTACCGAATTAACGCTGCCAACTTCATTGGTCAATAATATTCAACCTGCAGATCAAGTAACGCGTAGCACACGTCGATTCATGTCAATGTACATCAGGGGTTACCAACCTTTTTGTACTCTAGAGCACATTCTAAAATATCGGTAGGGTGGCGGGCACCACCTATTTTTAATCGACAAACTCGGGGCTTCAATCGCAATCAAAATGACAACAACGCGGTTCCAGCCGGGGGATGCTATTTTCACATCACTCCTTGTACACGCCGAAAACCCGAAGTCAGACGATGATCGCCGAACCGAGCGGAAAGGTACGAGCACGTGACTACTGTCAGTTTGGCTGTCGGGGCCATGCTTATTGCTTTCACTGAAAAACAGAGCTGGCAGAGTCATTTTCCATGTTTTTTGGCGCCTTTGGCGTTCATCGGCACAGTTCGTGGCGTTCGTTCACTTCGAGTTTTCTGCGTGTACAAGGAGTGATGCGCAAATAGAACTCTCCGTTCCAGGCTAGCGTGAAGAGTGCAGTCTGGCTAGCCGCTTGACAGGTTGCGACAAGTACTGTCAGCAAAGGAACCACTCATACGTACATTATCGCAAACATACGAACGTATTTAATAAACCTAGGCACTCAAAAAAACAAAACTCTTACAAATTGGCCATTTATGACTTAGTGGAGGTGTCAAAAAATTATTTCACTGTCGAATAGTGGCGGGCACATACGAATCGTTCCGCGGGCGCCATGGTGCCCGCGGACACGGGGTTGGGAACCTCTGATGTACATAATAGAAGGTACGATTAATGTAGTCGATCCGAAACCAGGTCACACCGCTCGAAAGAAATAATTTCGAATTGAGTAGCGATCGTAAATTAATAATTCATTTTGTAATTATTATCGAAGCAGAGCGCTAATCATGACTGATTACTCAAAAACCATGGCAGATTTAATTAACGTAAATTACTCGGGACACATAATCCACTGGAAAATCATTTTTGCCATATTGCATTATTTATATATTTATAATTATGAAGATAGGTAAAAAGCCGCGTTGGCTGTTCTGCCATCCTGATTGGCAATTATTATTTGATTACAACTTCAACAGGCAATATTTGTACCAAAAATCAGATAATAATTCTGTGTTTGTTCTACCGGTCTTTTAATTTGAAACTGCTGAAAACCTGTTCCCAACAAAAAAAGGTAGTTTATACTACTCGTCCTTGTCAATGCAGCTCGACTCGGCTGAGGGGTTACGATCCTCGGCTACGATTATGGAGATCGCGGGATAAATCCCGTTGCAAGAAAATTTATTTGATTAATTTGTGTTATTTCACAATTTAAATGTATTATTTTGCGGCACGTCCCAGAGTAGTAGATACTGTCGTATCGTATCGCCCTGGTAAATTACCACCATTGAAAATCTAAAAATAACTTGAATTGCTTGAAATAACTCTAGACGTGTTTGGTGAATAGATCTCAATATCCAAGTACTTCCTCCCATCGCCTTTATCTCCCCTCCGCTCCTATTAGGGATGCAATAGTCTCACTGGCTCCAGACGGTTGGGACTTGTGCGGTACTCTCATAAAAAATATTTAAAAAAAACAGGTCTATAGACCCATTTTTACACATTTTCCTCATTGAAAAGATACTCCACACAGAATGAGCCCCAATTTCGTAAGAAACTCCTTACATAATGACTTACGCAAAATGATATTTTTCCTCCTGTGTGAAGTTAAAATAAATTTAAAAAAACAGTTATAAATTTGCTCGCAGTATGGTAGATAAACAAATACTGATTTTTTCTTGGTCGAAAATATCGCATAGTATCGATGTCACTAAAGGAATAATGCTACGGAACATACGAAGCCCCACCCCAGTTAACATTAACCCCCACCAATCCGCAAAGGCTGAGGCAAGTCACCTTGATTAGTTTTTACTTTACTTTGTTTTTTTACAGCTTCCACCTTCTACAATATGAACTAGACACCGTCGCACTACCCACACATAAATTCTGATAAAACCAAGTATAGATATTGATTTAACGATAGGAATATCAAAGAAAACATGGCACCGTTGCTAGCCGCTATTTCGATATTAATGATTTCTCTAACTACCACCTACACACTGAAGATTGACTAGATTTTTCCAAAGAAACCGGACATTTCTTATATTCGTGGATTTTATTTGAGCTCCCATAAATACCTAACACCCATATTAAATGACATAACGGATTACAGTTTGACGTAGTTAACTTTGCAGGCGACAAAGGGGAAGTATAATTTTTTGATGTGAAACATATTTTGGCATGCCTAGGGAGGTAAGCGTGGCAAGATGGGACGACGCTCTGACGACCGTTCATTTGGCCAGCCTCGTGGCTTGTCGGGTCTTTCCGCACGGCAGTTAAAACTTTGTGTGCTACATTTCCTTCCATTCTCACTAAAAATGGCAATGGATATATATATACTTTTTAATTTTTTTCTTTGTGCATATTTTTAAAATAATAAAAGAATTGTGTTACTATCTAAAATGTAGAGACATGTTCTCATTCATTTTCACTTCCTTCGATAAAAATCAATTTCGATGTTTCACATCTGCCAGACATCACGCAACTTTTTTTAAAAAGCAAAAAGCATTCCCGGGTCACGAATAACCTGTAATAACCATTTGAAAATATATTTCATTTATTAGTTAAAGGCCTATTGGGATTTTAGGTACATACACATTTTTTTATTTATAAATTACAAGTACATAATAGTTATAATAACCTTACAATCATAATAACAAACTGATACAGTTAAATTTTACATTAAATCCACACAGGATTGGAGATATATGATGGTATATAGGGTTTTTTGGGGGAGAGGAAGAAGTGAACATGTTGTAAGAGGGAGGAAACTCCGAGACCGACAAATCGTTCCACAGCTGAGAAACGACCGTGTCAATGACTCTAGTTCCTCGGAGCATCTTCCATTGCAATACCGGTAGAACAAGGACAGCATAACTACCTGACGACTGTGCCCTAAAGATTGCAATCAATATGTCAAGATAGGGGAATTTATTAAACGGACCGCCCGTTTCCGCACAGAGTCTAGAGTTTTTCAGGTATTTTGGGGCTCCATACCAGAGGTGGCTGACAAATTCAACAGTGGGATGCACTTGCAATTTGTACAGGGTCAGCAGTTGTGTACTATTAAAGTATCTGCGCGCCCTAATAATTATTCTTAATTTTTTTTTATTATTTAATAAATGTTTACATGTTACATTTTTTGACATTTTTTTTAACTACCATACTAGGCTAATGCCCGTGTTGTGGTAGTTATACATGAAATAATAATAAAGATAACATAAAATAACTAAAAATACTATTTTATAGAAACATAAGTATGCAAGTATGAATCATGCATGAAATAATAATAAAAATAACATAAAAGAACTAAAAAATACTATTTTATAGAAACATAAGTATGCAAGTATGAATTAATTAATTATTGTACTTTAAATAACATTTATATGTATGATGACTGCATTGAACAAAGAATAACATAGGAAGTGCCTTGTGGGCGTGTTTCGTGATCCAAATATGAGCCCAATTTGGGCCTATATTTCCATACAAAAGTGTGTTTCGCCATGTTACGAAATTCAAATGGAATAACGATATACAATTTAAGAGATAAGAGAGATAGACAGCGTGCAAAATTGACTAGAACCTCGTCAGTGGCACATTTGTTTCCACTAAAATTTATATGGAAGACTCTTCTAGTTTTCTTCTTTATTCTATAGCTGACGACGTGCAATAACTCTATGATGGCATTTTAATTTTTCATTACAAGTAAACAAGTAAGTATCTATTATTTTTAAAATAATAATTACAAAAATAAATTATATTTAGTAATTTATCTAAATAAAGTGCAGAACTTTATTTTTCTCTTGTATCCCCAGTGTACATTGTAAAGTTAAGCGTGTCAAGCTGTACACTTTCAGAGAAAACAAAAAGCTGTGAGAACCCACATCACGACTTTGTATATATTTACATCTTCAAGTTTTCTATTAACCCCTCCAGTGTTTTAGGGTCATATATGACCTGGCGTACATATTTTATAAAAGCTTTTTTTTCTCATGCGGAAACACGTAATTTTTTAGAAATCAGGAAGGGAAATAATAATTCTTTGCAGTTTTCCTCGAATATTTAACTAGATACCATTAATAAAATACTAGAAAATAGCCAAATGAATAATTCATACTTCGCGTCGCTAATCGTAACAATCTGTTTAACTTTAAAAAATATTTCTTATATTCAATTACATGAACGAGATAAAAGTAAAGTTACAGTTTTCCTACAAATTCCCCAAACAAAACAAATGTGTTTTCGAAGTATCGAGTACTCTCAATTTTTCTACGATTGGAGTAAAAAAATAAGTAAAAATGTGGTTAGAGTTTTCGACAACACTTTAAAATATATATATATATTATGTTTAGTTTAAATACGTACACCGGATAAATAACTTTATCAAGTTTTTAAAACAGTGTTTGTTTTTAAAAATAAGACGTGTATAGGGCATTTGAAATACACGAAAAAACATTGCAAAGTGAACAAAAGTGTTAAAAGTTCGAAAGATTTTCCTATTCCCTTCCAAAGCGAACCAATTTCATTGGGTACTTGCAGTAAAAATGTCTGGGAAAGTTTACAAATTTTCTTCACAGTGTGCGCTTTCTCGCAAATGAAGGTTACTGAACGCGATTCGAAACAAAGTATATGATCTTTTATCGGAATTCATTTAAATGCAGCATTTTATGACGATTATAAAACGTTCGGAATAAATGGGAAAATTCTATCAGAGCACTTTACTTGGAAGTAATAAAATAAATAGCATCTACAAATAAATATAATACTAAACTTACTCATTTTGGTTATCGATGTATGGATGCATCCGTTATTTGAAATTGTATTTAAAATTATTCAAGTTCAATAAACTTTAATAATTTTATTGAACTGTAACTGGAAAGTATAAATCATATCATACAAGCGAAAAGGTGGGTAACAAAATTTATTAATTGATAATTCTTTATTTGAAATGTATATTTGGTTTGTTTACATGTTTGACAAATTTACCTGGCAGGTCAACTCAGATAAACACACTTTCACTAGAAAGTTTAATAAGATAGACAGACAGACCATACTGATGGGTACTTTTGTTCTTTTGTTTTTTTTTTTAATTCTTCACAATACAGATAAATACGAATAAAATAAAAAAATATTTATTTATTTATTTCACGCCTATTAAGGCTTTTACATACATATATATAAAAATATTTACGAAATTATACATGAAAATAGTGCAGGAAACGACTATTAAAACAATTGCAGAAAAATAAATATAAAGTCAAAATATCACTTAACTTGATCTACACAGAATGCAGGCACAACATATAAAAAATCCAAAATATTTTTTTCTATTTCAGTTGACAAAATTATTATATGTTAGTCAAATCAAATTAAATACCTTTTTTAAATATTCCACTACTCAATGAAAAAAAAAAAAACTTCAATAGGGTATGCTTATATATTGAAATTGATGTACTAAATATATCAACAACATCTGAGTATTTGTTTCCTAGCTGTTGAATCCGTCGCATAGGAGTATGATATTGGGACGTTGACATAGAATTGCTACAATAATATGGTAGGTACTGTCTTGAAACCGACCGGACCTGCTTGGAGTATGAAAAGAGATTACATATAATAAATCAGGGGTATCAAACATTGAATTAATGATTTTATACAAACAGGTTAAATCGGAAATAATTCTGCGATCAGATAATTTTATTAAATTTAATGAACAAAGTAAGTTATCGTAATTTAGGTTTTCTCTAGGAATGCCCATTTTGAAATTTACATATCTTAAAAATTTATTTTGGATTCTTTCAATCGCATGTGAATAAACCTCATAATTTGGGGACCAAACCGTGGAATTGTATTCTACATGACTCCTTACTAGTGACATATATAATGTTTTTACAGTATTTACATTATTGAAATCACTAGATACCCTTAAAATAAATCCCAACATTTTCAAAGCTTTATTGGTTATTATTTCAATATGCTTGATAAAGTTAAGTTTCGTGTCAAACCAAATACCTAAGTCATTAATTTCCGAGACAGATACTAACGACATGTTGTTAATGGAATAATCAAAAAGTATTGGATACTTTATTCGATGAAACCTCATAATTTGACATTTGCTTATGTTAAGTTGCAAGCGGTTATCACGACACCATATAATTAATCTTGACAAGTTATTTGACAATATATGGCAATCGTTAATGTTTCTGATTGCTTTGAATAATTTCAGGTCGTCTGCAAACATTAACACTTGAACATCATTGAAAATATACAATACATCATTGACAAATAATAAAAACAGGATTGGACCTAAGTGTGATCCCTGGGGAACACCACTCGTAGCAGTGAATTTGTATGAAAGTGTGCCATCAATTTTAACAGCCAGTAATCTGTTGGTCAAGTAACTATTAAACCACTTATGTAGTGAACCACCTATACCGAATTTATGGAGTTTATTCAGCAATAACTCATGATTGACTTTATCGAACGCCTTGCTAAAATCGGTATAAATAGAGTCAACTTGACATTTACTAGACATGGAATCAGATATATAGTTTTGATAGGTTAACAAGTTAGTAAGGGTAGATTTTCCAGTAGAGAAACCATGTTGCTTAGGAGAAATGACGTGGTTTAATCGGAAAATAACTTTTTTAAGAAGAATTTTTTCAAAAACTTTAGGAATTGTTGATAAAAGGCACACCGGTCTGTAATTAATCACCTCGTGTTTATCGCCTTTTTTAAAAATAGGCGTAAGAAAGCTAAATTTCCATTTAGTAGGAAAACATCCTGTTCGTAAAGACTGATTAAACAGCAAATATAAAGGATACGCCAGATTGGTAGCACAATTATTCAAAAATACAGGAGGTATTTTATCTGGTCCACCACTTTTGTTTTGATCTAGTAATTTTAGTTCAGTCAATATATCGTTATATTCTATGTAGATAAAAGATAAATTAAGATTATGATCAGTAGTAAAATTTGATACTGTACCAGCAGAAGCTGGTGTCTCACATTCATAAACGCTTTTAAAAAAATCAGCAAAAAGGTCAGCGATACTTTGAGTGTCTTTGGCCTTTTTACCTGCATATTCCAAGTTGGCGGGTATACCTAAGTTATTATTTTTCATTGATTTTGCATAGTTCCAAAAATACTTTACATTATGATTTATTGAAGTTTCAACATTATTAATATAAGAATTGTAGCACATTTTTGATAAGATTTTACAATCTTTTCTAACGTTTTTAAATTCAATATAATTTGATAAAGACCTGTCTTCTTTATATTTCTTATGTAAAACTTTTTTAAGGGCAGTTAATTGAACAAGTTCTTTATTAAACCATCTCGGATATTTTGATTCTTTAAAATGAATGAGTGGGATGAGATCTGTAATAATTTTATCCAGCAAGTAATAAAATGATTCAATATTTTGATTAATATCGCCTTCCTTAAGAAATGACCAATCTTCCTTGTGGAGACGATCATTTATGTCCCGATAGTTCGCATTTTTAAAGTTATACGTAGGAATTGAATTATTTTGATTGCCTTCTTTAGTACAAGAGATAAGTATTGCTAGTGGGGGATGGTGGTTGTCTATCGGAAGAATAGACTCTAATGATTCATTTATAATTACGTTGCTTTCATTTGACAAAACTAGATCAAGAACACGATTATTAATATTACGTACATGGTTATATTGGGTTAAATTAAAAAGTAAAGACATATCTAGAATTACTCGTTCGCAGGCGGTTGCTGGTATTGAATTAAAATTACTGTCTAAAACGTTGAAATTGCAATTAGGTAAATTATAATCACCGCAAATAATTATTTGATGATTTGGATATTTTGTTTTTACTAACTCAACATCTTCACAGTGTTTTTTATAGATTGATATGTTGGCATTAGGAGGAATATAAACAGTTCCAATAATAGTTTTCTTGAAATCACCACTTAACAATACGAACAATTGTTCCACATCAGTATTTTTGATTTTGAGTGCTTTCGAAGTAATATTTTTGCGGACCGCTATCAGGACACCACCTCCTCTTGTATTGGAGCTGGTATTCTGACTCCGGTCTGCTCGGTGGACATGGTGCCTATGTAGTCCTAGCTCCGCTGAGAAGATTGATGATGTTAGCCATGTTTCAGTGAGTATGATGACATCATTTGAGAAAGATGGAGCATTTACTCTGAACTCCTTTAATTTTGTTCTGATGCCCCTGACGTTCTGGTAGTAGATGAGGCGTTTATATGGCTGGAGTTTTTTGGTTGAACATTGATAATTTTAGGTGAGTTGTTAATATATTTTATGGTTAAATTATTTTCTCCCTTATTTTTCCGGTTTTCTAACTCCTTCCATACATTTTGAATTTCTTGGCGCTGAACCCATGTTAAGTCTTTTTTGGTTTTAATACTGAAATTTTTATAGTCTATCGCCTTTTTTCGAAGAACCAGTTTCACTTGATGTTGATCTGACAGTTCAATCTTGATCGGACGTATTTTATCCATTTCTTTTTTACCTAAACGGAACATTTTTATTTCAGAGGTATCCACATTTTCAACTTTGCTTAGAATACTCAAAACTTTGTTCTTATCCTCCCTCATGCAGTCAGTTTGAGTACCAGTTGAGCACTCAGGTACATTAAACATTATAATATTCTTAGAACGTAATTTTCTCTCCTCCATTTCCACTAGTGTTTCGCAAATTCCAGGTAGGTCTTGGATGGTGTTAGGTAGAGGTTGGACCTGAGGTGGCTTCTGTTGTGAGATGTTTGTATAGGCCTTCAGCTCTCCTTCCAGGAAGCCCACTTTCGCACCAACAACACTAATATTCCCCAAAAGTTCCGAAAGTTTAGGAGTTAATTTAGCCATTTGTTCTTTGGTAAATTTATTCGATGGATCCATAATGGTACTGTTCATAGAGTTTATTATATTACTTGCCATCGTAATAAAATGGTAGGGATCACATGAATCCATAATTAGTAGGTCGAAGCAGAAATATAAAATATGAAAAAGTTTAGCTGCCCTGATCACGTACTCGGGATAGTATGCGTAAATGTGAAGGTAACTTTACGTACACACACACACTAGAAGCAAGTGCGAACTGACGAATCGACAGTTCTGATGACAGATTTATAATTATTTTGTTTTTGATATATCTTTTAACTGCGAGATTGGAATCACTTGGAATTCTATCATTACACTAAAACTCGATTTGCACTTGTAATTTAGTACTTCCTATACGCACAGGTATAAAATTAAGTATTCTTATTTATGTTTTAAACTGGAGCAGAAACAAAACCGTGCACTGTTTACATGTAGTATTGTTGGAAAAAAAAGTTAAAAAAATTTCAAGCCGAATGAATCATTCGCTCGTCATATTTATATTTCCAAACGAATAAATGACATGAAACAAGATGACTGTATAGTTTCGTAAATCACAAACTCACTCAGTTCTAAAAACAGTTCACAGACCGAAAGCTGATTGTGGAAACTCATTCGGAAAATATGTTTTCCAACGTTTTGAATTAATGAAGGGTGTCTCGTGTTTGCCGATACAATTAAAGCCAGAATACCTAGGCGCGCGGAGCAGGGGGAAGTATCGAGGCGAACAGGAAATTAGAAATTATAGGGGGCTGAACTGCGGTAACAAGGATCACTTTCGCCTGCCGGGCGAGCGAGTGACTAAACAAGAATGACGAACTAACTCGTCGAGTTAATAAATCTTCCTCGACAGATTCGTAGGGGTGGTGTTTAGTTCACTATTGGAATTGCGGAAAGATACATTTGTGGCGTCGAATTATCCAGATTAAATAATTAATAATAAACTGCTACTTGCTACTTAGGTACCTACTTGCTACTTGCTCGTTAAATCGTAAACAAAGTAATCTACGTACTCTATCTACTCGCGACAATACTATGACGCTATCAGTCTTACACATTACGAGAACTCGCCAGAAGGAACGAGTCTGCCGCCTAGGCATAATTGCCAAGCCGTCGAAAGTTCGCGAATGATCCAGATCGAGCGAGTGTCTTCAATTTAGTTGCCATCTATCTACCCACTGCTACCGTCGGCCGTCAAGTATAAATAAGCCCGACGCAGCGAGTCAGTCAGTCAGTCATCAGTTACCGTTCAGCCGTCAGCCTACAAGGAAGGATCAACGAGTGATCACTCGCGCTCTTCTTACTAGCGCGGTGGACAACACGTACCCGGCTTCGCCCCTATCATTATGGACTCCATCGGGACATCATCTTAGCGCCTCGGCCGTGTCCATGGCCAGCGCTACATCGGATTACAAGCGCCCTGGTTCCAGTGTCTCTGACCAGCGCTTCTTCCACGCCATCATGACCACCACGAGGACACGCTGCATCCTCACTGGTCACGCCGTTCCCGTTCAACTGCCCACAAGGTCTGCCGCACCTTCGGCCTTCTCGTCAGCACTGGAGTGCCTGAAGACCTACGTTCTTCGCCAGTGCCTGACCTATATCGAGTCCCGGTCATCAGCGCCCGGCGTCGACTCACTGACCCGCGCTTGACCAGCACATCATCAGCCAGCAACCGGAGTCTACAACATCTGTCCTTCATCATCTCCTTGTCACGGCTACTGACTCACCAATAAAACGCATGTGACCTTCACAACCTTCTTTCATTTCGTGCCTCACCATTGATCCCCAAAGTGGTGACCCCGACGTGATCTGCAGCCCGACGTGATCTGCAGCCCGACGTGATCTGCAGCCCGACGTGATCTGCAGCCCTACGTGATTCTGCAGCCCGACGTGATCGTGTTACCCCGACTCACCGGTAACCCCGTCTCAAAATGGGTGATCAGTAAAGGCACCACGGAGCAGCAGCACCAGACCATCTCCGCACAAGCGCGGATAATAGTGCCACCATAGTTATCTGAGTGAATCTTCAACCTGTGTTGTGAACATGTGTTTTGCAAAATTTTTTTTATGAAGTGTCACAATTTAAAAGACGTTCGTTTCCGAGCTATTTCTTCTATCGCAGCCCTCAGCCAAGCTGCTGGGAAGGGGGTGTCTGTGGCGTCGAATTATCCAGATTAAATAATTAATAATAAACTGCTACTTGCTACTTAGGTACCTACTTGCTACTTGCTCGTTAAATCGTAAACAAAGTAATCTACGTACTCTATCTACTCGCGACAATACTATGACGCTATCAGTCTTACACATTACGAGAACTCGCCAGAAGGAACGAGTCTGCCGCCTAGGCATAATTGCCAAGCCGTCGAAAGTTCGCGAATGATCCAGATCGAGCGAGTGTCTTCAATTTAGTTGCCATCTATCTACCCACTGCTACCGTCGGCCGTCAAGTATAAATAAGCCCGACGCAGCGAGTCAGTCAGTCAGTCATCAGTTACCGTTCAGCCGTCAGCCTACAAGGAAGGATCAACGAGTGATCACTCGCGCTCTTCTTACTAGCGCGGTGGACAACACGTACCCGGCTTCGCCCCTATCATTATGGACTCCATCGGGACATCATCTTAGCGCCTCGGCCGTGTCCATGGCCAGCGCTACATCGGATTACAAGCGCCCTGGTTCCAGCGTCTCTGACCAGCGCTTCTTCCACGCAACCATGACCACCACGAGGACACGCAGCATCCTCACTGGTCACGCCGTTCCCGTTCAACTGCCCACAAGGTCTGCCGCACCTTCGGCCTTCTCGTCAGCACTGGAGTGCCTGAAGACCTACGTTCTTCGCCAGTGCCTGACCTACATCGAGTCCCGGTCATCAGCGCCCGGCGTCGACTCACTGACCCGCGCTTGACCAGCACATCATCAGCCAGCAACCGGAGTCTACAACATCTGTCCTTCATCATCTCCTTGTCACGGCTACTGACTCACCAATAAAACGCATGTGACCTTCACAACCTTCTTTCATTTCGTGCCTCACCATTGATCCCCAAACATTTAATAATTCAAAATAGAGACATACAAAATGGATGAGGCTTTCCCAATTACATCGACATACGGAAGTGGTCTTAAACAAATATGGCTATCGACTACCAAATAACAAGAATCGAAAATCAGGTAATACAAATTATGTTAAGTTGGTTCGTTTGTTATTTTTCTTCAATTTTCTGTTTTGTCATGGAACCGTCATACTGTGGTCACCGGATAATACCCAAATCTTAATATTATTTATTACACGATGGAACCAGCGCGACTCTATAAGATAATGGGAATTTAGACAGAGATTGATAACGACGGAGATTGGTGCCGACGCCTTCTGAGAAACGGATAAGACGCAATTCGAGAGACTTATCGAGTTTAAACGAAAGCCGGAAGTCTGAAAGGAAGTTCAATATAACCTGACTTCCGCGAAAAAACGTAAATCAAGAATAATGAGACACAAAGGAAGGACTTTTTCTCTTCAAGTAATATCTTATTATTTTGACTACTAGTTGTTAACACCGAATAATCAAGGGATGTAACTTGACTTGCCAAGGTGAAAACTAATACATTTTATTTCTACAGAATGAAATAAATATTATCCACACATTTTTATTTTTTTTTAAATCGTCCCGTTAGAAATGTTATATGTAGGTAGATAATTAATCGCTTGTTTGGATTTGAAAACTTAATTTTTATAATTTTCTTAACGCATGGAGCTGTTTTGAAAATGGCACACTCGTACGAATAAGGAATTTTTTTTTAATAATAACTCCACACAGGAGGCCCTGAAGAAAATAATTTCCCTCAGGGCCTATGTCATCTTTGGGGATGCTGTGTGGAGGGTCTTTTTGTGGAGAGGAAGGAGTGAACATGGGTCTTGAAGAGTCCCAAATTGTAGGAGGGAGTGACAAATGTGACAAATGTCAACCTACCTGACGCCTGTGCTCTAAAGATTGCAGTCCATTTGTTAAGATTGGGGAATCTATCAAACGGACCGCCCGTTTCTGCACAGAGTCAAGGGTTTTTTTCAGGTATTTAGGGGCTCCAGACCAGAGATGGCTGCCAAATTCGACAGTAGGGCGCACTTGCGATTTATACAGGGTCAGCAGTTGTATACTATTAAAGTATCTGCGGGCCCTGTACAGTACGCCAAGCTTCCGAGAGGCCAACTTTACTCTGGCTTCGATGGAGCCCCCGTACCTGAGCTGGTCACTTATGGTTACACCAAGCATATCAATGGAAGGCCTGTTCGGAAGATTGCTTCCGTTGAAGGAGACTAGATTATCATTTGGATCCCTTTTAGACGTAATCAGACAGGATTGGGTCTTTGAAACATTAAATTCGACGAGATTATTTTTAGCCCAGGAGGAAATACTCTCGAGATAACCGTCCATTCTCTGCTTCAAAGCAGAGAATGGACGGTTATCTCAGCCCTCCGAGCCGTTGGAGTTTGTGTGCCCTTTGGGGGCCTGTCAAACAAAAAGCTATCATGAACTGTACTGTCATCCGCGTAACAATGAATCGGTGCACATGTCAAAAGGTCATTGATGTGCAACAAAAACAAAGTCGGAGACAGAACCGATCCCTGTGGGACGCCAGCATTTATAGAGTGCGAGGAAGAGGTGAAACCATCAGCAACCGCCTGAATCGACCTATCCCTTAAAAAGTCAGCAAACCACGTACACAGGGATGCGGGAAGTCCGTAAGAAGGCAATTTGTTGACAAGTCCTCGGTGCCAGACCCGGTCAAAGCCCAATATCGCCCAATTTAAAAATATTTTGATTCATAATTGAAAAAAAGACAATAATCATTTTAATTATGAATAAAACAATTGGTGGAAATAATAAGAGATTTTCAAAAAACACAAATGTTTAGCGCTCTTGAACAGTTCCAGTCTTACTTATAAAGATTCACTAATACGCCGCTGAAGCGCTGGTATAGCTATACGATAAGAAGGGCCGTTTAATGCTCGGGATAAAAGATTTACTCATAATAATATTCATGCAAGATTTGTTTAGACTGGCACCACTTTGTTCCGATCCTCAAAAACACGGTCATTTTTGCATTTCGCGTTTAGTTGCTAACTTCACGTTTCTTCAGATGACATTCGCGATGTCATTGACACGGTCTGCTTAGACTTGCTTCGAAATTTGGCCAATTTGATTATGCGTTCTGTATTTGCTGTGGTAAATCGATATTTTGATTCAAAATATTCCACTGATGGTGCTGCGTTTTACATTTTCATTGCGCGACCGATCGGTATTTGTCAAATCAACCAGATTTTAACAAAGTCCGCGACCTGCGTCTCAATACCATAATAATCCCTAATCTTGGGGGCCGGGTGGTTTATAAATCTGTCAGCCACAGCCTGCGGTATTACGGCCGGTATACGCAGTAAGAATGCGCGTGATTGTGTGAAACCTTTTCTACTAACCTGTTCTTATCCCTCAGTATTATCTATTATGAGTAAGAAGGTTCGTGTTTTGGAGTTGCATTCATATGTTTCTCGGGTACAGAACTTTAAGTTTTGTTTGTTGAGGCAGCCTAGTTAACAAGTATTTCATTTCGATAAATTCGATAGGTACAAAGTCTATTTAAAACTTGTCCGGATCTCTTTATATTTAGATCTAAATATACTTACACGTACACATTTTTCATCCTTTCTGGTAGTAATTAAGTTTCGAAGTAAAGATATCATTGTAATCGGTAGGTACCGAGGTTTTAGTAAAAGCGTTAATTAAGTATAGTCGGATGGCAACATTCAAGTTTTATTCAACGGAAATAGTGGGCGATGGCGTAGGAATCGTGTGGGGTTGATACGAAAATACTCAAGTTTCGAGATGGTGGTCAAAACAACGTGCGTCAGAGCTCAAAGATAAAAAAATAAAGCAATCTTATTCAAGATTTTATAAATAGATATAATTAGAACTAACTTAAAATAGCATATGTCTGATTAATTTACGTAGGGTAAAGGTAATACCATAGACATATGAATATTAGTAGACCTGCCCTAAGTGATTAAAAGCGTATTATCCCCACTCCCCATACCGGTTCCATTGAGCCGGCTGGGCTCGCGTATGGCCTCAAATGAAATTTGAAAACGTGACGTCATCATTCTTGTGCGAACTATGGTCGAGGCATCATCGGTTCATTTTACTAAATAACACGGCAAAATTTTGACTTGTACTATGAAAACTGGTAAAAATAGATGTGAAAAAAGAGAATAAACCCAATTGTCGTATTACATTCCATATATAAGCATTATTTTTCTTTATTTTAAGCATATTCACATCGTATAATATGAATCAGTTGTTACTATCACATCGAGAAACGTCTAGACGCGAAACACAAAGCTGGTTGGTTGCTGGGAAGTAAATTATGAACATTTATAAAAGTGTCTTAACTAAATACTCTGAAACTAACTACGACTCTGAAAATAGAAGCTGCCTTACTTTGCCGAATTTGGACTTCGCAAATTTGTTCATAACGTGGCGAGTAATTTGCGCTCCCATGTAAAAATGTCTATTCATTCAAAGCACATTTTACTTTTAAGAAGTAAATGGTGATATTATAATGCGAGATGCCTATTTACTGTCAGATTGATTTATTGACGAATCACAGTCAGCTTCACTCCCTTCGTTCTTCAACAGTTGATTTTACCCCTCGCCCATATCTTCTCGTCTATTAATTCCTGTCTGTGGGTAATACAGTATTATATTTTACAAACCAGGGAGCTTTCGGTGTTTATACACATATAGCTTCGTTATTTTGTTGTTTTTCTCTCTCTATTCAGCACAGTAAATTATAAAAATTAGCTTTTCAAATCCAAACAAGCGATTAATTATCTACCTATAACATATCTTCTTCTACCTATCATAAACTATTTACACTAAGTCAGACAAAGATGGCAGAGTTTTTAGAGAAAAAATTATATTAGTGTTCTTAAATCTGCTTGCATCTCACATGACAGCATAATAATATAATAATTCCTCGATGACAATAATAACGTAGAAAGTTTTTCTTATAACTATAGTTGCTCCGCATTTAGATTTTTATTTATTTATTTATTTATTTATTTCATTCAAAATACAGTTTTTACATAAAAAGCATACTCTGCACATCTCACTAGGGCATTCCTGTATCAAGATGTGCAGCTTTACAATAATATCATTTAAAAAAATACATATATGTAAATTAAAAATAATAACAACATTAAATTAAATTTAAACCAAAAAAAGAAAAGTTTATGACACGGACGTTTCGAGACCGGTAGACAAAAATAAACAAAATTTTAGTAACAAATGTATGAAAAAAATAAAAAACAAAAGAAGCATTATTAAGTTATTCATTATTAAGATTATTGCTCTACTATGTTATATTTGGCCAATGAAGGAAATTTGAACAAACTAGATGTTATACATAATAGAGCTATGAGATGTATACTGGGAAAAGGCAAATATGCAAGCATTAATCAAATGAGAGAGCAGCTAAATTGGATTCCAATAAAAAAGAGACTGTGATTTAATGTGTTAATTTTGGTATATAAAGTCGTGAACAACCAAATGCCAAAATATTTTAAGGATGAAATTGTTTTTAATAGAGATGTTCATAATTACGAAACCAGAAATGTGAACAGAATTAGATTGCCACATATGAAGAAATCAAAATCACAGAACTGCCTAATGTACAAAGGACTAAAGATGTACGATGAAATGCCTGAAAGTCTGAAGAATGAATGTATTTAAAAAGAAATGTTATGTTTATTATAAAAATATTTAAAGTTACAAAACGAAATATTATCTTGTTTATATTCAAATGTTGTATAAACTAACACAATAAATATATTTTTTTAAATTAATGTTAGAAACATTGGTGATATTTTTAAATACTAATAATTATTATTTTGATGTAACTTTAACTGCAAGTAAACTAATATACGATAATACTTTATCTAAAACATGCGAACAGTAGGTCAAAGGGTCTCCCCTTGTGGGCAGGCGCATCCTGAACACACTACACCCGACGAACCCGGGCACCCCTGCTAAATCACCAAACGTAGCGAACCACTTGGGGTGACCTACGGCAGAGGTCACCCCAAGTTGTTATCCGATAAATGGTTCCCGGGGCGGCGGTTCCCGAACCCAAATTACATTATTTTATATTAGGTACATTTTTTGTATTACTTGCACTTATCTATTTATCCGTACAAAATCTGTTTCGAGGAATTGAAATAAAAAGTTCGTAACCAAAAAAATGTAACGTAATGGATTTATAAAGATGAATACAATATTTTTTTTAAAAAGCTTACCATGTTAAGTCTCCTAATACATTACGATAAATAAGAAAGTACCTATTGTGATTTATCTTTGATGTTTTCTAAGTACTTTTGGCCGTGAAAATCTCAAATAATACAAGAGAGTACCTATCTAACCCAAGAACTTAATAAGCAAACCTGTGCGAAATTCTAAGTAGTTTTTACTTGGTATCGTCACACATTATTCTCATTAAAGCCAGTTTGCATATTCTTAAAAAATAGATTTATTTTCGTGATAATTGTTGACGTACCGACGATAAAAATTATAACTTTGCTTATAAGTTCGCTCCTGCAAAGATATAGATTTTAAGGGTTAATACGTGTGGTATATCTGTGTTTGCTTACCGTGTTAAATGTCTTTAAATTTTAACGCGCGTTACGGTAATCATTAACCGTGAAATATGTGAGAACTGTCAAAATATGCGGCAAATGGTCACGTTAACTAAAATAGTGATTTTACCCCTGATTTGAATAGCCAGTTAGTTAAGAGATTCTTGCATCTGTAACCGGATAAAATAGAAAAATGATAAAAGAATCGGTTCCAATGTTCTGTTTAGTGATGGAACCAAATAAAGCACCAAGTTGTCTTACCTGCGCGGATAGCAGCGATCCACTCTGTCTTATCCTGCTCCCTGGCGGCGATGAGATATAATGTGTACTGCTGGCCTTGGTCCGCGCGGTAGCCGACCTGGAAGGGGAAGCCCTGGGGGTGCTCCGGAGGTGGGGCGGGCTGCGCGGGTTCCGCAGGCGGGGTGTTGCCGCCCCCGGGTGCAGGCGGGCCGCTCGCGCAGAGGGCGGCCGACTCGACCACCTGCACGCGCCCTACCTCGATGCGGCCGCGCTCTTTTCGTTTCTAAAAGAGAATACAATCGTCGTTAGAAACATCATCGAAATCCATATAAGAAAGAACCAAATCACCAAAGTTAAATACAACTACACATGTGTGACCAAATGGACTTAACATCAGTAAAATCTGACTCTATGGTCTGCCTACAAACAGGCAAAGCAAGCCTAAAGACTTGATGACCATTTCCATACAAATTTTCCTATAGAATAATTAGGTGTGCAATGTGCAAGCCTTCAACAAATATCGTGTCTAGTGCTTTCGTAGACCTTCATAAACGTAAATTCTTCTTCTTGAGTGGGTTTCTCATTGCCGTGAGCATCTTGGCCCCCATTACAATTTAAACATAAATGGTATTAAAAATACTAATGATTTCTTCTTGAGTGGGTTTATCATTGCCCTGAGCACCTTGGCCCCCATTACAATTTAAACATAAATGGTATTAAAAATACTAAAAGATTTCTTCTTGAGTGGGTTTCTTATTGCCCTGAGCATCTTGGCCCCCATTAAAATTTAAACATAAATGGTAATAAAAATACTAAAAGATTTCTTCTTGAGTGGGTTTCTCATTGCCCTGAGCATCTTGGCCCCCATTACAATTTAAACATAAATGGTATTAAAAATACTAAAAGATTTCTTCTTGAGTGGGTTTCTTATTGCCCTGAGCATCTTGGCCCCCATTAAAATTTAAACATAAATGGTATTAAAAATACTACAAGATTTCTTCTTGAGTGGGTTTCTCACTGCCCTGAGCATCTTGGCCCCCATTATAATTTAAACATAAATGGTATTAAAAATACTAAAAGATTTCACAAAGTAATTACTTAATTTAATTCACGCAGTTTAAAAATGCTTCGGGAAGGCTCAACAGCCGATGTTTCCCATTCAATGGTATACGGTAATACGACGAAGCTCAAACCACGATTTTCATAGCGAAATATTATCATAAATTCGTGTTGTCGCTTCCACAGAGATGTCTAGGCATCAAATTTAAATGTATCTTAACAGATACCAACAACTATGTTCGATTCAGCATGCCAGAAAGCAGGCACAATGCGGTTCTGATACCAGGCCTGATGTATGACAGTAAGTATATTTGTACCACGTTCCAGAGTGGAAGATACTATCAGTATCGCTCTGGTTTAAGACCACCATTCGGTATTGAAACGTTGCTTGAAATGGCTTTAGCCGTGTTTGGTGACCAGATTTGATTAGCTTCTCCACTACCTTCAGCCTCACAACATACCCATATTGGGGATGCCATAGTCTCCTTGGCTCCAGACGATTGGGAGGACTCTTGTGCGGTATTCACATAAATAAGTAAAGTATGAAAGAAAGAAAGTTGACTGAATGCGATAGAAATAAGATCCCTCCGACATTGCACGGTAAAATCAATGTGAATGAATTACAAATGATGAGTCCAGAAAAAAAATTGCTAAAATATTATGACGTGAGATTTGGTGGAAGAATAATTCGGCACTTCCCAATAAAACATGGAATACGTCGGGTCATGTATGAAATGGTACGTGCAAAAGTGGACGTAAACTTCGCTTACTTTACAAAAAATGAAATAGGTATCTAAAGAATGAACTTAATTATGTATTTCTTTATTATGAAAAACAGTGAATCTAATTGGATCATTTCAGAAAATTATAATTAATTACATTTATTATTATATCAGTTGAGACGCAGCATTGTGATTTCAATATATTTATTGCAATATTGAAATCAGTGAAGTTTAACTGAAAAATGTCTACCTCAATTATCTAATAAAATTAAATAACACAAATAAGATGTACGAGAAAAAGAAGTGGTGATTTGTATAATTCGCGAATTTTTAAACAAAAAAAGTCTCAACCGATGCTATTAAATGTTAGATTTATAAAATTTCACACCTCATATCGCCAAAAAACTGTTAACACAACTAAAATTAGACTTGACGAATTGTCATAATCATAAATCAAAACGAACAAAAAGTTGTTTATTTAGTCGATTGCGTGAACGACTTAAAATAACTACATATTTATTGTGAAGCATTGACAACCGTATGTGCAGAGTCTTAGTCAAATAAAATACAAAACGCAAATGAATTACAAATCACACGAAGTTTAGTATCAGAAGAACTATGTTGAGTAGTGGAAGACACAATAAGTTCACTGCCCGAAAGTGCACGGGTGGACAGAAAGACGTACACAACGGATGTACCGAATGCACCGGACACGAATGCATGCACTCATATCCGCATGCCCATATGGGGAAATGTATACAGATTCATTAAAGCATTCAATAAAATTAAATGTAGATATAAACTACAAACCATCGATTATAAAAAAAATATAGAACTACGTAGGATTGAAAGAGTTGAGTTCTTATTTATTATAGTCGATTTGTTTTTCATTTATATTTTTCAGTCGGTTTTATGAATTAGTTAGGAATACAGTATGAAACTTCATACATGCTATCAAGTTTAAAGATGAATGAATTAATTGCGCAGTAAGTACATTCCTAGACTCGAGATAAGACGACTTTAAGATTCATACAAAATTAGGGGTTAATTCTGGATGAAATAGAAGTTTTAAAATGTGTTCGAATTTTGAACCAAACACAATTTATTGATTTATAATAAGATTTTTTTATGAATTGCGTTTTTACAAAATATAAAAATTGGCGGAAGTAGGTACCTTTAACTTGGCTATACGATTGTCAGAAGTATACGGCGACCACTAAACAGTGCAGTCTCGGCTGAGTCGGTATCCGTCAAACCGTCTGGGACGGTGCTTATGAATTTCTTCCAGGGTTTCGGATGCACTCGTAATATATCCGTACACCTTTGATAATGAGTATTGAAGCGCGCAACCCTTTCCCCTTGGGGTTTAATGTCTACGCCCACAAGGTGCGGAGGTTCGGATTCGGAATGTCGCGACGGGGGTGGACTGGACGCGCGTCCGTATGCTCGGGCGTCTGTCGGCGCACTGCGGGCACCCCCTCGGCCTCCCCGTGGGGTGGGCCCCCCCGTCAGGGGGAAGTGTACGCCTGCGCACGACCCACCCTCCGCCCTCGATATCGACGGCCGAAGGACTAGATGCACGGCAAGGATACCCTTCCGTGTTCGTTATTCGTTTCTGAACGTAACGGGAGAGCGGGGTTAAAATTTACAAAACCGTAGAACAAAATGACAAAAAATGTATAAAAAACACAGAAAAGTCCGGTACCTCCTAAGTCCTAAGAAAACCTTTATTCTCGAGGTTTCACCTAGGCTTTTTCTCAAGTTTGCTACGAAAATGAAAAGTTAGCTGTGGTAGGTCTACTAAACCACTATGCGCCACTATTCAATTGACCGGAGGCGACCTCAGTAGCATAGTGGTCAACACATTTGACTTCTTAGGGCAGTTGAAAGGTATACAAACTAGGATTGACAGATTTACAGTTGCGACCATTGAAGCATTGATAAATAAATAAATAAAGATGGTTGGATTGGGAGCCCAAGTTTCTGAATATAGCCGTAAGCTTCGAGGAATAAATAATATACGAACGTATTTTTTTATTATTTTAGTCTTTATCTGTAAATTGTGCCTGCCAGTTTCCTAGCTTCTTGTCTCCGGGGGCGTTCGTGTCGAGCGTCAACACATTTCCCTCGAGATAAAAATCACCCCCTCGAATATTTAACTTGATTTAAGTGGGGTGCTTTTCACCGAATGCATGTATTACTTGATTGAATACAAACGATATTGCAAAGAAAATTATTTTCATACTCTAACTTCAATAAAGGGTTGGGTAACTGAACAAATCAAATATGAAAAAATATATATAAAGGAAACAAATCAGCATTATAATAACATTTACGATCAAAATATTATTTTTGTATCAACTACTCATGCTGTATGCACCACGTCAACATTTTTTTCTAATCTGGCAAGATACTGACATTTTGAAATTAATAGTATTCATTTTTTTATGAGAAACTAATGTTTATAAGACAAGGTTTTTATGCATAGCACAAAATATAATATATTTTTTTTAATTTTTATTAGTGTCTATTTAATTACAGGTTTGATGAGAGTTACAATATATGATAATTTATAATATTTCATCTGTTTGTTCTTAGCCCTCCTCACTAGGTAGTCCTGTGCTGAGGCGGACTGGTAGATTTCTTTGATTTTCTGTTATTTAGTTTCTATGGTGTTTTTAATACATTTTCTAGTATGTCTGCATTAATTTCTTTCACCCATGTTTTGATTTTTTCCTTAAGCTTTTTTATCTTTTCTATCTTTTTCAAACTTGGAGGAAGGATGTTGTAAAGTTTGGTTGCCAGATATATGTGGTTTCTTTGGCCAAAACTTGTCTTGAATTTTGGAACATCTCGTATATCCCTTTTTGAGGTTCTTGTATCATGTATCCGAGTTTCATTAGGAGATTTTCTGTTTTTAAAATGATGTATTAAAATATTCTTGGCATATATTTGTTTTAAATTTAGAATGTCAAAACACTTAAAAATATCTTTTGAGGGGGTTCTGATGGGTAATTTTAGTATAGTTTTTATAATGCTCTTCTGGGCAATATCTAAGTGGTTAATATTATTTGCTGTAGCAGATCCCCATACTAGAATTCCGTATTCAAGACTTATTATGAGCAATAATTTTTTTTTTGGTTTTAGGCATTTCACCCTGAAAAGAGTGCTTTGTGCCGGATAAGCAATAATTAGTCGCCTTCAATATCAATACAAATTGAAAATATCTCCCTAGTAAAAATAAGTCCCGCCGACGGGAATTGAACCAGCGTCTTCTGATGTCCTGTCAGACGCTCTGGACCACTGAGCCACGTCGGCTTATCTCCAACGCCTGCAATATTATACAGGGTTTTCCAATAAGAGGTGTTATTTTGATATTCAATCGTAAAAGATAAATGGTTTCGTTGTTTGTGTGGCACGTAGCGCCGTCTTGTTGAAAGTAAACGTTGTCCAGATCAATACCATCCAATTCCGGCCATAAAAAATCATTAATCATCTCTCGATAGCGCAATCCATTCACCGTAACTGTTGCTCCAGCCTCATTTTCGAAAAAGTAAGGTCCAATGACTCCGCCGGACCATAATCCGCACCAAACAGTCACACGTTGAGGATAGAGAGGCTTTTCAACAATAACTCAGGGCCTCATCACTCAAGATGATTTGCATTTGATTCACTCGAGTGAATTTTAATAATTTCAATGCGTTGTTGAAGCGTGTATCGTTTCATTTTTATTAATGGCGTAGTTTCTACTTGTCAAATGTCAAAAAATGACAGCTTCAAAAGTAACATCTACCGAAATAGCGGGCTATTCAAAATAACACCTCTTATTGGAAAACCCTGTATTATATTGAATTATTTGGCGGGTTGGAAATAAGCCGACGTGGCTCAGTGATCCAGAGCGTCTGACCGGACATCAGAAGACGCGGGTTCAATTCCCGTCAGCGACATTTATTTTTACTCGGGCGATATTTTCAATTTGTATTTATATTGCAGGCGACTAATTATTGCTTATAATTTATTAATAATATTCATACCCTGATGAAAAAGAAAATGTCGTAGACGTTCATTCAAGGACCCTAAGTAAAATTACAATATCAAATAAGAATCATAAAAAAAACAATCTTACATCATACGCGGAAACACTTCAAATAAAACATGCTCTTCTTATGAAAACACCAGGATTTTTATTTCTTTGGAAGGGTTGATATCAGTGTTGCCAGACGCATGGATTTTACCAAGTTTGTGTGGTTTTTTGGGTCATTTGTAGATCGAACAACGTGGTTTTTTTACCGGTCACTAAAAATATGTACTATAAGATATGATATTTTGGCATGATTCGCGTAGGGGAAATCCCGAATTCAGGAATGTAATTCTTGAACTTTAGTACGGGTTCAAAAAAGAGTAGAAAAGGCCTCAGCACCCAGTGAGGCCCAAATGACCAAATCATATATTATAAAAAAAAATATATTTTAATGAATCAATAAAAAAATTTTTTTTTTTAAACTAAATACTGTAAAATATGGTATTTATAGGAAGGAATTTCTTTTCCCTTATCTCACGGATCTCATAAAAAAATTAAGTTATTTATATTTTAATATTTTTATTTAATTTTAAATTTTATTATATAATTATTAGTATTTTTTATCAAAACTTATGTTTTTCCAAATTCAAAGGAAAATATTAAAATGATCGTTCATACATGACGGCCGGCATAGTCCAGTGGTAAAGCATTGGACTGCCATTCCGAAGGTCGCGGGTTCGAACCCGGCGTGCGCAAATAAATTTTATTTGATTAATTTGTGTTATTTCACAATTAATTAATTAAAATAATATATAGTATATTTGCGGCACGTTCCAGAGTGGAAGATACTACCAGTATCGCCCTGGTGTAAGACCACCATTCAGAATTGAAACGTTGCTCCAAATGGCTTTAGCCGTGTTTAGTGACTAGATCTGAATAGCCAGGTACTTCCCCACCTTCCTCTTTCCCTTACCCACTTACCTTCAGCCTCACAACATCCCCCAATTGGGGATGCCATAGTCTCACTGGCTCCAGACGGGAGCAGTTGGGACTCTTGTGAGGTATTCACTATTAAAAAATTCAGCTACCATTGTTTTTTATTTAAATTCTCAATAAAAAGAGCTTACGAAAAACGTGGTTTTTTTTAAATATTTTTTTGGATATAGCATCACTGATTGGCATGTATCAGAATTAGCATAATGACATTTTTACAAAATGTCGATATTCTTTACTAATTTTATTTTATTTGTTCATGCACTTATTTATTCTGTATTTATTTTCCATTCCGATGAAGATAAAAATCATCGCATTTTTTCAGCTTTTTCGTGCAAACTGTTACAAATAAGAAAATATTAAATTTCGGCACTGGAGAGATAATAAACCGAGATTTTTTGTTTGCATTTCGGGTAAAATATTTTTATTTATTTTTTACATCGGTAAATATGTTACTAAACGGCTCCCATGAATATGCAATAAATGCATATAAATTAATAAAAATACAAAAAGAAACATAACACTAAATATCATTTCAAAACCATGCATATTTACCTGTTATTTCCTGGTAGCTACTTTTCCTAGCAGCATGAAAAGAGACATACATAATAATAAATACCAAATAAAATTATCAGTCATTTTCTATCCAAGCAGGGCCGACCGTATGCGGGCGCAATTGGAATAGTCCGCTCCGGGCGCCAAGGAGCTGATAATATCTAACATGTGGCCCTTGAGATTGTTTCCGTAAAAACGGCACTACACAAAAATACAAATGATCCAAATATTATAAATTACAATGATCACCTACCTACCTAGGCCCTAGGCATCTACTTACTAGCACCAGGCGAAGTTTGGCTCAGGGCCGCCCCTGTTCCCCATACAAAGACTTATTGTTTCTGCACTCCAACCACCTTAAGCTTGCGGGTGGTGAAATCAGAAACTATCAATATCAACTAACAAATAAAAAATATATATAGATACTTTTTAGTACCAAATGAATGTGAAACAAACAAACTCACATCATACATCACGCATAACATTCTTTGGCAATACATACACAACCAACTATCAGACACACTCACTGACCAATAGGATGCATGATCTGGGCAACAAGTATGGGGGTACCTACTATTGATATATTTATTGACTTCATTTATAGAACTAAGCGTAATCTGTACCAACACTTTTTTTTCCAAGGTTTTCAACAGTGATTCATATCAAAGCTCTCGCAAATACAATTACATTCATTAAACATGGTTGATACTATCACTAATTACAGACAAACACAACATTGATGACATAATGGATAATATTGTAAGTAAAGAATAATGTACATGTATGCACACCTACATGCATACATGTACTTTGTTGAATCCTAAAAATTAGAGTAACGTTGGTAATGTAGTTTTGTTTTATATTTAGTATTGTTCTAGTTACTTGTTTTACTAATATTATTTCATATTCATCAGCTTTAATTTTTTTTTTTAATAATTTTCGATAACTTACTGGATAACTTCTGTTTTAAAATGCATGTTTTAAAATGCATGCCCGGCTGGGCGAAAAACCAAATAAAATAATTTTATAGATAAAACAAATAAAATTAGTAACATTAGCTTGTACAAGTTAAAGTCCAGAAAAACACACCACTGGGATAGGTGACCATTCTAAATGCATAAATACTTGCAGTTGTTTCTCATCAAATAATTCAGAATGATTTGAAGTAATATCGCATGTTCCCAAAAATAAACCGAAAATCAAAAAATTCCCAAATTTCTAGAATACTATAAGCGGATATCAGTGGCATGCTGTCCATAAAAGCTGAAAACATGTGACTTACCTTAGAAAACAGAGTGATAAAAGAAATTCTATGTTTACTTAAAATGGCAACTTTCCCAAAATACATTATTTTATTTAGACAGACTGTTAAGGATATGGAAAGATTGAAGATGAAAAACATAGTGAATCACAAAAAAATCATGAAATACGCAAAATCAATTGAAAATAACAGGGCTTTTCATAATTAATATTAAGACCCGGCATTTTCAATTTCTACCGATTTTATATCAAGTTTCTCGCTAACTCCTTAAGTCTTGGAGTTCCAAAAAAAAAATGTTGTTTTTGAAGATAATATCCATACATTGGTTTTGCCGAAACGTTAATTATTTGAAATTCCCTCGATAGAAAAAAATCGCAAAGTGAGCTCCGAAAATTATTAAAAATACGTTTTGTTCTGTTATTTAATATGTTATAAGCACGAAAAAATTCAGAGTGTATGTTTAAATGCAACTAAAGACATTGGAGAGAGATTTTTGCTTTATTTCAAATGAGTCGTGTTTCATAAAATATTTTCACAGTAGTCGCTTACGTCTGTTCGTTCCAATCCTTTTAAATATTAGCGCGCTCTCTCTAACATTCTGATTTACATAAGACCATTTCAAACATTCGTCAGTCCCGCGCAGTCGGCAGGCGTAGTGGACGTGTGTCAGAATTTTTGGCATCTAAAATTACGTGATTTACTGTAAATAATATTTAATTTAAAATATTTGAATAGCTTATTTAACGTGAATATTGCATTTATCGGTTAAATAATATTGTTTTTCAAAATTGAAAAATAATTAACAAACATAAATTAAATGTCCCAAGGCCGCGGCTTGTGTACAAAAATATACAGATTTGCCAAAAATTCGTTTGCCACAAGGCGATGTAAGCTGATTGTTCTAAAACTGTGAGATTATTTCTTGAATGAATTCCGCAGTCGTTTTTTGCCACTCTGGAAATATTAGAGTAAAACACGTCAGGTGTTAAACAAATACTGGTTATTCAGACTTTGCCGAACATTTAATTAATACTAACCATACTTTTGATAAAAATACAGGAGTCAAAATTATACATAAAAATAAAATAGGAATACGCCTTAATAATTTAAAAGCATTAGAAATAGTAGTAGGTTGAGATCAACCGAAACCGGTCGACGTATATAGCAAAATAAAGTGGTTTAAAACAAAAAAAAATATATAGTGAATAACATATTTAATTCAAATTTATCTATCACGTATACTTTTATAAAATTTACAAATATCTTTATGAAATTTAATTTTTATTTAAAAAAGAAAAAAAGTGAAGTAGAGCAAAAAATCGAGTATTAGAAATTATCTTCAAGGGACAACTCTGTATTACAAAACATATTCAACTTTTTCCAGTTGTTTCTATAATTTTATATTTTATATTATTTTTTAGAATGCGTCCATTTAAAGACATATTTAATGCATTGATAACTGGAAAAACCGAGTAAGTTTGTTTTGTATTGGCCATTAAGGTTAAACGCAACGCTTGTTATATTCTACGAGTTCATAGATGGCGTTAATTAAATAATTTTATTAAAATACGCTTTTGCAAAGTATTTCTTTACAATATTAAGAAAAATCATTTGTTTGCGCCCGTATATACGCAATATGAATATGAATCAATAGTTTTGTTCGTTTAAAAACTCAATTCTTTCGAGAAAGGCATACAAATACAATATTGTACCGATTATTCAATCCAATATTGTATTTCCATGCCTTTCTCGATAGAATTGAGTTTTTATATAGACAAAACTATTTATTCATATTCATATTGCGTATATGCGGGCGCAAACAAATGATTTTTCTTAATATTGTAAAGAAATACTTTGCAAAAGCGTATTTTAATAAAATTATTTAATTAACGCCATCTATGAACTCGTAGAATATAACAAGCGTTGCGTTTAACCTTAAATGATGATGATGTTTTTGTTACGTAACTCCACACAGGATGCAGGTAATTTTGCGTGATTGTACAAGTAAAAAATAAAATGTTAATTTTTCAATATTCCAACGCTTTAAGGTCGATTTAAGGTAAATAAGTTAATAAACTAAAGGATAAATAGATATTTTTCTATGGAATAATATTGTTCTATAGGAAAAAATTCAATGGATTGGTAACCCTATACGAACTCTATGACAAGTAAAAGTGGTGGGCGTCGCTCATCTACAATTCGAAATGCAGAATGCAGAATGCCGAGTCTTAAGAGGAAGCTACAAGCCAAAAATATGTATATTCTTTGTTTGTCTTATTTCGTGACGAATACACAGGTAATAGGCATTAAAATCGCTTGGAAAATGGAGTCAAGAAACGCTCGATTTCATGCGCAAAAGTGTTTTTTATTTATTTTGTATAAAAAATTATAAGTACGCAAAAAATTAATCAACGGAAACTGTCACAGATAATCTTACCCATAATATGTTATTTTTCAAAAGTTGATTCATTTGTGCATTCATACATTTTTATTGAATAAATACATTTTTAGTAGCTTACATTTATATTTTATATGGAGTAAATAATTTTTTTTATTTGAATTCTCCTCAAGGGAAAAGCATCAATTTATATAAAGCATATTATTTGGTATACATAATGTAAACTAATTCGTTATAAAGATTAATGGTAAATCACTATTTAGCATTAATTAAGCTTTGCCTTAAGTCCGAGTTCTGTTGATTTTATTTCCGAGTAGAGCCGATTTTCCGTCAGCACATATACGTCGTAATAGGGGTAAAGTACGGTAGATTGTAGTTCATAATGTTATAATGTAAACATATTAGATAACTCTTTAAAATTATTGTACTGTTTAAATGAATAAATAAATAATTACAAAAAGTCTTCTGTTTTACAAGTCCTTAGCAGTAACCTAGAGTTCAAACCCTGTTGATATAAAAAAGCTTAAAACAATAAAAATTATTTTTAATATATGTAATTATTATAAGTATATATAATATACGTGTATGTTATGTAAACAAAAGTAGGTTTAATATATTTATGCATAAATCTTATAAGAAAAACCTTAATTCATTTTTTTTAAATTGTTTTTGACTTTATAGGAGAAATTTTTAAATATGTATTCATTTTTTAAAAGTATGTATCTTTAAATGTGTTATTTTAATTTAATATAAAAATATTTAATTAATTAAATCCGTAATATCCGTAGTTTGAGAATCATGGGCATTTTAACTCCAGCGCGCGTCCGTTCACTTAAGTCGCTAGTATTGGTGTAAAAGTTTAATAATGGAGACATATTGGTTCTGATCTTAGATACATGTTTCAATGTTTTCTTTTATCGTCAACAGATGTAACAAACTAAATAAATTCTCTTATAATTAGGACGATGGTGACTCTATACGAAGTTTATGAAACTAAAAGAGGTGGGCGTTGCCGATTTACAATTCAAAATGCAAAATGCGGCGTCTTAAGATGATAATTAAAAAAAAAAAACAGGCGAATAAAATAATCATACATACTATATATTATAGTATGCAGAGGTGGGGTTGTGGCTGAATATGCCAGCACTTTCAAAATGTACCTAATCTTTAAATAGTATAAAATAAAATAACTATCCACGTCTGTCTGTGCGTTTAGTTCTTCTAAACTACGCAACGGATTTTGATAGGGTTTTTTCACTATCATTTAGAAATTTTCTTCCGGAAGGTTTATACATATAATACATACATATTATAATTATAGAAAGTAGAGAAAAGTCGATGTTTTGTAATCGTAAGTGTAAGTCGTAAAAAAAAATATTTTCGGGCCCTTACATCGCTAACGCTGGGTAAACCTTAGGAGATACATGTTTAAATTAGTATTCCCAAAGAAAACATGCGAGACGCATGGGATTATGCATGAACAAAGTAGTGCAAAATTCACTTGCCTTGAACGCACTTTGCGCATGCCTCGATAGTGAACGGATGAGTTATATTCTGAACTGCTCCAACACGTGATTTTCCATTAGGAGCATAGTCTGTCTCACTCATGTCACTCTATTGTCGGACTGAGCTATCTTGATAACGCCTTTAGTACGGTAAAACAAAGTTATGTATACATCGGAATATGCACGACTCATTTGCGCTTGCGCGGGAGAGTCTTGTACTTGAAGATAGCCCAAATTCCCAATGGTGGGAATTATGACTGGAGCGTACTTTCGTATATCAAGGACTGGGGCACAGATGTCATTGTAAGTTAAGTGAAGACTGGAGATAAGCAGTACTATGCACAAATGCACATACAAAGGAACTGACTCTGATAGTATATATATAAATAACTAATTAACTTATACTCATTTATTCCTGTGGTTATAACAGTCAAAGGAATATGATAATTAAAAGACCGATTTCAAACATTCAACGCATAATAAAATACATACACGAGCCTGAAAATCTACACACAGCTTACCTATGGTCATAGAGTAACGCAGGCCACTGATTCCACTGGTAGATATCATTATATTTATTCAAATAATAGAATATTTCATTTAAAATAAGAAGTAAAATTTGTTGAGCAATAAATAAAAAAGGATGTTAGCATTTGGAACATTTGGTTTGACCAGGGGGAGTGTAAGATTTCAAGGAGGGGGGGGAATATATTTTGAAACAGATGGCATTCAATATAATAAAATATATTATGTAATGCATATCTTTAGGAATAGGTTGGGTGGCTTTGAGGAGGATGCCTACGTTTTCTGCTGGGTCCAAAAGAGTAACTACAGCTTGACATGGTTAAATTTCCAGGCAGCCAAAGAAGGATCTATCGAAGAAACTATTTTTTCAATCGATAGGTTGATGGATCGGAGGTCGGTTTAGATTGGTGCAAGATTATATTGTGGAGAATATATATTAAATTTGAATCTGATTTAAAATGCTGCTTGAAATCTCTTCCTCTGGGACTATTTTAGAGAAGCGCATCGATTAACATCATATAATACATGTCATAAGAAAATCTGTAGCGCTAACTATCTTGTATATCTACAATAAAAGACTTAAACCTTTTTGCTGCGGTGCCTCTTCTAGGAAAGACTGGACACAAGCATGTCTATTTATACTTCAGAGACAAGCGCTCCTAACAAAAGGTTGTACTAGAATAGTACCATTCTACAAGGTTCTTTGACGGGGTGTTTTTCATCTAGAGGTACTTCATTTTCCTTCAGTAAACGTTGTTATATTTCGTATTTAACGCTGGTAGTTCCGCCTATTTAAGTTTCCTGCGTCATCTTGTTGAAATTACTTTCAATCATTTATTCATACGACTTCACTGGTTGGTCATGTGGAATTAACAAGAATTTTTGAACACTGAATATTGAGTCATTGTGCAATGGTCAAGAAAATAAGTGACAATTCACAAACTATTTAAAAAATATAATAAATAGCATATACTGTAGAATTCGCAAAAGCGCTCTACTGTTAATTTGCTGAAATAGGCAATCACCTCTGGTTTGGAGCCCACTGACGATATAAAAAACTACATATAAGAAAAAGGATAGGTACTTGAAAACCCCTAGAAACACAAAACACGCAAGATTGATTCCATTATCCTAACGGACAAATTGCAATTTTTGGGGCATTACTAATAGGTGGGAATTCTGAGTCTCATAACCAGTGTTTCAGTGAAAGTTATTTTGAGGAACTTACACCATGGATCCCAGCAACACCGATACACAATTGCGTAAAATAAGCAAGCCCATCTTCAGCACCACTTGTACAGAGATAATGCAAAGAGCAATAGAAAGTCCTTTCTTTCCTCTCTTCAAATTGCATGTTCAATCTTCTTCAAAGATCAAATAAATAAATGTGGATCATACAAAATTCATTAAATTGTTCCACCGGTCAATACTGGGCTTCAAATATTACGAAGTGTGATTCTAAATATAGGGATTTTATCTAAAAGTTTAAATCGTGTCTGATAAGATATTATCTCATTTACATAAAACAGATTTCCTAGTGAGACAGGCACAGTACATCACCGATGTAATTTAATTAATAAAGTTGAATTAATAAAATAAAAACATAATTTTCCTTAATGCATTGACACCGTATTGAAGGACATTCTGTACAAACTCTGTCTTTCTGATGGGTCCGACTAGGGTCACATTAACACAAAAATATGGATATTATTTATCTCACGGACAAACCAAAAATTTTAGATCGGTACCATGGAACGGTAAGCAATCGACATAAACCGAGCGCTGTAAGACCCTACGCAGAAAATTAAATTTGTCATAGTAAGGTAACGGTCTGAAGCCCAGTGTAGAACTTTTCTGCGCAGGACAACAGGCTTGTTCTTCTTTTAACTTTTTTCTTGTAATTCATAAAAGAAAATTTTTATAAAAATTTTAATAATTTCACTTGCATTAAGTAGTTTTGTCATAGTAAGGTAACAGTCTGAAGCCCAGTGTATGACTTTTCTGCACAGGACGACGGGCTTATTCTTCTTACAACTTTTTCTTGTAATTGATAAAAGTTAATTTCTACAAATATCTTAATAATTTCACTTACATTAAGTACTTTAGGTAGTTGAAAACAAATTTGCAACTTTTTTGACAAAATTAAACAGACATTCAAGGTCTGATGGATTGATATTTCCTCTTTTTACATGTTAAATTATTTATATTACTTCTACTTAGCTAAAGCCGCAAAATGAAACAGAGCTTAAATTTGTCTTGCGTTGAATTCACAAATTACATTTGTCTGAAAATACATTGTGTTGATGTTTTCTTCAATGAAAAAACTTTGATAAATGAAAGTTAGTGTTGACGTTAGGCACAAAAACATCAATTGAATCTGACGTTCGACAGATCTTGGATAATAAAATCAAATCAACCAACTGTTTTGAGCAATTTAGTCTAATGTCCAACCAATCTACGATAGTACAATCAAATCAACCAACTGTTTTGAGCAATTGAGTATAATGTCCAACCAATCTAGGATAGTAAAATCAAATCAATTAACTGTTTTGAGAAGTGCAGAAAGGATAAATTAGTTAAATAACTTTGATTCCTCATATTCTTTAGTAAACTAAATTGCATCATATTATATAAGCCCTCAACATCTGATAAATGAAATTCCTTTATCCATTTTAAAGCTGCATACACACAATGTCAAAAAATACAGTATCATTTGTTTATCAACTAATACGGTCTTTTGATGTTGTGGTTCTTCATATTATTTACACTGAACGACAAAAATGCTTAAAAGGCAAATATTTTTTTAACAGTTCCTCAGTTCTTAGAATTTTCGTACTTTTAAATTTCACTGTTTATTTTATTTTATTGATATCTCACAAACAGGAATTAATGAATTATGTATTTCAGTAACAGTCAAAGAGAACCTATTTATCATAATATATCAGTAATCATTGAAACATTTTGACCAATGATAATAATTTTAAATACAACTTTATAATCAACAGAAATATGTTTGATAAGCGAACCAACAGATTAAACGCAGTAGGTACATTTAAAAAATACATTAGTCATATTTTCTTGTCACATTGATCGTAATAATGGAGATTATATTACAATTTTGTTCTCATTGAACACATTTGATGAATGAAAACTTTAGATTATGCACGTCATCCCACGGGTCGGTAAGAAATCGACATAAACCGAGTGCTGTAAGAGCCTGCGCATAAAATCAAGTTCATTGTAGTAGGGTAACGGTCTCTTCAGTGTGGTACTTTTCTGCCTAGGGTCTTACAGCAATTCGTTTATGTCGATTGCTTACCGACCCATTGGACGACAGGCTAAGTTATTTTTTGATGTAGATCATAGTGGCAGAAACCTGTGAAATTAACTTGGACCGAATTTAAATTAAACGTTGATAGCAACTTGGAAGATTGCCATCAGGGAAAAATTTTGAATAAGAATCGCCTAAATCAGCATCGATCTGCATGAAATTACTTTCGACATTGTATTTTAGGAGGTATTATGATTTGGTAGCAATGTTTAGTAGACAATAAAAAAATAATATTTTGGTGAACTGACCTCGCCATCGATATCGTAATATGTCAGAGCTTTTCTGGTTAGAATAAACAGCCGCTGTTTGTAATTCACTGGTGTGAAACGCTTCTTATTTTGGGATCGTTTAGTCATCAACCCTTGTCGTAAAACGTCCTCCCCTTTGTCATCTTTCACAGCGCCCGCCATGGTCAGTGTACCTTTAAAATGGTAATGAATAACATCAAATAATGCAAATTATTCATGAACATTTTTTAGTATTTAAAAAACATGCCAGCAGTCAGTATTTTTCAGTGACGATTGTTAAAAAACATAGTTAGCAACAAGTTCAAACGTGCCGCTGTTTGCACTAGAGTTAGGTGACAGCAATAAATAAAAAAAGTTGTTTACCATCAAACCTTATAACAGAACATTCTTTTGTGTACACCTTATTAATTAACAGTCCTTAAAAAAAGGCAAGAACCGAGTTTCTCTCATGAACTGCCAAACCGGGCGGAAACAGACAGCACCAGGTAAATTTTGACATAGAATCAAATACACACATACACAATTTCTCGCAGCATCCATAGACAATTAATTAGAACGGTGTAAATGGAATGTAGATTACACAGGTGTTGACGACAGGTGAAAAAAATAGTCGAGCAATGGTGGTCAGCAGAAAATATTGCATTTATTGTTTAAAAAAATGTAGGCATTTTTTTTTTAAACATGCGTTATTTGAAGACTATTTTGAAAAAAAATGCTCTAAAAAATTTACGTTTGTATAAAAATAAGTTGGTCGGTGGATCTATATAACCCGACGGGGGGCTTAGTTTCATTTAATTGTTATTGCGTTTATTATTTAACCGTGTTCCATTAAATTTGACATCTTATATTTGCTCAGATTAATTTACAACATCTGAACTGGAAAATCTTATGAATAGGTAAACTCTGTTTTCTTTATGTTTTTAGAAAAAACTTTTCCGCCATCTCCTTACTCAATAAAAGTAACAAAATGAATATTATTTTTCACAGTAAATTATAATTTCATAGTGTAAAATGTTCTATATTTGCAACACCACACTATCATAATATTATGGGACTAAAAGTGATATTATTTACTTTTATTAAGACGTATTAGGCCTATGACAGACCACGCTATAAGCTTATTATATTTATATGCCTATGGATATTTTCGTGGCTTAGCCTATTTCAGCATATCGCTCGCCATACATTCCCATTGGTAACGTATGGCGAGTGATATGCTCAAATAGGCTAAGCTATGATGCGTATAGCGTAATATGTCGCCTACCTTATAGCGAGCAAGCAAAATAAAAGTTTTGCACACCATGCTTAAAACTATTCTGTGAAATATTGTCTATGCGTCAAACATTTTATGAGGAATTTTCTTTCTATTTTCTACCTCCATTTCCATGATTTAGCTGTCAAACGGTGTCAAAAATCCGGAATGCTTGGTTCGATTCGTGTGTCTTTTAAGTTTATTTGTTTCGGTATTATATTATTATCTCTACGCGAGGTTGATGTTATCTATATCTGATTTAATAATTACGTATTTCTGATAAATGTCATTTACTTCAGTTTTAAATACTTAAAAAAACGCTGCAGTGAAAACAAAAATAACAGGATGGCTACATCGGAAAGTACACAAGTCAGCTCGTTACCTCTCCCGCCTATGCAGTATATAAACTTGTATACCGATGAGAATATACGTAGAAATAGAGCGCCACTGCCCCCTCAGCCCATACACGATACGTATTCTATGTTTGGAAACGCTTTTAATGCCGATGATACAATAATTAGATCATTAGAAAGCCAAGTACGTAAACAATTTAGTAATGGGAAATATGTGTTATTTTTTTATATTGACTGCATTATACAATTGATTAATCGGGAAATATGTGTTATTTGTTTAAAATTGACTGCATTGTTCAATTATTGGAATTATTTATTTTTAGGGTTTCAGACGATTATACCCAATACATTTTGAGAGAAGACGGGAATTGAAAAAGCTAAATCATTCCTTATTAGTAAATTTCCTCGACCTGTTGGACCTTCTTGTACATTGTCCAGATTCTCCAAGGCGGCAAGAGAAAGTAGAAGATCTGAGTCTCTTATTTATTCACATTCATCATCTTCTTAATGAATTCCGACCACACCAGGCAAGAGAGACACTCCGTGTCATGATGGAACTGCAGAAACGCCAAAGGATTGAAACTTCTATAAGGTTCTTAGTTTTTTCAATTTTGTTTACAAATCTGTCCATGTTTTCTTTTAACTTTTATTTTAAATATGTCTATCTCAATTATTAATGTTTCTTTTTTTGTGACTTTATTGAAATATTTAAAGAAAGATTATGTTTGCCAAACAATGTACATGTTTATATGTTTATAAAACTATTAGCACACACGAAGATGTGAGCTAACTTAAGATTAATAAATAAATAAATAAACATCGGGCATACACAACATAACCTATTTGATATGCACATTGTCTGGATTTCAAGGAGTTTCTCAAATGGGCTCTTGAATAATGTTACTTTAAAAATTGGTAAATATCCAGAATTACTGGACACGGTTAATAAGCACAAATTTAATTTATATGTATTTTAATTTCTCAAGTGCCAAAAGTACCCATTTGATACGAAAAATTTGCATCCGTTGAGTGCTGGCGTATCCAGTAAAGAATTCTTATCAATTTTTTAAATGAAAGTTTCACCTTCCAACTTAACCAATGTAACGCTGATGGGTCTCTGGAGAACATGCGAGTATTTTGCGAACAATTTGCGATGCAATTTTTACAATAATGCTTTGAATAATGAATGTAAAACAAATTCAGCATTGTTTGGGCTAATAAAACTTTAGGTTCTACTAATATCTTTCTGTTTAATGCTCCGGCTGCCAACCTGTGAGGTAGCGGTATAAGAACTGTCAGAACCCGCCGACCAATTACAGGACGTTTTTAATTATTTTTAAATGACGATTTATTAATTCTGCCTGTAATTATAAAACTTTAATATTCAGAATCAGTGTTTTTTGGTATATATGAATGTATGTATTTTAAGCCACAATATTTTTCACTCAAGTTCCTTATTGATAATCTGATATTAACAAGTCGTAGCATTTTTACCCTCATGGGAGTTTGGTGTTCCAAAGGTTAATAGTTATTTTGGTGAAATTAAAATTGATTGTTCACTCGGCGGCAGTTGCTGTAGGTATGAGAGATTTAAAGTTAGTTTTTTACTTCTTCTTTTATTTAACCTAAACTGAGAACCTAAAATAAGTTCTTAGTTTGGGTTTAAAAAAATAAAGAAGAAAATTACCTAAAAACCTATTTATGTAAAAAAATTGCATGGAGAAAAGATCTCGAATTATCCGTATTTAGCCTTAGACATTTTACGCTATACGCATAACGTATAATTTGGGCGTGGCCTACACATATTATATTCTGAGGTGTCACACTACGCTATAATGTTCCTCAGGAGAAGGGGTCAGATCAATTGGGGAACTGCCGCGGATTATCATTTATCTGTATGAGATCTGTCACCTTGACAGATGACAGCTGCATAATTACGGCGCTCCGTAAATTGTTCTGACTCTGATTGGGTTGCATAATTTTCAAATTTTGCCTGGCTAGCAAATCACGCCGCATATCGTCGCCACGCCCACACATATAACATATCGTCTTTCTGGTGTGACAGGTCTGTGTGGGATTGTATGGCGAGCAATACAAAGTTTTATAAACCACGCTGTTAAAAGATCAGAAGTTAATCTTGACACTAAATGGTATTATTTGAGAGCATGGGTCTGCTTGTATAAAATGTTGACATTTGTTGCAGGTTCCAAAAGCATCTATCAAAGGTGCAGGATATTCTACAGAATGCGTTGCAAAGTTTACCAGACCAATGTGAATCTGAATCCAAGTTATTAGTTCCTATGGAAGCCTTTGAACACATGGACACCAGCCAAAAGGAAGTATCCAGTATGGACGCCCTCTACGAATTGGACAAAATGATGTGTGGGATTGTAGATAAGATGCAATGATGGTCATTAAACATAGAATCTTCTTAATAATAATCTTTATTTTAATCAAGTATTTTTAATTGAAGTGAAAATGGTCTTATTTGTTTTGATCATTTCATATTTTCTTTGAACATGATTCGATGATCTCATCCAAATCATTGTGTATGTATTTAAATCGCTTGTTAATGATTGTATTCATATAATTACCTTCTATATATTTGTACACTATACAAGGTGTCCGAGCGTAAAGAGCACTAACTTTGGAGAGTGATTCTACATGAGATAGTACCAGTAAAAAAGATAAATAAATTTTTTCGAAATTGCAACTTTTTAAAGTAGTTTTTAGGTAAAAAAAGTAGAATTCTTTTTATAAAAAATAAATATTCTTCTACGGAAAAATATTTTTGAAATTAAACAATGGCATTTCTAAAAAAGTTATTTATATATTCTACTTCTACCATCATGTAGAACCAACTCCCGAAGTTGGTGCACTTTACTCCCGGACACCCTGCATTATTGCTATGAACTAAGATTGTTGTATAATTTTAACTTATTATTTTTATGTAAACCTATCGCTTATTCTCAAAAGCGGGAAACTAAGGCCCAGTTGTTTTGTCGAAATTTAAATGTAACATTGTCATCAAATGGCCATTCAGCGCCATTTTGTTTTTTTTACATTTTAAAGGTCCGACGTTAAATGTTGTTTCTAGGTGCGTTTCATTTTTTTTGTCAAATTGTAATAGTTGTCCTCTTCTGCTGATCACAATTTGTTCAAAAGCTAAAACGGACTTAAAATAGGCATTTAATCTTTCAACTGTCAAAAGAACAAAATGGCGCTGAATGGCCATTTGATAACTTTGTCACGTGAATTTCTGCGAAACAACTCATCTTAAGCCAGATTGATAAATAATAGCAATCTGTGGTTAATAAAAAGTAATGTATCGTTAGAATACAATTATAGCTGTAAAGTTTGTTAAAATAAATTAAATCAAGCCAATGTTTTAAATTAAAGCATTGGTATAAGAAATAAGTATTTTCTTTTACTAAATCTTTTGCAGTAGGTAAGTACGTGTACAACTAAAATGATTTTATTGACTTTGATAATCATGTGAATGAAGACCACAGAAATGATAAACATGATAAATTAATACCAATCCTTCGTTACATTGAAATTTAGGGTCCGCCACATGTAAAAAAATACTGACCACTGGTAATATTTAGATTATAGTGATTTTTTAAAGTTATTAGTTGCGAAGTAACAAACACTTTAAAGTATGTAATATGTATTAGTGGTGTTCAGTAAGGGTACTTTTACTATCCATTGGTAATCGTTACTTTCACATAAAGTAATCGTTACTATGTATTTGTTACTGTATACTTGATTACTTTCGTTGCTTTGCTATCGAGTGGGTACCTACTACTAGAATACAACTCGGTATTGAATACTTGTTACTGAGGATACTTTTTGCATTTGACTACTTTCGTTGCTTCGTTATCAGATACCGGCGGATTTTATTACTGGTTACAATTAGACTTTTGATTATTTCATGAGCGTGTACTGCGTACTTCATATATGAGTTATTAGGATCTAGAGGAGAGGCGTATTTATCGTACCCAGTAAAAGTACCGGGTATTCTCATGCGGTACTTTGTAATTGTGACATATCTCCAAAATTCCTGGTTCCTAAGTATGTATTTGTAAATATCACAGGTACTTCGTACTTTAAAAATAAGTATTTTTGCCTACTGTATTTCTTTAGCGGAGTGGAATGGTATGTATTTTGACACTCGGATTTACTCTTTAGTTCACAGGTGAAGCGTATATACTAGAACAGATATCTCAAAGATACTTTCGTACTTAGTATTTGTTTAAGTATCGCGCGTCTTCCAAGTATGCCTTTTGCGTCTTGTATATGCAATACTCGCCAGCCGCAAGACACTGAGAAGAGTGTTCCTCCAACCAAAATACGGTTTACCCGCAAGGCGAATGCACCAGAGGTCACGAAAAAAAATGTAGGGAATTTTTTGACAGGGAAATCTCCAGCCGGTGACCGGATAAATCATCAAAATGATAATACATCACATCTTTAAAAAGTTATATAAAGTCATGGAAAGTGATGAAACAAAAACTTCATTAACTGGGTTAAGTAGGTTAGGTTTAAATTTTTTTTTTTATCATTTCTAATGACTTTATATCACTTTTTAAAAGTGTGTTGAATTGTCACTGTGTTGAGTTATCATGGAACCCTCCAGCTACCACCTCCCATGGATTTGAAATATCATTGTGGGGAATCAATTACCTGTCATAGAAATTCTCTAATAACGCCCCCCATGGATTCGAATAATTATCGGGGGGAATCAATTTTAAGTAGAAAATTTTTGGGGAATCGTTGTGGGCCGAAATTATCTGGGTACAAAAAATACCTGTTATTTTATACTGCGACTGGGGACGGAGAGTAATTAATACTCTCGTCTCCGTATCAGTCCCCAGATACTATAATCCCAGATAGATATAAAATACTTGTGAGTATTTTGTAACCGGTATTTTTTGTACCTGTACTCAACACGCAGTAATGAAAAGTACCAGCAGAACTCACCTCTATTAGGATCCTACATACGATTATTAATGATTCGGTACTTTGAATGCTTCGAAGAGTTTTGCTCATGACAAATTAATAACAGACGATTATTACATTAACATTGGACCTTACGCAAATAAGAAGTGTCGGAGAAGATGTATTATAGGGATCATAGTTGCAATAATATTATGTTTGCATATGGGTACATCTCAAAATATTGAAGTATCTGCCATCAATTGTGGTTGGATAATATTTATTAAACTAGCTGTGCCCTGCCACGCATTGCTGTGGCTCAGTCTGTCTATGCAGATAGATAAATAATAGCGAGTGTTGCTTTTACGTACAACAGATGGCACTGTTTAAAAAAAAATCATCTTTTTACCTGCCACAGATGAGATTTATATAATATAGGTATATAAAAACACACGCGAATTTGAATGCAACACTGTGTCAAAATTTTCAAAGCAATCGGTGAAGAACTTTTGAACATTTAGGTTTTTATTTAGTATAGAAGATTTTTTTACTAGGCACATTTTTATAATGATGTTATTTTCATTGAAAACGAATAATTTCGATTACATAATAACTTTATTTGTATGTTACATCAATCAAACGCATATTGTCTTTTTTTTTTAAACAACTCACGAAATTAAACACGCTTTCGTTTCCAGCAAATTCTTCAAATGTTGTTCATGTATGACAAACATAGCAATCAAAGGATGTGTGTGTGGGCAAAATAGATACAGTACTTACTAGCTTACACTAAGCGAATATGGAAGACTATATGAGATGGCCTACTGTGCAGCTATGAATTTGTAAAAGCCACATTCTGATATATGAGACCTTTCACCTATTATAATACATAGGAATGTGATTTGCAATTTTTAGCTGCCTTTTTGCTTATGATGGCAGTACTGCCGTTAGGCTGTCTTTATACTTATGTGTTGCTACGCTCGCTATCTCACTTTCTCTGGTGGCACTCTACCCCTCAGGCTAATACGTTCGCTTTTGGGAACAGTTTATAGGTCTAACAGAAATCGTAGTCTCACTTACTGTCATAGCGAGAAATATGATCTAAAGTGTTAGAAAGCGAAAAAAACATGCTTTATATTCAAATCTAGAAGGAAACAACAGAAGAATTAAAATGTAGACCTCCATGAAACTTAGTTTCCTACCGCAAATTGAGAATTTTTTATTAATTACTATTGGACCCTGCAATGCTTTGCTATTGCTAATGTCTTTTTCGGGCATCTCCGACTTCTTCCACCATTTACTACTGTGTACCACAATGTTACCGTTAACCAACTACATTACATCGATTTTAATTCGTCTCCATATCTCATTCTGGTGCAGAGATATTTCATTAGGTATTCCTCGGGCGTTCCCGAATCCTTCTACCATTCAAACCACTCTCTAAACGCTCCGGGTACTAATAGGAACAAATTTTCAGTGATATCATCCGACTACTTTTCGAGTTTTGCCAGCACAAACATACGCAGGCTGAATTTGTATATATATATTACATTCCTTCCGGAAGAAGTTCTCTAAATGATAGTGAAAACCCTATCAAAATCCGTTGCATAGTTTAGAAGAAATAAACACACAAACGCGGATAGCAACTTTGTTTTATACTATTTGGAGAATATTTTTATATGAAACTAGCTGTACCTCGCCACATGTTGCCGTGTCTCCATCCAGAACTTTCAAGAGCATTCTTGAATGTTCCGGAAACTTCTAGACTCACCGACACACCCCGCCACTCAGTTTGGAACCATCTTGAACTTTCTCCTTCCAGAGCATTCGAGAACCTTCCAGACTCACAGACATAGTCGGTGGGCCTATGTAATCTGAAGCCTACGCAGCCTTCCCATGACAAAGCACATTTTCATCACCCACCCCCACCAAACTCTCTTACTTTCAACGTGACGCCAAGGGCTACCTACCACCATAACCACGGGGTAAGAAAACATGGGTTTCTTATTATAATATATATTAGATTCGACTACAACGTTTTTAATACTAGAAAATGTGTTTTTTCCTCCATTATCAGTCATTTCAGTTACAAAAAACGTAAGGTGAGCCATTTTCATGTTTGCATTTTAAAAATTTATTGTATTTTTGCCTCGGGCAGTAGCGTTCCTTGAATAGCTTGCTCTATCATCTCCGGCAACATATCAAAAGTAACGAAACAGCAACATGAAGATTTTTTATTTTATTTAGTGGAAATCCAACATACATAAAGATGAGGAAATCATGATGCAACACCCACACTTAGTCTGCCCCGGAACGGGAATACCTAGTGAGGAGGACTGTGACTGTAAATAAACCACCTTACTTTGTATTATTAAAATAGTCATTGATAAAATAAAATAGCGACTACCGACAGTGAGCTCTGCGCTCTAGCGGCACAAATAATAACAAAATAATCAGTACCTACAAAACAAAAGTAACAACTACTTTTCGTTTTGAATGGTTGTTACTTTTATTACATTGTAAGCAGAGATGTGCTTTATTTCAAATAAATCCATTTCAAATGGAAATGCAAAATGGGTATTTTCCATTTTGCATTGTAAATGCTTTTCTAAAAACCATTTTGCATTTTAAATGCTTTTCTCAATGCATTTTCCATTTTAAATGCTTTTTTGCAACATTCTTCCTACTATCTCCACTCATCTGTTTTTCATAAGCCCCAAATATCGGTCGGTCCTCAACCTCGCTATGAGAGATAATTTACATGTGTCAAGTTGCTCCCTGGTAATTGAGTGATACCATTACAAAAAATACTGAACATGGGGCCATGGACGCTGTAATATTAAATGTTGTATAGCAGTTTCTATGTTTTTACGTTGGCAACATTAGTCCCGCGCAAATTTTTTGTGGTTTCATAATCTGTAGTCGTGGTGTTTTTGGATTTACCATCATGTAATATGTTTGTTCTACATTGATGTCCATTATTAAATGACAAAATTGTTTAAAAATTCTATAATTGTTCTAATTGTTTGACTTGAGAAACCATTTTGCATTTTGAAAATATGTATTTTGCATTTGAAATGCTTTTCTAAAAACCATTTTGCATTTTCAAATGGAAAAGTTTTGACCCATTTCCATTTTGCATTTCAAATGGTTTTGGGTACCCATTTTGCACATCTCTAATTGTAAGTAACAATAACTTCAGTAACGAATGATTACTTTACGTGCATCTGTTACAAGTAGTGATGTAGACCCGGGAATATTCCCCGGGGAATATTCCCGGGAATATTCCCCAACCTGAAATAAATTCCCGAAAACGGGGAATTTATTTTATTTTTAATAAAATGGTTTCTACACTTCTCTTGGATGCTTTATTGAGTGTTAGCAGTTATCTAAGATGACATCCCCTGATCTAGGGACTTCCCTACCACTTATGCCCCCCCCCCCTTTGAGGATATTGAGAGCAGTCTAAGTAAAACTCTTCCAGCGTCTCTACTGTCACATGCCGAAGAGAAGCAAATACTGGAAAAGGCGACTCAGCGCAAAGAATTTGCTATTGCTCCAATACATCTGGCTGCTGCCCTACTAGATCCGGGTTCCCAAGGACATCTGCTAAGCCACGCACAGCAACTTGAAGCACTTGAATTCATTGACCAAGTAGCAAGTCATATGGAGACTGTTGATAGTGCAAATGTTCTTGTTGATTTAGCCAATTATAGGGCTAAAGAAGAATCATGGAGCAAGGCATTCCTATGGAAGTGTGTCGATAAAATCACGCCAGTGACCTGGTGGAAGGGTTTGTGCGGATGTTCTGATTTGTCACAGGTTGCCATAAGAATATTGACTGCTCCCATTACTTCAGCAGCCACTGAGAGATCTTTTAGCACGTTTAGTCGCATTCATACAACACAGAGGAATCGTCTAACAACTCAAAGAGCAGGGAAAATAACATTTGTGGCACACAATTGGAAACTTCTTTCCTCTGAAAGAGGCTCTCAAGTTGCTCCCAAGAAAACCCTTTCTTCCACGGATGAGCAGATTGCTTCGCATCATAACGTTTCAAACCTATCTGGTACTCGCAAACGCAAACATCCAATTGACTGTGCTGAGGAAGAAGAAAACGTAGATAATCCTGAGTCGGCAACAACTTCGTCCGGGTCGGATGAAGAAGAATATGAAGGTGAAAGTGGAAGCGAAGTTGATAGTGTCAGTGTCCAATCGGTATCATCAGATGAACAGTAACGATCTGTGAAGTTGTGTCATTTTTACAGTTTTACGATTGATTTTTTTATATGTACCGTTTACTAGCATAAAGTGTATACAGGGTGTATCGGCAAGTACCCGACAAACTTTAACCAGCTATTCCTCAGCACATTTGGAGTAAAAAATGTTATGGGCGCTTTGCTGTCCGGTAACATTTTTTTTCCATTAAAAACAAAAAATAAATAAAAAATCCACACTCCGTCACTGTCATTTGGATTGAATCTCGTGTTCAACAGCTGTTATTAGCAAGTGTGTCAAAAAGTGTCCTCGCTCTTTCGTACACACTAAATAATAATAGTTAAAAATGAGACGAATGGTGCCGTGCCAGTTCGTTGTGATTGTAAAAGCGCGCCAACGTAGGTACGTACGTACATTATTCAACGAAACTCGAACAAAATATTGCCAGATGGGTTTTCAAACTTTGACAAAGGATAAAACATTGGTGACATGTGGTGAAAATATGTATAATAAATTTTTTATTAAAAAAAAATGTTACCGGACAGCAAAGTGCCCATAACATTTTTTACACCAAATGTGCTAAGGAATAGCTGGTTAAAGTTTGTCGGGTACGTGCCGATACACCCTGTATAGGCTACTAATACTGTACAGTATACAATTATATAGAGATACTACTCACTTTAAAATAATTTTGATCGGTGTTTTTTTGTTATTTTTCTCTTGTATCCTATTCCTATATATATGGGAATAGTTTTTATGGATCTATCCTGCTCTATATGTACCATATGTGTGTATATTTTATTTTTTAATTAATAAATATTATTCTTTTTGAGGTATTATGTTGTTAAAATCAAAATTCCCAAAATTCCCCGTCCAGGGGAATATTTCCGGGAATATTCCCGGGAATATTCCCCAGAAATAAATTCCCGGGAATTTATACATCACTAGTTACAAGTATTTGAAACATGTTTGAAAGGTAGAGAAAAACATAGTAAAAATGCTAATAGGTTAAAAAAAACTTTTATTTATAATAATATATGAATGTCATGACTATAATATTATAAAGGTGTATGGGTATTGTGGAACGGGATAATTGAATACTATAGAATACCTGGAAAGAGCATACACAAATTAATATTACTTCAAATATAATACAAAAGAGGGCTGGAACTCTGGCTGTGTCATCAGCTCATCACTGTAAAAGATATTTGAATTAGTAGTAATGGAGTGCCTCATGAGTGACCAATGCGTGTAATGTATTCTGGAAACTCTAAAGTTAATTAAATAATAGGGAGGAATTAGTTGCAGTTGACAGGGCTAGACATCAGCAGCTAAAGAGCTAAAAATTAGCTCTTGAGGTGATTTTCACATGAAAACGGCGCTATACAAATAATCCAATCATTATTATTATTAAAGAAAACCTTTAATCACAAGTGTTCAGGAATATTTTTGAAAGCTGGGATAGCATTTCTGGAAACAATCATCATTAATTGGGTTCAAAAAAACACTGAAAAAAAAAAAATGATTAGTTTGTAGTCACATTCCACTTACTAATCTTTATCTGATAAAATTTTCAAATAGGTAGGTATAATAATTAACAATTTCCATACTGGTTGTTATTATTGTATAAACTGTTCTTGAAACAGTATTAATTATAGTAACAGTATTAACAGGCTGTAAACAAACTACGTAGGTTCTAATTTAAAAGTATTGCTGCTCGTCAGATAACCTGAAATATTAATTTATTAAGAGATAACTACTACTAAGTAGTCACAGGAGTGTTTTCCGTCAAGACTAAATCAAGACTGAGGTTATGATAACTGTTGACTATTTTGTCCAATGCACATTAGAACTGAAGAAACAGATTTACTTTGCATAAAATAGTTAATATTCATTGAATATGAACCACCACAGTCACAAATAATGCAGTAACAATATTTAGAAAAAAAAACTGCAACAATAAAGCATTTATGTATTAATAAAACAAAAATAAATAATTTTGGTTATGTTCCCTTTTATCTCAGAAGTTTCACGAGAAGCAGAATATATAGAGAAACTGAAAATTCAAAACAAAGTTTAGAGAATAAAATAAACACAGGAGCTTATATAGTATAGTGCTGCCCGAAGATAGACTTGGGAATTTGCTGAAATGTTCATAAAATCGATTAGTGGTATTTTTTGAAATCCGCTTACAATCTGTGCCTGGAATAAATGAATTAATAAAAGAAAAAACAATAGAATCACCCAGCACCTACAGCAAAAGTCGGCTCAAGAAGGAAGTTGGGTTGGGTTGGGTTGGGAACAGTGGAGAAATATATTAAATGAGTATGTAATGATAATGTTTGTAATGCGGTATTGGCGTCAGATATTCTTTCATTTTGGCTTTACACTAATTGATAATAATCACTGAACGAGTACAGTTTTGGACAATATAGCTATGAAGTTGAGAGTTATCCTTTATTTCCATACTTAAATGTAGATAATGAATAAGTGTACCTATATTTAATACACAAGACAAGAGAAGAACTTTACTTAGAATGACCAATGGACTAGTGAATACTAGTTGGATTTAGTAGCTGTTCTTTCGGTAGTTTCCACCTCCACGGGAATAATTTCTGTTGTTATTCCTGCCGCCGCCCCTGTGCTTCCAGCGGCCTTGGAAGCCCCCTCCAGTGTTTCTTCGTTCACCTCTGTCTTCCGACGACCCAGAGAACCTATCGCTGTACTTCCCGGAGGGTGGAATGTACATCTTGACATTGCCATCGCGTTCTGATCTAGCTCGCTTCTCTGGCGATGGTTTTTTGTCGTCCTTTTCAAAAACTATCGGTTTGTGTCTTTTCTCTCCGACGGATTGAGCAGGTTCCTTAGACACCTTTGATTCAGGTTCAGACTGAAACAAAATTATTTATTTATAAATAAATGTATGTACATGTCACAGAACATATCACACTAATGAGTTTGTTTCTAGTGGCCACAAATGATTTAGATGTTGTTCGCTAAATGAAATGCAAATGTTTACCGTTGTTTTCTGGTTCTTGACTTCAAAAGATAGTTTCACAACACTTTTGTAGCTCGGTGGAGTGTGGAACAAATCCTTGATGATTGTGTTGATGTTGGAAGTAGTCTTCAAAGCAACGAGTTTAATTTTGTTTTCATCAGATTTCAGATCTTCATTCGATTTTCCCTAAAACATTAAAACAAATTGGTCAAATGAAGAATGAGACAAATTCAATTCATACAGATATGTACGGATTTCTGACAGCTTCAATATTTGTTTGTAAAACTTACAAATGTAGCTTCCTTTAGTTTTTTAATGTATCCTTGAGTGAGCCGGGCGAAATACTGAAGACGGAGACGGAATTCTTTAAGTCTAGCCGCGTCTGATGTCAGGTATTCAGGGGAGAGTCGGGCCAATCGGTGGAAGGTAAACAGCAGACACTCGACATGAGAGAACTCCAACACGGGAAGGGCTTCCTCAACCTCGGGTGTTTCACCGAGGGAGAGGGGTGGGAGCGGCATGAATTTCTGAAAGCAATAAGTAAATATTGTTTAGCTTTTTATTGTTACCGTGGGGCACAATCCAATGAAGGTAAGGATGAAATCAAAAAGAAAGGTCTTGGTTCTGTAGTGGTGGAAAAAGTCCTAAGTTTGGGAAATTATTTCAGTAAAGGATACCATCTATTTACTGACAACTTCTATACCAGCATTGAGCTAGCCAAGTCACTCATTATTATTAATAAATATGTTGTATTCAATTTCTGTGCTTTTATTATCATAGTTTGAAACCTTCTGAAGAGAATGTTGAAAAAATTATGAAAATTAGTGTATTGTAACAGAAATGGCAAAAGTGTTTTTCTTTTTTATATAAATTATATATAAAAATGCACTTTTTTACTGGCAGTTTCAGCATATTTTGTCAAAATATTTATGGCACTAAAAGGGTTAAAATAAACAGGAATCTTACATTAAGGCAGGAGTATACTGTTTCTATCTTGGAGTCAGTATTTTCTAGCACTAAAAGGGTTAAAATAAACAGGAATCTTACAATAAGGCAGGAGTATACTGTTTCTATCTTGGAGTCAGCATTTTCTAGAGCTCCACAGTGTAATGTTAATTCAGCCAGGAGTTTGAATAGTTCCAATTTTGGGTCTCCGCCGTCTTCAGATTTCGCAACTTCGTCAATTTTTGGTAACACGTGCTCACAGAAGTAGTTCACGAATTTTGTTGACTCCACTTGTGACTGCAAAAGAAGAAAGTAATGCAAAAATTGTTACATATAAACATGTGTTAACAATAATACTTGCGCCATAGTTTTGTAAGTTATATAAAACTATGCAATCTAATAAAAAAAACTTAAAACCGTCAAATTTCTTAATACCATTTCGAAATTTGACAGTTTTAAACTGCAGAACTGCTAGAATCCAACTTGCAAACTATGTATTTATATTTTCTAGATGGCTGCTGTAGTGTTTAAAATAGTTGACACATAAATATATACAATTATCGTTGAGGTGAAATTAATTTGATGATCTAATAAAACACAATATAAATTATCTCCAATGCAATAATATATTATTTTATCAGTCTGATCAAGGGGAATAACTGCGATAGAAAAATGGGAATCGTGATTTTTGTGACCTCATACTGTTGCCTAACTATATCCACAAATGAAAGACTCTGAAAGTCTATGGAATAAACTTTCAGAGTTTTTCATTGGTGTATAGTATAATAAGTAGGCTCCGAATGAGAATTTTAGTCTCTATACATTGGCACAAAAAGCCCGAAGATATCGATCTAGTGAGTGGTTTATTTAGGAGTCTGATCAAACAAATCAATGGCGATAACCAGATAACGAAGGAACAAGCAACATTTTGAAGTAAAATTATTTCCCCAACCAGTCTCTAAAATCTAGCATATTATTATATTGCTGTTAAGTAAATTTTTTACTGTAAATGAAGTCGATAAATTATCAGAAACTTACAGAAAAATAAGGCAACGCCTGTCCGACGCACTGCACAATTCTGTCGATATGTTCAGATTCACTGGCCACAAACTCTCCGTCAGCGAACGCTTGCACGCTCACCAGCTCCACTATCTCTTTATGGCCAGCCGTAGTGCGACCTAGTCGAGACCAGCCCAGGAGCTCCATTATTTGGTCAAATTCGTCTGCATTTACATCCTTAAGTTGAAAGAAAACAATAAGCTAAATTAGAAATAAATAGACAATACATCACACTAAACGTTTTGACACGGGTCATTCATTAGGTGTTATAACTAATTCACACAAATATCGCAGGCTAATAGTAATTTTTGTTGGCGATATGATAAACATAAGATCGGAAAACATTTAGACCATTATATTATATTTTTGTTGTTTGTTTTTGGGGTGTTATGCCGTGTTGCGCTAAAGAAGGAGTTAGCGCAACACGGCATAACACCCCAAAAACAAACAACAAAAATGCTTTTGGCCGTGAGAATCTAAAAACTTACCCATTATATTATATATTTCAAAATATTGCACATGCTTTTGATGTTGTATGCCAGAAAAGCGCTGAGAAGATGGAATCAGATTTGGCCGGTAACGAGACAAAACTGAACAGTGACGAAATAGAACACTTTTGAAGACTGATGAAAAAAAATTAGTTTAGCTAGGTTAGGTAAGTTTTTTGGTAAACTTGTAGAATTCCAATGCATGCAAAGGCTCTTTTAAAAAACAACACTTGATTTCAACTTTATCTAATGGAGACAACAGTTTAAGTTGGGGGTTTAAGTAAACCTATGTAATGTTAGTTTTTAGGGTTTAGTTTGGGTTATTTTAATAATTTATGCATACTTCCTAACCTTCAAGCATAACATTGATTGAGAAAAATCGAAATTCAATGCATCTTTTACCATCTCCCACCACATAAATAGTTATTTCTTGTAGTAATTAAGTTGAAACCAAGTGCTATTTATATATATTTTTTGCGTCTTAAGCGTGCAGCGGAATTCGACAAGTTTAATGTTTTTTATCCATTACTTTTCATGACTTTATATCACTGTTCAAAATTATTCTGTCATAGAACCATGTACAACTAATGATAATGTGTTTTATGTGGTGTCTGTGCATAAAATTATACAAAAAAAGTGAGTGTTGACATGACACTTCAACAATAAGACAAAATCTAAGAAAGAAATCGTACCTCTAGAACTTTCTTGCACTCAACGATAATGTAATCCTCAGCTTCCTTGTTGATTACTTCTCTACCAAGTTGTTTAACTTTTGAAGATAAAAACTTGATGCAGCGTTCACGCACTAATTCATTATCTGTGCCTTGTTGTATTTGAGAGAAAAGGCCACTCAAAGTTCCCTTGGGTTCCAGTTTCATCAGAGTCATTATTGAGGTGTTGACCATGTTCAATTCTGAAACATCGTATGCCTGGAAGAGCTGTGCTAGAATATCTGCAATTCGCTGTGTATGTTCCTTGTTGTCTCTACAGAGGTTCGGCAAGTCTTTAATAGCCTGTTTCCTGATCTGAAAATAAACATTGTGACAAAAAGCAGAGAATTTAGAAATTGAATTTTAAAGCAAGCAATTGGTTAAAGATTAACATATTATGAAATAAATACGACTAAAGCCGCAATATCATCATCAAGTATTTACCGCAATATCATCATCCTCGCAGAGATCTAGGTGTGCTTCGATCGCCTGGTCTGCTAGGTTAGGGAAATGCTTGAAGAATTTTGCGATAAATTGAGATGCCAATCGCTTTTCTTTATCAGAACCTTTGACGGCCTCGATAATCTCAAGGTACTCTTTTTCATGCTGAAAGGAAAAGTGTAAATAAATAATAATTTCAGTACGAATAGAACTCGTCACCGGGAATTTCAAGGGTTGAAATTTTATAAAAACTAACCTCTGTTATTTTGTCCTTGGCATCAGCAAGTATGCCATAATTTTTATAAAGTTTTTCAATACTGTCTGCACTCATTTTGAAAAGTATTTGTTTAGTATTGAAAACAATTAGTCTCGAAAAACTGCGTCAATACATGCACGCCAACAAACGCCAAACCGCCATTGATATATTCAATATTGCCAGTTGCCAGTTGTCATAGAAAACAAAACATAGAAAAATAAAACAATTTGTGAAATTTCGGTACCTGCTTAAATATTTCACGGTAAAATGTAAGAGGTTGATATTTCTATACGTATAAGGGAGTTTAATATTAACACTATGCATGTAAAAGAAAAGGAGGAACGAGTAAAAAAAAAAGAAGTTACGTAGTTACAAAATTTTTTAAACATTTACTAAAAATTAGTGTATAAGGTTGAGTGTTAGTTTAAATCTAGGCTTAATACTATTTTAAATTCTAATTCATAAAATTGATTGTCCTTTTACTTAATCCTAAATTATTGTTCATTCAATGTCTTTAAAAGTTGGGTCGCGTTACGAAATAAATATACAAAAATTGTTCAGGCACTTCCCTTTACGATGATTCTGGAGCCGCGGATCTCCACGTTCGCACTTATCACTGATAACACAAGCGGCAACTTGGGCTGTTTCCGAAGGGCGGAATCAGTTCAGCCTGGGCCAAGGCTCCGAAAGGCGGAGTCGGCAGGCAGCGACTCCTGAGAGGGCAGTTTCCTGGACGGAAGTCTGGCGACCACTCTGGATTCCTGGGCGGAAGTTCGCGGGGTTACGGGAAGAGCCTCGGCGACCGCTCCAAGGGGGACGCAGGAGGTTCCTCGGCGGAGGCGAGATGGTAACTCCTGAGAGGGTAGTTTCCTGAGCGGAAGTTCGCGGGGTTATGGGAAGAGCCTCAGCGACCGCTCAAAGGGAGAGGGTAGGAGGTTCCTCGGCGGAGGCGAAATGTAACTGTTGAGAGGGCAGCTTCTTGGGAGGAAGATCCTCGGCGACGGCCCAAGGGGGAGGGCAGGAGGTTCCTCGGCGGAGGCGAGATGGTAACTCCTGAGAGGGCAGCTTCCTGGGTGGAAGAGCCTTGGAGCCCGCTTCAAGGGGGAGGGCAGGAGGTTCCTCGGCGGGCGTGGAACCTCCTGCTCCAGAGGAGAGATGGTAACTGTTGGTTGCTGAATCAGTTTTCAGCCACGCGATCCGGTGACCGTAGCACACCTGTGGTGGGGTGCTAGAGCTATAATGGTTCCGCTTTACACCACTTCGGTACGTTGTTCAGGTCCATGGCTCTGGCATCGCCATTCTCACCGCTAGATTTATAATTATTGTTAAATATTTTAAAATTTCATTTTTACAATACGACCTAAGAGCGGAATCGGTTCAGCCTGGGCCAAGGCTCCGAAGGGCGGAGTCGGCAGGCAGCGACTCTTGAGAGGGCATCATCCTGGGCGGAAGTCTGGCGACCACTCTGGCTTCTTGGGCGGAAGTTCGCGGGGTTACGGGAAGAGCCTCGGCGACCGCTCCAAGGGGGAGGGTAGGAGGTTCCTCGGCGGAGGCGAGATGGTAACTGTTGAGAGGGCAGCTTCCTGGGTGGAAGTGCCTCGGCAACCGCTCCAAGGGGGAGGGTAGGAGGTTCCTCGGCGGAGGCGAGATGGTAACTCCTGAGAGGGCAGCTTCCTGGGCGGAAGAGCCTCGGCGACCGCTCCAAGAGGAAGGCAGGAGGTTCCTCGGCGGGCGAGGAACCTCCTACTCCGGAGGCGAGATTGTAACTGTTGGTTGTTGAATCTGTCTTCAGCCGCGCGATCCGGCGACCGTAGCACTCCTGTGGTGGAGTGCTGGAACTATAGTGGTTCCGCTTTACACCACTTCGGTACGTTGTTCGGGTCCATGGCGCTGGCATCGCCATTCTCACAGCAAGATTTTTTATTATTGTTAAATGTTTTAAAATTACATTTTTACAATACGACCTTCAAATAATTGCAATATAGCCTAGCCTTGGGCGAAGGTTTTTATTGCCCTTGGATCGCTGGCTTAACATTTTCCCATTTCATGACTATATGAGGGTCTAGAGCTAAATCTGCGGACCAATGGGTGTATTTCTAGGTTGGCTTTCTAATTTTTTTATGGCGGTTGCCGGCCATTCTATGCAACTAAATATTTAAGTCTAATTTATTTCAATCCACTATCTAGAATGTGTCGTCTGTACAATACATTTGAATGCGACCTTATAGATATATTCGCAAACAGTCTCGCATATTTTAAAAAACAAATTAACAATCTTCTACCATGATATGTTATAGAGAACAGTTAAGAGATATAATTGCTTTATTATTTTCTTTACTTTTCTTCCTTATCATTTCTCTGTACATTTACTATATTTTATATTTCATATTTAATATGCATGTTTTATATTTTATTTTTAATTATTATTATATATGTATTTTTCTTTCTTTCACTACTAGCATCTCCGCCTAATATCAACTAAACCTTGTTTACGCATGCTGTGAACATTTTAAATTGGGGTGTTAATATCTGTGCACATTCCCACCCAAATAATATAAATGTAATAATTGTTAAGGCGAAGGTAAATGCTAAGTCATTATTTAGATTAATCTTTGCTACGAATCGGTATACATTATGAATACCAAAAATATACTATGCATAAATTGAAGATTTTTCTTTCTTTATTATTGATCGGAATTGGAATAAAATTATTGGTTGCGTTACAAAAAATATAAACGTAAACCACTGATAATTTTGTTTTTTCTTGAGGTAACTAAGAACTCATATAAGAAACACCTTTAAAAAAATACCGTTTTATGGCTAAGATTATTTTTTATAATTATTATTGACTAACTTTTTTTCATTCATATAAAAATATTCAACAAATAAATAAAACTCACTTTGGCGCTTACGTCAAATATATCCAGACTCCGCTGGTTAAGCAACTGTCGCCTCTATTCGTGGTGATATAAGACGCAAACATTCTAGGATCTGTACAGAAGTCCGCGGAACGTGGCACGGAACGGAAGTCGGTTTGTGACAGTTTTTTCGACGGTTTTTTTTGTCGGCATTATTTTGGTTACGAGTATTATTAGTTCTCAAACGGTGAGGGAGTTTTGTGTGAAATTGTTATTATTTATGACCAAAATATTATACTTTTTTATCTCAAAATACTTTTGAATGTATAGTTTTATTCATTATTTAATAAAATTAATGACTTACTTCTTACGGAAAAAATGCTTTCCGTTTGCATTTATGTTGACTAATAATGCGTTTTTACATGTCCATAATTTATTGAAGATGGGGAATAAAACGAAATAATGTTGTAGAGAGGTTTAACGGAATAATAGCCAAATTTGTAGGTGGAAAAAGGATAAATTATTCCAATAAGCAATCTTATCAAGGGCGATGCTATGCAGCGGTTTTATCCCACAAATCTCGAAAACCACTGTATACATTACATAAACAGCTTTTAGGGAAAACTCCTGGAGGCAGACTAAAAAAATCAGAAGAAAACAGACTATCGAAATGTCGTCTTACTTTGCGATATTTTCGGAAGAAAAATCGAATTCAGCGACACATGAATCGAAAAGATGCTGAGTATGGAGAGTTCTGCATAAAACCAAATATTCCTGAATCTATTTTCGAGGCGGAGAAAGAACTACTTTTGGATGAGTTGAGAGAAAAACAAAAAGGTAGGAATAAAATAGAACGGGAAACAATTTTACAGAGTAACTGCAGTGAATGGATGGAGTTGCGGCGTAAAATGATCACAGCATATTCATTTGGAAAAGTTGTACGTAGAAGAGACAATATAAGCTGTGCAGCTCTTGTAAAATCGTTGCTGTACAAAGTCAATATCTCTCATGTATCTTCAATAAGTCACGGAAGAAAATATGAGAAAGAAGCTTTACATCAGGCTAGCGTTAAACACGATATTGAAATTCAACCGTGTGGGCTATTTATTGACAAGAAATTTCCATTTTTAGGAGCTTCTCCGGACAGTCTTAGCGGCGATATGCTAGTAGAAGTAAAATGTCCTTTAACCTCCTTCAAACTTGGCTTAGAAAGAGCTATTCAAGAGAAGAAAGTTACTTTTTGGAGGACAAACAAAGATGGAAGTATGAGCATAAATACAAATCATGATTGGTATTTTCAGGTTCAAGGGCAACTTCACATTACGGAAAAAAATGTCTGTTTATTTGTTGTATGGAGTGGACGAAAATATCCTTTAAAAACTGAATACATTTATAAAAACGACGATTTCTGGAAAATAAAAATAGAAACCAAATTTGTCCGATTTTATTTACATTGCTTACTTCCTGAAATTATTGATCCAAGAAATAACAGGAATATGCCAGTTAGGAATCCTCCTTTTATAGTCGATGCAATCAATGACAAACTAAAAAAAACACTCTCTCAACCTCCAACAAAGCGTAAATTAACATATTCAGAAAAAAATACCAGATCCGTGTGATGATGTAGAAGTTACGCCTATAACGCAATCATCATCAATGGAGTTTCAAAATGGCATAATTACAGACGATGTGTTATCAACAATTGTTCCTGATTTCAACTCTATTGATATTGAGAATGTTATATCATTTGAGAAATTTTAGGTTTATGAATATGCTACATAAATTCACAGTATAAGTATTTTTTGTTTTTCCAATTTTTTTACATTATAATAAAAGCAGGTATAAGTACATTTTTTTTAAATACATGTAAAGCTAATATGTTCTAATTAGTGGTAATAATACCTCCCTAGTTGAGAAATTATCGTGATTAGAGAGGGAGTACTATCACAAGTTGATATTACATTATATATTTAATAGTTGCTACAATTAACATGCATGTAGAATTATATACTCATGCACTATTTTTTAGAAAAAAGAACTTAAGAATTGTTCCTTGATAATTTATAATACTGGATATTTGTTTGGTAATTTGATTAAAAATTATTTGTAAATTGAATTTTAAAAATATATTAGCAACATAAATTTGATAAAAGTGTATCTATTTTTTTTTAAATAATATATGTAAGTGACATTTAAACGTAACGTATTATTAACAAATATTTTATATGTATTAATAATGCATACAAATAAAATCAATAAAAAAATATACAGTTATTATTATATTAATCACTAATATCCCCACAGTTTGAGTCCATCCGGCAGTCACAGCTCTGCCGCTGTTGTCAAAATAAGATTGATAATAATCGTCCACCAGTTAAAAAGGTATTAGTAGGTATACGGAAGCATTGGCGAACGGGGAGGCCTGGTCGGGCGCTTCCTACGTATTGCAGGTACATAGTACGCGGCTACTGCAATTACTTGTCTCGTGCAGATAAGACCAAAAAATGTGCACATTTTATATTCTGTTGGAAGGGGTAGAAACCCAAATATGTTTGGCGTTTATATTCGCCTTAACACTCTGTAAATGTTTCAAACAATAAATAAATAAATAATACGAACCGTCGCCTCCATCTGCGTGTAAAATTACGGAGAACTTATGCGGGCGCACGTCTTTAATTTGGTCGTTCTGTGAATTCGAATTAGGGACATATCAATGTCACTCGAGATGGTTTACAAAATTGGAGAGATTTTAATTGGATTTTATCATTATTCTGTAAATAAATTCCTCAGTCCATCCGCTCACGGGTCAACTGAAGCTAAACTGAAGCATAAATCAACTATCTATAGATTGATAACTCCGCCCTCTTTCCATACGTTTGCTTTCGTCAAGTTTTAACCATAGATCTGGCAAATTTGAATACACCACGCATCGCCGACGTCACAGCACACCATCGACAAAGGATAGAGGAAATTAAAAAAAGGCGCAACCATAGACAATTTAATTCTGCTTCGGAACCTACCTAAAACCCAATTCATTAGCCTAAAACATAAGTAAAATGTCACCCAAGACCACAAGGTCCCATCTGACAAAGCCCTGTCCTAAGAAAGAAATGACCTTTAAAGTAACTTCCTTTACAGCTCATTTTCTCAGGACAGCGTTTTATCAGAAGGAAGCTGAAAAGCAAACTCATAATTACATGTACAATAATTTTATTTTTTAAATATAAACATGAAATACAATAATATAAGCACAAAACACATTTAGAAGGTGAAATTACTGTATCAATATAAAACTAGCTGTTGGAAATGATAGTTATTTTCTTCATCAACAACATCAAACGGCAATTGAAAAAAATATGGTCAATAAGGCAGTCAACGATTCAACCTACTGTTTTAGCGTCTAATTACATTATTATTATTTTTGTTTCCCTCCTACTTATCTTATTACTTAAATATTTATACCTTTCATATATAAATAGTAAGTATATAATACTTTTTAGTTTTAAAAACTTTATATGCCTTTTAGATATTTTTAACTTAGGAATAGTACACAACATAAAGAATGTAACAGTGTAAACAGAAAAGTAAATTTAACAATAGGTTATTGTTTTAACAATACATATTGGCACCTGATAAATAAATAGGGTATAATAATAACAAATAAAAACACCAAATACAAGAGTAAAATGTAAAGAAGGTGTTGAGAGAATATTCATTATGATGTCAAGTATGTAATAAAAAAGTAGAACTATATATAAACTAGACATATGAAATAAACTAATTCGACTATTTTTTTATTAACACTAGTCGGTGACTGAAAATGGGCTGCAGACTAATACAGCCAAACTGAATAATGTAAACTCCGCATCAGAGAATATTTGGCTTAAAATTACAAACGATAACAATATTTGACTTGTATATTTATTTTTTCGTTATTATTCTACTACTCATATAGAGATGTCAATAGAAAATGAATTGGCAAGGATACACCACAACCATACAATGGACCTGATTTAATGAGGAGCATGGCAGTACTACGATATTTAAAAGACGCTTATAGGAACAAATTGTGGTCCTAATTGGTTTTAACTTATTAAAATAAATTAGTTATGACAACCATTTCTTCCTATATTTAGCATATTTTAAATGTTGCAGTACTGCCATTTTCTTCATGGAGTCAGGTCCATTGTATGGTAGTGTATCCTTGCCAATTAATTTTCTATTGACATCGGTACACCATGCATTGATTATAAATGGTACAGTAATTTTGATAATGAATTGAATAAATTTTTTTTATGTTCGTTACAATTAAGCCAATCAAAACATATATATTTGGCAATGGTTTCTTCAATAACGGGCACAAGATATAAATTTTCGCAATTATAATTCAGTACATACTCGACGACATAATGAATTTCAAGAGCGTTGATAGCAAATTTCTTAGTGGCATCATATGGGTCACCTATGCAAGATATTTTACATCTATGTTCTGCCATCCCCCGTGCAGCAAGAGCAACGCTGCTGGTTGCAGAGAAGACATGACTGGGTCCTGCACTCATTTCTGGAAAAAAATATATCATAGTTCTTGAAGAAATTGAAGTAAAGATTGACATATTAGAGGAACAAAACTAACAATACTATTCCCTTTTAAGTAATATAAAACAGATATGTACCTCCATGTTCTACTGCCATCCCCTGTGCAGCAAGAGCGACACTGCTGGTTGCAAAGAAGACATGACTGGGTCCTGCACTTATTTCTGGAAAAAATATATCATAGTTCTTGAGAAATTGAAGTAAAGATTGACATATAAGACGAACAAAACTATTCCCTTTTAAGTAATATAAAACAGATATGTACCTTCATTTTCTACTAGCATCCCCTGTGCATCAACGGGTACGCTGCTGGTTGAGATGTTACGCTCTGAAATAAATATAATTATTAGATTAACCGAATTAACAAAACATATTATTATTATTATAGGCTGATGCAGTATAGAATACCTTTTAGGATGTAGTCATGATACGTGCTGAACACCATTCTCGAAATGGACTCTCAGAGGTTATGGTTGGAAACTTGTGTCGAATAGTCTCTGTCCGTACATCCTTTCACACAATACGTTTTAAGGACTTTATCGGTAGGCACATAAATGTTATTTATCACACATAAATCAACTGTTTCACACAACCACAACAATTTGGTAGGCGGGAATGGGTACCGCCGCCCTGGGAACCATTTATTGGATGACCAACACCTCTGCCACAGGTCACCCCAAGTGGTTCGCTACGTTTGGTGACTTAGCAGGGGTGCCCGGGTTCATGGGTTAAGGTTTGCCCGGGTCTTGGTGGCGGGTGCGTCGGCCCACCTTCTGCGTGGCGGGCCGGTTGGGAGATGCTGGTTGAGGGAGACCCTTTACAACCGGTTACCGCTGTCCGGGCTGCTCGATAGTACAGGGGCCCGACCCTCAGGCTCACGACTAAGGGTGGGCTGCCCCATCAGCGAGTGAAAAAACCCCGCCACTGCTGTTGTGCCGGTTCGTGACCGGAGGGGACCCAGCAGCAGCGTTTGGGGCGCATTGGATGCCCTCTCCAGCCGGACTCTCCCGGCCTATCGCCTAGCACCGCAGTGGGTGGGCTGGAACCAAACGCTCATCACTCCTAGACAGCCTGAACCCCAGATTCCTACCCACCCCTCATACCTTTCCTTTCCAGACCTTTCCTTTCACCTCCTACACCTACAAAAAAAAAAAATAATTAAATTCATGAACATACAAAACAACAATCTTAACATCATTACAGCGGCGAGTAGCAGGCGTCCCCGGTGCGGGCCAAAACTGTTGGTAAATTTTGCCAACATTCGCGGCCTGCACACAAATTTAAATTCCGTCCATCACCATCTTTTGTCCCAACGTCCCAACCTTCTTTTCCTATCCGAAACTCAGATAGCCGAGCCGCCAGACTCCTCCTATCTGGACTGCCCGGGCTTTACCCTCGCAAGCAAATTCCGGCTGAAAGGAGGAGTCTGCCTCTATAGTCGAGCTGACGTCAACTGTGTGCGACTATTGAGTCTGGAAAACTCCAGATTCGACGTAATGTGGGTGCGCGTCAATCTTGCCAGTACGGCAAGATTCTACGCATGTCTATACCGCTCACCGAACCATAGCGAATCAGACACTTCCGAGCTCTTCAAACATTTGAGCGATACTATTGATGATCTCTTGCCCCGCTACCCTTCGGCCGAGTTTGTTGTTCTGGGGGACTTCAACGTTCATAACGAACCATGGTTGAAGTTCTCAGGCCCAACGGACTCGGCTGGCCGACAGGCGGAATCCTTTGCCATTTGCTACGGATTAGAGCAATTGGTTCAGGAGCCTACAAGGGTTCCTGATGTCCAGACTCACCGCTCCAATCTGTTAGACCTATTCTTAACTACTGTGCCACACGGTTATAAGATTGACGTCACAGCGCCTCTGGGATCATCTGACCACTGCCTAGTGACGACATCAATCCCCGTTAGCCTCAGACCAACCAATGAGAGGCTGAGGAGAAAAGTGTGGCACTATAGGTCAGCAGATTGGTTCGGTATGCGGGCCCATTTCAATGCTTTTCCGTGGTCAGCTGTTTGTTTTCGGACTTCGGACCCTTCAAGATGTGCCCAGGAGATTGGTGAAGTCATCAAATCGGCGATGGATGGCTTCATACAATCGACTACTAAAGAAACTGGTGTGGGCTCAAAGCCGTGGTTCAGTCGACAATGCTCCGAAGCAGTTCGACGAAAAAACGCGGCTTACCGAGCCTACAACACATCTCGAACGCCCGAAAGCAGATCAGCATACAACAAATCGGCAAAGGAATGCAAGAGAATCATCAATAGATCAAAATTCGAACACGACCTGCAGATCAGCAAAAAGCTGGCTGCCTGCCCGCATGGCAGCAGAGCATTCTGGTCGCTTGCGGGCTCAATAGGTCGAAATTTTTGCAAACCCAGTTTGCCACCTCTTTCCAGACCTGACGGCTCACTAGCAAACACCGCCACCGAAAAGGCAAACCTTTTAGGGAAAATGTTTGCGGAAAACTCGACCCTCGACGACGGGGGTGCTGTTCCGCCGTCGGTTCCTCACTGCGGCTTCTATATGAAAAAGCTGAGGATCCGGCATCGGGATGTACTCCACGTCATACGGGGGCTCGATGTTAACAAAGCTAGTGGACCTGATGGAATACCTGCCTTGGTATTGCAGAGGTGTGCTGCGGAAATAGTTCCAGTTTTGACAAAGCTCTTCAAAATGTCCCTGAAGTGTGGCACTGTGCCCTCTGGTTGGAAAAAAGCGGTAATTCACCCTATTCCCAAGAAAGGTGACCGCTCCAACCCGGCCAACTACCGCCCCATAGCGATCACATCAGTTCTGTCCAAAGTGATGGAACGTGTGATCAACGACAAACTGCTCACATACCTCGAGAAGAACAAAATTATCAACGACCGTCAATACGGATTCCGGCGGAACCGCTCGTGCGGTGATCTTCTCGCGTATGTGACGCATGTTTGGGGGCGGTGCCTGGAACGTCACGGTGAGACCCAAACGGTCGCACTAGACATATCCAAGGCCTTTGACCGGGTCTGGCACCGAGGACTTGTCAACAAATTGCATTCTTACGGACTTCCCGCATCCCTGTGTACGTGGATTGCTGACTTTTTAAGGGATAGGTCGATTCAGGCGGTTGCTGACGGTTTCACCTCTTCCTCGCACTCCATAAATGCTGGCGTCCCACAGGGATCGGTTCTGTCTCCGACTTTGTTTTTGTTGCACATCAATGACCTTTTGACATGTGCACCGATTCATTGTTACGCGGATGACAGTACAGTTCATGATAGCTTTTTGTTTGACAAGCCCCCAAAGGGCACACAAACTCCAACGGCTCGGAGGGCTTTGAAGCAGAGAATGGACGGTTATCTCGAGAGTATTTCCTCCTGGGGTAAAAATAATCTCGTCGAATTTAATGTTTCAAAGACCCAATCCTGTCTGATTACGTCTAAAAGGGATCCAAATGATAATCTAGTCTCCTTCAACGGAAGCAATCTTCCGAACAGGCCTTCCATTGATATGCTTGGTGTAACTATAAGTGACCAGCTCAGGTACGGGGGCTCCATCGAAGCCAGAGTAAAGTTGGCCTCTCAGAAGCTGGGCGTACTGTACAGGGCCCGCAGATACTTTAATAGTACACAACTGCTCACCCTGTACAAATCGCAAGTGCGCCCTACTGTCGAATTTGGCAGCCATCTCTGGTCTGGAGCCCCAAAATACCTGAAAAAAACCCTTGACTCTGTGCAGAAACGGGCGGTCCGTTTGATAGATTCCCCAATCTTAACAAACGGACTGCAATCTTTAGAGCACAGACGTCGGGTAGGTATGCTGTCCTTGTTCTATCGGTATTACAATGGAAGATGCTCTGAGGAACTAGCGTCATTGATCCCTTCGGCGCCGGTGCGTAGTCGGGATACACGCCAAACGCGCGCCCAACATTTGTACACAGTTGACACTTGTCACATGAGAACGGGTCGCTTCTACGATTCGTTCTTAAGTTCAACAGCTCGGCTGTGGAACGAACTGCCGGCCTCTGTGTTTCCTCCCTCCTACAACATGGGACTCTTCAAGACCCATGTTCACTCCTTCCTCTCCACAAAAAGACCCTCCACACAGCATCCCCAAAGATGACATAGGCCCTGAGGGAAATTATTTTCTTCAGGGCCTCCTGTGTGGAGTAAATATAAAAAAAAAAAAAAAAAAAAACAGATATTTGACAATTTTATGATGACAAACAACGGCGTCTGTCAAACTTTTCTTACAGTGTTTTAGAGGAAGTGAAATGGCGGGAAGCATGAGTCGGCCACCTAGCGGCGGGAACACGCATTACACCGTTTGCGAACCCTCTCTTTCTGGCGCACGAGTCTTATGGTAAAGTGAGCGAGAAACAAAAAAAAAATACGCATCGCCTACGTCACAAACATAGATTTTTACCATGTCTATAATTTGTGTTGACGTTTTTAAGCGGAGTTATACAACTGAAGTAGTCATGACTGAAGTGAAACAAAACATTGATTTCCCAAATTATCTAAGCTTGTTAAACCATAGAATAGAGTGGTTTATTTATGCATAGAATGAAGAACCCTTCAGCTGTCATCTGTCACTATAATATTGCGTTAAAAATTACCTGCAGAATCAAGTGATGATGAAGCCGCCATTTTTTCTTGCAAATCAGGAAGCCTGTAGAGTAATGTAAATTTTTGAACAAATATAATGTTTTCCTTTTGGGACATATCGTAATCTGACAGCTCTTGAGGCATGGACAAATCGCAAATTTTTTAAAACGGACATCTATGGGCAATTTTTGGGCGATTTGCGAGGGGGAGTCGCTATATGCACAGCGACTAATCGACAGGGGGCGTGGCCAACATTTCCGAGCATACCCGAAGTGAAGTGTTTCGGCGCTTTATTTGAAATTGGTTCTCCGTTCAGATTTTTTTGTGACGTCACGGCCGAGCATTTCCCAATATTGCCAAGCAGCCGATAGCTAATTTTCATCTTTCTTTTCATACGATTCTTGCACCTTGATTTCATTTGGTTAGATTACATTACTATAGGGCCAATATCATAAAGTCGATTCCAAAGCCTTAATAAAGACTGTTTGGTATGGCAACCACATTCTAATTCCTGCAAATATAATTAACTTTTGGACAATAAAAGACTTGTGGTAGGTCCTATGTTCAACTTTTGTACAGATTCGTATTAGGCCTATATATACTCACAGTATCTAATCTTTTTACATTACAAAACAGTACACCTATGGGAAATTAAAACTAGCATTATTTGGAGTCAATGTGAAAATTTGGATGCCATATAGCATGTTGAAGGATAAGTGAGCAATGAAGGAAGTTGGGCAATTCATTGATACATTTATTTATTGGACAATTTGTATAGCGCCGCTTTTGTGAGATATCACCTCAGGGGCGCTTTACAGTTGATGCAGGTATTACAAAAATATAAATATTACAAAAAACTGAATTTAAGTTGATACATATAAGCTGCATATTTGATATATGATATTATTTTATGAATGGAAAATAATACATTACACCACACAAAGGAAATATAAACATTGAGGGAACAAACCCCTTTAAAAACATGACAGATAAACCCTGAATTGAGCCGATCAGGTTCTGCCTCATCCTGAAATTTATGTTTAGTAAATTGCTCCAACAATAGACACATCTCGTACTGAGGAAACTCCAGCTTCAACAAGCGTAAATTATTTCATGTTTGAATTTGGTCATTGACTCTGTTCGTCTAATAGTGTCTGGTAGTATATTGTATAGTTTGCAAGCTATGTATTTAAAATGTCTTTGCCCAAAGGTGGTTTTAGCTAAAGGAGTTTGAAGAAGTTTTTGTTTTTGGCTCGGGTATTGTGTATCGTTTGAGTTGGTTTGTATAGTGTTTTGCTGTTTTGGTGTAAGTTAATCAAGATGGATCTTGCAAAGAGCTGTTTTATGTCCATAATGTTGATAGTATTGAAGATAGTATCAGTGCTGGTAGAAAGAGGAAGTTTGAGTATTATTTTTATGATTAATTTTTGTGCTTTAATAATGGGGTCGAGGGCAGTAGAAGAAGTATTACCCCAAGCTAAAATTCCGTATTCTATGTGTGATTGGCATAGTGAGAAATACACTGATTTTAAAAGTTTGGGGTCAAGGAAATTACGTGTTTGTTTGAAAAAGTAAATAGATTTGCGAATTTTGTTTGTAATGTTATAGATATGTTGTTTCCAGTTTAGGTGTGTGTCAAAGGTTAGTCCTAGATATTTGATATTGATTGCTTGTTCTAGGCATGGACAGTCACAATTCCGGTCAAGGGGAGAATTTTTACAAACGTGTATTTTTAAAGTTAGGTTTGATTTTGGGATATTAGTGAGGCTAAACAGTAAGTATTTTGTTTTAGGTACATTTAGAGTTAGTGAATTAGAGTCGAGCCACTGTTTTACCTTCTGAATTCCTTCCTCCGCTTTGGCGTATACGGTAGGCCAGTCTTTCGATTGGAATAGTAGGACTGTATCATCGGCGAAACTGACAATAGTGGCATCGATATCTAGGTTACATAACTCATTAATGTATATCAGGAAGAGGGTTGGACCTAAAACACTGCCTTGTGGGACACCGTAACTAATAGGCAGATTATGACTCTTTGTGGTTCTGATTTTAACGCATTGTGATCTGCCAGATAAGAAGCTAGAGAGAAGGTCTAATTCCTTATTTCTAATACCTATATTGAACATTTTGCGTTCTAATTTGATGTGTGAGATTGTATCAAACGCTTTATAAAGGTCGAGGAATATCGACAGACATTTCGAGCCCTTATCAAGGTGGCCAGAGATAAAGTCGGTAACCGTGGCTATGGCATCGTTAGTGCTTTTGTGTCTTCTGAAGCCAAATTGACGGGTCGATAGTAGTTTGTTGTTTCCAAGTATTCAATCAGACTAGTATTAACGATCTTTTCAAACACTTTCGAAAGGGAATTTAGCAAAGTAATAGGGCGATAATTACTGAAATCGAGTTTGGAGCCTGTTTTGAAAATAGGGATAGTAAGACCTTGTTTTAGAATAGTGGGGAAAAGGCCTTGGCGGATGCTGATATTAAGAAGATGAGTTAATGGTTGAATTATACCGGGGCAATTTTTTTTAGAACAGTATTGGGTATTTCATCTATGCCGGAAGATGAGGAATTTTTGAGAGACTTTATTACTATCGAAACTTCATTTTCTGTAACTGTTTTAAGAACGAGGAGTGTTGGGAATTCTTCCTTGGTTACGGGATTGCTAGGGCCAAGTGTATGATTATTTGTTTTGATTTTATTTGCTAGTTCTGAACCTATATTTGCAAAATAATGGTTGATATGATTGACAATTGTGTTAGGTTTTGATTTAAAGTCTACAGTGTTTTCATTGATTTTGAGAGAGTTTAAGACGTCGGTGGCTTTGTACGAGTTGGTAGCTTCCTTGAGAACTTTCCATATTTTTTTAGGGTCATTGTTGCATTCGGATATTTTTTTATTGTAATATAAATTTTTGGCTTTCCTAATGTTTTGTGTGCAAATATTTCTGTATCTTTTGTAGAAATTGTGGAGTGTGATATCGTATGGATTTGTGGCACATTTTTTGTGTATGGAGTTGCGTTTCCGAATGCAGTTGATAATAGTATGGTTTATCCATGGTTTAAGAGGTTTGATCGCTCTAGGAGTGTTTATGGTGATGATTTTGGTGTACTTTACACATACATCAAAACTAAGTTTGAGGACATTTTGACTATCGAAATGGAACGTTGAAGAATCGGAAAACATGCGACAAGAAGAAATGACCGGAATAAGCACTGACAAAGAACTTAAGAGCCCGCTTTCCGCGTAAAGAATTTAGATTTGGGTAACACCCACAAAATAAACAATATTTAGTTTTAAAAGAATCCGACAGAGGTTTCACTGTCTGAATTCGTATTAGGAATAATTTTGGGGATTATTTAATAATTTAAATAACGGAATTAAATTACCGACATCTATTGCAATTTTAGAAAAACAGACCAATTTTTAGTTAGCACCGAGCAAATTAGTACGAAAGTCGAAATGAAGATGGTTCTCAAAATATGGGTTTTATTACGGATTCAATTAATTAATTTTTTTTTAATTTTACACAAAAATTTTACGAAAGTAATTTGTATAGGTATACAAATTACTTTACTTTACTAATACTACATAAAATACTATTATCACTTTTATAAAAGTAATTTATAACTTTTATAAAATCAATAAATATTTATATGTCAATAAGGTTTTTCTTATATGGTTATCTTTACAGGGTGTCCGGGTGTAAAGTGCTCAAACTTCAGGAGGTTATTCTAAATGCTAGTAGAAGTAAAAAAGAAATGGAAATTATTCGAATTTCCAAATTTTTTCCACAAAAATTTATTTTCCGTAAAAGAAATTGTTTTTTATCTATACAAAAAATTAAACTTTTTTTCTCGAAAACTATCTTAAAACGTTGGAATTCCAAAAAAGTTCTTTTTCTTTTTTACTTGTACTATCAAGTAGAATCACCTCCCGAAGTTTGTGCACTTTACCCCCGACATCTTGTATAATATGCGCAATATAATATTTATACACGTGTAATATATACTTTTGTATATTTATATAAATTATATACACGTTTAAATTTTTATGCTCATCAAATTTATTATATTATAAAGATATATAGAAAAATCCTTTGTGCCTCCTGAGGACTTACAATTCAGAAGACTTTTTTGTAATTATTTATTTATTCATTTAAACAATTCCGATAATTATAAAGAGTAATAAAACATGTATGCAACATGAAATTATATTCTAAAATGTAAAAGGGGCTTTATTTATTTACATTTTTATGAAGTTACTACTTTTAATAGTTTAAGTTTTCAGTGAACTTTCAATTTTATTTTTAACTTCTCTAAATATTATTTGTTTAAATTGTCAAATATAATTTAATCACAAACACAAGATTCACTCAAAATGAAGGATTGGTGGTTTCGAAATGTTCCAATAAATACGGTGAAAGAACCCTAAACTATAAACTTATTACCCTAAACATGCTTCGAGCAAAATGCGGATCTGGAAACCTTATCGTCAATCTGAGCAAAGAGTTGGCCTATTGTCAAAAATACTGTTGGAGTGTGATATGTGTCACGTCAAATATACAGTCATGGCGACTAACGCGCATTTCTCTCACTCCCTTGACACTAACACATTTTTTTGTTGAACTATTTTGGGACATCGGGGGTATGTTAACAGTCGTCAAAAGCTAGGACAGTTCAGCAAGTCCAATTCCTGCAGGAGTCATCCCCGATACTGCTGCTACATTGACGTCCATGGTATGTTTAGGTTTTGGGTCGCATGTGTTGACTGTAAATTTGACGCGACACATGTTACACTCAAACAGTATTTTGGACATAAGGCCAAATCTTTTCTCAGATATGACAAAAAAGTTTCCAAATCCGCATCCAAAAGGAGGATGGTCCGATATGTATTTCAATTGGTCAATAGAATAAATAATGTCGACGATACGTCTTTCTTGTCCTCCTTTGGCTGTATCATTTTGATCCAACCTGGAAAAGCAAAATCAGCGTTAAAAATGGACATCAATTTATGAAAAAATATATTTATTTGGATGCCAATATAAAACTGTTGTAAACTTTTGAATGTTTGTATGGCTGAAGAAATTTTTTTTCGTATGAAGCATATATTCTTTTCCCCGTGAAGCAGATAGTTTGTAGATTAATAATTCATCTCTCCGGAACATATCTTTTATCGATAGTAAAATTAATTACTATGACATACCTATTGTCAATGCATTCCAAAAGACCACTTCGGTCTATAAGTTTCTTGTTTTTGGACTTCTTTTGGTTCTTGTTTATGTAGACACGTACATCAGATAAATATACATCAGATAATATTTCATAACACAATAATTTCATCGAAAATCTTAAATCCGTTTGTCCTTTCTACATTTTCTATATTCTCCTTACGAGTATAATCGTTAGGTACCTTTTCAGATTGTTCGTGGAAGCTCGAAACAAATAAAAACATTGATTATTACTGCACTTCAAGAAGTGAAATTTTAAATAACAGTAAAGGGCTCAAATGATTTTATTATTACCTCCGTGCTTTAACGTCTTTACAAGACTTAGGCAAAACATTCTGTAACGGAGTATAGATTTGACATCTGAAACATAATTGAAGAGTTTATTGAAAATAGAACACCTATTTATGGTTAGTCAAAAAATGTATAGTAAAGTTTTTTTCAGAGCCTCCTCCCGACATGAAAAAATGACATCACTAAATTTAATTAAATTCCCCACAGTTTCAGAACTTTCAATAGCTTTTTTCCCTCGCGCTTCGTAATAACGAAGCGAGAGCGAAAATAATAATTTTGGCCCAGTATTATTATTTGAAATAGATGGTCCATATATTATTATTACATATTATTGTTATTTATTCTGTTGCCCTTCAGCCAACATTTCAGTGTCCATCATTAGAGCAGTTGTGAAGTGACGTGTGTTTTCGTACGTAGAAAGTTAATTCAAAAACAAATCACGATCATATAGGTATTCCTCAACAAGAAAAACTAAATGCAAAAATTGTAATTTCTAATGCATTTGGAATTAGTTTTATTTCCCAGTATTCTGAAGAAATAAAATAATAACTATAATTTTTACTACATAATACATAAATAACAATATTAATTACTTATTTTTTTAAATTATCGTTTATAATAAATATAAGCTTATAAATCAAATATTGTACTTTTTATTTTCACCTAATACATAAATAACAATATTAATTACTCATTTTTGTAATAAATTATCGTTTATAATAAATATAAGCTTATAAATCAAATATTGTACTTTTTCTTCTCACCTATTGCTTGCATCATGCGTTGAACCTTTTGGAGATATAATATTTTCTTTGAAATACGAGATGTATTTCCCATCTTTGAAAAAACAATATTTATAAACGCGTAAAATTATCTTTATAGATTCAAATATCTGCAGATCGTAGAACGTTGAACGACACGTCTGCTCACGAAGCCCTCGAGTTGGCGAATGAAGTTTTTCAAGGGAAGATAGGTAAATATCAAGTGGGAGCGAACGCGCTATTAATAATATGATTTAAAAGCAATAGGCGTAAGCGACAGTTGTGAAAATATTTAATTAAACACGACTTATTAACAATAGAGCAAAAATTTCTTTAAAAAAAGATCTTGAGTAGCATTTAAAGAATGTGAATTTTTTCATACATATAACTTGTAATATAACAGAAACGAACGTGAAAATAGTAATTTTTGAAGCATACTTCGCAATTTTTTTCTATCGAGGGAATTTTATATAATTAACGTTTCGGCCTTACAAATCTTCAGATATAATCTTGAAAAATAAAAAATATTTTTTCGAGAACTTAGAAACTTAAAATGTTCAAGGAAAATATGTTATAAATCGGTAGAAAATCGGAATTCCGGCCCTTGGGGCAGTTCTGTAGGGCTAGCTACAGAGTAATTCCCGTTGCTTATCCTGCTTCTTTTTCATTTGGTATTATTAAATTTTGAGGAATTATCATTTGTAGTATTCTTCGCAAGGGTGCCCCTGTCTGCAAAATGTAAAGATAGAGCAACTATACCGCCACCCGGTTGTTGGGCAGGCAAGGGAAGGGAATCTTTTTACTAAAAAAATAAATGATTATCACATGGGACGTTAATAGTTTTAGGAAAATTCAATATTCGGCAGGCCGGGGGTCTACGGAAAAAAAAAATTTGGCAAGTGGTCTACGGGGCAAAAAAGTTTGGGAACCTCTGGACTAAGGGTTTAACTCGACGTACCTACGTAATAATCTATGCATCCATAGGTGGCGTTAATTTAATTACACTTTTTACAAGATATGCTTTAAAATATTAAGACAAGACGAATTATTTTTTTGCGCACATACCCACGTAATATGAATAATAGTTTTTTTTTCAGTATACAAACCCAATTCTTCCAACAAAGGCACACAAATTCAATATTGTAATGGTGATTCAATCCAATATTGTATTTTTATGCCTCTCTTAATAATAATAATATTTGGATGATTTGTATAGCGCCGTTTTTGTGCAAAATGACCTCAAGGGCGCTGAGGTGATTTTGAAAGAATTGAGTTTCTTAGCGACCAAAACTATTTATTCATTTTCATATAGCGAATATACGGCCGCAAACAAATAATTTGTCCGTTGGCGGGTTTGAGTATCGCCGCCCGGGGAACCATTATTTATTGGATACCAGCACCTCTGCCATAGATCATCGGGTGAGGTGTGTTCAGGATGCGCCTGCCCACCGGCTGCGTGGCGTGACAGATCGGGAGAGGATGGTTTGGAGACCCTTTGACCTCTCCAACTGGTCTCTCGACCCATCGCCTTGCGCTGCAGCGGGAGGGATATATTCATTTGTCCGTCACTCCTGGACACATTGATCCCTAGATTCCTACCCACCACTCATACCTTTATCCTTCCAAGAAAATCCTCTCCTTCCTTTGCTTAAAATGACCCTCCACACAGCATCCAGAAATATGACATAGGCGTGACCTGTGTGAGATGTAAAAAAGGCGATTCCATAAAATGCCAGCATCTTTCAGTCTAGATATAGAACAGTGATGGACAGTATCGAAACATTAACATGGTCGAAATATTTTGATCGAAACATCAAAAAAATCGACTAATAAATCCATTTAATTGCTTGATCGATCGGAGCTACGGGATTACAAAATATCCAAAATGGTTAAATTCAAGTTTAATTTGATAGAAACAGCTCGAATGAAAAAACTGGAATTAAAATAATGTGTAAGGAAATTTTTTTTCACAACTTCACAATGAACATAAACAAAAGAAAAAATGAATACGAATCAAACAAATACTTTTTTTATTTTTACATTAACTCCACATAAGAGGCCCTGGGGAAAATTATTTCTCTCAGGGCCTATGTCATATTTGGGGATTCTGGGTGGAGGAATAAGTAAAAATAGATGGTGAAAACTAGGACAAGGTTAATGTACTAAAAAAAGTCTAAATAATCCAGAATACAGCAATGAGACAAATTGTGAAGCGCAGGTAGGTACCTATAGATACAGGATGTCCGGGGTTAAAGTGCCCAAACTTTGGATGGTGATTCTACATGATGGTAGAAGTAAAAAAGATACATAATTTTCGTTGTTTTTTCTCTAGAGGAATATTTATTTTTCAATACAATTCAACTTTTTGACCTGAAAACTACATTAACGTTGGAATATCGAAAATAGTTTGCTAATCTTTTTTACTTCTACCATCATTTAGAATCACCTCCCAAAGTTTGTGCACTTAAAAACAACGTATAAACGAAAAAAAAAACATATTCGAAAAAAAATATCTACCCGTAGAACACAAAGTTTTTTAACAAACATAATATATTTTTATTAAAAGATGTGTTTGAAAATACATTTCTTTTGGTTAGCTGAAGATTGAACCTTCCTTCTGCTTCCTTCCCAGAGACTAGCTCATAACTGCCGTGAAAAACCGTGAAACTTTAAAAATTTTCTTTAGAAACTTAATAAAATACATATTTTTATTTTCGTTGAACCTTACTCCTCAGGAACTGGAGTGAACAACGCTAACACATAAGTCAAATTCTAATTGGATAGTACGGACATTTATTTCATGTATTATCTGTTGTAAACTTTTATTTTTTAATTATAATGTCGTCTAATCTCAGAAAAATGCGCGCGTGCGTGTGTTTGATTGCATACTTTAAATCTTATAAAGGACGTTACAAATAATGATAAAACGTAAAAAAATTATATCTATACAGGTGCCATCTATATAACGTAGGAGATTGCATACTTTAAATCTTATAAAGGACGTTACAAATAATGATAATGCGTAAAAACATTCTATCTATACAGGTGCCATCTATATAACGTAAGAGATTGTATAGGTACTTTAAAACTTATAAAGGACGTTACAAATAATGATAATGCGTAAAAACATTCTATCTATACAGGTGCCATCTATATAACGTAAGAGATTGTATAGGTACTTTAAAACTTATAAAGGACGTTACAAATAATGATAATGCGTAAAAACATTCTATCTATACAGGTGCCATCTATATAACGTAAGAGATTGTATAGGTACTTTAAAACTTATAAAGGACGTTACAAATAATGATGAAGCGTTAACAGCCAGAAGTTGAAAACTCAATGATCATTCAAAATTTTGTCAAATTATTCGTTTTCCTGTTAAAAACGGGACTGCAGGCCTATAACGAACGATTTGACAAATTTCATTACAAACAGTATCAGTATCAGTAAAGCACGAATATGTGCACATAATAATATTTTCGCATCTCGTCCATTATATTTATTCGTACAAGGCCACCTGCGTGAACACGTGTTCAGATATACTCCGAATGACTAATATTTTATTAGGAAATGATAATGCAGTCAAAGTATTTTCTGTCTAGCCAATAATGGATAAAGGTTTTTTGTATTAGTGCCAATTGGCCTTAACCAGTCTTATTATTAACTCCGGACGGATGCTGCCCATTTCCTCCCTCGAAATCTTTACACCCCCCAACCACCCCTACCGCCCCCGACACTTCCTCACGCCGAGACTAGAGGTCACTCAAGGGCGGGCGTTTTCCCAAAGAGATTTCGTCAGATATGTCTGTAGGAACTAATCTACAAATTGATACGCTTTTCAAAGGCATTTTTGGTCCAATTAACGACGAAATTAAATTTACCATTACTCGGAAAATTATCGACAGAAATTGAGGCTTCGTTCTGCGCAGGCGCCCGCAGGAAATCGTTGAGCGGGCGACGACAGATATCGGGAACGGTCGCAGAATGGAAATGGAAGCGTAGGAGGAAGCATTGTACATAGCCAAACTTTCTATAATAGAAGCGTCACTAGCCTTCGCTTATTCTTTATCTACACGTGAAAATAGCAACGTTCTTTTTTTAAAACCCGAGTGAACGAAAGGGTAAGTTTTATTCCTTTAATATATTTATTTCTGGTTTTAATTCTAATCTTGTTAGGAAGAACCTCAGAATACAAGCAACATGTTATCCATTTTATTGAGTATTTTACTAACCGCAGAACGGAAGGAGGTGAGCGTATTTTTATCATGGATTTGAATATATTGTAAATTATGTTATTGTGTGTCATGCTCTCTTGCAAATAATAACATAAACCGAATAAGAAATAAATATATGGGTGCTTTAAAATGAAATAGCGCAATTAGAGCTCTTTGACCGTGAAATACGTAGAACCTGTTATCGACGAAATGTAGACCACGGTTATACTTTTGAAGAACGGGAAAATTTATTTTGTAGTCTTACATAACATAAATTTAAACCAATTTAGTGAATATCCAGTTTTTATACAATTGAAAATTCTTATTAAAATTTTTAGTCGAGTAAGATCAGTGAAAAAATGATTTTTCTTTTAATCCTTTAAAAAATGTATCTTAACGAAAATAAAACGTGCTGCATGAATTACAAGCTAACTTAAATACAAATTATTGATATAATTTGTGGTAGTGTAAGAAGATTGCCTTGTCCTATCGTATGCAAGAGGTTAAATGTAAAATTATGTTGCTTTATTATCTATATTTTACTCCAGCTGATATTTCTTTAAACGCCCTTAAACTTTATTCCTGGAGTACGCTGAGATTCCCGTAGTCCCATACTACGCCACTTATCTACGGGATCTTGCCTACACCGTTAGTATAACCGTTAGTTATCGATTCTGAAGTTCAGTCGCACTAGGAAACTCACTTTCCTAGCCGTGTTTTGTCATATGACGCACAATAAAGTACAATAATAATAATTATTATTCTGAATCGTCGACTAGGATGGCTGATCAACTGCACGTAATGACTTTGTATTGTATGTTGGTGATAAAGATTAAAGTGTTGGGCAAAGTTGTCGCGGAACATTTCGCTTATAAGGGCCGGTGGAAAAGCGATAGGGACCTGCATATTAATGGATTACTCAATATCACTTGTAATCTGTTTCACTTTGCTAATCTGCTAGGGTTCCGATACAATAAAGTAATATTTATGTTACTCTTTTATGGCATAATAGATTCAGCCACGCCTAAAAGTCGAAATAAAACTTTTGAAGGATACTTTTTCGTTTTTACATAAAATGTGATGAATGTTTTTTTCTGTCTTAATTGCGTCATTAATACATAATGTCCACTCAGATAAATGACATGGTTCGTTAAGTGTCACTTATGGAGATCATTAGTAAACACACGGAAAGGCACTTAGGGTAAAACCTGTTGGAGTTACCCCCCGTACAGGCCGACCTCTGTAAATATGTCAAGGATGCAAAAATAATCAGGTCAAGTCCTGTTTGTTGAGTAGGTACCTCTCCACTCAGCCAGTACAACCACTTACCCCGCGGGCGGACCATTTTATGTTGAGGTTGCGTCTGGGGAGAAATAAAAGAAAATTGCAAACAATAGATATCCGGTAGGTACCTACCCCGAGAGAGTTTCTCCGAACTAACATTTGCGCTTTGAGGTATTCAGATTTAGAACATCATAAAAACATTCCCCGTTCTTTTGTTTTTGCTTTTTTATTATTTTTCTCGATCTTAAACAATCGCATGTATAGATATATACGAAACATAATAGAAATAAGAAGTGATCATGTTATGATAAGAATAAAGCCGGGGCGTGCACTGAATATTTTACAAATTCTCTCGATTTTATAGAACCGAAAGCAGCGTCCCTATTGGTTAAATTTTTACACATTTTGCATGAAGACGCCTGATGGATACTATTCAAGTTATTTGTTTTATTTAATCATTGTCTAAGATAATATCAACAACTCTCAGAGTATGAAACAGAAAGACATAGAAAAATTAAAAAAAGTAACGATTACAACTTGCACGTTTAACTTTTTAGTTTCTGTATCTGACTGTCTCATATTACTTTAATTAAGGAAAATTTTCGCAGTGAAAATGCCATCAATCACCAAATTTAATGAATCTGATAGTAACAACTCATTAGCATAAATTACTATGTACTAATACCATTTCCCCCAAGCTTTAAAAAAATGCTGGGAAGAAAATATGCCGAAATACTATTTAGAATAATAGAATTTCGAAATTTAAAAAGTTTTCCAGTTTTGGAAAAATATTTTAACTGTCGCACTTTGATAAAAATACAAGCGCGTCAACATAAATATATACCCACTTAGTACTTACCTAAACATTACTTGGGAATGATAATAGTATTACGTTTATTAGGGAGTAATAATAAACATATTCATGTTAAGAAATTAATGTTTGGAGAATTATGTAGGTATAGGTAGGTTTGTTGATCGAAACTTTTATCCTTCTATCGAAGCTATACCTACCGTTACGACAAAGAGAAAGGCTTAGAGAATATTTGTTTAACCCGTAAAGCCTCTGACATGTATTTCTCTTAGGAAAACTATCAGAATAGAGATTCCAGATAAATTCGCTGTTTTTGAAAATATTTAAAAATAAAATATTGTTCTTCAAAGCAGATGAAAGACTCTGTCAGATTTTAGTTTTACAAACCGAAGCTGGAACTCAAAAATACAGTTTTTTCATCACAAACAAAGATAAAGTGTTTAATGTCACTTACCGACGGTTTTTAATCGTGGGGGTTTCACTAACATTAAATGACAGAAACAATAATATAATATTATTTTTTGCGCCCCGGCAAGGCAAGGGTCCCGGGTTCAAGTCCTAGATGTGACCTTACGTTTTTCTGATTTTCTGTTTCAAATTTTTGTTTAAGAATCGCTAATATTGTCTTCAATAATTAAATATAATACATTTAAAATTCGTAACAAATAGACAGATAACCTCAATACAAACCTAAACATAAACATTGTTTGAACGTGAACCAAGAGGTTCCTTGCAACTGCAAAAAAAATAATAATATACCTATGAATAATATATGATTGATCACAACTTAAAATGAAATTCCTAAGTTGACGGTATAAGCATTTTTTTTCAAAAGTGACGTATTTTTTCAACAAAATAAGAAACATTTTAGATAAAGAACAACTCATAAACCAGGATAACTTTGCACATTTAAACTCGAGTCGATTCACAAGATTATTACAGTGTACATTTCCCCTTGTAATGTTTTAGCACACTTACAAAAACTTACTTTAAAAAATTAACATACTTTAAAAATGACTTGCTAATTTATAAGTCACCCCAGTTAGGTGACATTCTTTTCAACATTTGTAAAAATGTATAAAATAAAATCAATAAAAAAACTGTAATTACTACTTTACACGAAACTAAAAATCATATTTAATTAGACAAAGGTATTATATTCGGGAGACATATATATCCTTTTTATATATATCTCCCGAAAAGGCTTTTTGGTTATTCGTTTTCTGTGAAGAATATCTCCCAAAAGTGCTTAAATTCTTAACAAAATATTCTTAATCAGTAAAAACGTTACAGCACAATATCCTGGCCATTACAGTGGCTACCCCTATTCTCGGTAAAAAAAATACTATTTTCGTTTCGTATAATTTCCATTGAATAGTCAATAATGTGTACATTATTTGCAGACAGAAATATCCCCGTCGTGGGTAGTAGCTACCTTACTCTTAATGGACAACTAATATTTTATTTTCCTATTTTGAATAATTATTCTATTATTTTCTTTTGATGGTATGCTCACCGACTTTTATAGATGAGATCAAAAGCTTCGTACAGACGGCACAAGGCGTGTAGAGCTAGACGAGCGCGAATAATAAGCAGGTATCGAGCAGTAGTTGAATATTAATGGAAATTAATATAGAAAATAACATTATTGCAAACCGTCTCAGAACAGACATTGTCTAATGGTGCGAGTAACATACACGGAAAAAGGGTGCGGATAAACATGCGAGCCGAACTTACGAGAAGGAACGAAGCAACCGAAAATGACGCGAAACGCCGCTTTTTTCGTAATACGTGGCTCGGCTAGCGCGTTTTGTCATGTCTATTCGCAGCATAAGACAAAAAATAAAATTAATCTTTATGGTCACTATATTGGTTTCACTTTATTTTCAAATTGATTTAAACTTATATTTTGCCCCTTTATTTTTTCAATAGTCGCGAACCGCCTTACACGCTGGCCGCGTGTCGTCTGTGTGTCGTGTCTAATGGCTAATGATTTTAGTATTAATGTGCTAAATTGTTTCTTACAGAATAAAATGCTGATATAATGTGCTTCATTTTCCAAAGGACTGCACACTTCAACATTATTTCTTCGCGTATCTCCCCTGGTGTCGCAATGGATTGCGAGGAAAAATACACGAAATGCTCAACACCCCCAAAAGCGCGGTGACAAGAAAACGCTTTGCTTGATTTTTAAGATAAATCATTATACAAAAAAAACAATATGGATATTCAAAAGCAATTCTTATGCCCTCGTTTATTAGATTATTTAGCTATAGTGGGAGCTAGACCTACTCCCGGCAATGTAAAGGGCGGCAACCCTGCCGTACAGGTAACTATAAATCAGCATATTATATAAAGTTTTTACAAAATATATTAAGTACCTACTTACGTTAATGTGAAATATTTTTACGAAAATGATGAGGAGGTACCCAGGGTACCTGCCCTGAGTCAAACGTAAATGCGTATTAACAGGAGAAAAAATACGAATTAAAAAACGAATTACGGGAAAGGAACCACACATACCCAAATGTCGCGAAACGCCCCTGGCTGTTGCTTCGTTCCTTTCCCATAATTCGTGGTCCGGCTCGCGCATTTTTTCTCCTGTTTATACGCTGCATTCGGTGTTAGGTGTTATCGAGCAGACCGCTCCAATTGCGGCTGAACAGGGCCGGTTCTGTAAGGTACCTACTACCTACCCACCGAAAGTACATGTACTTATGAGAAAAACGCAAACTCACATCTTTCAGACGTTCTCCCAGTGGGTAAATAAAAATGAAATCACGCGTCACATATTTATATATTATTCGATTGCGAATACCTTATGTATTTAGAAAAACGTAATAAATGTTTTGAATGGAATCACAATCTTATTATGTAATTTTATCCTCGAAAATCATCATGTGATTTTATGAAGCACGTCTGAATTATTACGAATAACGCTGTGAGAAATTCGTCACGTCAGCCGCCTCAAAAAAATGGCCCCAGGGCGTAGCAAAAGCGTAGAATAAATAAATGAGACATATTTTCTGCGTGGGTATATCGTCTTTATCGTTTAAATAATTCAAACTGAAGCAGTGTGCAAAAATTCTCTGCGCATCGAACTGACTGTAGCTTTTAACCCTTTTAGACTGTGGGTCATAAATAAACCACTCTCCTGTGGGTATATTTGAAAATACATTGATTTCAGATTTTTTTTCTCACCAGTTAATATGCTCAGGAAATTATGTACCTAATTAGTCTACCTGCTTCTTAATTATTTTCTTTTCCCTTCTCATTAGCTCTGGGCTCTTGTTTTGTAAAGGTGTCATTAAAAAGTTTACTAAAGTACCCACTGAAGCTACTGTAATGAATTGTATTAGATTTGGAATTATTTATAAACATTGGATTTAATTATTATTTAAGGCACCGGAGTTATTGAGGCGTTACCCTCCAACGGATCATTCGGATTTCGGCCTTCCTTTGGACATGGTTTATTTTTGTCAACCTGAAGGGTGCGTTTCTGTAGGACCAAAGAGAACTGCTTTGAGAGAGGCATCTTCATTTGTCTTTACACTTACTGATAAAGATTCAGGTACTTACGCCACGATGTAAATGTTTGATAATTGATAAACGCCACAGTTCGGCAGCTTTATGTTTATATGAGAACGGAACCAAGTTATATAGCTGCCGGTTCACTTTGGGCCGATAGAATGCGCTGAACAATAGAATGCCCTGGCCCAACGTGTACATGACCACTTGGCGTTTTTTGGGTGTTGCAAGGCGTTGGCCGTCGGTTTTTCGTGCACACATCAAAGGATATTGGCGCCAACCCGCCAACAGCGTTCAAACGTTGGCGGGTTGGTGCCAACGCTGGTCCAACGTGTACTGGCAAGTATATATAACCAAAAGCTTCATAGGCTTGGAAATAAATTCAGTTCCGTTGATATCTTCATTTATTACTAAAATTAAAATCAGGAATATCTAATATTTTGTTTCGATATTAAAATAATATCTAACTTACTGTTTGGGGGTTTAGGATAACAGGTGCCTATCTACAAAAACATAGTTTTGAGATAAACGTAAATAAAGATTGGCATGCTCATGTTCCCAACTGTATGCCCAACTGCTATGCCCCACTGTATCTCTTAAACGGTTGTATGTATTAATATGATTATGGCATTACCGAAACCAAGCTTGACTCGAAACTCACAACATTAGTTTTTGTAGTTAGGCCCCTGTAATCCCAAGCCCCGTGTGTATGTTTTTTTTTCCATATACCTACAATGATTTTTGTTATTTACTCTAGGTAGGTATCAATTCCATTTCTCTTCTATTTTCTTTGTATTTATTGTACCTAAGGACGGGTTGTTTCGGAGAATTTGAACAATTCATCTAATTTCAACGTTCATTTTCGGGTTCTGTGAAAGTCCTATTCAAGTTCTGTTATTATATCATTATAGGCTAGTTGCTTGAAAAAACTGAAATATAAACAGAATTTGAAAAATCTTTCACAGAACTTGAAAATGAACGTTGAAATTTGATGAATTGTTCAAATTCTCCGAAACAACCCGTCCTAAAAGTTTTACTTTGATTCATTTTATCCACTTCATATTTTTTATATTTTATTATTTTCTACAGTAGGTACCAGTCCAAATAAATTGAATAGCATATTCCATTCACGCAGCTAAGAATTGAGCTAGTATAATGTTAATTTTAATACACTAATGTTGCACAAATGTAATTTATTAACACTTGTTTTATGTACAAGCTATAAGGGCTTAAATAAACAATATAAGCGCTAAATACCTACGTAATCTATCAACATATCTAGTCATTTTCAATATTTTTTTTAACAATAAACTCTGAAAAAAATGGTGTCTAGGTACATTTTATTTTTAAAATCTTGTTATATAGCAAAAGTATTATCAACGACTGAGTGCCATAAAAAAAATTGTAGCGTTCAGACGTTTCAATTTTAGTTTCGACTTTTATTGAACGACAAAATTTCTAACAAAAGCTCGATCAACTTTGCTGAAAGAGGGATCATACTAAACTTGTCGATATGCTTTCAAGTGATCAACTTGAAAGCATATCGACAAGTTGATCACCTCAAATTGAAACGTCTGAACTTCTATAACTCTATATTTTTCTAGTGTTAAATATAAATAAGTGAATTTTTAGAATACACTATGGCGTTTCTCTCCAAATAGAGAGAGCGATAAAAGATAAAAATTATGTTAAATCACGCAATTTAACTCTTAATTAGTATGTGCATTGTAACATACATACTTATGTTTTATCAATACAGGGAAAACGAGATACGGAATATGTGTAAATTTTTATCGCCCCATTGAAAAGTCAGGCACGAATACCAATGTGGGGAAGCATAGAGGAGATAAGTCTACAACCTTTCGAAGAGAATCATGGCGGAAAAGCATGGAAAAAAGTTCGGACTCCGCATTTTCAAGGTGAGATAAAGATTTAGATTAATCTAGAAGAACAAATTAAGGAAACAAAAAATAGCTAATTGAATACATTTTGTTGTGTTGTTTTTTCTCGCCAATCTACATATTTTAAAATAAGAATTTTCTTTCTCGAATCAACTTTAAGCTCATAAATTATTCATAAACTCGTAGGAGTTTGTCCCAAGACAAAAACTCCATAATGAACATTTAAAGCTCCCGGGATGTTTTGATTGGCTGTTGAATATTCAATGCCGCCAACTTATTTTTATTTTCAATCTCCTCTTGTTTTTTGCGCGATGTTCGAAAACTTAGAAACAGAGTAACAGATTTTAATTCATTTTGACACATTGACAGTTTTTGAATTCCGAAAATCGAAATTCATTTGATCAGTAGTTTCTTTAAACTTCATTTGTTTTTTCATCACTTTTTATTTCCACCGTTCAAATGTTTCACGAAATTCCTTTTGTTTCAGAAATTTTATTTTCAGGGTTCTAGGTAACTATTAAATGAATAATAAGTTCATTTGTAATAATTTTTCAGCGATTATCGCGAAAAATCTACTCAGAATCAATAGTGCACGCACTCGCAGATGGCGAATTAGCAGTCCATCTATCATAGATTAAGTTTAGATAATGCTTTTGGTTATATTCCCTCATTGACTCTGATTGTGTTTGATTGCCTTCGTTTTAGTGACTATAGGAGTAGCAATGTGGCGCCTAGCGACTCTGACCGCGAGTGCCTCAGCGGTGGGGGGCGCCGGGGCTCCGACACGCCGGCGCAGCTTATTCCGGGGGCCCCGCGGCTTGGCATCATCCCTGCCCCGGACTCGGAGAGTGGGGGAAGCCATTCTCCCAGCCCGAGAGCTTCTAGAAAACGACAGGCAAGTCATCCTTTTCTTTTTAGATCCTTGTCTGTAACAAATCCAAATTACATAACATCTATTTAGAAAATTACCCGAAAGGTCTGCGTACAGTATACACACTTTACTAGGAACGCGCTGGGTAGACATTATCAGTTGGGAACTTGCTGTCTAGCAGTGCCCTCACTGTTTTTGCGCTAAAATTGTCAAATTAAGCCAAATCTCGACGGTATGAGAAGTAATTATGAACTTACCTTGGGGCAAACGTATTATGCTTCAACAGTTGAAATAATAAAGGAAAAACATGGAAAAAAACAGAAAATAGTTTGAGATAGACATTTATTAACAAATTATAAGCGGCCATGTTGATTTCTAATGATGTAATTATTTTTACAAGTTTACTATACTACCTAACCTAACCTAACCAGTGGGATATTTTGATAAATATGTCGGTAAAATTTCGATCGCGCTGGCCTCGCTTATTATGAATATTTTTTAGATAAAACCTTTAGATTCACCTTAATTACTGTATAACACAACTTTTTGCATTTGTGATACAAAAGAAAGTGCCCCCTTTATAGCGCCTGCTCGCGTCAAGGCAAGAAAAACATCCCAGTTTTCAAGTAGTTTAGCGGCTACGCTAGGTTTGTGTAACATGGTTTGTGATTCAAAAGAAAGTGTCAACAAGTGTACACATTTTCAAACCATTTTCCACCGCCCCGAATGCAAAAAGTTGTGTCGTACAGTAATTAAGGTGAATCTAAAGGTTTTATCTAAAAAATATTCATAATAAGCGAGGCCAGCGCGATCGAAATTTTACCAATATGTCATATTTATTTTGAGTGTAAAAATGAAACGAAGTGAAATTTGTTCTAAGTGAAAGCTTTGCACCTGAGAACAATACCACGGGCACAGTTTGAGATCATCAGGAATTAGTAACTATGTCTGGAAAGTGTTAAATTTTACTGGGCACTCGTAGTCAGCGTATACCATCAGTTGTAGCTGACTGTTTCCATTTTTTTTAATTTTTTTTTTTTTATATTAACTCCACACAGGAGGCCCTGACGAAAATAATTTCCCTCAGGGCCTATGTCATCTTTGGGGATGCTGTGTGGAGGGTCTTTTTGTGGAGAGGAAGGAGTGAACATGGGTCTTGAAGAGTCCCATGTTGTAGGAGGGAGGAAACACAGAGGCCGGCAGTTCGTTCCACAGCCGAGCTGTTGAACTTAAGAACGAATCGTAGAAGCGACCCGTTCTCATGTGACAAATGTCAACTGTGTACAAATGTTGGGCCCCCCTTTTGTCGTGTATCCCGACTACGCACCGGTGCCGAAGGGATCAATGACGCTAGTTCCTCAGAGCATCTTCCATTGTAATACCGATAGAACAAGGACAGCATACCTACCTGACGCCTGTGCTCTAAAGATTGCAGTCCGTTTGTTAAGATTGGGGAATCTATCAAACGGACCGCCCGTTTTTGCACAGAGTCAAGGGTTTTTTTCAGGTATTTAGGGGCTCCGGACCAGAGATGGCTGCCAAATTCGACAGTAGGGCGCACTTGCGATTTGTACAGGGTCAGCAGTTGTGTATTATTAAAGTATCTGCGGGCCCTGTACAGTACGCCCAGCTTCTGAGAGGCCAACTTTACTCTGGCTTCGATGGAGCCCCCGTACCTGAGCTGGTCACTTATAGTTATACCAAGCATATCAATGGAAGGCCTGTTCGGAAGATTGCTTCCGTTGAAGGAGACTAGATTATCATTTGGATCTCTTTTAGACGTAATCAGACAGGATTGGGTCTTTGAAACATTAAATTCGACGAGATTATTTTTACCCCAGGAGGAAATACTCTCGAGATAACCGTCCATTCTCTGCTTCAAAGCCCTCCGATCCGTTGGAGTTTGTGTGCCCTTTGGGGGCTTGTAAAGCTATCATGAACTGTACTGTCATCCGCGTAACAATGAATCGGTGCACATGTCAAAAGGTCATTGATGTGCAACAAAAAAATAGTCGGAGACAGAACCGATCCCTGTGGGACGCCAGCATTTCCATACACGAAGTATAAAACAGGTAATGCAAGGTCATGTATTTTCATGAGACCTGTATTAACAAATCCCTTCCTACCACAGTCCTTACCTAAAATGATCTCAATGATCGACAATGTCACCCAACTGGGTGGAAGTGGTGATTTTACACTGTACAGAGAGGTGGTATTGTCAAGTGTCACATATAAAAATGTTTTGTTCATGTGAAGCAATGACGAATAGGGTTTTATATTTTGGTAAAGTTGCCACATTCAACCTCACGCACGCAGTTTAAAAAAAATAACACTTGTTTTCAACTTAATTACTATCGTAAACAACTATTTAAGTGGGAGAGATGTAAAACATTCACAAAATAGGTTTATATTTTTTCCTAACCTTCAAACTTACTTTGATTGAGAAGAAATGGAACTTTAAAGCGTATTGTACCATATCCCCTGACATAAATAGTTGTTTCTTGTAGTAATGAAGTTAAAACCAAGTCCTATTTTAAATTTTTTTGCATATTGTTCGTGAGGCGGAATTCAACAACTTTATTAACATTTTTTATGTTTTTTTCAATTTCCAGAGAGTACGAAATCATTCCCTGACGTCTCTATGCCTTTTATCACACCACCCATTCTTTTCAATATTTCGTGAGTGCCTTTTTATCCTAAAGAAATTAATAGATGCCTGTAATGAATCATCGAGTCCCAAAAGGGTCGGGGCTTCAAGACAAACGGGCAGGTAAATACTCACTCACTTCATTAATTAATTAGCTCACAAACAGGTTTGTTCTATGATTTTTAAAACCTTGTAACAAACAAATCTGTTTGTACAAGGTGGCGTAAAAGTAATCAACCGATTATTTTTTTTTTTATACATGAAAAGCATTGGTTCTGCTTGTGGATTATGTTTACTTGATGTCTTAATTTTTTATCCATGGCATTATTTTTGTCATTATATTATCGCATTTTCTATCACTTTTGCCAGAACTTCCGGTGATTAGTTCTCGCAGATATTCTCTTTGAGGGCTTCGAGAGTCTGGGACTTGATGACATAAACCCGTGACGTCAAAAAACCCCACAAAAAGAAGTCGGGAGTGGTCAAATCGGGTGATCTTGCCGGCCCATACCACAGATGAATTATTCCGCTAAAAAATGGAAACCATTATTCCGCATTCTTGAGGAGTATAGCGTTCCATGGCTTGTCGATATGTATTCTGCATCTGTTTACTTCACAAATGTCAAAGCAGAATTGCTTTTGCCGCCATTTCTAAAAATTATAGAATCTTCCAATGGTGATTACTTTTGCGCCATCTTGTATATTATATGGATATTCCCATAGATTTGAAGTTCAAAGAGAACATGTTTGGTGATATTTAGCCATCCTAAATTTGTTTGTGCGCTTCATTGAACATGTCACGTGTGTCGGAATTGATTGACGCAATCTTTTTTGATATACTTAATGAATATTTCATTCGACCTTTCTGTGGTAACCAAGTACTGCAATGTGTCTTAAATTATTTTTCACTAAGATTTTGTTCCTTAAAATACTAAAAGATAAATCAAGAAGTTTAATAATGCGCGATCAAGGAATCTTATAATTAAAAGATCTGTTAACATTTCCAGAGATACAGTTTGGTCAGTCTTGACGGGGCAGTCTTACGACAGTACCCCGAGCATTGTGATCCACGATGTGCGGGAAATTGAGACCTGGATCCTGAGGTTACTGTCGGCCCCCGTGCCTATCCCTGGGAAGACGAGAATAGAGGTGGAGGTACTGTCCCCAACGGTTCACGATCCCTTGACATTTGCTTTACCCGACCACACCAGATTCACACTTGTGGATTTCCCGCTGCATTTACCACTGGAATTGTTAGGTAAGAAAAATTTACATAAATATTTTCATCTGGGCAATTTTGTTTGTAAAGAAAATTTTTCACCTTTTTTGTTTTTGGCCATCGATTATATAAATTTTTTATTTTATCTAAAATTTACATTAGTTTCGATGTTTGTTCAATCACTTCAATCAACCTGTATCAATTAATAACCATAAATAATTTAATTCTCTACGATAAGGCCTTTCAGATATATAATGTCACTGGGAAGGAAAAAGCCATTTATCCTTTCCAGCGTTCATAATATTATATATATAAATATATGTACTTGAACACCTAAAATATAATCCAAACTACTTTTTCCAATCACTTTGAAATTATTCGACATTACCACGAATCCAAGCATTATAATTTTTTTTGTTGATATATTATACTGAAATTTAATGTTTGTTTCAATTTGTCCACATAACACAGAGATTTCTTTAGCAAGACGGTTAAAATAATTTGCTTCGACGATGTCGAGGTATTGCTCTTTGCTGATGACATCAAGCTATACAAAAAAATAACTGATGTAAATCATTGCCAAATACTACAGTCAAATATTAATAAGTTTAAAGATAGTGCGTACAAAATAATCTGTTTTTAAATATAGACAAATGCAAAACCCTGACTTTCTGCAGAAATAATAATCCTGTTTTATTTGAATATTCCATTAACAATACAGCTTTAGAAAGAGTCACGGAAATGAGAGATCTCGGAATTATTTTGGATGAAAAACTAAGTTTCGCCAATCATGTCCACCAAATTGCAAACAAAGGCATGAAAACACTAGGCTTCGTATTAAGAACAACTAAAAACTTTAACTCCATACAAGCCATTAAACTGTTATACATATCTCTAGTTAGAAGCATAATTGAATACAACTCAGTAGTTTGGTCTCCCTCTTACAAAATTCACATTAACAACATTGAGCGAATACAAAAAAAATTTCTACGTTTTATAAATTTTAAATTAAATATCCCACTAGAAGACTTACAATATCATTTCTTATTAAATACTCTAAAAATACACACATTGGAAGACAGGCGTAAAATAAACGACTTAACTTTTTTATTCAAGATTCTAAACTCTAAATTCGAAAGTTGCGAACTTCTACAACTCATAAACTTACGAATACCTACAATAACAACACGACAAAATACACTATTCCACTGCAACACACATAAGCGCAATTACATTGCGAACTCCCCAATACAACGGTTTCACACTATGGGAAATCAATACTTAGGTGATGTCGATATATTTAATATTAACTTTGCGAATTTTGTGGATTACATAAAAGACTTATTTCAACACTATTCCTAAATGGAAGTTATATTTTTGTAAACCAGTCAAATCGTTGTATTTTTTAATTTATGTTCTTGTTATTTTTAATTTTATTTCTTGCATATATTAATGTAATTTTATTTTTATTATTTCTTTCTTATGTTTCAAAACTGTCATTAAAATTGTACCACCTATATGAAAAAGCCCTCTGGGCGTTAAATAAATAAATAAATAAAATAATAATACAAAACTGTAAAACAATTAGAGTGTTTTGTTTTCGTAAAAGCTATAATATATGTAGATTGAAAACTTAAGTTTATTAGCAATGCACGTTATTTTAATAAAATTAACCTACTTGTTTTTCTAGGTGTGGAAACATGCCTCAAAGTACTGACACTGATCCTGCTTGAGAACAAACTGGTCCTCCAGTCTCGAGACTATAACGCCCTATCCATGTCAGTCATGGCTTTTGTGACCATGATCTACCCTCTGGAGTACATGTTTCCAGTCATTCCCCTTCTGCCCACCTGCATGAGCTGCGCTGAACAACTTTTGCTGGCTCCAACACCCTTTGTCATTGGAATCCCAGCAAGTTTTCTGTTGTACAAAAAAAACTTTAGGTGAGATTATATCTTGACCGATTAATTATCAGTTATAATTACATTTGTTTGAAATAGTAATAGGACCTTGTGCAACTTATTTTAATTTACGGACAATGCAGGTGTGCTACAATTTCTTAAATATCCAAATATGTATTCTGATTTCTTTCTAGATTACCTGATGATATTTGGCTAATTGACCTGGACTCGAATAAATTAACCCCTCCCACAGGAAATGACCAGGACCTACCAAGTCTACCTGAACCCGAAGGAACCATCTTGAAAAACCATCTTAAACAGGTGAGTCATGAATATAAATTTACTTATTTAAATGCAGATATTTAATTTAAAGCTCGTTACAATTTAATTGAAATGTTGTTGTGCTTATGTGAATCTCTTGTGCTCCCTGGGGGGTTATTCTGTATCTCTTGTGCTCTCTGGGGGGGTTATTCTGTATCTTTTGTGCTCTCTGGGGGGGCTATCTGCATCTTTTGCATAATCTAAATCAGCGTTAAATCAGTTGCGTCTAATTACATCATCAGAACTTCTTTGGTGTATTGATCCTCTTCCTAATATATCTTCATCAGAACTCCTGTTATGTACGTTACATGCAACTGATTTAATGCCGATAAACCTATGGTAGGCTAACACAAAAGATACAAAATAACCCTGCTGATTACAAATTAATTTAATATATTGCTTTACTGTGGTGAAGGTTACTGAATGAGAATATTTAAGTATGCTTAATATTTATGAAGTTTTAATAATATTATTATGGGTACTCACATTATTTATTCTTGCACATTGTTTTGACTGTCCATGAATGAATTCCATTATATTCACTTGTGCACAGTAAGGCTGTTAACCCTATATTTTCTTTCTCTTTTAACTATAGGCAATGCAATTGATGGACCAGGTTGGCTCGACAGTAATTATCTCTAGTTTATTTTGTAGTTTCTTAAATCATGAAAAACATCTTACTTATCGAAAAAAAAAAAAAAACATAGCTTTTTGCGACAGTAAGAATTTTTTCAGCATTTATTTTTATCAGTAAGCATGATGTTCTTAGTATGAACTAGCTGTACACGGCGTTGCTCGTCTTTTCTCTACTTTCTATAAATATATGATGCATGTATTATATATATAAACCTTCCGGAAGAAATTCTCTAAATGTTAGTAAAAACCTTATCAAAATCCGTTGCTTAGTTTAGAAGAACTAAACACACAAACAGACAAACGCGGATAGCAACTTTATTTTAGTATAATAGAGAATATGTAATTGTTTCCTTCTACATACTTGTCTAAACTTTTTAACTTCTTTCAAAATGTTTATTTCATAATAATGTATTTTAAAGATGTGTTTCTTATAAGGTCTTATAATGTACACCTTGCTGCATATTTTCAATTGAATCAACATATTTTTAAAGGAGATATTATAATAGATATAGATTCGTCAATTAAATTAAATCGAAGTAGGTTACTTAGTAAAAACATATGTAGTTATTAGCTGCTTAGATTGTCAGTAGTTCTTGTTTTCCACTTCTTCTAAAAATACTATACCCCACAGGCCCTAAGCAACATGAATGGAAATGCTGCCAACCCCCCTCCAGCTGGAACTACCCTGCTTCCCTCCAGGAGAGACAATGTTGGAGGAGCCACTCTCACGTAATGACTGGACTGAATTTTCTTACAAAATACCTTTTATTTAGAACACAAAAGTTTCTTCAATCTTGCAAAATATGTTTTTCACCTTGATATAGATTTTGATTATATATAATTTTTACCTCACAATAGGTGTATTACATAGTGGGAAGGGGTATTACATCTAATTATATATATCTATGGTACAATAAATGATTGAATTTTTCCAGTGTTCAAAGTGCACGTCACTATAGTTCGGATACTTCTGCCAATACCTCACCCTCGCATCGAGCCACCCCGGACCACAAGCCCTCCCCGTCTGGGCCCGCAATGGGAGCCTCTGGTCACCGAGCCTCAGTGTCGGGCCCCCCTACTCCCAGTCCTGCCGCTGGCCGTCTGTCAATATCCCAGGGCCAAGGCTTCTCCGGATTCAATCCCCTCATATACGGGAATGACGTGGACTCGGTGGATGTTGCAACTAGAGTGGCCATGGTTAGTGCCAAATGAATATCTATTTGTTATGTTTCCCCATCGCTTTGACAAGTCACCTCCAGGAGTCCCTGTGCTGCGGTGTAAGTTCATTATAGACCCAGTCTCTATAGCTACTTTCCTCAGCTTTGTCTGGGGAGTCTTATTGGATGTCTTTCTTCTGGATTTGCTAATGAGTTTTTATGTGTCTTTTATTGTAAAAACTTTTTAATTTGCAGGTCCGATTCTTCAACTCTCAAAATCTGTTGGCAAATTTTACAGAGCACACTCGAACTCTCAGGTTATATCCCAGACCTGTAGTAGCCTTCCAGATTAACAGTTTCTTGAGATCTAGACCTAGAACAACACACTTTCTGAACAAATTTTCAAGAACGCAGGTAAACTATTTAAACATAATATGCATGTCAATGTTTAACCTTACACATATTAATTATTCTAATTTTTAATCAGCATATAATAATGTTCAATCACAATCAGTGATATTATATCATAATGGAGTGTTGTTTTCAGGCAGTAGAGTTTTTAGCTGAGTGGTCACTCACCCCCAGCAACGTAGCTTTCCTCAGGGTGCACACGGGAGTGTTTGACCCTCACCAAATAGGGGATAAGCCCAAATGGTTCGCCAATGCCCTGGAGCCCATCAGATTCCCTGTATGGGATGATGGTAGTTCTCTTAATGGAGCCCTCAGGTGTTTGCAAAGACAGGAACACCAACCAACAGGTATTATTTGACACATTATCAAAATGAATCTAACCTAATCCAACCAATTTTATGTGCTATAGTTAAATGTTGATTCCATCAACATAAGTGTTCTGTTTAGTCTATTTACTAGTTACTTTATTAGTTTAAAATTATTTTTATAGATGAAAGCGGTTCAGATTCAGAAGGAGCCGAAAGCACTAGTTCATCATACTCTTCTCTGAGTGACTTTGTTTCCGAAATGGCATCTTCTGATATGTCGCCAAGTAAGAGTTGCTTAAATAATGCAATCACAATAATATGAACAATGTTAACATTGCGTAGTGTTGTACATCAACTACGGTAATATGTATTAATATTTTAGGTTATCTCACAGGTGGACAGGTGCACCATGGCTTGGGAGAAGTCTACGGAGCGGTAGTACAATCACTAACACCAATGACATTATCATCTTCACTTGATCCCAAAACGGTAAGTTGATTTTTCATTGGTGAGCTAGTTTCTCTTTCAATAAGTATCCACTATCAAGCTCAAAATTGTGTTTTTTAAATCGACGTGATTTTTTAAGTAAAGTAAGTCAAATATAATATAATTTTATCTTTCCAGGTCTACCACCCCCCATCCAGCCTCCTGTACCCACCCACTGGAGTAGGGGGAGGGGGAGGGGGAGGGGGCGGAGCAGCACACCACCCCTCGCGGTCCCCCTCGCCCACCCCCTCCAGCTCCGACCGCAGTGACGCTTCAGATGATAACCATCAGGATGCTCAAGCCGTGGAAGAGAAAGTGGTCAGGGACACACCGGCTGTCAGGAGAAATGTGAGGAACTTTTTTAATATACTAAGGTAAAACTAGATCTAGTGACTGAGTTTAGTATATAGAGAGTGTGACATTGCCCCCAAACTAACACTAAATGCACTAACAAAGAAACTAACCAATCAGTCAATAAATATTCTTGATCTCGGATAGACTTGTTGCAATTAATCCCCCACACACACATTAGAACTTAAAAGTTCATTTGTGCTTAATTTTAATTCGGCTATCACTAAAGATGATTGCGTTTAGTAAAAGTCATATATTATTTATTTCATGCAAGTCCTTATATTATAAAAAGTCAACATATGATTCATTGAACTGCTAAACCCACTTTGGAGAGTTTTACGGGATTTTCATGAATTTAACGAAAGCATCCTTAGCGGATTTTGCAATTTGACGATTCATATTCAAAATTACGGCTTCCGTGGTCGAGGGGTAAGGCTCTCAACTAGCAAGCTGGGGGTCGCGGGTTCAAATCCCGGCTTTCGCCAGTTAATATATTTGAGTAATTTGAAAATACATAATATATTTGCAGCATGCTCCAGAGTGGAAGATACTCTCAGTTTCGCCCTGGTGTATAACCACCATTCAGAATTGAAATTTTGCTTGAAATTGCTTTGGGCATGTTTGGTGACCAGTTCTGAATAGCCTGGTACTCTCTTACCTTCCTCTTTCTCACCTTCCTCCCTCATCTCCTGCTCCTCCCTGCTACCTTCAGCCTCACAAACATACCTGGAAATATGGGGATGTACATATATACATACAAACATATATGGGGATGCCATAGTCTCCCTGGCTTCAGACTACTTAGCTGTTGAGTTGTTAGCTGACAGCTTAATTATGGGGGTACATCTTATATTAAATTATTATTACATCGTAACATATTTTTTTGTACATGATGTAACATTACCTTTTTGAATAAACATAAAAAAAACAAACTTCTCTATAAACTCTGATCTCGGTGTACCTTATTTACGCATACAAATTTCATTGGATTTATGAACTCCTTGTTCACATTCCAGTTGAAGGAGCGCAGCGGCAGCATGGAGAATGAGTCTGACTCCAACTCTACCATAACTCCCCGGACCGTAGTGAGTGCGGTGCCTCTTCACCCGCCCAAGCAGGATAGCGCCAGCACTAGTGACTCGGACTGGCCCTCCGCCTCTCCGCCCACGCCCTCGCCCTCTCGCTCCAGGGCCCTGTCACAGAGAGGCTCGCTCAGGGGGGCCAAACCTACCACTCCGGTCAATGTTAGTAATCAAATAATAAAATCATAATATTCATTAATTCAATCATTACCGCACCTAACCTAATCTATCCTTTACAAATACAGCTCTAACTTCTTGACCTCATCTTTTAAACCTGCCATAAAACTGCATGTTTAGACGGGTTGTTTAACAGAATTTGAACTATTCATTAAATTTCAAAGAAAATTCTAGTTCAATTCAAATTGTGTTATTATTTTATCAAGAGCTGGTGGTTTTACAGCACATACTTGGATAATAACAGAACTTGAATAGGACTTTCACAGAACTTGAATTTTAACTTTGAAATTTGTTAAATTGTTCAAATTCTGTTTCAAACAATTCAAATTCTGAAACAACCCGTCCTTGATAATTCTAGGCTTGTTCTGTATTTTATGCCGTCTTCTAAAGATAATGCTTAGCTTTGAAAGGCTGAAAATATCTGATTTTAGATGATATCAGAACCATATTTCTTTAATACCATTCTTGTGATCGAATTAGGTATTCTTGCCGAGTTTGAAAATTGTTACTTTAATTTATGTTACAAAAATTTTTTTTTTTTTTTAAAAATTCACTTAACCCTTTACGGCGCTGAATTGCAGATCTGCATCATACCATTCGAACTCCTTCAATTGTTCAAAGAAACAAAAAAATACCATTTGGCGCAGCGTTGCATATCCACAGCAAAGCTATCTTACGAATTAGTTAGTTTTATTTTTACTAAATGGCGTACTTTACATTTTGTGGTCATTTGAATATTAAAACTTGTCATAACCGGTTCGTGTAGTTTGCACGCGTGTTCAATTGTTTGTTTTTATTACTGATATTGAAAATTTCGCCGTGAAATTGTGCTGAAGTAACAGTAAGTCCCTCTTTTTCATAAATTTAATGTACTTTCAATGAATTTTACTATATTTACAGGGATACGCTACACTTTTGTTATGATGCAGTAATGCATCATTGCGCTAAACGATCATAAACCATTAGTTTGTTTCTAGAAAGAATATTTTTTTCTTTCAGTCTCATTATGAGTTCGAGGCTTCCACGTTTAGGTGCCAAAGTTCCATCTTTGACGACTCAAGAATCGGAAGACATTCTGGGCCATTGGCAAGATGGTGATGATGGCTTAGACTACTCAGATGACGAAGACATAGCTGATCATCGTACATATTAGAATGAAATGGGCAGAATTTACGCGAAGATTCGGATGAGGAACCAGAAATACCAGATCCAGAACAACAGGACAACAACATCTTGTCACCAAACTTGGAGGACAATATCAACACTACAGTCGCGCAATATGAGACACCGCCTGGTATTCCAATACCGAGTACCAGTTCAACTACTACTTCAAGAAGTTCACGTGCTCCTAAGACAAATATTTTATGGAAAAATAAAAACTTAGGGTTTAGCGAAGACCAGATGAAGTTTCGGGGATCTTCTATCTTACCCAATGAAATATTAGAGCTGCAGACACCTTATCAGGTATTTTCATATTTATTTACTGACGACTTTATCGATCTTATTAGAGAGGAAACAAACCTGTATAGCGTGCAAGAAGATACCTGTAAGTCTATAAATGTTACAAGCCAGGAAATAAGACAGTTCATAGGAATTATATTCTTCATGTCCATAATTCATATGCCTAATGTGCGAATGTACTGGTCAGAGAAATATGGTGGCGCCCACATACGCGAGACCATGACGGTAAAACGGTTCGAGTTTTTGAGACAGTCGCTACATTTCAATGATAACACCAAAATGACACCATATGGTTAGCCAAATTCTGATCAATTGTATAAAATCAGACCTATGATTGAGAAATTAAACCATAATTTTGCTAGAGTGCCTTTTGAACAACATTTGTCTGTTGATGAACAAATGTGTTCCACCAAAGCGCGAAGTGCCCTAAAGCAATATTTGCCAGATAAACCTCACAAATGGGGCTTCAAGCTGTTTGTGATTTGTGGTGTATCTGGATATGGCTACAAGTTAGAAGTCTACAGTGGCCAAGAGAACATATGCGCAGATGGTGAGCCTCAGTTAGGTGCGTTATCTAACGTAGTGGTCCGAGTTGCCAGAGACATGCCTGACAACCAAAACTATTGATTGTTTTTTGACAACTAGTAAAGACGAGAGGTTAGTAAAATATAAAAAACGAACCGGCTCAAACGTACCAGTGATGTAGAATCACTGATTCAGGATAAAAGAAGAAAGGACCATGCCAGTACATACCACCAAAAGAGGTCAGATTAGACCAGGTAGGGCACTGGCCCATATGGACTGAAAAGAGGCTGAGATGCAAACTTCCAGGATGTAAAGGAACAGCCCAAACAGAATGTCAAAAATGTGGTGTGGCCTTATGTTTTAACAAAAATAATAACTGTTTTCAAATGTTTCATACTTCCTAACTTTTGGTGTGTTTTGACACTATGATGCACTTCTGCATCACAGTGTTTTTTTTCAAAAAAAAAAATATGTTTTTACATAGGATTTTTTTTATTATTTTTCCCATTATATATAGTTGTTGTTTTACCTGGAGGTAATAAAATAAACATAAAAAAAGTTCTTGAGCCGTAAAGGGTTAAGACTTACCTCTACGTAACCTTTCCCTCTTCTTCAAAAACAATGCGTATAGTGGAAAGAGAGGTTGCAACGAAACTCTTAGCTGCGGGAAAATAATGTAATACATTATTTATTTCAAAAGTACATTTTTTGCAACATTTGTGCAACATTTTGATTGCACGAGTCCTATTTTCACACACAGTTATAAAATACACGCTTGTCATAATTTCAGAAGCAAGCGAGTGTAGGCAACGTCCTGGCTAGAGCTGGTTCGTTTGGCTCCACTAGTCAGACGGGAAGTATGGCTTCCACAACTAGCACATCTTCAGGCCAGGGTCAGGGTGTGGTGAGGCAGGGCTCGCAGGGCTCCATCTTTGAACAGTTCACTACACAGGCCAAGGATCTGGTCAACAGGCAGGGAAGTCAAGATGGCATCATGGCTCACATGGATAAGGTAAGAGATTTCTGTACATTTTGATAAACCCAAATCAGGATTGTTGTTGCCGGCGACTGTACTCTTTAATTTATTTCTTTGTGATTATAGTTCACTGTACAAGCCAAGAAAGCAGCAGAGGAAGCCTCTAAAAGCATGCAAGTTGCATCCAAAAGTGCACTAGAAGCTAGCAAGAACGCAGCTGGTGTCAGTAAAAACACGTTTGAAGATCTCACTTATGTTGGGAAGTCTACATTGGATGATCTGACCAAGAGTGCTAAGGAAGTTGCCACTAAGAAGGGCCTGCTTAAGGTATGTAACCAATAATAACGGACAGTATAATTGTACATATATTGCATTTTGTTATTGTTTTCGTTTATTACAATATCAATATTAATTCAAATAATTAATATTTATAGACTGATTCGTGGAGCAGTGGAAGTCCTCCTGGAAGTAGAAGAGACTCTACACAAACAACAGTCCAGACTACCAACATCATCACTGCAACCCACAGGGATTTCTTCTCTAATATCAGCTCAGACTTGAACGGTATTGCTGCGTCCACCTCCAGTATATTCAGTGACTTCTTTGGATCCAAGGGTATACTAATGTTCACTCACAATTAAAAATCGCAGTGAAAATTTGATATGGTATGTTCATTCCGTAAGACCATCATTCTTTTGTTATTATCCAGGTAAGAATGCAAAACAACCCCCGCCAGGGCAGCAAGCCAAGCCTTCGGGCCAGCCCCAGCAAGCAGGCAAGCCGGCATCCCAGGGCTCCTCACAGTCCTTTGGGCCCTTCCCGCAGGGGGCCAAAGGGCTAGTGCAGAGATCACCCCTTATCAAACACACCAACGCCTCGCAGCATGATGACTCACACAGGTCTCCGCATGACAGGACCAATACTAATACTGAGAATCAGAACTTCCTCAATGATGTAAGTTATGACATAAAAAGTCAATGGTTTCTGCTTCACTGACCCCAAGTCAGTTCTTGACTCCTATTTATTTGCATAAAATATTACAATTCCTAACTCCTGCAATTTTTTTCCAGGTGATAACCCAAGTTTTGGATGGTGAGGGAGTAGGCTGGCTCAAACTGAACAGGCTCAAGAAGTTAATGGAAGATGAATCTTATAGAAACTTGGTATTGAGTAAATTAAATAAAACATTGAATAAGAAAATATCACCCGATGACCATATCGAAGATGTTTGTGTCTCAAAAAATATTTGGAAGGGAATCTTGAAAGTTTTACTATCCGTCGTTCACGGCTTAGAGATGACCTTCTCCAACTTCGGCCTGGGAGGAATGGCTTCAGTCTTCCAGCTGACGGAGATTGCTCACACCCATTTCTGGACCAAGGAGATAATTTCAGTGGAAGACTCCGGCCAAGGTGGAGACAATCATAACACCCTTTCACTGGCACGAGGATTCAGTCCCTTCGGAAGTAAAGATAACATTGGATCACCCATGAGCCCTTCCTCATCACCATCTTCAAGGAAGAATTCACAAAATGGTTTGTATATTAAAATGCCATACCGTGCAATTTTTTTGATATTCAATCACTATTAAAATATCCAGAACAATATGTGTATACAATAGATAAGTTAAGTGTTGTTAAATTTAAATATTTGACTTATCCCTTTGAATTAAAGAGCCCCCTCCGACCTTGAAGTTTACGGATCCGGAAACTGAGCCTCCAGATTCCCAAAGCACGGCCGATATGTTCAAAGATATCCTGAACCAGAAAAGAAATATGCTATTAAGTAAATTGACATCCTTTGAATCAGAGGTGAGTTTAAATCCTATTACAGAACAAAACACATCATATTTTTCAAATAACACAATCATAAAATTCAAAATCATGTTAAAGTTTTAGATAAAAGATCAAAGTTGCTTCATTCTCAAAGAAAATCTTTAATTTACATTAAATATTTATTTTGTAAAAAGTTGAAAAAGACAATATGACGATCAGAGTCAAAGTTTATATTTTACAAATCCAAACAATCACAATGTGTTGCTTCAAATGTTTGTGTAGTTCTGCTAATATTTTAAAGTTTCTGTGAAAAAATTATTTGAAGCTATTATTTGCTAATTTCCTCCCTGAGCTGTGTTGATACACATAAGTTCAAATTATATTTCTGATTTAAGTTCTTACCCTTTGTGGTGAAAATTAAGCTTTACACTCATTTTGAATTATTGTTTATTAACCTCTCGACTGTGAGTCGGACGCCGGCATCCGAGAAATATTTTTGCTTGGTTTTTTTTTTTTAAGTGCTATTTTAACCCTTATCTATAGAGAAACTGTATGAAGAACAAGGTCGAAATCGCTTGCGCTAATATCAGTCTAGAAGATACCTTTTATTTTATTAGTGTAGCCTCTTTGGTAGCTTTCAAATTGACTTCTCTATGAAAAGCCGTTGTCATATTTTTTGTGCATCTTTTTCAACGTTCGCTGGTGGACGGACTGCTACAGTAAAGACTGTATTATACGACGAATTTCCCAAAGAAACGTAAGTAAACATGATTTTATGCATAGTTCATTGAACAAGTCATGTGTTTTTCATAAATATAATTCATTTTTGCAAAAGACAAATACGTAAAATTCCTGTCAAAAACTGGAAGTGTTTTCGCTCTGAAAATTTATTGTGTTTGAATCAAGTTATTTATGTCATATATTACATTATTTGGAATGATTTACATGTTATTGTGTAGAAAAACCATTTGAGAGAATATATAAAAGCTTTTGTTTTGTCAATATTTAGTGTTTATTTTATGAAAAATGAATTACTGGCCGAAAATGTCAAAAAAAACTTGCTTATAAAAAGTTCGTTTTTGTTTATCAATATTGACATCGTAATATTATATTATTTGTAGAGATTCATATGTCATTATGTAGGGAAAACTATTGGCATTGTGTTTCAAAATCATTGTTTAGTCAATATTTAGTCAAAATATTATAAAAAAATAAGTTTTGCATCTCAGCAATTGACACCAATACAATCAAGATTTCCAATTTGTTTGAATGTATCTGTTTACGGAATTTTACGAAAGCTTTGAAAAATGACTAGTGTCGCCACCTGTAGTGATATGTGAATATTGCAATCTCCATACAAAAGAAACCACCACAGCAGGGTGTACTAGAAAATGTAAAACTATTGTTTTATTTACGGAAATATTTTTTTTGTTATTTATTGTTTTATGAAAAATCGTAATAAATATCACAAAATTAGATCAGGTGTACAGGATGTGCTAAAAAAAATTATAAGATTTTTTTTTTATATATGATAAAAAAAAAACAGTATGCAATTATAAATATCTTTTATAAAATTATATAAATACAAGTATATGTCTGATTGCTTCTATCGCTTTGCAGAATGGAGACCACAATACAACATGATGCAGGGGGCAGAACCACCAAAGACACCGCATCGATCGCCATGACGGTATGTTTTGTATTAGTAGTAGTTATATTAGGTTGATTGTACGCTTCATCTTTTCCAGAATTGAAAGACATTAGTGTAACAATAAATGTTTACTGTTTCAGGTTTCAAATCGGCCACATAAGAGGAACATAAGAGAACATAACATAAGAGGAACTGAAATAAATACGATGAAAAAAAACTTTTTTTACTAAACTTTTTTTTATTGAACCCCACAGCACTTGAATAAAAAAATGTATTTCATGTAATATAAAATTGAAATAAATATGATGAAACATAAATCTCCGACTTTTATTTTTATTGAACCACCCAGTTACTTGAAATTGAAAAAAATGCATTTTATGTTATATAAAATTGAAATAAATATTATGAAAAAAAATATCACTAAAATTTATTTTTATTCTCATTGAATCATGATTCTTTGCACCACTCTGTATTTCGATGAATATCTGTATACAAAAATGGCAGCCATTTTGGATATCGATGTATTGAAATTGACTTGAAGTTGGTCAACTGTCTGAGGTAAATATTGTATATATTAGCATTGTTTTGGATATAAATTCACTATCGAAATAAAAGGTGTGAGGTTCCATTAGAAAGGTAATTCTATCTTGTTTATTTTGATGTAATTTTTATAATATTTCGCAATATAATTGTGTCAAAAACCAGGTTAGTAAAGTGACAGCGAAAATTTACATCATAGTGCATAAATATATTTTTAGCATTATTTATTTACAGGTTTCTAGTATAAAAAAATATTATTAGTAACAACAATAGTATGAACTACCAAAAACTGAAAGAATTGCTTTCATAACTTTATACAATACGACACAAAAAAATTCTAAAGTGCACGCTTGGCTTGACATTTTTTTTTGAAAAGCCTAAAATATTTTACATTTTCAAAACAACGTAAATGCCATTATTTCTTTGAAAACACTTTTGGTTTGTTTTTTTTTCATATAGGCTATTTATTCAGGTTTGTGTAGAAATAATTAAATCCGTTTATATTCATATACATAATTTTTTGACAATTGTTTCCCGAACGGGGGAATTTTTTATTAATTTTTCAGATAAAGTTAGCTATTCTGGGAAAACGTCTTACGATATAATCATGAACTATATATGAATAATTAGCTACATTATCTGGTAAACAGAAAACAATCGAAAAAAAAGCAAATACTTAGTTTTCATTAAGATATTTGAGCAGAACACATCGAGGTAATTTTCGCGCCGTTTCCGAAATTTCGTCCCACATTCAACAGGTTAATTGAATATATTAATTATTTCGAGACCCCTAATTGGGGAAAATCCTTCAATGCTCACATTTGATGGAATCTGATCAGGGAGGATGATCCCCAAAACCCTGTAAATGAGTAGAAGCACATTTGAGTGCATTACTATTGATATTGAACCGTTAGTGCATTCTTCTGATGGACTGATTGACTTGACCACCTGGAGATTGATGGATTGCTTTGCCTGAGTTGAGGCATGTGTGCATTGTCATTGCATTGTGCGTTGTTCATAGTCCCTGGTAGAAGTGTTGTCTAGTTGTATGTTTGTGGCTAGGGAACTCTGCACGGCTCTGACTCCTCCTTGGCGGAGACTGGTTCCATTACAACCAACCATCCCAATGCCTTTGCCAACCATCGGGCCTCCTTTAGGTCCACCGTGTCTGACACTGAAGTCCAACAGTCCAATGTGAGTACACCAACCACCTTTAACCAACCACAATCTGCTTTGGAATCATTTTACATATTTCATTTCATACATAGTTTGAGATCTGAGATTGTGTCACTTGGTTATGAAGTAATTAGTTAAATAATACTTAATCCCTCAGGCTAATTTGTTCGGTTTTGCAAACAAAGAGTTAATTCCCGTAAATTCAATTTGTTCGCTTTTGGGAACAGCTCATATCAAATCGATGAAGGTCTCATAAAAATCGATGTATTTACCTTACTGTCATGGTGACAAATATAAACTAAACGATGTCAGAAAGAGAAAACACCACGTTTTATATTCATATCCAGAAGTTAAGCACAGAAGAATTGTAAAGCATACCTCCATGAAACCAAAGCTTCTGACAAATATGAAATTTGGTGACCGGGTATATCATCAAAATAACAATTCAACACACCTACAAAAAGTGGTGTAAAGTCATGAAAAGTGACGAAACAAAAACCAAGTTAAATAGGTTACATATGTAACTATTAAACCTACTTTTTATTTCATCACTTTTAATGACTTTATATTACTTTTCAAAGGTGTGTTGAATTTTCATTTTGATGAAATATCAAGGAACCGTGAAATTTAACAAATTTTTATTAATTATTTTTATATGAAACATTAAAAAAGGGAGGTGTCGATAATTTTTTTTTTTTTTTAAAAGAAGGACAAACATTCCCGGGTTACGAATAACCTGACAATATTTGAAAATCTCCTACTACCACCACAGTAAGCGGAAAATGTTGCTTGTGTTGTGATGGAGGACTTAGCCAGCCGAGGAATTGAACACACTACGCCTGGGTGGAATCCAAACGCTATGTCAACTCGGCCACTGACCGGTGTTTATAATATTTTTTTTGTTATTAGTAATTTGAGTTCGATTTTAAGATGAAAAAACTTAAGGTCAGCCATTTTAAACTGTTTTGTTTGATTTCAAAATTTTAATATTACAAAATAAAATATATTAAAATAAAATTTGAAAGCTTGTTTTATCACCTTTCAAAAACAATTTAATATTTTCGGACGCATTGAAATAACCTATTTATTTGGATTTTATTGCGAAGCAGAAATACACAAAAATTCTCTTTCTGACAGTGTCTTTAAGAGATATAAGTCAATATGCCAGAGGCCTGAAGGATTAGCCGTTTATCTAAACAAATATATTTGTGTATTAAAAAAAAAGATCCTTTTCATGAGAAGTGAACATGTCGGTCTTTCAGATACTTTAGCTTCTTGTGCATGCGAAAAGAGAATGGTATGATGGGGACCGTTATTTAGAATACAAGCCTAAAAGATTAGTAGGTATAAAAATTGATGTGCTTTATAATATACATATATATTTCTAATTTCTTCTAATATTACCTTTACTGCTTTATAATACATTTGTACGTATACTATAAGATGTCTTAAATAAATTAAAGAATTTTGTATAGGCCTGCTATTGAGTAATTAAAAATATACAATTTTTTTTTTTCGGTATATCTGTAATTGTTAAGTTATTTAGATAACATATATGTATGTATGTATTATATTTTGATGTATAGATTTCTATGATATCTAGTGAATAAATTATGTGTAAAAAATTTTAATGATCCTGATTTATTTTAGTTTCCGCGTAATACTAAACAGAGAACATCCAGTGTCTGGTCTTCTAAGTCTTCGCTTAGCACCGGATTCCGCTACACCGGTGGTCACATTGTCAACACTTCTCCTACTCCATCTCCTGACAGTGGTCGGACTTATCTCTTCCAAGGATTAATAGGTACGAATAACCATTTAAAGAACTGAAATATTAAACCAGTCTGACTATTTGAACACTCTATATGTAATCAAAACATTATCTGATTCTAGGTAAGGAAAGATCTACCTTGTGGGACCAAATGCAGTTTTGGGAAGATGCATTTTTAGATGCAGTCAGTCAAGAAAGGGACATGATAGGAATGGACCAGGTAATTTCATTTAAGTTATTTCAATGCAGTCTTGTATTTCACATATATAATACTCCAGCATAATTTTAACAAGTAAAGCGACAAAATTAAAGAGAATATTGGCTTTTTATCCATTCTAGATGAAATAAGTAATTTTAAATTCCATTAAACCATCTATTTACAGAGTAAGTAATCTTTATAAATGCTTTACAAAACTTGTAATTTTTTTTTCTTAAAACTGCAATTAACACATGTGTGCGCTAGGCCATCGATTTAGTTCAGATTTATTTACAATTTAATATTTATAAATAAAGGGTCCCGGTGAAATGATGGAAAGATACAAATGTCTCAGTGACACGGAACGCAAACGCTTGGAACATGAAGAAGACAGACTTTTATCCACCGCACTTTACAATCTCAGTGCTTCGCTCGTAATGCTTGGCTGTGAACCTACTCAAATTAGGAACAAAGTCAGAAGATTGTTAGCAAAGAGTCACATCGGCCTGGTGTACAGTCAAGAGGTCAATCAGCTTCTGGACCAAATAGGAAATCTGGTAAATAACAGTTTATGTATATATATAACCGTAATTTAAAAATATAAAAAGTCGTCATGTGCCAAATTTGGGATATGTCTAGCATCACAGGTGTCACACTCTCATAAATACATACATCGAATTTATTTTTAATATTTGATTACGTATTATGATTTTCAGCATGGAAATGACATTGATCTCAAACCATTGGGCTCCAGATTACTGCATCGACAATCCTTTACCGTCCACCAAGGAACTGATGCCACAGGAGAATTAAGATTTATGGAAGTCAGGGATGATGGTCTCGTTTTGAGAACCACACAAGGTATATTATATGATGTACTTACTTCTTCTTATGAATGTGTTAACTTTTTTAATTCTTTATTATTTTTTTACTTAATTTAGCCACCATCAACTTTCCAACTACGTAATAAACAGGGTGTCCTGGGGTAAAGTGCACAAACTTCGGAAGGTGATTCTACAGGATAGTACAATTAAAAAGATAAATAACTTTTTAGAAAACAAATTATTATAAGGAATAATTAGTCGCCTGAAATATCAATACAAATTGAAAATATCTCCCGAGTAAAAATAAATGCCGCCAACGGGAATTGAACCCACACCTTCTGATGTCCGGTCAGATGCTCTGGACCACTGAGCCATGTCGGCTTATTTCCAACACGCCAAATAATTCAATATGTACTAGTACTTCAATCAACAATTACTGCTTATTATATATATATATAGCACAAAGGATAAGAAATTATTATAAGCAATAGTCGTAATTATTATAAGCAATAATTAGTCATAATATTATCATAAAAAAATAATAATAATAATATTTGACAAGTCAAAATATTTCACCAACAAATGTAGATATAATATGTCTCAACGCCATCTAGTGGGAAATTTAGCACTTACAAAGCCTTTCCTACAAAAATAAAGTTGGTTGTTTACAGGTGAAAAAAAAATAATAAGCAGTTATTGTTGATTGAAGTACACTAGTACTAAACTAACTAACTAACTAACTAACCATCACGCCTTTTTCCGCAGGGGTAGGCAGAGAGGACGGACCGCCAAACAACTCAGTCTTGGCACACACTTCTTTCCTCATTCACATTCATACATCGTCTTATACATACTCTTCTATTACTCTTGACATAAGTACTAGTACATATTGAATTATTTGGCGTGTTGGAAATAAGCCGACGTGGCTCAGTGGTCCAGAGCATCTTCGGGACATCAGAAGGAGCGGGTTCAATTCCCGACGGCGTCATTTATTTTTACTCGGGAGATATTTTCAATTTGTATTGATATTTCAGGCGACTAATTATTGCTTATAATAATTTGTTATCCTTTGTGCAATGCTTAAAACCTTGTCTTATAAACATTAGTTTATCATTAATTAAGTAGCAAGAGACAGAATAGACTTCGAAGAAAAATGACAGATTTTTTATATAAAGCACTAGACGAAAAAAATAATATTGACGAAAAAACATATAACAGCTATCAAGAATATCGTACCCACCAAAACGACCTCAATCTCAGTCCTTTAATTCTACACATGAATATATGAAGTTTGGAACGAAACATGGATGAATTTTTGACAACAGTAAATAATGATCTTAGGAAGCCCGCTTGCATTGTGTTAACGGAAACACATTCAAGTGGCGAAGTGGCGTACTATATACCGGGATATACCTGTGTATCTACTACAAACCGAATTAACAAAAACAGTGGAATCGTTATGTTCGTACAAAATAATTGTGACATATTGTGCGAGGAAGAAATTAACGTGAATGGAACAAACTGCTTACATGTACAAATGAAGTGTTATAACAAAAAAATTGATATTATCTCTCTATACAGAACGCACTCGTCTACTGTATGTTTGTTTATAGAAGAATTAAGACATGTGTTATTAAACTACAGAAACGCGAATACAATAGTTTTAGGTGACATTAATTTAAATATATCGCACGATTATACATCGAACGATAAAGATAATTACTTAAATATGATGGCGGAATTGAATTATGTGTCGTGTATTAACTCTTACACCAGAAACGTCAATGGGCAACGTCCATCATGCATTGATCACATTTTCACAAATATCAAGGATATAAATAATTTAAACTCTGGAATTATAAAAACCTCAATTACCGACCATTACATGACTTTGCTACACTACAATTCAAAAATACCTCAGGCGATAAACCAACATTGCGGACAAACTGCTAATAGTAAGAAAGAAATATCTATTGTTAATATCGAATCTTTGAAAAATAAATTGTCATCTGAATTATGGTTAGATATTCTCCGAAGTGAAAACGTCAACGAGTGCTGTAAAATATTTGAAAATAGATTAACGAACTTTATAAATGATTCAAAAAAAATTATTCCAAAAGGAAATACAGCAAAATATCGTAAAATCAAACCGTGGATAACACATGGACTTGTTGTGTCCATAAGACACAAAGAATGGCTTTATAAAGAAACAAAAAAAAAACCACATGACATTAAATTAAATGTTCATTTTAGAGAATACGAAAATAAATTAACCACGCTCATAAAAAACACGAAAGAAATTTATTATAAAAACAAACTTGATAATTCTGAAAATGACAGTAAGAAAGTTTGGAATATAATCAATGAAATCATGGAAAATAAACAAAAAACCAAAAGTAATACTATTAAGAGTGTAATACAAAACAATAACATAATTAACTGTATTGAAGAACCTAAAAAAGGAGCAAACGCTTTTAATGATTTCTTTGCAAATATAGGAAAGAGTCTACAGAAAAAATTACCGTGAAAAAAATAAATAATATGTATATTGAAAATATTCCGAATATAGAAACTAAACTTGAACTCTTCGAACCAACCAATCCGTCTGAAATTGTACAAATTATATCAAAAATGCGAGGTGGTTCTGCTCCTGGATTTGACGGTCTCACCGTAAAAACACTAAAAATCATTAAAAATTATGTTTCTACACCAATCTCTCATATTATAAACAATAGCTTTAAGACAGGAGTTTTCCCGAGCACGTATAAGAAAACCATAATCTCTCCAATATTTAAGTCCGGTAGCCCGGAGGACATTTCTAATTATAGACCCATTTCACTCTTATCTAATATATCGAAAATTTTTGAAAAAATTGCTAAAAAAAGACTAACTGCATTCTTAAATAAAAACAAAATTATAAATGAAAATCAATTCGGTTTCACAGAGGGAAAAAGTACCCAAGATGCCATTGCAAAAATTTCATCTAGTATTCAGAGTACCCTGGACAAATCAAATAAATGTATAGGAATTTTTATTGACTTAAAGAAAGCATTTGACAGTATTTCCCATGAAAAACTTATATTAAAATTAAAAGAAAATGGCATTGACCACTTAGCCCTTAAATGGATAGAAAGCTACTTAACAGAGAGACCTCAAATTGTAAAATTAAACCAAACTTTTAGTACACCACTAACAAGTACATTTGGCATTCCTCAAGGCACGGTCCTCGGACCATTACTATTTTTAATGTATGTAAATGACATTTTCCAACAGAAAATCAAAGGTGAATTAATCTCTTATGCTGATGATACTGTTTTATTAATAAAAGGTCAAACATGGGAACTAGTTAACAAACTTGCAAATGAATGTATTAATATCTTAAAATCATGGTTTGATAATAACCTACTCACACTTAATGCTAAAAAAACAACATATGTATTATTTTCACTACAAAAAATACCTAAACACAAAGTAAATATCATAATCCATGATGAAAATTGTGACAATGTCAACTGTAAACTACTTAATCCTATGTGTACTGTAATCAACTCTTCTTCTGAAATTAAATATCTTGGTGTGATCATCGATGAAAATCTGAAATGGAAAAGCCATATTAGGGAGTTAGTAAAGAGAATAAGAAAATGTATATATACATATATATTTGTTAGGTTAAGAAATATTTTAAATGTGAAAATACTAAAAAATGTATATTATGCTCTTGTCCACTCCCTGCTTATTTACGGAATCATAGGTTGGGGAGGATCTTATAAAAACAACCTAAACTCAGTAAAAGTCTCGCAAAAAATTATTATAAAAGTAATACTTAAAAAAAACTCTACTTTCCCAACAAAATTGCCTTTTAAATTGTTTCCAGTACCAAATATTGATGATATATTTAACCCTTCAGCAACGTAAGCAGATATACACGATAAAATAACGATAGCAGTCAAGTACAATAAGCGTGTTTACACGTCAACGCGTGTGTTTCCACAAAAATCGTCATAACTCCGTTATTCTTCTAGTGACATCCCTAAAACAAAAAGTAGAATATTCGTATTGAATGAAGCTTCACATCTCTATTCAAAGTTATCCATAGAAACCCGTAAAAAGACCTACTCAGTGGAAGCAAATTTTACCCGCCAAATCGTAAAACCCGCCTCCCACATATCCCAGTTTTAATTATTTTTTTAAAAATATATTTTGTATGAAATGGTCAAAAAGTGAAGTGACAGAATTGTTTATTGTACATTTGTACGATGAAATAAGTGTTTTTTTTTACATTATCCGTGATTTTAGTATCGTTTTTACATAAAACATTACAGGTGAGTCATTTTTACAATTTTTTCATGTTTCCATTCTAAATTTAAATATTTACAAATGTTAATATTTATTTATGATACAACAATTTGAAAGCCTATTTTGTAACCTTTCTAAAACAGTTTTTACTATTCGGCTCCGTTCAGTAATGTTTCATTTATAGAGCTTTGATTGTGAGGCGGTAATAACACAACGTTTTCGTGAAATTGACATTTCGGTAAAGACATTTTAGCTTCAAGTTCGCGAAAAGTCGGAGGGGTTAAGCAAACTTCCATTATAAAAATGTGTAAAGAAAAAAATAACACAGAATATCAAGAATTTTACAAACTCATGAGAAATGGAAATCAATTTATTACGCCAATCTTTAAAACAACTCAAATGCAAAACCATTATATTTACCAAGCCATAAAAAACTACAATAATCTCCCTTCCGAATTGCGCTGTATTACGAACCAACAAGAACAAATAAATAAAATCAAACTTTTTTTCCAAAAAAACTTATATTAAACAAAAATAAAAAAAAAATATATATATTATTATTATAATATATTTTATTATATTATTATTATTATATCACATTATGAATTATGAATCTAAGTAAGAATCGTGGCTCCCTTATCAGGCACAAGAGCTCCTCCTTTCTGATAAGGTATACATGACCAATTATGAACCTTAATATTATATTTTGCAAAATATGTATGTATTAATGTAACCCATATGATGTATATTAAAATAATAAAAAAAAAAAAAAAAAATTAAAAAAAAAACTAGAAATTTAAACATTTTAAGGTACAAAAGTTATGTAAAAGTTTGTGCTATGCATAAAAAATCTTGTCTTAAACGTTAGTTTACCAAAAAAATAATAATACAAAAGTTATATTTTTTGTAGGGAGAGAATAATATTCTTCTATGGTAAAATATTTTTGTATGAGAAAAAATGGAATTTCAATATGAAATACGTTATAAATATTTATTTTCATTGATTTTTCAGGTTCTATAGTGGAGCGCTGGTGGTATGAGCGCTTAGTCAATATGACGTACAGCCCCAAAATTAAGGTTCTTTGTTTGTGGAGACGAAACGGTGGCCAAACTCAGCTTCACAAATATTATACAAGGAAGGTTTGTTCATAATTGATTATCTAGTTGCAATGGGTGCATTATTAGGTTGAATCATGAGGAGTTGTGACACACAATGTGTGGTGATGTATGTTATGATTGCAGTGCAAGGCGCTCTACTACTGCATCAAGGAGGCCATGGAGCGCGGGGGCGGAGGCGGGGTGGGTGCGGAGCTGGGGGGGGAGTTCCCCATCCAGGACTGCACCACGGGAGAGGGGGGGCTGATCCAGGTGTGCATGGAGGGAGTGGGTCTCCTGTTCCAGCATAGCAAGGTAGGAAAACAACAACCATCCTACTTCCTTTCATATATTAAGTGTTGTGGATTTTATAACTCCATATGTACTAACATATACTAGTAGTAAACCCCCAGTATTAAAGTGGTTTGTTTCCTTACCAGAATGATAAATATTGTTTTTATACTTATTTTTATAATTTCCCAGGTGTTATATCATGTATATTTGAATTTTCGTGTCAATATTTTGTGACATTTTGCATAGTTAATTTCTGTGGCTAATGTGGCAAACAGATGCAAATATATGTAACATAATATTCTTGAGAAGTTATTTTATCGATGGTTCCTTTTAGATTTCCTCCAAATCTGAGCTTTTGTTATATCGGTATAATAAGTCTTCCCTGTTCTCGTATCCCTACAGCATATAAACTTGTCAACTGTAAATCGGGAGGAAATTATTTTGTTATAATAATATGAAGAAAATATATTTCTGAACACAAATATATTTATCATCTTTCTAAGGCGGGACCTCTTATAGTTAAGGTCTTGTATATGCAGTGATTTTTCTTCTTTTAATATTGAAAATATTTATATATTTGAGAATTTTATTTTATACATTGTCCTACGCTTTGGCCGGAGATAATTATTTTTTTGGTGCCGAAGGACTAAGATTGAAAATAACTTAGTGATTTATTTTGTTGTAGTAAAATATATAGTTTCCTTAATCATTTAATTTTTGTGTGGAAAAGGATTAGAACTGCAAATGTCTGCAAATGCAACATTAAAAGTGGTTTTTTCAATATTAGCTTTCTGACACAAAAAGGTCACCAGTTGCCATTGCCAGTGATTGAAATTATGAAAGTTATTTACTTCACTTAACAGAAAATGATGATTGTCGCTAATAATGTTCATATTCCATGCACTAGTCACAATAATAAAATATTATGTTTATACTTATATTTGGTGCTCAATTTTAAAATGAATGAATAAATATGCTTTTACTTTTGCCCCTTGGAACATTCCTTTGCAGAAAATACTACTGCTTATTTATAACTTTTATATAACAAATTGTATAAAATACTGGGGGTTTATTATAAAAGAGGTGTCACAGTGTTTTATGAATGAATCATTTTCTAAAATATATTTCATTGCATACTTTACTCTGCGAATATTCAATTATTAAGAAGCTTTATTTACTTCTAATTGATTGCTTTGATGATTTATCCAGTGCTTATAAATTTTACAGTGTTTTTGCAACATAACTTGTATTCCATTTTCTAGGTATTCGGCTCGTTTTGTAGAAAATAAATAATTTGAAATAATAATAGAAAAACATATCAATTGAAATGAAATGAAATATACATAATTGTGACCAAGATAAAATTAAATGATTGACGTCCTTGTATTTCGTTAAGCATTAGTAAATTTATTGCTTAGTATTGTCTAGCTACTAGGAGACTGCAATAAACATTATTGCCATGCGGTTTTTGAAATTTGAGGTAATTATGTCCACAATTCCTCTGTATGGAATCAAATTAATTTGTAGCACAGGAAAATAGTAAGAAAAAGAGCCCTCAACACAATTTACAAATGAATTGAAACCCATTCCGTTTAAAATTACCTTCATCTTCCATCTTCTGCCTGACATTACGTTTTTTCATTAAACATAAATTTGTTTCTGCAGGAAACAAATAATAATTTAAATCTTGCATACACTAATATACGACTGTTAAGAGGTTGAAGTTGAATTTCAAATGGAAAATAACAATATGTATTATGACGAGTGATGACTTACACTGAATCTATTTTTTGGAGACATGATTTAGTTAAGAATGTGCATTGTTAGAAAATGCAACAAGAGTATTGTTAGGGAATGAAGATTGGGGTCTTGATTATTGTTTTAATAATTTTAAATATTATCTAACCTTTTGAGTAGTGGTTGATTATTATCTAAGTATCCCTCGTAGCTTATGAACTACATATATTTAATGTTTTATCACTCCGTACATAAGTTTTAATTTGTCTGCTTGTGAAGCTGTGGTGGTAATTTATAAAATTAAGATTTACCAGCTACAATTTAAAATACAGTTGTCTAATTTTGTTTTGTTGTTGCCTACCCTAATCGAGTTTTGGAATAACAATCAAGATTAGTTAATTGATTGATGACTTTAATGATGCCATGGAAAGCATAGTTTATATCAAGGACCACTCAAATAGTCTCCTTGTAGTTGATTGAATGAAACTAAAGTACAGGTGCCGGGGAAATCTTTGTGTCGCATTTGGAAATGACTTGATAGTCTTTGGTCCCTCGCTCGCATTTTGCTTGCAACTTCTGTAATCATTGTTTGTATCCTTTGAGTTCTTTCGACCATATCATTTTGTCTTTACAACCTTTTTTATATCCATATTTGTGATTGCGATCTCTTTCAATATGTTGAAGTAAGCATTTATTATAATATAAAGTAAACGGTCTCTCACTGAGGAATAATCGTTTCCTGGTTTCAGTGTTTTGCATGCTGCTATCTGTTGGCCTTCTATATTCTTCTATATTTGCATAATATAAGTTAACTTAATCGAATGATCAGTATTCTTTACGTCTTTTGCAAAAAAAAACTTAACCTTATTGTCCAATAATTTATTCTGAAATGATGAAACCTACTGAGTATATCGTAACGTTGACCATGTCTCGCTGGAGCCTTTCCCTTGATCGGTGGGACATATTGCGGCAATATGCGGCCACGAGTGAACGGAAAGGCTCTGCCAGAAGCTCTGCTAGGAACTTTTGAGATGGTCCTTGGGTGTGCTTGCTGCACTTGTGGTAAACTAATATGATCTTTGTTCTGTTTCCCGTCTGTCCGGACATGCGCCCACCGCTGGCAGGACTATGAGGTACAGAGATTCCATATCTGTCCGATACACACACTTGTCATTTCATCACGTCGTCAGACTGTCTCCTGTCTTACATACTCGTACTTAGCAACTGACTGTTTAGAGTAGAGGGCTTACCTGTAGTTTGAGGCTTTCGAATCATTTCGATCTTTAGCATCTTTTTAGTTATGATTTTCTCACAAACTTACTCCTCACACAGAAAATTGTAAATTTTTTGTATGTTATTTTTGTTTATAAAAAACCCATTTTTAGTGCTGTTTATATTATTTGGATAAGTTATTTGGTTTATAAATAGTTGTTTGGTCTGTATTGAAGAGAAAATATGGCAAAACACTACGCATGCCACTGATTAGATGATATAGTAGCGAAATAACGGGCCCTTCTGCCTCTAGGTCTGCAGCTACTAGCAGCCGTCTCCCGTGCATCTCACCCTCTAACATCATTCTTCTCAATCCACCGTCTGTCTGTTGCCGTCCACTCACGTGTCACTGTCATTGTCACTGTCACTGTCACTGTCATTGCCATTGTCATTGTCATTGTCATTGTCATTGTCATTGTCATTGTCATTGTCATTGTCATTGTCATTGTCATTGTCATTGTCACTGTCACTGTCATTGTCACTGTCATTGTCACTGTCACTGCCACGACACCACTGTCAACTCTCCTGTCCCCTGTGCTGTCACCAGGACTGTTATTGTTAGTGACTGGCTCAGACCTACTAGTGCAAGGTTACATTGATACATTAGAGCAGACCATCTCTCAAGTTTCATGGCGCCACTCTGGCCGGGCGGAGTCAGCCACGGTGTAGCTACTGGCCGTTGGCTGCTGGCTGCTGGCTGCTGGCCACTGGCCGCTGGCTGCTAACTGCTGGCTCTCCTTGCTTCCTGCCCTGCTTCCCTTCCTCCCCCCGCATGCAATGCCCCCCCACATCGCTGCCTTGGCTTATTACTCTCACAGTGAGTGGCTGTTACAGAATGGTAGAAGGATCTCTCTAGCTTAATACACACACACCTATGACTGATAACTATGTTAGTTGGCACCCTATATTGCATGCCATCACTGTATCCGATTCATTATCTTTACTCCCTACTGGGGTATAATGACAACCATGTTTCTCCACTCTACACTTACTGTGTGGCTTTCACACACAAATAATATTACTCATTATTATAATACATTATATAAGTAATGATTTCATTACATATTAGCATTATTTTTGACCAATGGCTTTTCAATTAGCACTATGTATTAAATAATATACTCTCTTGACAGTATCTAAGATATTACAAACCAAGAAAAGCTTTTAACACATCATTGAATGTTGCATTAAGATGTCTTTTGGAATGCAACTGTAGAACGGTATTTGAAACAAGGATATCTACTAATTGTACATTTCTGTTACAGTTTTTTGTTCGGCTTGATCATATAAGGAAGTGCTTTACTCAAGGAGGGATATTTATCCTGGAAGAATTCAGTAAGTTGGAAATAATTGCATGCTTACTATATTTTGTGAATTTAAAAAAACGTTAACTCCACACAGAGGAGGCCCTGAGGAAAATAATTTCCCTAATAGGGCTTATGTCTTCTTTGGAGATGCTGTGTGGAGTTTTAAGGAAAGGCAAGAGGAAGTTTTGGGAAAAAAAAGGTATGAGAGGTGGGTAGGAATCTAGGGGTCAGTGTGTCCAGGAGTGATGGACATATTAATCCATCCTCCCACTGCGGTGGGTTGAGAGAGTCCAGCTGGAGGGTCAAAGGGTCTGTCTCAACCGGTCTTTGCCGATCTGGCCTTCCGCAGTGGTTGGGTGGGACGCATCCGCCGCCACAAATACGCGGACAAACCTCACCCGACGAGTCCAGGTAGCACTGCTAAGTCACCAAATGTAGCAAACCACTTGGGATGACCTATGGCAGGGTTGTTGGTTATCCAATGATTGGTTCCCTGATTAATTTTCAAATTGATTGTGATTAATTACATTGAGCAATAATTATATCAGTTGTGATGTTTCATAATCAATTGATAGCAAATTTTAACCCTTATTTTTCCGTAAAAAGGAACAATTTGTTGTAAAATAACCCTTTGTGAAACGAACATTGTTCTTCTTTTACCTTTTTAATGAGATTGTTTTCAAATTGTCACTATTTTTATAAATGTTAAGAATTTAATTTGTGTATTTTTTAGATCCCAAAACACGCCAAGTCACACAGAGGAAGTACAGATCTTCAATGGTAAGTTCTGTAGTGAAACTGTTTGTCCTCTATTTTGTATATTCACATTCGCTTAGCATGACAACTTGATTGCAGTAAAATAGTGTCATTTTCTATTTTTTTTTTTGGTACGTAATGCTTTTTTAGAATATATTAATTAAATTTTTATAAATTTGATAAAAGAATTGAAGATATATCACTCGGATAATTTTAAATGCTTCCAATCTTTTTGTAATTTTATGATACAAATCCTTAAAAGCCATTCCAATATCCCGGCCCGTACTGCCAATAATATTATGTTGAATTACATTATTTCATCTAAATGGCTCAACTTTTCTCTTTTATTTACTGATGACTCCAAATCTCCAAACTCTCCTAACTGTGGTACAGATATTAACGTTTATCACAATAATTCTGACAATAGAATATTTTAATCAATTTAGAAACAATTTACAATATTTTCGGCCAAGTGCATTGCAGTATATAATAAATAATAATTTTGAACATTCCTTTGTTCTCTCTCTCTCAATTCTTCCAAAAATTTAAATCCAGTCCAGTGTCAATCAAGTCATCACTTTGGACGCTTTATTCGAGTCCTGATAGCTTCCATACAAAGCAAGAAACATTCTTAATACTAATTTGAAAGTTGGACTAACTAATTAACCATCACACTGTTTTGCCACAGGTCTTGGCACACACTTCTTGCCTCATTGACATTCATACATACTCTTTTATTATTCTGATTCTTGACATGGCCCAACTCGAGTATCTGATTCACTTGATCGTGTCATGTCTTCCTCGGGCGTCTCCGACTTCTGCTACCATTCGCATTTGCACACATCATATATTTTCCCATTTTACCCATTTAAATAAAATATATAAATTCTCCTTCCCTCTCTCCATTATTTGAAATGATTGGCTAGAACACCCCTCTTAAGGATGAAAGCTAAAAAAATAAAAAAAATATACAGTGTGCCATGGAATAAAAAATATTACACATACAATTTCCCTTCCGTTGAATCGCCTATAATTTAAAACGGAAATGAGTAGAGAAAAAATTTGTTCCTATTTTATGGGCAAAGATTGCAATAATATTAGCCTGAAGATATAACAATATGTAGCAAGTATTTTTTCCTGTTTTGTTTTTTGGCAAATTTGTTATTATTAGAAGTTTAGCATTGTTTCCATTGTTTCATCTTTTACTGTATTGATGTATGTTGTTTTATTGTTTTTACTTTGCAATTCATTATGTTTTCTAGGCCAGCGAAATCTCTAAGGCTCTTCATAGATATTTCTCCATTAGACTTATGCACTGCCTGAACGATGAAATACTCTTAGAAAGTTAATTTCTGTAGATTTTAGAACAACGCAACGATGATTTTTCCGCATGCAACCGTAGTTTCTGTTCATTGTAAGCATTTTTCTTTTTATCTACATTTTATTTTTCCATTGTTTTTTCGCTTTAGTACCATTTGGAATTATAAATATATATATTTACTGTTCGTTTACCATGCTATGTTGTGTCTCTCAATGTTTGTTTTGTATCAGCATTTTATATTTCAGTTAATTGAATTCATCAGAAGTTAATATTAATACAAATTATTAAATTTTACCATTTTCTAAAGAAATCAAAAGTATTAAATAAGCCATCCTTTGAAAAGTCATATTTGAAAAACATGTACAGCAGAAAGTGTATTAAAGTACCCCTTTCTGAATTCAAATCATATTTTTTTATTAATTAAAGAAATATTTTTTCCTATAACAATGCAATGTTTGTATACAGAAATATGGGTGTAAATTTTCAGGCTGAACAGATTTGCTACGCCGTGTTGTGCGTATTCTCATATCTGGCCGCAGGTCAGGAACAGAAAAAGCAAATCCTTCAGCAAGCGGCACGTAGGCCATCCAACGCCCAGGAGTTGGACCCCCCACCGACTGAAGTAAAAACTGCCAGTAGCCAACAACAACTCCCTAAACAAGGCCCCCTGCCACAACAGATGGGGAGGAAGCCCCCAGAGAGCAATATAGGTAAAAGCCCCACACCTTGTCAACCACCGCCACCCCAGCAAATGGAGGCTGCGGAGAGTTCAACTCCGCCCCCGCGGCACCCTCCACCACCCCTTATTCCTCCGCGCCAGAACTCCCAGGGGGGGAGGGAGGGGCCCCCCTTGCGCCAGCAGAGCCAGGGGGCACCTCCCGCCATCCCGCCCCGCCGCGCCCCGCCACCCCTCTCCATGGGGAGACACAACACCATGCCAGACTCTCAAGAGTATAGGTGAGTGCATTTGCTCTCATTTATTAGCTCTAATACACTGATGTTATTCGTGAAGCACTAATAAACAACTTGTCATTTCCGGATAGGTTCCTGTTTATAAGCAGCATATCTCAATAGCATAGCCAAACAAATAACTAAACTTATTATATATTTTGTTATTTTTATGTTTATATTTTGCCATTTGTTGCATATACTATTCAAAACACATTTTGCAAACTATCATCTTTTATTTCAGCTATCCGCCGAGAACTCAGAGCTCCCCGAACCAAATGAGCCCCATTTCGCAACATTCCTCCGGAGGCAGTCCGGTCCTCTCGCAGAGCCCTCCCCGGCGCATGCCGCAGCGCCAGGGTTCCATCTCGGGACCTTACTCTGGCCCCAACCCCTTTGTAACCCCCCAGAGGACCACGGAGTTTGTGATCCCGCAGCGCCATGGCAGCCAGCGGGGCTCCGGGGGTGCCTCCCTGTCTCGCCAGTCCTCCCAGTCCTCGCAGGATATGAGCAGCTCCCCGCCCAGGAGACGCTGACATGGGCGATTGTCTCTACCCGTAGCCTTTGGGAATGATGACGAATCTTGTGTAGTCCCTTATTGTTTGCCATGGAAATTGAAAAAGTAGGGAATTTCCAGTATTATTTATCATATGTAAATGAGAAAGTTAACCTATCTAACTCGTGTTATCGAAATCAAGAATATTCTATTACACAATATGTACATTTTGCATGTCCATTATAATACATGTTGGTTCTGATGAATTTGTATTGGTTTGGTCAACAATCCTGAGGCAATGAGAATTATTTGTAAATGCCGTTTGATATTTATTTATACTCATAAGTTTTTTTTTTCTTCATATTTACTGCCAACTGTATTGTTTTGTAAATTAAGATGAGTATCTAAATATAAATAATGTTGCATAGACCGATTGGGAAAAATTGAACATACTAAATAAACAATAGGCTTTTATTTTTAATCAGACATTATCAAGTACAACTGTTATTATTTTTCAGTCTTGTATATTTAAATAAACTGAAATATTAGGTGTTCAAATAGTGTACATACATAATACTATTCATGTCTAATAAACATATTTTGATTCTGTATTTATGTACAATGTTGTACAGATAGTAAATGTGCGTGAAAATATTAATAAGCTTAAACTGATTATTTTTACCTACATAGCTTAGTTTGAATGTTGAAATCAAACCGCATTCAAATTATATTACTGGAGGTGCATGTTGAATTTAGAAATCAATTAAAAATAAATTGAGTAAGATATTAACTTATAAGCATGATAAATAACACCTTTCCAGAGAAAGCATAATAAATGTTGTCTACGTAAGTTCAATACCGTCATACAAGTCAATAATTATTTCAAAATACGGTTTATGGCGCTTTCAGTTGAACAGTTCAAGCCGCATTGATTGGTGCTTTCAAAATTTGAAATTGACCAATAAACTGCTTGTACTTGGTTAAAGTGAATACCGCAAATGAATCATCCCCTGTACATAAACAAACAAGAGCGGGTATATCCCTGGATAGTTTTCTGTTTATCCTTGACATTTTTGCTAATGGCTCTTCCACGGTGTTGGACTTACATCCAGGATTTGTCAAATGTTTGATTGTGCTTGTTTGACCAATGAGGGACCAGGTATGCGTTTATGGACAATGCTTGATAACCTCATTATGTTATGCATAGAGCAAAAAAATGAAGATTAACTCATTTAACAGTCACTGTTAAAAAGTGACGTGCTGTGACTTTGTGTTTTTTTTGTAGAAAAGTTTTTTTCAACTTTCATTTATTTTGGAGAAAAGACTGGAGAGAGTTATTTCCATATGGATTTTTCTCCACGAATTCTCACAATTTGAAAATAATATGTAGGTATGTACAGGGTGCTGTGCTTGATCTTCCTTATTTAAAAAAAAATTATAAAACAAAAAGTATTGAAGCTATCATTTTTATTCTTTTTCCTTTACATAAAGATACAGTTAAATTTTTTTTTTAAATATTTTCGAATACTTTTTGTTTTATGATTTTTTTAAATTAGGAAGTTCCTGCACCGCACCCATCATTGGTTTATAATAAAACAAAATGTTTTCAGTTATGAAGAGCATTTATTTGTTCTGGAAAACTGTAAATAAGTCATTGCACAACACTGCTGTTGAATGGTCTTAGAACACCATAAAATTAAAGGGGTCTTAACTTTGGCATAGAAATAGCGGCCATTATGATAATAGTGTCTTGGTGTTGTAGTTTTGGTTAACTCAACACTTCATTTGTACAGTTTTCGCTTTTAGATGTTGTTGAATGACATATCCTGATTTTCTCTCGGAGATCGTGATTGTAAAAATATAACAACAAATTCCTAAGATTTTTCATGTAAGATTATTTGTGTTTGATTGTATAAAAATAAATTTTGTGATTAATTTTTTAACGCTTTAGTGGAGTTTGATAAGATTGTTCTTGTTGCGTAATAATATTGCGACATTTTTCTGTGATCCCTTAGTCGTTAGTTGTAAAATTAAATATCTATGTTGTTAATTAATTTGCTAATTTTTTTTTTAATTGCCATCAGATTTATATTGAAAATCTTCAACTTCTGGTTCAATTGCAAAACTATACAAGAACTTCGAAGCAGTAATATCTTAATACTTATTTGTATTGGGCGCGTATATTTAATAAACAAAATTTTATTCACAGTGCACATAGACATTCAAATTGATAGACGAGCAAAAAAGGAAACAAATCGACTTGTGCGGAGCGGCGTGACCGTCAATAAATGAATCTGACAGTATACAGGCAACTCACATTGTAATATCACCATTTGGTCCTGGAAAACAAAATCTGCTTAAGAATTACTAGTCCTTTTTACAATGGCGCGCAAATTGCTGGCAATGTGAAAAACTTAACTAAATAACCCAAATAGGGTAGCAAATGTTTGGGCTTGTTTCCCAAATTTTATATTTTGCTACACAATTTAGTTAAGACACTTTTACAAATTTGTCGTATTTTACCCACCTCAACAAATTTTAACATCGCTATGCCAGGCGATTCGTTTAATTCGTTTTGCCTTACTTTAGCGAACTTTACTTTTCTGCGCATGGCCTGGTTATTTCAATGTGCCCTCTTCGGTGGTCAATGTATGACTGATGTCATAGTTTATTCAAAGCATTCTCGAACTCTCCTGATGACAAAAATATGGTCACCTGGTTTGCCTTCAGCTCGTCGAAATGATACCCTAATTTCATGTTAGGGCAAGTCTATTAATTTGGATGTCTATGACAGTATATATTTATGTAGGAAGATAAAAAATATATTAAAATTCCATATTGAAAATGAAATCGCCTGACATTTTCACATAAATATTTGAATTCATTATACCTATATGATAGGGAACCTTGCCTTGATGTTGTATGCCATCACTACATGTATCTGTATATGGAATAGCAATAAAAAAAGTCTTAGGTAGATATTAATCTGACAAAAACTCAATGTTATTATAACCTTACACAGTCCTCCAAGTTATCCTGTAAAGTTATATTTAGGAAGTAGGATAGGTAGCATTGATGTGTCTAAAAATAAATAACAATTAATAATTAATGGTATCCACTGTGGTCATACCAGTTATTTTTTTATAGCATTTAATATATTTTTGTTTTCTAAATACAATATATCAAATTGACAAATAATATACTTACCTATCTACATCACCGAAATAGCAAACCAAATACATTTTGCTTCTATGATAAGTGTTTTATTTTACTCAAGAATTCCCCCCACTGAAGAGATAAACTGATAGAAGTTTGCTGTGGGCGTTTATGTTGTTCTTTTCTTTTCAAATATGACCTCACTTCAGGTAAAGATTAATCATTATTTTCAATTTGGCTGTATGAAACATAGGAGCCGAGTGGTATTATTTATTCATTACTAGCAGAAGTCCCCAGCGTAGCCTGGGCTTAGCGCAATAGTTTTTCGAAATCACGTTATGAATATCAAGGTGCAAAATTTCATCAAGAAGTATCAATATTTATTTATTCAAACGCCATAAAATGACTTTTACGATAGTGATAATCGAATTACAAGCATACAGTGGTAAACAGGATAATAATAGCAATAAATTAAAGAACAATTTAATAATGTGTACACAAAAACACTATTGCAAGTGATGTAGTTATTATTATAACTGCAGTGAGACAATGGATAATTCAAAAGAAATATATGCCATTGTAGCAATAAGATAAGACCCGTCATAAGTCGAAGTATGAGGTGTCTATGATAATAGTCAGTAGTGAGTTTATTGTTACGCACAAAATTAATTGTACTTGGAATAGCTGAGTAGGCATCGCAACTTGGCATTAACAATTCAGGGCTGTCAGCGATTGAATGATTCTTATGGATAAGAAATAATATTTTTTAATAAAATAATACATTTATGTTAGCTAACACTATAAGATATCTGAAGTAAATAGTTAAGATGTAGTAAAATACGATAAAGGAGCCATGCAGTAGAATATTATCATTAATGACATTGATTATTGTGTTTGAGGTATGTTATTATAGCCTTCTTATAACTATATTCCGTGCAATTGAACACATCTACTACTTCTGAGAAAACATTGCCAACTGCATGCAATCTAAGTGAGTATCTAAATGACTCAGTCCTGGTATTTTTGTTGCAATTAAAAAGAAGTTTGGATCGACTAGTTCTTATAGGTATATGGAAGGTAATTAGACTTAATAAATCAGGGCTGTCTATAACACCATTAACAATTTTATAAATCAAAATCAAGTTGGAAACAAGTCTTCTATCTGAGAGTTCTAATAAGTTTAGTTCTTTCATCATGTGATTGCAGTTTATTGTTTCAATTTGTAGACCGATTTTATAGTTAATGAATCTTAGGAATTTATGCTGAATTTTTTCAATTTAGTCAGAGTGGATTTTGAAGTGAGGGGACCAGATAGAATAATTATATTCTACTTGACTACGAACTAAAGAGCAATACAAGATTTTTAATGTTGAAATATTACGAAAGCCTCTGCCATTTTGAAGAATGAAACTAATCATTTTTAATCCTTTGTTGATAACTGAATTTATATGTGAAAGGAAGTTAAATTTTGAATCGAAAATCACGCCAAGATCATTAATTTCACTGACAGAGGTGAGGGGAACATTACAGATTTTATATAGGTAGTTAAAAGGTTAAGTTATTCTGAAAAATCTTATTATATTATCAACGTGCGTGATCAAGCGTCATGTTTGAAAACGAAAATACAGAAGCTACTAGAATTATGATGTCACATACCACCTCTCACTAGTATATCTCTCCAAATGCACTTACATAGGGCCGGCCTTGTGAACAGACTTCGCGGAATGTTGATTATTCCGATTTGACAGATCATGCGCCAGAGCAGATGAGCTCATGAGCTCTGAATAATAAAAAATAAAAATTATAAAATCAAATACGGCTACCATCTTGACAGGATTGACCGGTCCTGTGAGTAGTTTATTTATGCCGGACCTGGAACACACAAACAAACGAAATGCAAAGTGGTCCAGTTGAAACAGGACTTCACCAAGATCAGTAAATTATTTTCTTATTTAGCATGTGTAGAGTTTTCAATTAATAACCACATAATGTTATCATCGTCTGTGGGGCATCCAAGGAGTGAGAAAAGAAATAATAGAAATTTTTCCAGGAAGAAGAGTAGCATTTTATTCATGCGTAATTTTTTCAGCTTACAGCGGTTTTTAATTACTTCGACTGGTATGCGCTGTGGAATCTTTTTCTCCCACTGATTATGAACTGCACCTCGCGGCAGAAAACCTATCACCAATCAGATATAAATAAATAAATTATTAGCACACGCAACGATGTGAGCTAACTTAAGATTAATAGATAAATCATTGGACTGCATCATACATCGACATTCATACATCGTCTCATACATACCCTTCTATTATTCTGACTCTTGACATGGCCCATAATAATTATGCGTGGCATATTTTCATTAGTTTAACTCGGTCCCACCTAAGACAAAATCCTGCATACGCCACTGATCTTTCTGCACTGTTTATACTTAATAGGTATGTAACTACTTTTGTGCCCTCTAGGTTTAACTATGTATTTACAAAGACCATGATGGATCACTATGCATTTTAATAAATTGTTATTTCTTATATCTTCAGCAGTGCAATGTGTAGCTCTCATTAAACGGGTTTTTGTTTGTTTTGTTGTGAATGTTTGCATTGCTACCAGTATAACAAAGGAAAGTGGTGAGATATATGAAAAATTATAAAAAATTATAAAAATTATAAAAAATTATAAAATTTTAAATTATACAAAATTACACGACATTAATGTTATGTCATGTGACAGCGACTTTATCGAAACTCGCTAATTAATAATTTATGAACCCGCGAAGGAAAGACTTCAAAAACCCACAGAACAAGAAAATAAATTTGCCAGCCTCGCTTTGGTTAACCTGTTTACATAACAAATTCCAATTTTTTTGGTATTTTATTTAGTTATTTTTTTTTCATTTTTTATCTCGTGTACATCTATTCTAAAAATACTAAAATAATATTCTATTACCTACGTCGTAATATTTGAACTTCACAACATTGAGGCAACCCACGAAAAACTGCAAGACCTTTAACATTTAAAGGGAGTTTAAATAAATACTGTTTTGTGTTCCTGATAAATATGTCTTAGGAAGCCTAAAATCGAATTTTTTCGTAGGATAGCCATGAACAGTACAATTAATACCTACTAAAACTTCAAAACATCTGGTACTTAATATTTAATTTTTTAACATATAAATAAATACTAGGGTATTATAGACTAAACGTTGCCACACACTTACAATATTGAGCTGGGAGTTGGCGTTGCATTGTTTTTATTCTTGTATATCTGCTACAGGACATCATAGACCACATGCCTCTGTTGTGCTTTGACATTTATGTTGTAGACAGAAAATAAGTGTAACGGTGTAATATGTAATGTAGGAACATTCCAATGTTTACATGTAATATTGAGATCTACAGGATCAATTATAGGGTAAAAATACGGTAGAGCAAAGATCTCAATCTCATGATTGTGGGGTTAATTCTCTGTCAAGTATGGAGGAAAATCAGAAATAATAAGAGTAAATATTTAATAGAAATTATATTGAAACCATCAAAAGTTACAACAAAGGAGTACAAATAATAACCATGTAACAATAGGAATAAAAGTAGGCACATACCAGATGGACTCCTGAACCAAACTAAACTAACTTTACGTGGTCGAGAAACGAAGGAATAACAACGGGTGGCGAACGAAAACTTGTCTCTTGTCACTTGTCAACGCGCGCCTGTAGGAGCATCAAGTCCGCAGCACGTGGCAAGCAACCAGACTCGTCTTAAGAAGCCAGGACATCCTTCTCTTAGTGGAAACGGGAGGACGCAACTCCTTCAACGTGCGCCTGCAGGATCATCAAGTCTGCAGCACGTGGCAACCAACCAGACTCGTCTTACGGACTTCGGGAACAGCAATCCGTTCCTTCGCGACGCGGGGACACTCAGCCATCAACTTCTAGCCACAGCTAGGACCAATCCATTTGCGGTTTCACAACCGAAACACGAGTACTACAAAAATGACCACCGGCCAACACTGGATAAAAAGCGGGATTCCATAATCACCACTAAAATAATAATCAACACGAACTATTCGTGAAAGGTAAAACACCCCGCGCCCTTTTTAAAAGAAAAGCATGACTTCTATTCACATGATTATCTCAGATTAAAACACCTTAAATGGCGAGTGACAAGATCCGCGAGCAGCTGGCCAAAAACAGATCTGGAGAGGAAGTGCTCAAAAACAAAACTGTGCTTCCTTCCTCAAAAAATATTGCCAAACTTAAAAAAAAACACCATAGACAAAATAACCCCAATTAGGCAAGAACTACACTTGTCACAAAATATTTATGTGACAATTCCCCCCTTCCCACGAAAATGTTTGCCCTCAAACATGAACAACTAAGACCACTAACAAACTAAACTATGAGTCCATCAGGTATCTAGAAAAATGAAAACAAAAAAATCATAATTAGTAGTTAAAATAACAACTTAGAATAAAGTTTCTTAAAACTAAATTTCTTAAAAATAAATTTCTTAAATATAAGTTTCTTAATAATAAAGAACAAACAAGAGAAGAAAAAAAATTGGTATGATCACTTTTCCTTGCACATGAAATAAAGTCCAATTAGGCTTCACTTTAGGGTGGTTAAACAGCCCTCACTTACACTGAATTTACGCTATAATTAAATAGCAAAATGAGAAACCTATCTAACTAAGTCCATCCGGTTTAACAGTCTTATGACAAAAATATTATGACAACATTCTTATGACAAAACTTAAAATTAAACAATACTTAAAATTAAACAAGCATAGATAGTGAAAATATCTTTATAGATATATATTTTTTACAATTCAGAACAATGGAGTTCAATATTGGCAAAATTAGTACACAAGAAAATACTTTTCTTTGTTATAAGTAATATAGAATCAGTTTACAAACTGTCTATCAGACGTGACCAGAGTAGGGGTTTGTATTGGATTATTTATCCGTCATTTTTGAACCAGGATTTAGAGTTTCAAAAAAAATACCTATATGTAACAGAGTCGTCAAACAAGAATAATATTTAAATTTTCCATTTTTCGAAAATCAAAACAGGTCAGGATTTAAAAACAATAAATACCTGCCAATCAAGGTGGACAGAATAGGATTTACATAACACAATACCTATCTATTTATCAATCAGTTAATGACAAAAGTCAATTGGTACTCAAAAGCAAAACAGAAACTAGTAAGTTAAGCTCATACCTTAGGATATACAAAAATCCATATAACAACCTGCAGCAAACACTCAACAGAGTGACATTGTTTGTAAAAAAATGAGACCAAGGCAATACCCAAGCTGGCATTCCTTAAAAAACACTCCAAGTGTAGACAAAACGTCAGCATTTCTTGTACAAACAAAACAAAATTGTGTGATCAACTATGGCTTTCAGTGAGTTGACACTATTCGAGGGGTGATCAATCCAAAATTTAATGAATGACACTAGTAATACTTAATTTATAGTCTAATACTGGTATTAACAGTAAGACACTGATGTTTATCACATTTAGACTTAGAAACTACACAGATACACACTTTCCTGTATTAGAGGCAAAGTGATAATTCCAAAGGAATTAATTACTAGTTAAGCACGCCAAAGCAGTACTTACTTTGTTAGAGACAAAACAACTTTCTTATGAACTAAGACTTAAATAAAGAACTTTTAGGAAAGCTATACCATACTTAAACTTATGAAATACAAACTATCAATAATAGAACTAACAGAACTTTTGTGCATCAGAAAGTAGCTCAAGTTTCTGACACACAAAATTCCAAGATATACATTCTCAAGTTCCCTGGAGGTTCCATGGGCCAATAAAAAGGGCCTCCAGTGGACTAAAGAAATAAGGGCATAAACTTAAAATAATAGCATTACAACATAATCTGTTATACAGACGGAACAAAGTAATAAATCAATGTGTATTATTACCAATATAATCAAACATTTGATAATACCAAAATCTCGAAGCTAGTGTATGTTATTAATAACAAGAAAAGCAAAGTAACGAAGGAAAGAAAGACTTAACTAACAAAATTTGGGCGCCAGTGACCACAAGGGTCACGTTCCAGTTTATCGAGGGTAAATAAACGGTTTATCGTCAATAAACTAGATTTTAGTGTCCGTACTGAGCACAAGACTTGGAGGTACCAAACTCCAAATCATGAGAACAGAACATCCACAAAAAGAAACAAATGCCATAATGTGAAGGGTTGGTAGGCCTACACACTACAACATTGGCTTCCTTAAAGAAAAAAAAAAACAAAACTAATCTACCCGAACAATATCTTTTACGTGAAAATTACCTACAATTTTACCTTGCATATCTGCCAAGGTGTATACTAAATCCGAGACTCTATTTTTTATAACATTACGCACGAATCTTGGTGCCAACTTATGGGAAAAGTAATCCGGACCACTGGATTGAACAAAATTCTTCCTCCAAACGACATCACCTATATCATAAACCACGGATTTACGGCGTAAATTATAATGTTGGGCATTCTTTTTAAAGGCCTGTACTAATGCATTTGAAACTTGTTCATAAATAGGAACTAAGTCTTCCAACTTCTTTGCAAATTCGGCTCTAGACTGATCTAAAGGTATGTCCGTGAGACTAGAAGAAACATTAAATTTATGTAAATTACCGTCAATAATTTGTTCCCTGCCGTGCATGAGGAAAAAAGGCGAGAAACCTGTTGCAAAGTTAACAGAATTATTCAAGGCTGACTGTATCTGAGGCAGAAATCTAAACCAATTACGATGGTCAGACTCGGTCAAGATAGACAAAGCAGTCCCGATAGTTTGGTTATACCGCTCGACTACATTGTTTTGCGGGGTGTAATATGGGTTATAAAAAGGCATAGGTACATTATAATCGGCAAACAATTGTTTAAACTCTTTTGAAATAAATTGTTTACCATTATCACACACAAAGGTTTGAGGAACACCGTGAATCAGAAAAATGAATTTTTCAACATTTTTTACAATGCTTTTAGCAGTAGCATTTCTTAGCGGAAAAATCCAAGTGTATTTCGAAAAGACGTCAACAACCGATAAAATGTACATAAATCCCGCGTAACTACGAGGAAGAGGACCAACAAGGTCAATAGACGACATTTGCATCGGTCTGTTGACTATTTTAGGATTTGTAGAAATACCCGCCGGAGCAGATGTATTTATTTTATGTGCTTTGCACGTTTTACACTTATTAACAAACTTTTTGACATCATTATACAAACCCGGCCAAAAATAACGTAGTTGGACTTTCTTATATGTTCTGAATACACCTGGGTGGCAAGAGCTAATAGACTCGTGTTCTTTACTTAAAATTGCATTACGGTCCTCAAAAGGCACAACCAGCTTCCAGGCTGTATCCTCTTGCAAACCGAAACGAGATTTAGAATGTCGAAATAAACAATTATCTTTAATTTGGAAATTATTGAATCGTTGTGGATTATTCATACAATTGGAAAACAAATTATTATACCAACTATCAGAAATTGTAGGCGTAGAATCTAAGGCAGCAACAGTAAAATCATCTTTACGAGAAAGAACATCTGAAACAGTATTCAATTTACCTTTTCTGTGCACCACATCAAAAGAATACTGAGAAAGACGCGTAGACCATCGAGCTAGTCTACCAGTTGGATTGGACAACGAAACCAACCACTGCAAACTGGAGTGATCCGTTACCACTGTGAAATGAACACCTTCTACGTAAGGCCTGAAATGATTCACCGAATCTAACACCGCAAGGAGTTCGCGCTCCGTAACGCCGTAGTTTCTCTCGTGAACATTTAAACACCTAGAGAAAAAAGAAACAGGATGTTCTTCACCGTCGACCACCTGGGTAAGCACGCCGCCGATTCCAACGTTGCTCGCGTCGCAATGTATAGTAAAGGGCAAAGAAAAATCTGGACAGCTAATAACGGGAGCAGAAGTGAGAGCTTTCTTTAATTCCTTAAACGCGTTTTCTGCTTCTGGAGACCATGAAAAATTACTTATTCCCATTCTAGAACCAGTGAGTTTTGTCAACGGGGCCGCAATAGTAGAGAAATCTTTAATAAAACGCCTGTAATAACCGCAAAGACCTATAAAAGCTTTAATTTGCTTAGAATTGTTATGGGTAGTGTAATTTCGAATACATTCTAATTTAACGGGGTCTGTACGAAGACCTTTCGCGTCTACGATATAACCTAGATACTTCAACTCTTCTTTACAAAACTCACATTTTTGAGGTTAACTGTTAGGCCCGCATCTCTTAAACGTTCATAAATTTTATTCAAAATCTTCAAATGTGATTCAAAATCCTCTGAAATAATAATCAAATCATCGAGATAGCAAAATACGTTCTCGTCGAACTCAGGACCAAAAAGGGCATCCACAAGACGCTGCAATTCGCTGGGAGCATTCTTACGACCAAATGGCATCCTCACAAATTCAAATAAACCGTGGCCTGGTACAACGAAAGCCGTTTTAGGACAGGATTCTTTATCCAAGGGAATCTGCCAAAACGATTTGGACAAATCTATTGATGAAATAAAACGAGCACCCCTAAGTTTATCTAAAATACGTGAAATATACGGGATAGGATAGGATTCAGCCAGAGTAACGCTATTCAAGCGCCTCGAATCCAAACAAAATCTAACAGAACCATCCTTCTTAGGGACAATCAAAACTGGGTTTGACCAAGCCGAACGAGAACGGCGGACAACACCTAAATCCAACATTTCTTTTAATTGAGCTTCTAATTGCTTCTGACGAGTTTGAGACAATGGATAATAACGCTGCTTAATAGGATCCCCTGTTGTATTTATTTTATGACGTACCTACCAAATGGGTTTTACCTAAACCTCGTTCTTCGAAAGAAATTGACTTAAACTTAAATATAACCGAATTTAACTTAAGATTGTCTTAAGGGGACAGCAAGGAAGCTGATGTTAATTTGCGAACCTCACTGACAACATTCCCAAAATCAACATTGCTGTCAACTTTTGGAAACAACTGAGGGGCCACGTCGAATTGCTTCCAAAAGTCAACTCCCAAAACAATTGAAGAGGACAGAGACGGAATTATGAAAAACTTAATATATTTTTTAATATTATTATAAAATACTAGTACTCGCATGGTACCAATTATATCCTGACGTTTGCCATCCGCGGTGGTAACGTAGGAATCTAACTTATCTAACTTAAATCCTAAACTTATGAAAAAATTATAAACAGAACCCCCGAAACAACTGACAGATGCTCCACTGTCCAAAAGTCCCGAAAAAACCAAATTCTTAATTCTAAAATTAACATGTGGTCTAACATCTTGTCCACAATCAGATAACGGCAAACATGCGTCCATGTTGCGCGTGGAAAACTTAAACTTAGATTTATTACTAGAAACTGCCGACGACCTTTTATCACCCTTGTGCACAGAACGCAAAAGATCGCTGGCTAGTTTTTTGAATTATACTTATTTGCGTCATTATGCTTAAAAGAATCCCTTTTCCATTTTTGACAAAATTGTTTCGTATGTCCCTGTTCTTTACAATAGAAACAATTAAAAGTTTTCTTACTATTAGAAGAAGAATTTGAAGAAGACGCGCGTGGAGAAAAGGAAGCCTGATTATACTTAACACGTGGAGAAAACGACCCTTGAGCTTGAGGCGGATACGACGGTTGAGAAGAAGGAACCCGATTAGAATACGACGTTTTAGGAAACGAAACTCGCGGAGAAGAATTAAAGTGTGGAGCGGGTTTTTCTACCGAAAGTTTATCAAATTTACTGCACACACTTACTAGGGCTGAAAGACTCTTATCCGAGAAATAGGCAACGGCCAAGGCGTATTTAGGTAGGAGACTGTCACAGACTAAGTCCACCAATTGTTCTTCCGAGAGCGGAACATCCAACCTTAAGTTTGCTAATTGAACATTTTCAACATATTCCACCACAGCTTGATTAAACTTTTGCTTCATAGCAAACAAGGCTTTTAAAGCTTCCGTTTGGTTGGTACAAACGTCAAAACGGGAAATGAGGAGCTTTTTCAAAGTAGACCAAGACAAAGAGTCATCGAAAATAGTCCTAAACCAAGAAAGAGCTCTTCCCTCTAAGAGGTCAGAGAAAGCGGTAACAACCGAGGACAACTCCACCTTCCGGCTTCTAGATAGTTCTTCAACTCGTAAAATGAAATCTCTAACATCCGAAGACCCAGAAAATTTTAAACCCCAAGAATAGACAGAATAAGAAGTTGAAGGAATAGCCGACTGATAATAATTATTAATTATAGTTTTAGTATTTTCTGAACAAACTGTATTATCATCCCCCACATTCATATTAGAACCACCCCCATCTTTCAAACTTTTATTAAAGGAGCGAGCCTGTTCGCGCATACTGGATAGAGTAGTTTCCGGAACGATGTTACGATCCGATAACAATGTAATCATTTCTTCCTTCGTCACCCCATTTATCTGAAATCGCCATCTTTGTTTAACTGGGGAAAATGATAATTAGAAATTAAATAATTATTCTTCAATAAGAATAATAACTTAAATGTAATAATGAAATATAAATAATAATTTATTTATAACAGATCAATTACCAAACACCCTATACAATATATTTTGTAGCAAATAATAATGAAAAGTTTCCCTTAATTTGTATTCAATCCCTTTTTAAAATATAAATATATTATTGGTATTTCGTTTAAATAAAGATGCTTAATCATGTTGTTATTAATTAGTATGACCAGTAGGAATACAAGGTTTGACGTTTAACCCTCAAATTTTGACAACCAAAGTTGTTCATAGATCAACAAATATAGACATAGACAATCGATATTATAATTTAAAGAAAAATAATAATATTTTCGAAGGAAGCAAATACTTTGGGGTGTGACATATTGAATAAAAAAACATACACTTAGTAAGACACCACTTTATTTTTGAATCAATAACGATAGCCAACCGGGTTTCGCTTGTCCCAAGCTTCATCAGGGCTAAATATCAACTAAAGCTAATTAGATACAGGCACATATAAATATAGGTAAATGAAAACAATGAGTGAAAGAGATACAAAACAGATAGAAAGAGATGCAAATAGAAAAGGTGGAGACAAATTATTAAGGATGATGAGGAGGGAGGGGGGGGGAAGGAAATAACAGTTTCAGCGGCGGAATAAATTTAATATGGGACTATCAGATAAATTAATTTGGTTATTTATTATATTTAAATTATTATTAACTGCTTTTTTTATTTCAAGGGCTTCTAAGTTGTTTAATCTAATTCCAGATCCATTTTTATGCAATATTTTAGTTCCAGAGATTTTATCGAATGAATGATTAGATTCTATTAAATGATTCGCAAATTCTGAAAAGGCATTATTGTTTAAACATCGTATATGTTCTTTTACTCTTAAGTTGACATTCCGGGCCGTTTTTCCGATATAAAAAGCAGAACAATCATTACAATTAAGTTTATATATGCCCGAGTGGCTTAGTTTATCGTCTTTATCTTTAGTATTAATTAAATATTTTCCTAAATTATTATTAGTGTAAAAAGCGGCTTTTATTTCAGATGGGAATTTTTTAACGCTTAAAGAAGAAAAGTTATTTGTATACAGAACTCTACGCCATTGGAATGTTTGATTTATGTTTATATTATTAGGGTTATAAGATTTGTTAAATAGAAATTTATTTGATGCTATTTGTTTCAATTTTTTATTAAGAATATTGTCTATTATTTTTGTATCATACCCGTTATTTAAAGCGATTTGTTTAATGATGGATAATTCGTTGTAAAAATTATTATTATTCAATGGTACGGTAACCAATCTATGAATCATGGAGTGAAATGCTGAATGTTTGTGGGATATAGGATGGTTGGATGAATTGTGAATTGTAATATCAGTATACGTGGGCTTACGATAGATATTAAATTGAAATTTATTGTTAATTATACTTAAAGTTAGGTCTAGAAAATTCAAAGTTAAGTTTGTACGTATTTCTACAGTGAATTGAATTTGTTTGTGAAAGGAGTTTAATATTTTAAGAAAAGAGTTTAATTGTCTTTCAGTGCCTGTCCAAATGCAAAAAACATCGTCAACATATCTTCTCCATAATAAAATATTCTTTAAGAGAGGTGAATTTGAAGCAAAAATATTGTTTTCTAGGTTATTCATAAAGATGTCAGCGATAAGGGGGCTTGTAGGAGCGCCAATTGCTAGTCCCTCTCTCTGCTGGTAAAATGACAAAGGCAACACTGTCATCATATTAAACAAAAGTGATTATAACACAAAAATTGAAGATTTCATCAAAAATGATGTGTTTAGTGTCTTACCATCTGACCCTACATCTAAATATTTAGATAGTATAAAATGTGCTATAAAAAATTCTAAAAACTCTATTTTTCAGGATGATTCTTATAACCAAACAAAGTTCTTAACAAAAAACCCCAAAGCACCAAAACTTTATGGATTTCTAAAAATCCATAAAAGTAATTGCCCCATTCGCCCTGTAGTGTCCTGTTGTAATTCCCCCAATTTTAAATTATCTTCATTTATAACAAAAGTATTTAACGATGCCAATGTGTTTTTCCCAAAATATACTATCAAAAACTCATTAGCATTAATCGATGAACTAAAGGACCTGGTTCTTCCCAGTAATTGCAAATTAATATCTTTCGATGTAGTCAACTTATTCCCCAATGTACCTGTCACTGAAAGCAAAACCCTAATTTCTAATTTACTGAATAATTCTCACTTGTCTAAAGATTTAGCTAATGATTTATCTCGTCTTTTTAATATTTGTTTGAATCAAAATTACTTCCAATACAATAATGTTATTTACCAGCAGAGAGAGGGACTAGCAATTGGCGCTCCTACAAGCCCCCTTATCGCTGACATCTTTATGAATAACCTAGAAAACAATATTTTTGCTTCAAATTCACCTCTCTTAAAGAATATTTTATTATGGAGAAGATATGTTGACGATGTTTTTTGCATTTGGACAGGCACTGAAAGACAATTAAACTCTTTTCTTAAAATATTAAACTCCTTTCACAAACAAATTCAATTCACTGTAGAAATAGGTACAAACTTAACTTTGAATTTTCTAGACCTAACTTTAAGTATAATTAACAATAAATTTGAATTTAATATCTATCGTAAGCCCACGTATACTGATATTACAATTCACAATTCATCCAACCATCCTATATCCCACAAACATTCAGCATTTCACTCCATGATTCATAGATTGGTTACCGTACCATTGAATAATAATAATTTTTACAACGAATTATCCATCATTAAACAAATCGCTTTAAATAACGGGTATGATACAAAAATAATAGACAATATTCTTAATAAAAAATTGAAACAAATAGCATCAAATAAATTTCTATTTAACAAATCTTATAACCCTAATAATATAAACATAAATCAAACATTCCAATGGCGTAGAGTTCTGTATACAAATAACTTTTCTTCTTTAAGCGTTAAAAAATTCCCATCTGAAATAAAAGCCGCTTTTTACACTAATAATAATTTAGGAAAATATTTAATTAATACTAAAGATAAAGACGATAAACTAAGCCACTCGGGCATATATAAACTTAATTGTAATGATTGTTCTGCTTTTTATATCGGAAAAACGGCCCGGAATGTCAACTTAAGAGTAAAAGAACATATACGATGTTTAAACAATAATGCCTTTTCAGAATTTGCGAATCATTTAATAGAATCTAATCATTCATTCGATAAAATCTCTGGAACTAAAATATTGCATAAAAATGGATCTGGAATTAGATTAAACAACTTAGAAGCCCTTGAAATAAAAAAAAGCAGTTAATAATAATTTAAATATAATAAATAACCAAATTAATTTATCTGATAGTCCCATATTAAATTTATTCCGCCGCTGAAACTGTTATTTCCTTCCCCCCCCCCTCCCTCCTCATCATCCTTAATAATTTGTCTCCACCTTTTCTATTTGCATCTCTTTCTATCTGTTTTGTATCTCTTTCACTCATTGTTTTCATTTACCTATATTTATATGTGCCTGTATCTAATTAGCTTTAGTTGATATTTAGCCCTGATGAAGCTTGGGACAAGCGAAACCCGGTTGGCTATCGTTATTGATTCAAAAATAAAGTGGTGTCTTACTAAGTGTATGTTTTTTCATTCAAAAATAATAATTTATTTACTCAAACTTTCGAAAACTTCTAATTTCAACAGTAATAAATTGTCTACTAGCAGTTAAAAACCCGCTCCGCGGGTTTTTTTCTGCTAGGCCCTGCGGGCGGCACTTAGTTGGGCTTCGCCCAGTTTAAGTGATACTAACAACAGTTACATTTAATAGGTAGATATTAGGTCATTCACAGAGAGATGGTGAGTATATATTGTTAAAAAACGGAACAGGAAGGCGTTTAGGCATAATAATAATGACAGTTGTTCAGGTAAAACTTTACCTTTCCCGAATAATTGCCTAAATGGCTAAAGGTAAATTAATATAGGTAAATATTCGGAATCGCTGGTCACGGAAAATAGGAAATATTTTTAAATAATACCTTCTGATTTACCTTAATTACTATAAAAGGAATCGAACAGCATTTGGGAAAATTTTAATTTTAGCTTTTTAATTTTTAATTACGTAAAATGAAAATTCGCTTTCGCTGTATGGGATGACAGCCTGAATAATTTCTGTTGATAACATTTTCTTTTGTCGGTATTCCTGAAATGAGCGGCTAGAGACAATTGAAAAACGTAAATTAAAAAAATATAATTTAATACAATATTCCGGCAAAATAGTGCCTACTTAGCACAAATGATTTATTTAACTATTATTTTATTTAACCTCACCTATAATAACCTAACCTAACCTATAATAATCCAGCCTAACCTATAATAATCCAACCTAACCTATGTCCTAACCTAACCTAAAATAATCCAACCTAACCTATAATAATCTAACCTTACCTAAGCTTACCTCACCTATAATAATCCAACCTAACCTAACCTATATCCTAACCTAACCTATAATAATCCAATCTAGCCTAACCTAACCTAACCGAACCAATCCTAACCTAACCTATCCTAACCTAACCTAACCTATACAAATCCAACCTAACCTATAATAACCCAACCTAACCTAACCCATAATAACCCAAACTAACGTTACATAACCTAACATAACCTGACTTATCCTAACCCATAATAATCCAACTTAATCTAACCTTACCTATAAACTAACTTGAACTATACTAATCCAACCTAATCTAACCTAATCTAGCATAACCCAACCTAACCTATCCTAACCTATAATAACTTTTTTTTTAATATTTCCTTACTTGTAAAAGAAACCAAAATACCAAAATAATATTTGCATAGAGTAAATTATGGTAAAAATTCTAGACACTCATATCAGGAATACCAAAAAAAGAAAATGTCTTCAATAGAAATTATTCCGGCTGTCATCCAATACAACGAAAGCAAATTTTAATTTTACGTGAATAATCACGTAAAACAAATAAAATATAATTAATTCATTAATTAATAATTAATAATTAATTAATTAATTAATAATTAATAATTAATTAATTCACGTAATTAAAATGCTAAAATTCAAAAATTACCGAATGCATTCAGATTCCTTCTATATTAATTAAGGTAAATCCGAAGGTTTTACTTAAAAATATTTCGTATTATCTTTGTCCAGCGTTTCCGAATAATACCTTAATATATATTATATAAATATTTATACCTGGCAAAATGATTGTTTTATTATACATATAAGTACATGTCAGATTAGAGATTTGTTGGCTAATTTTACAATCAACGAAGCGTTTCTATCTTCCGATTGTCTTTCATGTTATTTTATTGGGTTGGCAGTGCCTATACTTTCGCGTATATCATATCGGTGTTCTGTCAAAATAATGCGAAATTATTATTTACGTAAATAATATTAAATATCAATATTTTTCAAAATCGTACATGCAAAGAGTTGTTGTTTATTGTCATTAAGTTGAATCAAATGTTTGTTTTAGAAACGATGCCATTGCAAAGTTTAAATAAACTTCCAGAAGAAATCTTTTTATTTTGCATATTTAAATATTCGCGCCAGCCACTTTCGGTTCGTTCTTTCACCGCCAGAGGAGCGCTTTGTCGGCTATCTATTGACACGGTGCGTATCGGCCATGTTGAATGAACGCGTGCTTTTTTCGTCAAACGTCAAACGTAATCACGTAATTGTGGATAATTTTCACTGTAATGTAATTAATCCAATGGATCATGAACTTTCTAAAACATATTTTCTTCGATATTATCCAAAAATTGTATGAGCAGAAACGATATTTTTGAATAAATATCGTATTACATGTGGCGATTCTATTTTAGTATGAAATCGTGTCTTAATCTTTAAAGTCTTATTTAAACACAATTTGAATTTGACCAATCACAGGGCCTACACCGTCCAGACGCTGGAGTATTAATAATATCAGATGCTCAAAAAATGAAAAGATCTATGCAAAACAATAACAATTGAAAATGCAAACAACATAATTATTATAGGTTATGTTTGAGAATACATGAACACAACATTGAATAACATTAATATTAAAGGTTATAATGTTACAATTTAAATATTCTCGAGCAAAACAAACAATAGTAAACATTAGGATAGGTAACTGTAAGTATCCAAATGTTAAAAATATTGCAAAACTTCAAAAAAAACAACATAGACAAAATAACCCCAATTAGGCAAGAACTACACTTGTCACAAAATATTTATGTGACATAAGTTGACATCAAACAATGGAGCGATACGCACCTGAAGAACGCGGAATTATTGTTCCTGGTTATTAGACCAATTTCCGGTCTATTTTTTAATGCTGCGAGATTTTCCTTGCATATGGTGCGTTGTCCTGCATCATAAAGGCGAAAAATTAAGCGTTTGGCTGAGCATCTCGTGCAAACCTTCCAATAAACATTTCATGAAAACAGTGCTCTAATTTTTTTTAAATTTCTAACAAAATGGTAGTTAATTCACATAATGATATTACTTTTGCCCCAACTGCGTTAAAAAAACAGACCAGAAATTGGTCAAATGGCAGTAACAATATTTCCGCGTTCTTCAGGTGTGTATCGCTCCATTGCTTATTGTCAACTACTTCTCTATCTCGCTACCACATTAATGGCGTCAAATGTCATTGTGCTCTGACATGACTGACTGACTGCTCTGGCAAAAATTATCGCACACTCGCATTACGACATTACTTTTGCCCTACCTCGTATAATCGTTAACATTATTTTTTCTTTATTCGATATTTAGTAGTTTATTACTATTTTTGGATTTTTCGTCTACCATAATTATTTCGATAAAGAACCGACAATGTTGTTTTGGGACGAACGGTTTTGTGCGACTGCTTGGCCCACGGCCTCCGTGGATCCAGCTGACGTGTGCGAAATTTAAACTATACAGTTTAGCAAAGCTACTGAGCCATCAGAGTTATGCAGTAAATAATATTTTTTTAAATTATTAAACCGTTTCCTTAGCGGATTTTATATTACCTGGGACCTTTCCAGAGCACTCATCTAGTCCATTATTAATTAAACCGATTTAGCTTTATATTTTTTTGAAAATACATAAGCTTTAACGATTTTCAGGTGATATAGGCAAAAAGTTTTGTGTCTACATGAGGAAAATTATAATAGGTAATGATGTTTTTCCGATGAAGTTATGAAATAATGAAAAGTTTAGAACTAATAAAAGTTGATTTGAATTAATCAGTATTTTTCTTTCTTTATTTATTCAATTCGAAATTATAATTTTATATTTTATTTGATTTTACGCCCAGCTGGGCGATTACGTATTAAGTACATTGTTGAAATACTAAATAAATAATAATAATAATAAATCTAAAAAACCAAATAAAATTTAGTGGACTGTAAATAATAACTCATCCCATACACACAAGCAATTGCTTATTATAGGGGAACATTAAAAAAATAATTAATGAGTATACAAAAATAAATAAATTAGGAAATTGACAAACTACCCAGTTAAGACTCGAAAACAATTATCCACTAACCGGGAATTGTAATTAGTTGATTAAGATTGTTATGTATTATTTTATTATATTGTATCTTCTATTATTAAAAAAAAGTATTTTCAGTATACCCATAACATTTTTAAAGTTAGTACTTACACATAGTTCGTCGGCAAGAGCCCCACTGTTGAATTTGGCAGCCATCTCTGATCTGGAGCCTCAAAATACCTGAAAATACCCTTGACTCTGAGCGGACTTGAAACGGACGGTTGGCCAGCTTGATTTATTCCCAATGCTGTCCTTGTTCTACCGGTATTTCAATGGTAGATTCTCCGAGGAACTAGCGTCATTGATCCCTTTGTCATCGGTGCACAGAGGGGAAAGTTGGCGCGCCCAACTTTTGTACTAGGTGAACATTTTTTGTCACATGAGAACGGGTGTGGATTGCTTTGCCGACTACTGTATTTCCTCTATTAAAACATGAGTCTATTCAATACACGGTTTTACCCATTCCTTTCCTCAAAAGACCCTTCACACATCATCCCCAAAGATGACATAGGCCCCTGAGAGAAATTATATTACACAGAGCCTGCTGGGTAGAGATAAAAAAGCATATATGATTTGAGTGAGTTACAAATAGTGTCTAAGCACCGATGGATACATAAAATAAGAAGATATACGGGGAATTAAGGGACGTACAGTTAATTTAACCAGTCAGTGAAAGTGTTGATTATGAAATTTTAATTTCCGGTAACATTTTTGATGTTTTTTTTAACTAAAAATATTGAAAATCAGTTTGATTTAAGGGATTGGGAGGTTATTCGGCTGAGTGGCCAGTAAAGACACGTGGAATATTAAAAATGAAAATTTAAAAAAAAATGACTAGCTTTTTGCCCGTTGCTATGCTTACACTTAAATCAAATTCAATAATAAAGTATATATTTTTCTGATATTTTAGTTTTTATTATTAATTTTGACAACTGTTTACTTTGCTAAATTATTTAAGTTTGATATGCAATAAATATTTAAAAATAAACTGGTTGTTTCAGAGCATCGATCTAGTTAAAAATGATTGTTTTTGAAAAAAAAATATAAAAAAAAATAATATCAAAAACGTCACCTGAGCCCAAAAATTTTTATTGTCATTTTTTACTTCAAATAATGTCAGGAATCACTGACTGGTTAAAGCAAGACAAGTACGTCCCTTAAAGCCCTGAATATAAAGTATTACAAAAATAAACCACTTCGATAAAAAACATTACAAAAAAAGTTTTTTTCCAAAGCCACAGACAAAATTCTTATAAATAAAAACTAACTTATGCAATATTCTTATTATTAAGTAATGATTAGATTATTAAATTACAAGAATAGAACAAAAAACTTTCTTACCCCAAAATATTAAATTCTATAAGAGTGCTTCCATTTTTCAAATGAAAACTTCTGAGAAAAGGTTTTCCCACAAAACTAACGACAATTAAATAAGGGACGAGAAGATCCGGAACCGATTTCTACATTTCTATGCAAAAACACGATTTCAATTAAATGTTCTTAAACAAAACACTCTGTTTAAAACATCAACGCCTAAAAGTATTTCAGATAAAATTAAAGTAGGTTTTTCTATTTACCGGCAGTTTTAATAGAAAAAAAAACATTTAAAAATTCAAAACAGTGGCCCCCAACTGAAAACTCGAACGGGCCGCAAACTCAATCATTAATATCTTCGGACAAACCACGGTAAGAAATATATACATTTTTTCTTGTCAACAGGTAATTGGGTCAAAATTTAGGATTTTTTTTTGAGACCAGTGATGGACAAAATAAAACATTTTGCGTGCGGCTAGTTTGAGGCCACTGATTTAGAAGACAGGGAGCGATTTATAAAGCCTTTTATTTAATTTTCTATCACGTTTCATTTCCGAACTGGGCGAGCAAACGTACATACCTAAATACACGTACCTAGATCCCGTAGACGTAGTTCGTAGTAGGTAAATATTATACTAGTAGCATGAAGATTTCTATCTACCTTCTAAAATAAATGAAAAACGAATAAAGTGCTTTGGAATTATCAAACAGGTCGTCGTCGTTAGTTGGCAGACAAAATTTATACGAAAAATGAGAAATAATTCTTAGCCAGAAAACACAGTTTATTTAATGTTAATTTTGTACTTATTAGTCCCACTCTGGAAGTCCTGAAGAAAATAATTTCCCTCAGGGCCTGTTTCATCTTTCAGGATGTGTGGACGGTATTTGAAGGTTGGGTAGGAATCAAGGGATCTTTTCCCCCCATAATTTCTGGCTTTCACCCTTCAAGGGTGTTCTTGGCCATCATTTAAAATTATGGAGAAATGAAAAGTGTATTTAAATATTAATTTTATTTAAATTTATGAAGGAATGGAACAATGTCCGATCCTCATTCGAATAAGTGAATAAATTAATTTTTTGGAAAAATGGTGGAATTACTTTATTTTACTGAAACCACGGTTTTGATGGGATAGTCCCTTGTATTGAGGTATAGCAGGATCCCTTGGATTGACTAGCAATGTGCCAATACTCTGCCCAAACATTGCGGGATGATGGAAAAAATGTCATATAGGAGAATTTGGTTTACGAGGGTAACAACAGGGTTGGACGCTCCTTGTTTTGCCAAGGCATCCGCAATATCATTAATGATGATACCAACATGTCCAGGAATCTAAATCAGAGTTATAGTTTTTCCAGAGCTTTGAATGGAAGCTATCATTACTCGAATAAGGCATACAAAGTGTTCATCAGGATGAAGAAGAGGACTGGATTTAAGTTTTTGGAGGGAACTGGGAAAGCCAGAGAAAACGAGGGAATGTTCAAAATTATTTTTGATTATATATTTGGGAGATTCTATTATGGCAATGCACTCGGTTGAAAATATTGAATAATATTTGAAATTGAAAAAATATACTGTCATTAGAATTACTGTGGTAAACGTTAATACCTATACCACCATCTATATACTATAGATCCATCGGTAAATAAAAGAGAAGAGTTGGGCCATTTAGATGAAATAATATCATTGAACATATTGTTGACAGTACGGGCCGGGAGATTGGAGTGACTTTTAAGGATTCCGATCCCTTCTAAAATTGTTGGGTATAGGGTGACGTGACTATATTTTAATTTGTATAAGGGAAGTAGATCATTTTGGATGATTTGAAGCTCTGAGAGAGACTTAAATTTTTTACAGATGGCAGGAAGAGGTTTAGTTGAAACTCTGATTGTACATGAATGGGTTGAGTCAATGAACAACGAGACTCTGGGGATCATAAACTGAACCATTTGAATACTCAACCCGCAAGTGACGTCTTCTACAACATATTGAACAATATTAAAATTATGTACCATCTAAACCGGCTAAAAATTGTAATTATCCACCATGATATACATCATATCTTATACAAATAATTGAAGAAAAAAATAAATATCATAATTTTTTTTTTTAATTTCAAACGTTTTCACTCTTAAGATCTAGAGAAAAACGAATTCCACAACAACTCTACATTAATTATATACATACTGCAAAGTAACATGAATGGTAATCCTAAACTCTTCTGGAATCATTTCAATAACATAAAAAAAACACAATCGTCTCATCCAAGGACCATGCACCTAGATGATAGAAAAGCAGAAAATGGCCAAGACATATGTAACATTTTCGTGGAATATTTCCAATCAGTTTACATAAACGATAATAACCTACCTACATTTAACATACCAGAAAACACAAATAATATAAATATCACCATGGTAAAATTCACACGAGAAATAGTCTTAAAAGAAATAAAAGCTCTTGACATAAACACAAGCGCGGGGTGTGATGACATTCCATCATACTTTATGGCTAATTATGCCGGAACACTCACAAAACCTCACTGCATTATATATAATAAATCAATGAACGAAGGTACGGTACCTGAAATATTGAAAAGAGGCTTTGTGACACTAATCCACAAAAATGGCGAAAAACTAACAATATTCAGTAAATTAATGGAAAAAAAAATTACAAATGTCTAAGTCCACAACTCAATCATATCATAACAACAAAGCAACATGGTTTTACAAAAGTCAGAAATATGGAAAGTAATCTCGTTCTTCTTACTGAATTCATCGTCGATAACATGGACAAATCGCACTCAAGTAGATATCGAATATACATACTTTGCCAAAGCATTTGATAAAATTAACCAAAAAATATTACTAAGAAAACATTGGTCATTAGGTATACGTGGTAATTTATTTCGTTGGGTTACATCTTATATACTTAACAGATCACAGGCAGTAGCAATAAAGGGCTTCGAATCAGATTTCAATGAAATTTCAACAAGGTTCTCATCTCGGATCATTTTTTTCATTTTATATATTAATGATTTGATCAATGTCGTAAAATACTCTGAAATAGATTTATTTGCTGATGATGCTAAGCTATGCAAGCCAATAAAAATTCTAAACGATTGTGTCAATTTACAACATGATTTAAACAATATATCCACCTATTCTCAATAAAATCAAATATATCTAAATGTCATCACATTGTCTTTTCGAGAAATGAATATAAAATATTATTTAATTGTTCTTTAAACAACAACAACGTTGCAACAGTCTCAGATATTCGTGATATTGGAATAAATCTTGATAGTAAACTACAATATAACCTTCATATACATCAAATCACAAATAAAGCTGCTAAAATGTTACGCTTCATCATAAGAAACACAAAACTTTTTAATAGCATCGATATCATTAAGCAACTCTACTTTGTCTACGTACGAAGTCATCTGGAGTGTGCATCAGTTGTTTGGTCTACATTTTACAAAACCCACATAAACAAAATGGAAGCAATTTAAAATAAATTCCTAAAGTATCTTCGTTACAAGTCATTTCTAAGATTTACTAATTATGCAGAGGCAGCTTCATACTTTAAAAATTGATTCACTGAGTGGTGCACTATTCCTGTATAAAGTAGTGAACAATAATATTCAATTCCCAGAGTTGCTAAATAAGATACAATTCAATGTACCTGCGCATTCAACACGCTCTTCTGTCTTGTTCAGGGTGGATCAATGCAAAACGAACTCTAAGAAGAATTCTTGCCTGAACGGACTATGCAATAATTACATTAGCGTATTATCCATGGTGGATATTTTCAGTTCCGAACTTAGCAAATACAAGAGGTCCATAAAAGAATATTTCTCTGATGGTTTGTGAATAATGTCATGTCTCTATAGTTTATATTTCTATTATGATTTGATTTATATCTACAACTTCTCTCCATGGCTATAAATGTATTGATAAATGTTTCGTTTTGTAAATTTTTCTTTTTGTATAATCTTTGGTTTTGTATAATTTTTTTTTAATTCATATTCTGTCACAGTAGAGGTAAAGTCACAAGAAGGAAATCCATAATTGGTTTTATTTTGGCTATATAATACCTATGTAGGTACAAACTGAAATAAATGTAAACTGTTGATTTTCCGAAAAATTAATAAATAACCTGATGACATTTAGAATTTAAACATTTAAGAACAAATTTGTCAGCAAATAGTTGACGCCTTAAATAAAGAGGAGGATCAGAACATTACACTTGAAGGGAATTGATGGGTGACGATTGCATCGCTCCATTTATTATTCGCAAAGATTTAATTTTGAAGCAGTACTAAAAAGTGGACAGGCATAGTCGTGATGGCTTCGAATAAGTGCGTTGCAAAGCAACTTAATGCAAGTAGAGTGAGCTCCCCACCAAACGCCAGATAATGATATTTAAATTTTTTTCGCATCTAGTAACTAAATTATTAATATGGGAAGACCACTTAAGTTTCCTATCAAATGTTACTCCCAAAAATTTCATTTCAGAAGCTTTGGGGATTGGAGAATTTTTAATTAAAATTTGAACAGGGGGGTTTTTATGGCGGTTTGAGAAGGTGACACACTGAGTCTTTTGGATTGAAAATTCAAGACCATTTAACGTGAGCCATGTGCAAAGGGCATTCATTGTTTCATTAAGATATTTGACGGAGAGAGGGATGATTTTGAATGAAAAGAAAAAAAATCATCTGCGAACTCAATAACTTTTACTTGTAGGGGAATATGAAGATGCATATCGTATGTGTATAAAATATATTATACAGTAAGGGAGACAATACATCGCCTTGTGGTAAGCCCTTCCAAATAGGAGAAATATCTGGTAGCTCAATGAAAAATTTTCTATCTAGAAATAGATTAATAATAGATTGGACAAACATGGGGGGAAGGCCAAGGCCTAAAAGTTTTTTTTTCAGGATTGGGATGGAAATATTGTCAAAGGCGCTTACTATATCTATAATGACGCCAAGACAAACTTCCTCTTTGGAAATGGATAAATTAATGTCAGTGCTGATGATGGCAAGGTTATCTCGAGTGGATTTTTTCCCAAATCCAAATTGAGATGGTGAGAGAAGCTGTTTACTCTCGACAAAAAAATATAATTATACCATCTTCCCCTGGATATGAGTCCTTGACTGTTGATAAGCAATTTTTTAGCTCAATTAAGGTGAATGGAGAGTCTAGCCAATGATTAAACGTAGGAGTAGTATAGATGGGCGTTATTTCATCTAAGTTAGGTACAGAAGGGGGGGAAATTTTTGTCCAAGAATTCATCTATCCATTTAGAATGAGACGCTCGAGGAGATGGTGAACTGAAGGAGGATCGAAATTTTCAGATTATAGACACAAATTCCGAAATTGAAGTGTTCGGAGATACTGAACTGCAGAAGTTGTACCACCCGGATCTTTTTTTTGACCTCAATACCCTTTAGGCATTGGAATCGGCGTTTTTGAAAATAAGATAGTTCTCCATAGTCATATTGTAACGATAGGAAAGAGATTTAGATTTCCGAATTCTTACTACTTTGGAACATTCCCAACATTCATCCCACCAGGGAGTTGGAGGGAGTTTTTTGAGAGATTTAGTTTTAGGGGGAGGATTTTATTTATTTATTGCAGTTATGAGCATTGATTTGAAGTTATTATAGTCATCTTTGACGGAAAATATATCGGTGGCGGGTAAATTTAGTAGAAACTTGTCCATATGAGAGTTAAATTCATCCCATTTGGTGTTTTCGTTTTAATCTTTGTCGAAATATGAGACTTGTCTGATTGGAAAGAAGTTTGAAAAGTAATGGTGATCGGGAAATGATCACTGGAGCAAGGGTCGGGGGACACCACCCACGAGGAAAGAGAAGCCAGACGAGTAGTGCATATCGAGAGATCCACTGCACTGGGGTTTGTGCTGTGGCGTGAGATCCTAGTAGGAGATCCGTCATTCAATAGGAAAAGGTTGGATTTATCTAGGAAATCCATCATACTTCGACCATCTCGGTCGGAGAAAGCAGAACCCCAGTTGGGGGAATGGGCATTAAAATCGCCTAATATAAAGAAAGGAGGGCTTAGTTGACTTACGATTTCCAACCAAATTTGTTTATTAAAGTGGACTGTTGGGGGAAGATAGACTGAAATAAAGGATGTGTCCTTTATTTTAGCTGGAACCATTTGGAAGTCAGCATTGGGGGGTTTGATATTATTTATTGGGGAAACTGATATGAATTTTTTAACTAAAAGGGCAGCACCGCCGCCCGTACCTTCCGGGCAATCATCGCGGAGACAGGAATACCCTCCCACATTAAAGTGGGTGGATGGAGTATACCATGTCTCCGAGATAAGGTTTGAATTTAATAGGTTAAGGAGATCAGATTTATTAGAAATAGCACTTCGGATATTTCGCTGAAGTATTCTGATATCCTGGAGAGTCATTTTGAATAAATGATTTTAATGTGGAAATAATAGAAGCAGCGTTGGACGGTAGATTAGTTTGAGAAGAAATTAGGTCAATTAGAAGCATAATAAGAGTTTGGATAAATGATGAATTGTCTTAGGAGAGTTTTTCAGAAAGTTTTAGAGAGTTCATTGAAGATGGATTATAATTGTTTTCATACCCATTTGTGGCATTTGAACGAGATGAACCATCGAGGTTTAAGAGCAGTGAGTTGTGTTGTAGAGATAGGGTTTTTGTATATGAATTTAGTTGAACGAGAAGAAATTGTTGTAGAGGAGGGAAGAGGGTTGGATGAGTAGTTGCTGGATAAAGCTTCAGAAAAAGATTTTTTGATAGGCGGGAATAGTTTAGAAGCCTGCAGAAAAGACACATTCTGAGAGGCCATACAAATTTTAATATTTTTCGGGCGAGATTGTTCTGGGCACGAAGTTTATAAATATCTGAAAATCAGCAGCGAAAAGTGTCTGCTGGTATATCAGGAGGGAGAAGAAACCTCAAAGCACAACACACTACACTTTTTTTGCCAGAAAATAAAAAATAATGGTATAAAATTATTTTTAGATAGAGCAAAACAAAACGACTGATGACAGCCAAATGTTATTGTTGCGAGCCATCTAAAGATTTGTGTGTTCAGGAGTTTCAGGCATATCCCTCCCACTGCGGCACAAGGCGATGGGTCGAGAGACCAGTTGGAGAGGTCAGAGGGTCTCAGCCGGTGGGCAGGCGCATCCTGAATACTCCTCACCCGATGAACCCGGGCACCCCTGCTAAATCACCAAACGTAGCGCACCACTTGGGGTGACCTATGGCAGAGGTGTTGGTTATCCAATGAATGGTTCCCGCCTCCAAAATTGAAACGAATATAAATTGTAACCTACTTTTCTAAACGAAGCAAACGAATTGAAAAAAAAATTGCTAATTTATTAAGAATCACTTCAAATTATTCGTAATCCGGTAAAAAACCGATTTGCACTCCCTTTGAATTGATGGGTTTCCTGATAAACTTTCAGTAAAATACCAATGTATTATCACTCAACATTTCTTAATCTTTTTGCACTTCGTCATTATATATTTTCATGACAAACACCCGTTTTTTTAGCCGGATTACAAATACTTTAAATAGATTATTAATAAATTATCAATACTCATTCTTCTCCGTGTAGTAATTTACATTTGAAACCATAAGATTTGTAAGTAGGTTCTTAAAAAAACTACACTTTTATAACATTTTTTTCAAATTTTGACGTAAGATTCTAAACTAGCAACCCGGAGGACACGAATTCAAATCCCGGGGTTTAATTCAATTTTATTTGATTAATTTGTTATTTCTATACCTGTATAAATAAGTACTTCCCACCTACCTCTATTTTTATACGTTACTATCTCAATGACAATTCTTTTTTCAAACTATCTTAAGGCCGGTAGGTGCCATAATATTCATTATTTACATTTGACAGCTCGTAGTAAGAACAACGATCTTGAGAACTCTGCGGGATAAAAAAAGCACTTGTAGTATTCAAAACGGCAACCATCTTTAACCGTTATAAATTCACAGATAGGCCAAATGGTCGTGCTAAAACAGGACTTCACTACGCTCAATACAATGTTGCTTTGCAAAAATGATTTTTCTGAAGTTTTGATAATTAAATCTACTGGAAACTAAAAAAATACATACAACTTAATAGTTCTTCGGTCTCGGTGGGAAATTTGGATCCTGTTTGTTTCCATTTCCGTTTCTTATGCTGCTTATATACAGGACAAAATTCCCGCGAGCCAAGCAAACCACAAACGGCGCGAAACGCCGCTTGCGGTTAGTTTGTTACTTTCTCATAATTCGTGGCTCGGCTTGCGGAATTTTTGTCCTGTTTATGCGCAACCTTACAGTCAAAACAACTAGAATTATTAGTCAATTTTTTTTTGGAAATCAATCAAAGTAACGAAGCAACGGTTCTTTCGTTTCTTTGCTGTAATCGGGTCGTGGAAATTTTGCTCTGTTTATACACTTTCTAATACTAGTTTACAGTGATTAATCCAAAGGCTTTACCAAAGTTTACTAGTTTAGTTTGGGGGTTAATAGTTGTCAAACTTATAACGATTATCGACTGTCTCCTGTCGTTTAAATTCACATATCTGCAGGGGCGAACTGAAAACAAATTAGACTCAGGAATACATCAAGATACCTTGTATATCACAACCGCACCTGTAAAAAACTTAATGGCCCTGTGTTAGGTATTAGGTATTAACAGCGCATTGCATCCTTCGCGCCTTGTTAAGTCTGAGCGGACTGCTGCAATCATAGAAGTAAGAAACCATGGAACGGGAATAGAACCCATATTCCATATTAAAACATGGAGCATATTTTTAAGGCACCTGACCTAAACCACCATTATGCAATAATTTATTTATTTATTGCTTCTACATAAGTCATGTTTTGTAATCTTACAGATAAATAGTTTCCTTAACCGTAGGTATCTTTCAATCACACACGAAGAAAAATGAGTATTGCTAATTTATCAAGTTATAACCGGGATTGCAGGCCGTTTCCTGATTTTTTTTAGTAAATTCCTAATATATCGGAACACATGTTCATGCACCTGCATTTGCTTTGATAATATATAATGACGATCTGAAAATAAATTGATTATCAACACGTGTTCCAATATCGTGATAATATATTCGTATTTTACCAAAATTTTATCAGGAAACTTGTAAATTCATTCGGTAAGGACCGGCAATCCAGTTTTTAACCAGATTACCAATTATTAAATTTTTTTTTTATACTTTGAAAATATCATTTTTTTCATATATATATATAGAAGGCTTCTGTTTTAAACTAACTGCGTTTAATAAATATTCACTATACTGTCACATAATAGCGAATTGAAAATCAACTACAGGGTTTTTCAATAAAAGGTATTATTTTGAATAACCCGCTATTTCGGTACACGTTACTTTTGAAGCTGTCATTTTTTGACATTTGACAAGTAGAAACTACGCCATTAATAAAAATGGAACGATACACGCTTCAACAACGCATTGAAATTATTAAAATTCACTCGAGTGAATCAAATGCAAATCATCTTGAGTGATGAGGCCCATTTCCAACTCGGTGGCTTCGTCAACAAGCAAAACCAAAGAATTATTATTGAAAAGCCTCTCTATCCTCAACGTGCGACTGTTTGGTGCGGATTATGGTCCGGCGGAGTCATTGGACCTTACTTTTTCGAAAATGAGGCTGGAGCATAGACATATGAATATTAGTAGACCTGCCCTAAGTGATTAAAAGCGTATTATTCCCCACTCCCCATACCGGTTCCATTGGAGCCGGCTGTGCTCGCGTATGGCCTCAAGTGAATTTAGAAAACGTGACGTCATCATTCTTGTGACTTGTGCTATGAAAACTTGTAAAAATAGATGTGAAAAAGAGAATAAACCCAATTGTCGTATTACATTCCATATATAAGCAGTATTTTACTTTATTTTAAGCATATTCACATCGTATTTTTTTATTTTTTTTTTATAGTGAATACCTCACAAGAGGTCCAACTGCTCCCGTCTGGAGCCAGTGAGACTATGGCATCCCCAATTGGGGGATGTTGTGAGGCTGAAGGTAAGTGGGGAAGGGAAAGAGGAAGGTGGGGAAGTACCTGGCTATTCAGATCTAGTCACTAAACACGGATAAAGCCATTTGGAGCAACGTTTCAATTCTGAATGGTGGTCTTACACCAGGGCGATACTGGTAGTATCTTCCACTCTGGAACGTGCCGCAAATATACTATATATTATTTTAATTAATTAATTGTGAAATAACACAAATTAATCAAATAAAATTTATTTGCGCACGCCGGGTTCGAACCCGCGACCTTCGGAATGGCAGTCCAATGCGTTACCACTGGACTATGCCGGCCGTCATAATATGGATCAGTTGTAGAAACATATACTATCACATCGAGATACGTCTGGACGCGAAACACAAAGCTGGTTGGTTGCTGGGAAGTAAATTATGAACATTTATAAAAGTGTCTTAACTAAATACATAAACGAAATATTCGACTCTGAAAATAGAGGAAATTTATTTTGCCGAATTTGGACTTCGCAAATTTGTTCATAACGTGGCGAGTAATTTACGCTCCCATGTAAAAATGTCTATTCATTCAAAAGCAGATTTTACTTTTAAGAACTAAATGGTGATATTATAATGCGAGATGCCTATTTACTGTCAGATTGATTTATTGACGAATCACAGTCAGCTTTCCTCCCTGCGTCCCGCAACTCTTGTTTTAACCCCTCGTCCTTAACTTCTCATCTATTAATATTCATATGTCTGTGGGCTGGAGCAACAGTTACGGTGAATGGATTGCGCTATCGAGAGATGATTAATGATTTTTTATGGCTGGAATTGGATGTTATTGATCTGGACAACGTTTACTTTCAACAAGACGGCGCTACGTGCCACACAAGCAACGAAACCATTGATCTTTTACGATTGAATATCAAAATAACACCTCTTATTGGAAAACCCATTTCCCTCGTAAAAGGTTATGAGTACAACGTATACTATTCAATAATACAATTTAATGAAAATACTAGTAGGTGTTGAAGATATCAATGTATATTTCCAAAACACATTTCAACTCTTCAGATGAAAGCAAAATTTGACCACTGGATAATACAAGTACGTCCTAGGTTAAATTATTAGCCCACACTTTCCCGGCGGACAGGACGACCATCAGAAAACGTAATTAATTTTTGATAATTATTAAATGATCCCGTTTTAATGGCGGACGTTCCACTAGTCGGATCGTGCTTTATAATAGACTTGGCAAAAGGGGGAAACACCACGTTTTAAACGTGTTATTTCGATTTGCGCTGGATCCAAAATTAACGAATTTACCTACCATAATAATTATCAAATGTACCGTAAAAAAGTGTGATAAAATTAATTAAATGGAAATTTGATTTCCTGTTTAATTTAATACAAAAATATGAACGTGACTAATTATTATTCTACAATCAGGTCGCTAAATTTATATTATGAATAATATCTACTTACCACGAAAAAAGTTAATTAATTTTCATTATGTACCAAATTAAGTCACAAAAACATTATAATATTGATGACATTTGTGAATGCTAGATTCGAGAAATTAATAATGCCCTCTGCACGCGAAACTGGAAATCTGAATCTCCCTACAATCTGAAAGTATTTCTTATTGTTATTTTGTTTCTACCGGTACACGTATAATTTATTTACTCGGTTATTTTAGAACATAAATACATTTATCTGCTAATTTCGTTTGATGTTTTTACGTATAGGCATTTGACAAATGATTCATATTGTATAGTAAAATATAAAATATTCATTTAACAAATTTGTAACAATGAACATGTAAATAGAGAATACATGACAATTAGATAAAGTTGAGGTTTCTCATAAACTGCCTCACTAGGTTAGCCTGTGTTGACGAAGTCATTTTAAAAGTTAATTTAAATACTTATGAGTATACCCATACTTATATTATAATATATACACTCAATATTTTTTTGGATCAATAGTTTCGAATTTGGGTGAGGGCACCGGTAAAAACACTATTATTACTTTTTATCCAAATTATAATGTTCTTTTTGAAGTTTGTTTGAGTATCCAATTTTTTTTGTTTTATGTTTTCTGGAAGAGTATTGTACAATCTGGTTGCAATGTACCTAAAATTAATTTGACCGAAAGTAGCATGCATTACAGGAATTTGGAGTAAATCTTTGTTATTGTTTCGAGTAAAGCGAGTATTTAAACTTTTTTTGTCGTATTTATGTATGTTTGTATATGGGTGCGTGAGGATTGTTTTAGCGTGTATCTGCCGAACGTCAAACACATTAATAATATTAAAGATTAGGTTCTTGTCTGTAATTAGAGATAGCATAAGGATTATTTTGATTATAGTTTTCTGTGCTTTTACGATTGGGTCTAGTGCAGATGTGACAAACAAGTGCCACCTCCCCGTGCTGTGATTCCATACTCAATTATAGATTGATAGAGAGCAAAATAAATCATTTTGTAGTGTTGTAATTCTAGAAAGCTTCGTATTGTTCAGAAAAAATGCAAGTTTTTTTTAAATTTTGTTTGCATCAATTGATTGTGGAGATTCCATTTTAGGTATTGATCAATATGGTGATGCCGAGGTACTTCAACAAACAATTTTTCCCTGAATATTAATGATGCATAAGTCTTTAATATAAAATAGGTACATATTTACAATATTACTGAATAGCACCTGGGAATATTTTTGATAGATTTGATATATTTTTTAAAAATATTCGTGTAATATCGTTAAGGCGATTCAAGACTCAAATTAAAGGGGTTTACTGGAGGCTCACATTTTGATTAATTCCGACGATTTCATAACTATAATATATTATATATATATATTTTTTTAGACTGATATCCAAGAAATTATTTAAATATAAAATCAATAATAACCTTATGATTAAAATATAAAAAAAAAAATTTGGAAAAAATTATAAAACGTTTTTAACAATAAAATTAGCGGTGAGCACCATATTTTTCTTGGCAAAGAATTAGTAACTTCCCGAGGAATTAAATAAGAAAAAATTGAGATTTTAGTAATAAATTTATCAGAATAAGTGAATATAACACTGCGGAAATATTAATTTTATAGACCGGTTAGGGAAAACTCGACCGTAATACGCCAGGGTCGTGCGTCGCATATGTTGTAAACGTCTTCTTCACGTATGTCCTTAATATTCCGACATTATTTTAGGGTATTGCATCGTCTTAATATGTCTCGTACGTCGGCGTCGCAGCCTCTACATAGAAAGGTAGAATATATAGAATGGTCGAGCTTTACGAAGAGAATTTATAGTGGAAAAGGATCTGCATATTTTCCAATAAATTAATTATATACACATTTTCTTGACATTCTCATTAAAAATCCGAATATTGTCTTGGCAGTTTTATAATTAAAACGGAAAGAGGTTTTACGTGTCCCTACATTTTTAACAATTTAAAAAAAAATGTTTTAAAATACCTTCAGAACTACACAAAGGTATAATTAGTGTACAGATTTTTTTTTGAATTTTAGATAGAGATATAGTTCCCTGAAAAGAAATTCACAATAACGTAATTGTTGCAGTTTATTATGGGTATAAAATGTAATACATAAAATGCCCCAAAATAAACAGAAGTTAACATTAACACTCTGCAATGCTGTCCGTAATAATAACACGGCGTAATACCCCAAAACCACATCACTATCAATAAATCAAAATCTGAAATCGTATCAAAATAAATTTCGGTCCTACCCAAATGCGATTTGGCGCAGTAGTTAGCGCGGCTGACTCTAGTCCCTGGGGAGGAAAGTATAATAATCAGAAAAAATATTTTTTGTACATTTTATTTTTAAAGTTTTTAAAGACATTTTAAAAGTTCACAGCAGATTAAGAGCCAGTCTCCGGGGAGGAAGGTCCAATCCTCAGTCAGACAAAATCTCTTTGAAATTTAAATGGCACAACTAGGTCGAAAATTGAAAATAGAGTATTATAGTAAAAAAAAAATTACGCTAAAATTTTCACTACCGAGAAAATACAAGGTATAATAAATAACTAGGTAAAATTTTAAACAACCCATATGAGGTAAAAATTGTGGTACTCAATGACGCCGTTCTATTTGTAGAAAGAACAGATACTTTATATTCAGTAAATTTAAATGATTCAACACTTCATGGCAAATAAGAATCTAGGAAATTTTTTTTAAACTTTACGCTTTTCAGGGTTGATTATTTTTTAACGCTGTAGCCTCCACTTCCCGTTTATATTGGACCCTTTAAACCAATATGTTTGAAGTTAAACATATTAAAACCGTCTCTATGAACTGTGGCAAGATGTAATGGATTCAACTAACGTTATCTCGTAATATTATTATTGGTATGAGATATGCGCGGGAGCAGTTAATAATGTTTTGTTCTGAGATCGCGTCCTATAATAATGACCAGATGAAAGGGTTGGAAGCTAATCCGCAAGGTAAGGCGGATTTTAATATAAATGAGTGAGGCACTTTAGACGTTGCGTTAGTTCAAACGTTGTTAAGATAAGCCGGTGTAACTATTCGCGATTTATAAATTTTACAATGAAAAAGCAATTTGTAGTTTCGTTTGGAAAGAATAAAATTATTTTTAATAAAATGCTATGGGATAAAATGTTTCTTTGTTGAAATATCCCAGAGATGACATTTCACAAAAAAGATAGCTAACCTTAAGAGGGCTGTGCGACCTTTTCACGAAAACCTTAAATTTAGATTTCAAGCAAAAATATTTGACCAAACTGACAAAACATATATTTTTTTCAAAAGGTGTAGCAAATATCTAATATGGATATGTGCCACTTTATTTATCTGTGTTTCAAATTTTATAATAAATAAATCTTTTTTTCACAATTTTGCAGGCAAATTAGACAATTATTAATAAGAATTGTTTAAAAAATAATTTTACTTCGATTAATAAGTATATATATAATGAAAAAAATAACATGATGAATAATTATTGCTTATAATTATTTGTTATCCTTTATGCTATGCATAAAACCTTGTCTTATAAACGTTAGTTTATCATAAAAAAAAAAAAAATTTGAAGTGCATTATATAGATAACAAACGATGGATTTACTTTGGAAAACAAATTTGTAGTATATAATTTTATATTTTTAAAATTTCGTCCCAAAAAAGCTTTTTGGAAGATGTTTTATTTTATTTTATATTTCAATATATTTGTGTTGTACTCTCTGTAAGATTTAATATAATTTCCTTTAACTCACAAAAAATGTCATAGTTGCCTGTTAAATCATGAAAATATTTTTTTTTTATAATTTGGTACATTAAAGTACTAGATGATTGTGATATACTTTTTGATTAAAAAAAGGGCCGCGCAAGTTGACAACATCACGGAACAGAAAATACCTCTAAAGATACACATATGGAAATGTTATTTTTTTTTTAAATGACAATGGTAGAAATAAATATGTACTTAAAATTATACCAGTGAAAAATCCTAAGCAAAATTGAGTGAATAGATTTAATAGACTGATTCTTCTCTACCTCTTTCTTCCCTTAACCTTTCTCTCTCCTATTTTATTTGGCCTCTTAGTACTTCTATTATTTCGCCTCATAGTTGTGGATGTGGATATGATATCCCATTGGTTCCGGGAATTCATCCCAAAAACGAAATAAAACCGAGAAAAGCTAGGAAAAAAGGATTTTTAGTGTGGTGATTGCTCTTTTTGTGAAAATCCGAACTCACCAAGTAAATTTCTTATTGATGGGTTGAAAATAATTATTCTGGTACGTAATCTGACAGTTGTGTTCTTCGCCTTTTTCGTTCTATTGTTGTACTAATTATGGTAGTTTATACTCTATAAACTAGTAAACTATATACAACTGTGTAGTGTTGCGTGTTCAATTCCTCGGATGGCTAAGTCCTCCATATCAACACAAGAAACATTTTCCGCTTACTGGGGTGGTAGCAGGAGATTTTCAAGATTGTCAGGTTATTCGTAACCCGGGAATATTTGTCTTTATTTATAGATTGCACACTACTATAGAAGTGATACAACGATACAACGTACAACGATAGAAGTGAATAGTTTACAGTATACTGGTTTATAATCTTTAAATATCGTTGTACTAATTATAGAAGGTCATAATCTATAAACTAGTATACTATACACTTGTAACTTCTATCGTCGCTTTCTCATTCATCTCGGTTGTTTCTTCCACACGTTTTTTTAGAAAAACGTTCCCTTACAGTTAGTAAAATGCTTGCTCAAGAACACACTAGCAAAGTATACTATTGAGAGGTCAGAAAGACTATATCACATAGCGATAATAATAAGAAGCGAATGACTGAAAAAATCTAGCATGCCAAGCCCCAAAAGAGAAAGCAGTGCTGAATTGCGGACAATTGAAGTAAATAAAATACATGTTAACATTTAAAAAATCTGAAAAACCAAGAATTTCAAATGTTAAAATTTCACCCATTCTATAAATATCTTTATTACACCCACATCGTTGACATTCCTTAGGTGTTATTTTGATATTAAGCTTATTTCAGGAAAATCCGTTTTGACCTTTCAGTTTCTTGCACTTTCATGATATCGCTGAAGCGTTATTTGACGTCTGCGGGAACAAACAACTAGTCCATTATTATTATTTTCAACCACCCGCAGCATATTCCACTTACTTAAACTTGAATGCGAGGGATGGAGAGCTCATCACATTTGTATGAAATAATAAAGCACTTTTAATTCGGCCGGAAAATTGTATTCAGAACATAAATATTATTGTGGAAGTTTATTCACGTGATATTCGAATATGTTTTTAATATATTCATGAGTTTGAACTGAACATGAGTATTATTTTAAAATTTAGAACACAGAACAAAGGAAATATAATGGTTTGCTTATTTACCATACTTTAATCTTTAACTCAAGGTGGGTTTTTGAACGTGGGAACTATTTCCACGAATCTCAACTATACTCGTTGATCTTTTTTGGACTTCTTTGGATAATGAGAGTGTAGTGACACTAAAATTAACTATGAAGGGCAAAGATCAATTACCAAAAAGCTGTACCTAGAACCTATAGACAATGCTATGCAGCAAGGAAATAGTCCATTTACTAATCTGACCTAACTATATCCAGTCTAACCAAGAAAATAATCTAAGCGCATCTTTGTGAGAATTTTTTTAACGTGACTGTCGCCTGTGCCTGTTAGGAATCAGTGGGGTTATGGCATTCCCAATCTGGTGTACGTCGTGAGGTTGAAGAAAGGGGAGGGGGGAGGATGGAGAGAATGGGAAGTCATTTGCTATTCTTGTATTAAATACGGCTAAAGTCATTTCAACAAATAATAAAATGTAAAATTTTAATAAATTAAAAATTAAAACCTTACAGCAAGATAATATTATGCTTTTAGGGTTAACCAGCCTTTTCCCATTATGAAATAATTAATTTTGTAAGGAATGTATTATTAAAATAGTTATTCATATTAAATTTTACATAACTTTTTTAAAGCAGTTCGTTACGGATTGAGCAAAGATTTTACCACCCAGAGTGCATGAAAATGGTCGTTTATCGACGAAGGAATTTTAATATCCCTCGGAACTAATATAGTGGATAATTTGTCAGGTTGTGTTAAAATGGGTGGTAGTATTTAAATTTGATGGCACCAAAGTGGGCACTTTTCCAAAATAGCGCCCGAGATAGCAATATTATCTGCTTGCCGGGCACAGGCTCGTTCGTTTAGTTTTTTTAATGAGATTTTTTGTGCTCGCATCACAACAGGATGAATTTGACGTTTTTTTACAAAATAACGAGTGATTAATACAACGGGATAAAAACGGCCTTTGGATGGACGACCCGAAAATAATTAAAATTTTAATGAAACAGTAATGAATCCCATTAAATAACATTTCATATTAGTATAAAACACATAACGTATTGAGTGGTTTTTAAACCCCTTTATCTTCCTACAACTGGATTAATAGGTTCTTGGAATGATATGGATATTTATGCAAAAAAAATTTTTTTATTTTTTTTATTTTTTTATTATTGTACGACAGACAGGTAAGTCCAATTATGGTACAATTTTATTAAAACTAACAATACATGTACATATATTTTTTAAAACATGGTATAGTGATATTAAACACATCTATATCCGTTGGTAGGGCATTTAGCAAGGTCATACCTCTTGTCATGCTATGTTGGGCAATGACATCTGTCCGACCCTGCGGTATACAGAATAGGTCGTGGCTGCGATTTCGACAGTATTTATCAGGAACGAATAATCCACAGCATGACAGGAGATATGGGCAATCGATAAGGTTTTTTAGTAACTCTAATTCAAATACCATGAGTCCGGCATTACGCCTAGTCTCCAGGCTTTGGTAATTTGTCTCCTTTAGCAGTTCCACGTGATGCATGAATTTCGGATATATTCCGTATGATCGCATGTAAACATACCTTAGGAATTTTTTTTGAATTTGCTCAATCATATTTATGTATTTAAGTTGATAAGGTATCCAGACAGTACTGGCGTACTCCAGCTTGCTTCTGACCACTCCGTTGAACATGGAGGTCATTGCTTCTATGTTATTGAATTGTTTGCAAGTTCTAATTACAAAACCAAGAGTTTTGGAGCAAGCCGAGGTAAGCTGGACTATGTGGTTTGGAAATGTCAGCTTGGGATCAAAGATCACCCCAAGGTCCTTGATGATGTTTACGCGTGTAAGTACTTCACCATACAAGCTTAGTGGAGTTAATGTTGACTTTTTCATAGAAATACAATTTTTTCTTCTTTTTTTGCCATGGAGGGTGGAGAGAGACCACAATATTTTTTTTAAATATATGAATTTAACAAGTTTGTATTGTACAAGAGAATGTATAATAGCCTCAACGCGAGTGAAGGATATTTTACTAGTGTACGTTGATTTTATCGGATTTAGTAAAATTGTAAGTAAAATTTTTTTAAATTTAAAATAATAATAATTAGGAGGATTGCAACCAATTCCATAATATGTATTTTGTATTGTGCGAAAGTAGATGTTTTCAATTGATTAGGAAGTGAATTGTTAAGGTTTTTGCCAAAGGATTTGTTTATTTTAGGTATTTGTATTTGATGTGCATGTCTTGTTCTAGTACTGCGAGAATTTTTTGAGGTGTTAAATGTATTTATAATATCGGAGGAAACTTATTATATGTTTTGATAATAATTTTTGTATTGTCAGTAATGGAATATAAAAATTGGTTTCAATCACTACAATGGGTGTTTGCTTTACTTTTATTAAGGCTTTATGAGCTTTACATAGTGTGTCAATATATGTTTTACTGGTACAGCTCTAAGCAATGATGCGTAATCCATTATTATGCCATTACTTAAGAAATGATGCTGCCAGAAAGATTGAGCAATAAATATTGTTTCCGTAAACCCGATTTTCCTCAGCCTCACAGCATTCTCCAAGAAAATTTATTAGGGGTGCAGTTGTCCCATTGGGCGTTGGAATTCTTGCTAGGCAATATATTAAATCATTTAAAGCTATTAGCTATTATCTGGAAGTAAATTTATTAATTTAAAATGTACATGGTGCAGTAAAACAGACGGTGCAGTTTTGAAGAGCCGGTACATCCCGTGTAGTGAGATTAGGAATCTAGGAGGGATCTCGGTGTGTCGGGAGGGTCGTGCAGTTTTCAGTCGTTACCATGGTTTGGTCTGGACAACACTGGGGCTCCGCCTGCCAAAATGCAGCCGAAATTTTCAGAAATCGCCTTCTTCAATGTGTCGTTGCTGGGGGCCATAATCTTTCTGATGCCACCTTCAGGACGTGATGAAAAACATCAAGTTCATTATTTCGCCCTAAAAAGGCTTCATCAATTACATTTTACGCGAAATTTTAGTCTAAAAAAAAATAAACTAACACACGAAAAACATGTTTTAGATTCTAGAAGTGATAGGAGTATTCACATAGACCTGCGTTTTCAAAATAAGCTTTTTCGATAGGTTGTTAATTAAAAATAGGAGCTTCGTCTTGACATTTTTGTTTCATATTATGTGTTATAAGGACAGTAATGTACGTGCAATTTTTTCATATTAAAACAATTTATATCTAGGCAGGTAGATGGGTACTCCTTTAATTAAATACCAGCCAAGGGGACTGAACTTCCATCTTAACGAATTTCCACGAGAAGAATGGTAGTCAGTGCATAATTTTTACCATAAATTTACCTACATGCTTTCTGTTACTCCAAGACACCTAATTAATATCAATATGAAAGTCCAGGATAAAATAGTAGGTAGGTACCTACCTATATCTGACGATACTTTTCGCAAATAAATTTGTAGGAAGCAAGCAGGGAATTGCAGGGCCGGCCCTGAGTCTACTAGTTTTACTAGTGCCTGGCGCCTGTAAAACCCTCAAAGGCGCTGTGTTAGATATTATGTACTGTCAGCGCCTCTGCTCCTTGCCACCTTGGCAAGTCGGCGACCCACAATGGACCGTCTAGAACGAACCAGCATGACAAATTAATTTTATTGTCCTTTATAGCATATTATATGGTCAAATATGAAGTGTCATAATTAAAAAGCATCTACGCTAGTTTTTTTAGCCGCATTTAAGAATTTTGGTGGCACTGAAGTTACAGTTATTGTATATTTTTTTTGTAATTATGTAATTGAAATGATCCCAAAGCTGAAAATTAATCATATAGATTATTGTACCCATATGAGTAGGCAGAAATATTATTAGAGAAAAACCTTTGCCCAACACGTTTCAGAAAAATCAAAAAAATTGTATCGGGGTGCAGATGTGTGCAAGTCGCGGTATATAAAATTATATTTGAAAATAAGGCATTCCTTCATTTGAATAAAAAATTCGGCTGGGATCCACTGGGATAGTATAATAAATGTCTATTTTATGGAGAATTTTTTTTTAATTATGAAGATAAATACCACACTTTCCTATAAAATTGAATATTTTATTTCCTAATAAGATTTTAACCAAATTAACCTTGAATAGTAGAAACGTACATATTATAATAATATTCATAGTAAAATGTCAACCCACAACACTGCACACCGAAATATATATATATATATATACATATATATATATATATATATATATATATATATATATATATATATATATATATATATATATATATATATATATATATATGTGTATATATATATATATATATATATATTGTCGATTGAAGCAATAAAATTGAACTAAAAAGCAGTCGGAAATTTGAATATCTCATTACCTCAAATTAGGTGACTCGCCGTTCTTCCTGACTAATTATGTAATACTTACCCCCCCCCCATTATATGAGTCAGTATTTGGCATCAGTATTTACTGTTCAGTATAGTGATAGCGGCCATCATTATGTGTATACTGATGTCAGTATTGTTGCGAGAATCCCACAGAAGACACTTTGAATGTAATTGATCCGAAATGAATAGCTTGTGTTGCTATCATGTTGTTGCTAGGTACAAAGAAACGAGTGAAGCGTAAACGATGGGTTGATAAATATTTGAATTTATTGGATGAAATATTGCTGACTGATCCACATTTCAAAAAATATATAAGGGTATGTTTCCATGCAATCAGCAGAAGCTTGGAGGAATGGAAGTTTTAGGTGATTTTGTCTCCAGCAGCAATAAGCCATGCAATATTGGAGACAGCCCAATTTCTCTTGAGCGCATTTTTGTAGTCATTGTGAGTCGTCTTCCACAGCAGATCACGTGTTTCATACGCGTACATACATATAAATGTTGCCAGTAAGTTTTCCTTTTTTCCATCTGGTGGCGATGAATGCATCGGAGGACTACGCTCTGCAGACAAGGTAGCACTGTCTGCAATAGCGCATAAGAAATATTGAAGCACTGTATCATACCATCCATACCTAGTATCAGTATCCCCATAAATTTTCAGTCATGCCCCAACACTGATCCAAATATCTAGATGCACATCAGTAATGTTGTCAGTATTTGCCATTACACGCGTCAGTATTCGCGTCAGTATTTTAATACTGTAATTTAATTTTGCATGTATTGAGGGTATTTGACCTTTTTCTATCCATCTATCCCTTGACGTGTTCCAATAATCGACTTGTTAATATTGTGTATGATTTTTGTGGAGTTGACTCGTTTTACATGGTCTTGTGTGCAACCGGAGCAGCTGCTCCAATTTTGCGCCTTCATAGGGCCGGCCCTGGACATATGTAACTAGAGATAAATTCTGAATTCACAGATTCAATTCTGAATAGTCTTTACCGTAATGACGTAATGACTTTTATCGACTTGTTTCGACTTGTATCGACTTGTAACGACTTGAATCAACTTGTACCGACGTGTATTTTTTTTCACTTGAGCTGGAACTAGAAAGCAAATATAATAGAAAATAATTATCTTACATAATCTATGTAGGTTAAAAATGGTTTCATGATAACTCAACACAGTGACAATTCAACACACTTTTAAAAAGTGGTATAAAGTAATTAGAAACGATCAAAATATATTTTTTAACCAAACCTAACCTAACCTACACAACCCAGTTAGTAAAGTTTTTGTTTCATCACTTTCCATGACTTTATATAACTTTTTAAAGATGTCACGAATTATCATTGTGATGATTTATCCGGTTACCGTTAAAAATAGGTAAAAAAATGCCCATTTTTTTAAATTTCCACAAACATTCTAACATCCTATTGCACTGTCATATACATACGACTAGGTCATACCCTGATACTTCCACGAACGAGACATCAAGTTCAATCAATAAATACACTTAAATTTGTTTTGCGTCCTTGTAAACATACTCTAACACATACAGTCGCAAAGCGCAAACTTAACTCAGTAAATCGGCGTCGCTTAGCGAGAATCCACGGGAGGTTGGAAGCCATCGGGATCACGAAATGAAGCGCGCCCGAGCAATCACTGGTCGCATTAATCAGCGACACACTCTCAATTATTATTTACTGGCAAGGGCGCGTCCCGTTAATTCGCCGCATTAATTGAAATAACGATGACAAAGCGCCATCTGTCTAAAGCAGTAACTTCTGTCCACTGTCGCGGTAAGTACGTACCCACCTACTAGCGAGAAATGTTACAAATATAGCTTTTTAAACATAAACAACTATTTGAATTTCACTTTTGTTTTCGTGAGTGAATGCAAATCGTGAAAGCGGAAATTAACCTACTTCCCGATATCCGATCGAGCTGAAACGACAAATAGACTCGTTGTCCTTATCAGTGCACTGTATCAATTTGGTGGCAATCACGCACACCACTGGACATATACGCATTTCTCTGAAATTCGATGACATTTCAGGAGTTAATATACGCTATATAATAATGATTTATTGTCTTCTTTTTTTAGTAACATATAGAGATAATGATATCCTCACTGGGATTTCCCGTGCTGAGGATTTTATTTACATATTATAATTTAATTATAAGAAATTAATATTACAACAAAGTGACATATGAATTTAATTATAAACATATATCATGTAGAATAATTTTTTTTTTTTAAATAATTTTAAAATAAGTAAGATAGTGTTTTTTTTTAAAGTTCAGTTTAGTAGATTCGGTTTTAGGCTGTGTTTGATATCAGTATATTTTCTATTTCAGATCTCCCTATATTAAGTATCCAGCTTTTTATTTGAGATATTTTATTGTAGAGTTTAATACTATGATATAAGAACTTTTTTGCCCAAAAGTAGTATGAGTAGTTATTTGTTGGATACGTTTTTGACGATGAGATCTAATGTTTCTCTTGTACGTGTTTGTTGTTATTTCTTGGGTTTTGTATTTATGAATGTAAATGAGTATAGTTTTAGAATACAGTTGTTTAATTGACATGATGTTAAGATTGGTGAATATAAATGTGGGTAGTATTCAATCGGAATTTGGCTCAGTTGGTAGAGCTGTCGAAAAAAACTTTTTTTTAACGGGTGAAGGGGTTACACCACCTTATATCATAAAAATAAAATTGACCAAGCTATTAAATTTATAAAATAATTTTTACTTCCCACAAATACAAGTAGTTTTATGAATGATAATTAATAAAAAAAATAACGGAGATATGGGCCATCAAAAAGTCCCTCTTTTGAAAATCCTTGCTGATGGTGTACTTTTTTTCTCTGTCAGGCATCGTCTGAAAAAAATATATATCTTTTATTATTTGTAAAGGTTCTAGCCAAGATGTTGTCTGGGGAATATATTTTTTTTTTTGTAGAAATGTAGAGTGATTTTTATCGAAATTATGTGTTTACGAAATTCCAAACCTATGAACGTGGCATATAATAAAACAATTTCTGCGTCATCTTAGATAATATTATAGAAGTAATTTTTAATAAAATCGGTTAAGTAGATCTAAAGATATCTTGTACACCAGTTTGAAAAGGATAAACGAGTAAAACGAAAAAGAAAAAACAGTACGGCGTCAGCGTCTTAAAACCAAATGTATTTTTTTAAATTACTTTCTGCGATTTCTGGACCATACATGAGGTTTTACATTGTTGCCGCGATGTTCTTTGACTCCTTCTTTTCAATTTCCTGGCCTCTTTAGTCTTCTGCTGGGCTCTAATGTTGCCTATAATGCTCTTTGGAAATATATTGAAAGAATAAACAATTTATCTGGATAAAAATAAACATTTTTGAAAACCTAATGGTTGTGTAACCCCTTGATTTTTTTTTGTGAATTTATGAAATCACTGTAAAATTATTGAATTTCAAATTTTTCATAAAATGTATAGAATCTCGTCTTGTGTGGAAAATATGTTATCATTTTATATTATGTCCTATGTATTTCGAATGTATGAACAGAAAATTCTAATGTAGTATTGAATGAGTGTACACTGTACAGTAAAATAGATGGAAATGGTTTTGGAAGTGCTTGATCTTAATACTGCGGGAAAACTGTGTTCCCACCGGCTTAATGTTTCGTTTTTCCTTCTACCATGTTGAGTTTTTTTCTTTTCCACCCACGACCCCACCATGCCATAGTAAGTTAATATTTTACAAACATTCACATTATGCGGAAAAAGCTCATTTTAACACACCTTTATACATAGACTCGAGTTTATTTATTATTTTGGCGTATATGTTATTTTAAGAAAATTCAATAAATTAGTTTTTTTTATTATTAATTTAAGAATTGGTTTTAATGATCTACTACTATTTTTCAAACGAGTTTCTTCGCGTTCGGAAATCATTCTCGATAGAAAATTTATGTTAAAACGATTAGTAAATAATCTTGCACAGGCCGATAAATAATCGTAAGAAATAAACATAAATTGTAGGATTTGTAAATGCTTTTCAAAAACATATACTGTGAATTAAACGATCAGAAATTAACCTTTCGAAAGAACTCTTAGGATGGGTTGTTTCAAAGAATTTGAACGATTTATCAAATTTCAACGTTAATTTTTGTTAGTCCTATTCAAGTTCTGTTATAATAGAACTTGAAAAAATCTTTCACAGAACTTGAAAATTTACATTGAAATTTGAAGAATTGTTCAAATTCTCCGAAACAACCCGTCCTTAATCTAATTATTAGTTAGTAAATGACGCTTTTTTGAAAATGGTAAAAAGCGCAGAACCTTGAAAAATTTAAATCCGACTTCACTCGTCAAGATTAACCCTAAGAACTACCCAATTTAATATAGAATTTACTCTTAAAATATTTTTCCGGCAGTTTGCCGTTTTACTTCCGGTAGGTACTTTAAGTACTAAAGAAAAATGATCTAAAAGAAATCTGTTATAGTGATTTATTTTGGGGTAATATGCCGTGTTGAGCTACCTCTTTCTTTAGCCAACGTTTCGAACAGCATTACATTGTCCATCAACAAGGCAAATGCAACATCTGTGAGGTAGCGCAACAATGCTTAATACTACAAAAATAAATCGCCATAATACTTTTGTATTATAATAAGTACCTACTTATCGATTTATCGCTTTTTTATTACGTAAAAAATTTTCAAAATGTCTTTTATTTCAAGAAAATACAAGTTTTAAAATTCATTGAACCAGAGTTGCAGATAGATACAAAATCAACATAGTTAGTATTTTTGATGATTTTATATCATTAATTTACCCCAGAAACCATTTATTGAATAACCAACACCTCTGCCATAAGTCATCCCAAGTGGTTCACTACGTTTGGTGATTTAGCAGGGGTGTCCGGGTTCAACGGGTGAGGTGTGTTCAGGATGCTCCTGCCCATCAACTGCGTGGAGTTCCAGATATGGAGAAGCCGGTTTAGGGAGACCCCTTGTCCTCTCCAACGGTTCTCTTAACCCGTCGCCTTGCGGCGCAGTGGGAGGGATGTATTCATATGTCCATCACTCCTGGACACACTAATCCCTAGATTCCTACCCAAACTTCATACCTTTTACCTTCCCAGAAATTCCTGTACTTAAAAAAGACCCTCCATATTGCACCCTCAAGATGACATAGGCTCTCAGAGAAATTATTTTCCTCAGGGCCTCCTGTGTGGTGTTAATGTAAAAAAACGACACTTTCTAAAATCATAAATTTGTACCAATTTTCTTTTACCGCAGTTCTTTCATTGATACAAAAGAAACCTGCTATAATTGAAATTCGAGAAAATTTAGCTCACAATAAACTATAATAAAACCAAAATCATTCAAAATGTGTCTGCGACACGTATTTTCTTATTTCCGTCATATGTTTAACGTGATTTATTCTTTCAAATAACTGCATAATACAGTTGTATAAATCCAAAGTGCCATTTTGAGGAATTGAAGTACAAACGCTTCGTGGAATGAAATATGACTGGTCCGCTTGTCATCTTTTGTCCAAATTGCCGGAAAATATAACTTCAAAAGGTTTAACATTATTGGAAAAACGGTCCAATTTGTTACGGAATGTGAATATGATGCCGCAATATCATCGCTAGGCAAGCTTTGAAAAACTTGCTTTAAAACATGGCAATGTGGGTAAAATTAACTATTACCCAATCGGAAATATGTTTTTTGAAGCTGTAAAAACCAACAAATGGTCGTCATGAAATAGACACGATTCTCCGTCCGTAACTTTTGGCTTAACGCAATTATTTCTTTATGTCAGCTGTCATGCTCAAGTGACATATTTATCAGGATTTATTAAGGATAATGAAAACTGATGAGGCGCCATATTGCTGGTTCCGTATTTTTCTGTTATCAAATAAAAATAAACAAGAGTATTAAATCTCAGGCAAAACCAGGTATTTACTATTTGTAGTAAAATCAACGGTGAGATGATTTTCACATAAATGGCGCCTTATAAGGCAATATCAAGCTGTCTTCTGAAGGCGAAACAGCTGTCACACGTAATAAAAGTATCGTGTTTTTTATTTTATAATGTTTTTATGAAATAAATTATATTTTCTTCATATGAAGCGGTTACTTTGTGATGTGACATTATAATTTAAAATTAAACAATAACTTTGTAAACATCACTTATAAGTGATGTTTACAAAGTTATTGTTTAATTTTAAAAAATAAATTACATTATTATTGTAAATATAAAAGAAAAATATAAACTTATTAATGAGTTCTACAAATTTAACTTGATAACTATATTTTTTATTATCAATACTAGAAATTATTAGGCAACCTCCATGAATTTAATTTTTTTCATATAAAACAAAACTAAACTAAATTTCCATCTACATATTGTGATCTCACATGTCGACAAATGATTAGGTGTGTACAAATATGCAATAAGCCTTCGTCCAGCGGTGGATCGAGCAGGTCTGGTAATAAAAACTCCTGAAGCGGAATTAAATTAGTTTGTAAGTTGACGATACACGTGTAGCAGGTACACGTACGTGAGATCTTACTTGGTCGTATCCCTAGGTGTAATATCCCTCGGACTTAACAAGGCAGGAAATAAAATAATTGTTACCATAAGCACTTCTTCACGTGGGTCGACATACTCGAGTCCACTTAAAAGTTTCTTGAGGCCAAAATAAATACGACACTCACTAATGCGGTCGTAAACCTTCGCCGGAAGCTGTTTCTCGGAGGATACAAAACTACCCTCTTCTCGCAGGCTACTCGCTACTCGGGAAAATCTCATAAAAGTCTGGGGCGTCGCGGTGGAGGAAAAAGGAGAAGTTTGAGCAGGTGTTGCGCAATAATTAACAGAGGGCAGATTTTACAGGACCCGGGTTTATTAACATGTGTAGCCGGGGGTGGTGCGGTAGGGCTGGGTGACAGGGAGGGTAGGGAGAGGGGTAGCAGACAATGCGACACGACCAGGGAACCGTGGAAACTTGCCAAAACGTACCAGTTCGCATAATCTGCCGCCCGGATCGCAGATAATTCAAACGGCCTCCGCAGATATACGGATGCGGGTGTTATTGTAACTGTTGTGCAGTCGCAGTACTAAATGCTCTCCGCTACGGAATTATGTCGCCCACCATAAATTATCACTTACATCATACAGATACCCGCTTTTCATCTTGGAAATGTTATTATTAAACAGAACCTTGCAAAACTGTATAATTAATAATTAATAATTTATATTCTATGTAACGGGTTAAAAACTTTATCACTGTATCAGCACATTTTCCCTCCGATACTGGCAATATTTTTCAACTACTTAGTCTTTTTTGCTCTGCATTTTAACTGATAAAAGCATGCACGTTCCCGTACTTTATAAGCCAGCTACTTGCATATTTGACGAGATTTCCAACAGAGCGGTAAGATGTTGGAGCATTAATATTTAGGTAAGACTTTCGGCCTTGGGCTCAGAGGTCGCGGGTAACCGAATTCACATTGTAACTAAAAATCTATAAACAGACACAAAAAGTTATAGCAATTTTTTCCAAAGGAATTACATATTATATTATTATAGCATTTTCGAAGGAAGCAAACACTTTGGGGTGTGACATTATATATTAATTGAAAAAAACACACTACTTTGTAAGACACAACTTTTTATTTGAATTAATAATGACAGCCAACCGGGTTTCGCTTATCTCAAGCTTCATCAGGGCTTATATATTAACTATTATTATGTTAATATATACATTAATTAAACTTTCTTTAATTTTTGGTTCAGTTTGAATTCAATGTACGGCACGAGTCATGATGAACATATTTTCATCGCAGCTATCGATATTTTAACAAATCATTGCCGTAGAATAATAGACGCAATGGCAGTGAGAAATCGCACTCAATAAGATAATGTCCTCCCACAGCTCCTGTGCCGGTGATGTGTGAATGCTGTGCGGTGCAGACTACTGAACATGTGATTAAAGAATGCCCGCTGCATTCATTCCTCGGCGGGATTAATGAGGTCCACAGGGCTACGCCTGAGGACCTAGATTGGCTCACTAATCTATATGTTCTCCTCTGACCCCCCGCCTTACGAAAGAAGAATAGACGCAATTAAAAACAACTTGTTCATTAAAAATGCCACCATGTTGAATCTGAAAATGATTGAAACTAGCAGCTCAATGAATGCAAAAAATAATACATATATAACAAATCTCTTAGCTCCAATTGGTTGCATGAACACTGCATAGACTTTTCTGTCCCGTGCCATCTACGCTGCCGCATGGAATTGACGTTAAAAAATTATTAAACCAAAGGAAAGAAAAATAAAAATTAGATAGTTTTTTTTATTAATTTTTTCACCATTTATCTCTTTGCATAATTGTACAACTACTGAAAAATTTTGTTTAAGGCGAAGCTTAATGCCAAATCACTATTTTGATTAATCTTTATAACGAATTGGTGTACATTATGAATACCAAAAAATATGCTTTAGATAAATTGAAGGTTTTCCTATCGCTTCGCTTGAGTAGAATACATATAAAAAATAAATTCAAAAATTCAAACTACTAAAAAATATTTTTTTTCAATAGAAATGTATGAAGGCAAAAAGGAAATAACTTTAAAAAATACAGTATTATACCTAAAATTATCTGTAACAGTTTCAATTGATTAACTTATTTGCTTTCTTATAAAATTATTTACAAAATAAATAAAAACAAGTTTCTTGCTTGAAATGGAACGTTTCTAGACTCCGATTGGCAAGCGATTGTAATGCCTATTACCTACGATATAAGGTATACCAAGAATATACACATTTTTGGCTTGTAGCTTCCTCTTAAGAATAAATGAAATTATGATTTCATTTGGTCCAACTAAAGAAATGATCTACTTAAAAAACTAAGGCCAACTCTCCCGGCCTTTGATTTTTAAAAATTTAATTGTTCCGTTTTTTCGTCACAAGAGCGCCCGGTCTGTGCAGTATAAAGACAGGGGAGATATGTTGCCACCCGGTTTGACAGCGTTGAAAAAAAAACCGTAATATAGACTTAATATCACCTTAATATGAGCACGCGATCATCTGTCATCTGTACTGTACCGGTAAATATTCTTCTAGTGATATGTTCACAAAAGATATCTAAATACCCACGTAGGTATTCATTTCACGTAATTTATTCACATGCTAACCTCACACTCGTCAACATCGCAATGAAACAAATTAATTTACTGTACTATTTCAGTTACTGTAGTAAGCAATGCGAAATGTTTTACCCTAAGACTGCGATAAGAAAATATGTTAATAATTTCTGCCTTAATAATATTTCCAATAAATTTAATGGCTATGTTTGTGAAATAATTTCTAGGGCGCTGTGCAAATATTATATCACTTCCGAGGCTCAATCTTATTACGTTAGAATAAAAACAAAGACATACTTACCTGTTTTTTTTTTTTTTGGAATCTCGTTTTTGCACCCACAAAAGCCCATAATCATAATTTTCTATCTATTAATTTGAATAATAGATAGCAGATTTGCAAATGGTTTCATTTTCTCATTTATATGCAGACCTATCGGTCACGAGTATCTATCGATTAGCACATTATCCGACTATGATTATTGCCATTGATAAGGCTCTTTGCAGGATTGTCAGGCGGTACAGGATTGTCGGGCGGTCCAGGTTGCCCGGTGGCTGATTGCTGGTTTCAGTGCGGCGCGGCGGCGTTTGGATTTCAGGATACATTATCACACATTGCACTCAAATAAATAATAACAGATAAAAAGCTTACGGAGTTAGTGGTAATTATTCCGAAACGAAAAAGCCTTTTTGTTTAGTAAATTGTCAAGCGGGATATTTTTTATTTTCGTAGTAATTTAATAGTAAAACCACTTTTCGCAAGCCAATCGGCTCCTTAAACTGATAGAAAAAAATATACCTACTGCAAAAAAGTTAAATCTGCCTGGAGCCAGTGAAACTATGTCATCAATAATTTTAGGGTAAACTTTGAGCTTGAAGGAATCGAGACAACTTTCGCAAATCTAAGACTATCGACTAGCAATCCGGAGGTAACGGCTTCAAATTTACGCGTGCGCAAATAAATTTTAATGAATTAATTTCGTTACATTACGTTCCAGAGTGGAAGATACTCTCAGTATCGCCCAGGTTCACAACCATTCAGTATTGATACGCGTTGGCAATGTTTGGTGACGAAATCTGAATTGCCGAGATCCCATCCCCTTTTCTTTCACTCCACTCTACCTTCAGTCTAACAAAATAACTCAATTGAGGATGACTCCAGACGGATGGGAGCAGTTCCTACTCTTGTACGGTATTGACATAAAACATAATAAATATGGGTATATTTGATATGTAGGTAAATTTAAATTATTGATTCCGTATCCGTAAAAAAATCACAAAATTATTTTGTGTAAATTTCACATTTTCTGTCAATAATAATTAACAAATGTAAAAATTCACTTTAACAATCCGAATGAATAATACAGAGAAATTTTATTATTATTATAAAAAAACAATTATCATTACTTTAAATATATGACGTTACTTGATGTTCATACTCCAACGATATTATGTACTTAGGCAAAGATAGTAAATGATTGGAGGAGGACAACTAACAAGTTGGTGAAGTATAAAATATTGATTGTATCGTTGGTTAATAATGCCATTTTTATGTTAAAAAATAACTCAATAAACGTTACAGCCTTTCTAATAATGGCCGAAACAACACATAAACATTCCTCTTGGGGCCGATAGTATTCTCGATCTCAATATCGGCTGGTTATCGGCCGTTACTCCTACATTAAATTACTTGGAGTCTGGAGGGTCCCTGAGGATGGGAAGGAGGTGGAACTTGGGCCAGGCGTGGGAGAATTAATTTTCTATGAAATTTCTTGTGAAACTAAGGCTTTTATGAATTATGTTTTTACTCATATATCTATCTGTATACGAGTAAATAAATGCAGGAGCAAATGTCCTTATGTGTGTGCTCTACAGACTCAAATGCTACTACATCGATTTCTCTGAAAATTTCTAAGTTTGTTCTTTTTGGTGAGTATTTAGAGAGTGATTTCAATTGTATAAGAAGTTGGGGATACCAAAGGAAGACGCATTATATCTGCACTGAAATGAGATACGGAGTCGAATAAATGTTTATACAATGTAGTTTTTTTGATAGTAACTATATGGTACACAGTAGTGAATGGTAGAACGTTCGAAAACGCTATAGGAAGACTTAGCGCTTTATCACTACACAAGAATATAGGTAATATAATTAAAGTCGAGACAATGTAGATTTTTTAAACAAATGTGGATTTTAAGATATTACATGAACTCAATGGTAGAAAAAATCGGGAAAGCTCAAGAAAGACGTGAATCACATAATTATCTGTGGTAAAATGAGGCATACGTGATGAAAGACGTGAATCAAATAATTAACTGTGGTAAAATGAGGCATACGTGATGAAAGACGTGAATCAAATAATTACCTGTGGTAAAATGAGGCGTACGTGAAGAAAGACGTGAATCAAAGATTTTTTTAACAAATGTGGATTTTAAGATATTACATGAACAGAATGGTAGAAAAATCGGGAAAGCTCAAGAAAGACGTGAATCACATAATTATCTGTGGTAAAATGAGGCATACGTGATGAAAGACGTGAATCAAATAATTAACTGTGGTAAAATGAGGCAACCGTGATGAAAGACGTGAATCAAATAATTAACTGTGGTAAAATGAGGCATACGTGATGAAAGACGTGAATCAAATAATTACCTGTGGTAAAATGAGGCGTACGTGAAGAAAGACGTGAATCAAAGAATTTTTTAACAAATGTGGATTTTAAGATATTACATGAACAGAATGGTAGAAAAATCGGGAAAGCTCAAGAAAGACGTGAATCACATAATTATCTGTGGTAAAATGAGGCATACGTGATGAAAGACGTGAATCAAATAATTAACTGTGGTAAAATGAGGCATACGTGATGAAAGACGTGAATCAAATAATTACCTGTGGTAAAATGAGGCGTACGTGAAGAAAGACGTGAATCAAAGATTTTTTTAACAAATGTGGATTTTAAGATATTACATGAACACAATGGTAGAAAAATCGGGAAAGCTCAAGAAAAACGTGAATCACATAATTATCTGTAGTAAAATGAGGCATACGTGATGAAAGACGTGAATCAAATAATTAACTGTGGTAAAATGAGGCATACGTGATGAAAGACGTGAATCAAATAATTACCTGTGGTAAAATGAGGCGTACGTGAAGAAAGAAGTGAATCAAAGATTTTTTTAACAAACGTGGATTTTAAGATATTACATGAACACAATGGTAGAAAAATCGGGAAAGCTCAAGAAAGACGTGAATCACATAATTATCTGTAGTAAAATGAGGCATACGTGAATCAAATAATTAACTGTGGTAAAATGAGGCATACGTGATGAAAGACGTGAATCAAATAATTACCTGTGGTAAAATGAGGCGTACGTGAAGAAAGACGTGAATCAAAGATTTTTTTAACAAATGTGGATTTTAAGATATTACATGAACACAATGGTAGAAAAATCGGGAAAGCTCAAGAAAGACGTGAATCAAATAATTATATGTGGTAAAATGAGGCATACGTGATGAAAGACGTGATTCAAATAATTATCTGTGGTAAAATGAGGCGTACGTGATGAAAGACGTGAATCAAATAATTATCTGTGGTAAAATGAGGCGTACGTGATGAAAGAAGAAGGAGACATGACACGACCAAGTGAATCAAACACTTGTGTGTGATAACATGAAGCATTCAGGCGTGTAAGGAGAGTGTACGAATAAAATAGAATGATAGAAAAAGACAGGAACGCCCAAGGAAAATATGGTACGATCGCTTGAAATAAATACTTTAAAAACGGAAGTTTTTCAATTCTTTGCAATTATATAATTTCCACCTTAAAAATGCACTCAGCTTAAAAATGCACCCCAACCAACGCCGGGTACAAGTCAGTGTATCATATAAACATGGGAGATGAGCCCTGAACCATTAGTATGAAAACGTGAGCACAAAAGCTTCGGCAACATCGTTCACCCACTACTGCAAATCGCACCTAAGCAGGCAGCGCACGCCTGTGTTTACGCCAAACGCATATATATTTAGCCACTCCGGCATTTACCAACTATGTTGCAATGATTGTCCATCGTTCTACATAGGTAAGACAACTAGAAATATAAATATTAGAATCACGGAACATTTAAGATGTTTAAATAACAATAATTTTTCGGAGTTTGCCAATCATCTCATTTCCACCGATCATACTTTTAGTAATTTTAAGATACAGGGGTCAAAATTCTTCACCGTAGTAATAAAGGCAAAAAATTAGATAATTTAGAAGCACTTTAAATCAGAAAATCCCTCAATAATAACTCCAGTATAATAAATAACCAAATTAATCTGTCTTATAGTCCTATTCTTGACATATTTCCAGTTAACCGCTCTGTTCTTCCTGGAATTCCCGTAATTACCCCTTCCACTTTGTCCACATCTCCCTCAAACACTTAACATTTTTGTTTTTATGTGTCAATATTTTGTGTAGTAGATCAGTTTTAAATATTCTCCTGACGAAGGAAGGGATCTTCCGAAACCGGTAGAGTGAAAATAAAACTATCGTGGTCAAAAACAAATTTATGTGTTTTTATTATAAGCATATATATTTCATTGGATAGTCCGTACAGTATGGTCATAGCTCGGCGACAGTTGGCACATTTCCATGCTATATCACTCATTGTTTCTATGAAGAACCTTACAACTGCTAAGTTAGACTAATAGAAGTGCGTTGTGGGCGTGTCTAACGAAGTAAGGTTACATTTTTCACAACTATTCCAGAATAGAGAAAACCTATGACTCCTAGACCACAGAGGATAAATAAATTGATTGAAAATGTATTTTTATTTCTCCAGAAAAAAAAAAAAAGTTTTCTTGAGGCGAACAAAAGCCCACAATACACATCGATTTATGTGCTCAGTGCATCTGGAAATATCTTTTCAATTTACTACCATTTTCCAAAAATCACTAGTATAATTGTAGGATGCGTGAAGCTGAAGGAAAATACTATGAAAATATATTTATAAACATTAAAATGTATTTGCCTTCTACGGAGAAAACTTACTGATAAAATATATTGCTAATTTATTAAGGAAAAAATTAATTGATAGGTATCCAGAAAAACTTTAGTAAAATAACAATGTTTTGTAACGATGTCGGAACACGTGTTCATAAAATCGCATTTCGTCATTATACGTTATTAAGTTAAGGCAGGTGCTTGAACACGTGTTCCGATATTATTACGAAATTATTAAAAGTTTATCAGGTAGCGGCCTGTAGTCCCGTTTTCAACCGGATTACCAATAATTTGAAAAGATTTTTTAGTAAGTCAGCAATACTTCAAAAGAAAAAGTTTTCTTTTCGGATGTAAGTTAAATTGAAAAATTAAGACACATGTCAAACAATTAAACAAAAGAAACACATATTTAAAATCCAGAATTATTAATAAATAAAATAATTTTGCTACCTATTTTATCGTTTGTCTGAATACGGATCACTTCACGCACGCACCTATGCACCGACAGCTGAAATTTGTATGTTTGACTTGAAATTAAGGGTTTGGGATATTACAGCCTCCAACCATCATGAACTGGACAAAATTTTATCATACTCATAATAATAATAAAGAAGTAATTGTTATTTAAATCTGAATGTATTGATTAATGATATTAGCGCAAAAAAGGCTTCACATATCTACCTAGACTAAATAGAGACGTATCCACAAAATGCCACAAAGAAAAATAAAGATAAGAATAACATTACTTCAGAAAGCTATTCCGAAAAAAAGAGCGTTGTAAGCCTAACGAAGCATTCAACCCAATATTTAAGAACGTGGTGAAAGTGCGGTATTTCTTTGTACGCAAGTATTTTTCGTAAGTGAAATAAAGAAATCTGTATACTCTAACTTTAACCATACATTTAAAACACCACTATTATGTTTGTTCTAAAAAACTTATTTAATATAATTAAGTAGCTGTTACATATATTTAAACTCTTCTTCCAACAATCACTGATGTATACCACAATGTTACCGTTAGAAAACTACATTACATCGACTACAATTAGACTCCGTATCTCATTCTGGTGCAGAGATATTGCGTTAAATATTCCTCGGTGTTTTAAATGTATTTTTTACGGTAACATTGTGGTATACATCAGTATACCACAATGTTACCGTTAGAAAACTACATTACATCGACTACAATTAGACTCCGTATCTCATTCTGGTGAAGAGATATTGCGTTAAATATTCCTCGGTGTTTTAAATGTATTTTCTAACGGTAAAATTGTGGTATACATCAGTATACCACAATGTTACCGTTAGAAAACTACATTACATCGACTACAATTAGACTCCGTATCTCATTCTGGTGCAGAGATATTGCGTTAAATATTCCTCGGTGTTTTAAATGTATTTTCTACGGTAACATTGTATTAACATGTACCGTTAGAAAACTACATTACATCGACTACAATTAGACTCCGTATCTCATTCTGGTGCAGAGATATTGCGTTAAATATTCCTCGGTGTTTTAAATGTATTTTCTAACGGTAACATTGTGGTATACATCAGTATACCACAATGTTACCGTTAGAAAACTACATTACATCGACTACAATTAGACTCCGTATCTCATTCTGGTGAAGAGATATTGCGTTAAATATTCCTCGGTATTTTAAATGTATTTTCTAACGGTAACATTGTGGTATACATCAGTATACCACAATGTTACCGTTAGAAAACTACATTACATCGACTACAATTAGACTCCGTATCTCATTCTGGTGCAGAGATATTGCGTTAAATATTCCTCGGGCATCTTCTGCTGACTTCTTCTACCGTTGAAACCACTCTCTAAACATTCCTGGCACTAATAAACATAAAACAATTGCTATAAAAATAACCATCCTGATTTAATTGTAACAAATATATTTGCTTCCAAATTATCATAAAATGTATCTATCCGAATCAACCTTAAATGTACCTAATGTATTTGTAAGCTAGTCTGTCTCGACACACGGAAGCAATAGTGAGACTGGCATAGTAAAAAATATCTGAGTAGGTACCCTCCTTATTATAAGCCTAATAAATAAATAAAATACGAAAAATCTTCAGTCTTCGCGAATACGGACAGCACTACCAATGTTTTTATTTTATTTTTAAAATTATTTCCACATAGGAGGCCTTGAGGAAAATAATATCTCTTAGGACATATGTCATCTCGGGGGATGCTGTATAGAGGATGTTTTTGAGTAGAGGAAGGAGTAAACTTGGGTCTTGAATAGACCCATGTTGTAGGAGAGAGGAAACACAGAGGCCAGCAAATCGATCCACAGCCGAGCTATTGAACTCAAGTACGAGTCGTAGAAGCAACCCGTTCTCGTGTGACAGATTTCAACCGTGTACCTACATATATTGGGGGGGCGTTTGGCGTGTTTCACGATTATGCACCGGTGCCGAAAGGATCAATGACGCACGGTCCTTGAAGCATCTTCCATTGTAATACCGGTAGGGCAAGGACAACATGTGCCCTAAAGATTGCAATCCGCCTGTTAAGATAGGTGAATCTATCAAACGGACCACCCGTTGATGCACAAAGCCAATGGTTTATTTCAGGTGTTTTTTGGATCCGGACCAGAGGTGGCCGCCAAATTCAACAGTGGGGCGCACTTGCGATTTGTACAGGGTCAGCAGTTGTGTACTATTAAAGTATTTGCGGTTCCTGTATAGTACACCCAGCTTCTGTAAGGCTAACCTGACTCTGGCTTCAACGGAGCCTCCATGCCTGAGCTGGTTACTTGAGTTACCAAGCATAGATAGTGGACGGATTGCAATCTTTGGAACAGCGAGATGTGTTGGGAGCGCTATGTTTGTTATATCAGTATTTCAATTGAATGTGCCCAGAAGAACTAGCGTCATCGATACTTTATCGGTGAACAGCCGGGATACATGTCTAATGCGTTCACCACAATTTTGAAATTTGCCTCATGAGGATGGATTTCCTCTCTCCCTCAATATGATACTTTTTTGAAAGATTCACGCCTTTCTCTCACTAAAAACTTACAGGTAGTTAGTAAATACAAAAAAACACACTGTTTAAACTCATTATTTACTAATTAGAGTCATTAGCACTTGATTCGAACATTTTGGAACGTTATTGAATGGTTGAAACAAATATGTTAACGTGCTACGTTGTTTGTACGTGTTGACTATGTTTGTAAGTGAAAAAGCATTTGGTTGTCGAACTCTATTATTCATTACTTCAACTGTTCGCTTATATTTATTTACCTACTAGCGCAGACCTGTGAAAAATCACGGAATAGTCATGTTCCACAATTATCGCACGAGAAGCAGTGCACGAATTGATTAGTTGGAGTGATTTAGAAATTGGACTAATTGGAGAGTAAAAAGTGGAACCGAATTTTCCGTTACCTAAATATAATACATTTTTGGGGATAGTCTGAATTTTCCACAAATCAGTTCCAGTTTTGAAAATGTAACTGATTTTTCAAAAACACTTTTTTGTTAAAAATATATTATATCATAAGCAGGTATTTTATCGCTTGTCGAAATTCTCCAAGCAAGCACTTCTAATTTTAAAAATGATACTTAAATTCAAAGGAAAAGTTCTAGAGTTCACTGAACCGGAGTTACAGACAAACAACCGAAATGAGTATTTTAAATTGCATTAATGAAGAAGTCTTTTGAAGTATTTTGAAAGAATGCTTTTATGTTGAATTATCGCTCGATATTTATTTCCCCTTCAATATTTTGGTCAAAAATTCTAGTTAGATATGTTAGGAAGTCTATAAATTATGAACTTTGGCACGAGTCACAAAAAGAAGAAAATGGTATCGCTAGTTACAGAAAAAGTCGGGTATCGTTAAAAATAATTGGAAGGCAATACATTGATATCGTATCCGTTTTTTCTGTCTAGAATATCGCAGGGATTGTGGAAAAGGCATTACCTTATTACTTCACAACAGGTTTTCAAAACAAAAACAAAAAACATAGAGAAAGCAATATCGTGAGGACTTGAATAGATTAGATTTTCAAAAGCTCCTAAAAATACACCCGGGAAAGAACTTTCAGAATCTATATTTCAGTGATGAAAATAAATCAAACAATGGTTTGTTTGTATTGAAAGTTGAACGTATTGAAATTTCTGGTAAAATTCACACTGTCAACAACCAAAATTATACACTTTGTAGTCTACTAATGAAAGTAACCCTAATCCAATGAAATAAGTTTTTTTAATATACGCTTTTAAGTTATATATGAAAAATAGTAGCAACTGGAATTTTAGGTAAAACTTTAAAAATTTGTTCCAGTTGTTTTAGTTTTAGCTTTGAAGAATTAAAAGATCACGGTTTGAAGATTTGTGTTTCCGGAATCTTTATTTTCCTAACTACCGGATAGAATTAACAGATAAATAATTTAGTTTGCTTGAGTTAGTTGACTAAAAAGTGATGTTAAGGACCATTTTTGAGTGCTGACCTGAGAGATTCGATGATGGCTTATTTATGCAAATGGTAATCTGTTGACGAGTCCAAAAGTCTAACAAAGTAATGCATTAGCGGAATTGCGGGTTATGTATCCATTTCCTGATAAGCCAGTGGTCGGTTACATAAATAAGGGTGCGCCGGACACCTCTAGATCGATAAGGGATGAAAAAGGTTTACGATGTGATAACGTGAAAATATCTCAGGCTAAAGAATCGAGGATCATAAAACGGTATACGACTGCAAAGTCATCGATCCTGAGTTCTTCGAATGTCCTCCTGCGGAAAACTGAAACATTGCTGGTGGCTCCGCTAATTTCAGTTATTCGGCCTGAATTTTTAAGTCTCCTAAATATGCACATTGCAAATAACACAATTACGGTTTTCAATTATTTGTAATGAATAATACTCTTGATGGTATGCATGTTTAATATTCTGTCTCTTTTATGGAAGGTTAGTAATACCAGCTTTGTTAGTTGGTAGTAATCATGCAGAGTAGCGGTCAAACGTTTTGTTAATTGAAATTTATTATTTAAGCCCTTTGACACCGAAACATATCTCCCTGAAATAACAACATCTATTAATTAATATGGCGACATTTTAATTTATGTCACCCCAAGTGGTCTCTAACTCTAATGGAGTATAATAAACGCATATAATAAATGCAAACTATCCCTATTGTGTACCTATATACCAGTGGCTATTCGTGGTATAAATCATTGGGAGTTCAGCATTAAAGCGATTCAAAAAGAGGAATGAAAATCGGCTTTTGTCGGAAGCTTTTCTTCTTCATAAAAATATGGATTCACGTCATTTTAAAATACTGCAGAAATAGAAGACCGTTTCGAAAATAATCATCACAACTATTTGTGTATAAATTAAATTAGTATAAAAAATATCATCTAAAATAAGGAATTGAAATAAAACGTCCCTTTACTAACACATTTGTGGCTTGGAAATAAAAATATCAAGTGGCGTTGAATAAAGAAATTTTAAATGCTAAAATAGCTAGTTTACTTACAATCAGTGCATTATAGAAGTATTGTTAAGTGGTGTCAAACACCAAATATTTGACGACATTTAGAAATAAGTAAAAAAAAATTATTGTACATATGTACTTGATAACAATAAAGCAAATAATATTATTACAAAAGTGAATAAATTTGCGTAAGTGCCAAGGTTCGAAGATCACAGACGTAGAGCAGATATTGATTTATTTATTTATTGCATCTTACTATGCATAAATCATGTTTTTTCCCATAAAAATCAACCTCACTAAGACCAAGCCTGTATCGAGGTTAACAATTTACATTTTAGTGAAGCAAACATAGAGTAATCACAAACATAAAGTAATACAATACACGAACACAATATATTTAAAAAAGAGAGAAAAAATACTGTCAAATAACCCATTTTCAAAAAATTTGTAGATGGGTAATTTGACAGCATATTGTAACAATTTTATAATGTTCCTAATGTTTCGTTTCCGAGTCCAACAACGCCATCACGGCGCACACGAATACCAAATTTTGGCCTACCTATCTATTAACACCATTCGAAACAGAATTTATGTTATAAGATACATACCATAAATTTTTTAGCTTCCTTGTCAGTTCTGGATTCCGCGTTAGGCTAACGTGGAAAAATGTTGGTAATACCAACAATTTTAACGAAATAAACAATTGACATCGGAGATATGAAAAAATCATTTTTATAGAGGTGAATCACCCCTGGAGATCCAAGTGTAATTTCGCACTTGTGTATAGTTGATACTTACAGGTGTGATACCAAAAGCACGTGACATATCTCGCTGGAGATAACACGCGCCCCACCAAATATCTCGCACAGTGTTCGGCTGCTTAGTTAAGGCAACTTAAGTGAGGTAAGACGCCGTTTTCGGCTTCATCAATATAGAAGTCACGTTTCAGATTAAAGCTGTAAGCATCCACAAGGTAAATATTGAAGCTCCAAGTTATCAACCTGCTCTCTCGACTTCATCAATTATGTTCAGCCATTACTGTATGACTCCCCCGGGGTAAATTAATTTGAATAATCACCGGGTCGCCGGGCTAAATTGGAAATAAAACGGTACGATTTGAAAATTAGTTGCGAGCAGCGCACGCTGGAAGGCTATTTAGCGAACCACTGAACACATGTTTGACATTTTGTTCGGAGAACTCATGCTAATAAGATAATTTAATTTTAAATATAAATCAAATAAATAACTCCGCATTCACCATATTTTTCGGCAAAGGAATCGACATGTTTCAAAACCAATGTTTTTTTTAATCAGAATAAACACATATTAAAAATTAACGAATTTAAGAATCAAATAAATATGTTTTTTTAAAGAAACTATTGGTTTTGATACAAGAGTATTAAAAAAAAATTAATTAGTATTTATTAAAATTAAAATGATGCCACAAAGTAAATTTGAAATTAATGAAGAATTTATTTAATATTGTTATTATTTTCGTTTAAACAAATTTTTGATTAACATGTTATTTATGTTTAACTTATATTTTCATTTAAAACATCTGTTTCAAAATAATTGTAAGAACGAAACAGAAATAAGTTTTCTGAAGGACTGAAAAATTGACTAACTGTGATATTCGTCTACATTCAAAAATAGTTTTACCGTCTGAAAGTCAACGCAACTGTTCTCATCTATCATAATTGTTATTTTTCATCGTGAGCTATGATTATTTTAAATACCTGTTAAATTAAATAAGACTATAGCACGGGCAAGCCACCCAGTGAGGCCTACATTACTGAAAACCTTGAATTGTAAAAAATATTGTACCTAATAAAATAAAATAAATAAAAAATAAATTATTCTAAATTTAAAAAGGAGTATTTAAAGGAGAGTTACAACGTCGGTGCACACGTCGGTTAGTAACAATAGATTTATTGTAAGGCCCAGTTGTTTGGCCGAAATTCACATGTGATAAAGTCATCAAATGGACATTTAGAGCCGTTTTATTTTTTAAAAAGCCGATTAAACGTCGATTTTAGATAGCTTTCTATCAAATTGTATTAACCCAAATAGTTTTTCCCACTTCTGCTGATCACAATTTGTTCAAAATCTGAAAGGATTTTGATTCGCCATTGAACGGGGATCCTTGAAAGGTCCCCGTTCAATGACGAATGGCCATTTGATGACTTTATCACACGTGAATTTCTGCTAAAAATCTGGGCCTTACAGTAAATCTATTTGTCAAAAAACAAAATGATCGCGAATGGCCATTTTATGACAATGTTACATTTGAATTTTTGTGAAACAACGTGTTCTAAAACTAAATATTCGAAAAAATATTGTTAAAAATTTTGAACTTAATATTATTACGTTTTTTATATCGGTACCACGGAGGATGTAATTGGTACCCATGTACATACGTTTTGATTGTAAAACAATGTTACCAACTATGTGGACTCTGTGCTACTTGAAAACACACACCATCTTCCGTTATAAATTCTACCATAAGTTATAACTAGGGTAGGTCATGGTAATAAATTATTTTTAATAGCTTACCCATAATAATTAAATTTGTAAATATTAATTATGTTTCTTAGTAAGTACGCTGAACTTGTTGTTTCAAAATTCAGGGGTAAAATGATTTCAGTCACTGCCTTTAAGGCTCTTCCTGGTAATTGGATGTAACAGGAAATACGCCTAATGGATTTTTTGAATGCTTTTGAAGGTGTTTTTATTTTTCATTAGCTTTGCTTAATAGCGATTTAAAGGGGTAAAAATGCTACCTACTCTCTTTGTTAAGAAACAACCTTCAGATTGAACATTTTTTCAATAATTTAATTCATCAAATTTTGAAAAATACCTGAACATCGAATTCGATTTAATTTATTCGGTTGTTTCGGGGAATTTGTACAATTCTTCGAATTTCAAAGTTAATTTGCAAGTGCTGTGAAAAATTTTTTCAAGTTCTGTTATTATTTCGTTTCTGTCAAGCAACTAGCCTATAATGATATTAAAACTTAGGACTTTCACAGAACGCAGAAATGAACGTTGAAATTTGATGAATTGTTCAAATTCTCAATCCATTCCAAGCGTTTGATTAATCTCACGAATATAGAGAAAGAAATTAAATGCATATTGATAACCACCGTGGCCTCTCGGCATGGTGACCTGATGAAGATGGCATTGTTTCGAAACTCCGCACTATTTTAAGTCGCATGTTTAAAAATATTTATTAATTTGCACTTCGTTGCTGACTTGCTTTGATAAGAAACCTCAGTCTTCTCAGAAAAAAATTCTTGAAAAATCCCTTTTTTTGGACCTCCTGACTGTATATAACCCCTAAAAACATTAATTGTAAGATATCATGATTACTCAAATTTTTGTATGTTTCTCAATTATTTTCAAATTATATTCAATTATATTCAGTAATCATGAATTAATTCCTTTCAATGAAACTTTTAATAATAATAACACACATTTTTTCGTTTGGGTAATTTATTTTGTTTATCAAATAATGTTTTACCTAATGACGTCCGTTACGAATACAAATAGAGCATTTTCTAAAATGAACGCTAATCTCCGGTACGCAACTCTCGTTTCCCTTGCCGCGAAACCGCACAACAATGGAGGCGTCACGTTGCAATTACGACACGAACGGCGTTCTGCTAAATGCCACAAATGTGACGCTAGACCCACTGTACACAACTGTACCCATTTATCCAAGTATACACAACGGTACACAACTATAACCAAATGTGCCTTCCCGGCTAAACATGTGCGATTATGAATATTTCATTGACGAACGCAGATTGGCCAAATTAGCCTATTGTTTATCTTATGGCCTCGTTAATTCGTCTCGTTAGATGCAAGGGTTGTCATTGTCAGAAGGGAGAATGATTACCAAAATATCTTGTCATAATTACAATTAGGTGGGCTGGGATATAGTGGGGGTAGAGAATTGGAGGGGGAAGATTGGAATGAAATGAACTTATATTAAAAAATTATTCATTTATTAAAAATATTGTCAAAATAATCGTTTTCCTTTTAAAAATGGGACTAATGATTTGACAATTTTTATATTAAACTATCAGTAAAGCACGAATATGTTATGAGGAAGTCGGAACACGTGTTATTCAAAATAATAATATTTTTGCATCTCGTCCATTGTATTTATTCGGACAAGGCCAGCTGCGTTGAACATGTGTTTAGATATTTTCTGATTGACTAATATTTTATTAGGAAATGGTAATGCAGTCACATTTTTAACAGTATCTTGATAAAGTCGTAATAATTTTTCTCGGTGATTTATAGGATGTTTTTGTTTACTATATCTATTTTAGTGCCGAAATCGGTAGCGAAAAACAAATGTACCTACATGCTGTAATTAGCGTATGTCTAAATGTATCAAAGAGACATTCGTGTATGAAAAAAAACAGCGTGATTATGCCATTTAGTATAAATAGGTAGGACTTTTTTTAAAAATATTTTTTAATCGGTGCTCTTTCTAAGTACCCTGTACCAGTAGTGCGACAATCAAGTGTAAAAAAGATGCCTACACTCGGGTATTATTTCAAACCTACCATCACTTTATAACACGAGATGATCCACTGATTTACAAAGAGGATGTAATCCTCCACTAGGTATTGCGGCAGATCACTACAAATTGGTACAGTCGAAACATTGCAAATTGGCGCAGTCGGTAGTCGTCAACAAATTGGCGCAGTTGAAACAGTAATAAGAAATATGCATCGTAAATCGGCAGTGAAAAATGGTGAAAATAATAAGTTACAATAATGCCAAATACCAACATTGGCGCCATGTAGAAAACCATCAAAGCACCACGTTGGGCATCCGTAGAAAAAAATCAAGGCGCTAGTTTAACACTGCAAATTGGCAGCCGAAAATTAGAAAACAGAGCACCACGTAAAGGCTTGCTTTCTGAAGTCATCGAGCCAAAGTCGTCCAGGAGGACGAATGGAGCACCAAAAGCCTCATTAACGGAAATGCGTTAAAAAGGAGCCAGGTCCAAGAAAGACGACAAAGGAGCCACACCAGAGCCAGTAGACGGTTCGCGTAAGGTCGTGACCAAGGTGACTTATAGACTGAAACCTTGTGAAGTAATCTAATCTTTATATGTAACTAATGCAATTTTGTTTCTATACATTAGCTGTAATCCAATTGAATTTACACGAATCTATTCAATTATTGTAGGTATTTAGGTGTTAAAAATCCCACTTTCCACGGTCTAGACGGGAAATATTTCCTCGGCGAGCTCCCAACCAAATGATACCCTTCTGGCGACGATATGTGTTTTGATTACACCCCTAAAGCCATGTTTACACCCTCCGCCCGGAACAAAGATTACCACATAAAGCAGTGTTTTCACGTGGAGCACGTACTTCCAACCAAAATTATTGTTGTCGAAGCTATTATGATAATAATTATTGAACCAACCAATTGTTCAGCGGCCTAGAAAATCAAATGCATTTTTGGCATTAATTGTGCCGTTTGTGACAAACAATTGCATCAGTATCGTGATATTATGATGCAATATTTATGATGTACTTTGATTTTAAATGCATTGCGATTTTAGTCAGGTAGAGCTGAAATAATGAACATGAGTTTTGTCACAATAAAAAAATATACACGCAATTTCAACCACATTGCCAAGATGCCGTCTACATCGACTTGATGATGGATGACGATTGAGTTCGCAAAATATTTGAGATTCGTTACTTGAAATGGCTAAAACTTTGTTAAGCAGCCAGATGTAAATAGCCAAATTCTTTTACCGCCAAACAACGTATATGGCGTGATTATCACAAAAATGAGACGTCGATTACTAAATGACATTAGTAAATTGTGAAATAACACAAATTAAACAAATAAAGTTTACTTGCGCATGTCGGGATTTGAACCCGCAACCTCCGTCTTGCCTTGGAGCATTAACCCTCGACCACGGAGGCCGTCAAAGCAAGGTAGGACATGCAGGTAACTAAGAAGTTCTTAAAAAGATCTGTGATTTATCTAAATTGTCTTCAAAAACATGATACAAACAACGAATTTGAGTACCTTGCTCGGCTCGCTGGTCAAATTCTCAAGTTTTCTCTCACATGCAGTAAGTGCAGCGGGTCGTGAGCCGGAGAAGTTCTGAGTCGGGAAGCCTATACTAGCAGCGTCCGGCTAGAAGCCATTGTGTGTTTTATAGCTAGAAACATTAATGCTACTTTACAAGAGGCTGCAACTCCAATAATGCGAGTGCAACATAATATTACATTGTACTTGAACTAGAGGAAATATTCCATACTTCCTCGCGCGGTCTGTTGCCCGGGGAACTTTAGTGTTGATTCGTTGGATTTTAAGATAATTAAAACGGTGTGTAACACAAATGTGTTCTTCAAACTTGAAATCATGATGGTTACATTCTTAAAATCCATTGGTGATTTTAAATTTGATAATTTCGTGCAAAATGAATATAGAATATAATGTTGATTCGCTTTCATGTTCTTACTATTAGATAAAGCTTCCTTAGTGTATAATATTGTAATAATTATACTACGGTTTCGGCTAGAATTCTGTTATAAATAGTTAAAATATATTTAAATACATGTTTTTTCTCATTAATCTTTATTAATTACATTTACATTGGTGATGTGCTGTGTCTCTCTCACTTAGAACTCCTGTGTCGAGAGCAGCCTCAGTTTATAACAGTTTACAGTAGTTTATAAAATAAATACAAATAACAATACAATGTTATCATTGGAAAAGCACACTTATAAATTGACTTTAATGAAATTTTTGATATAAGATCTGTCTTGGATGATGATCCAACGTTTGGTATCTGATTTATATTTAAAGTTAGTTGAATTCCATCTAAAGGCTAGTGGAAGAGCATTGTATAGCTTTGTAGCAATGTATTTAAAATTTCTTTGATTACAAACGATTGGTAACTCTTATGCTATGATAGCTGATGTTTTTAATATGCCTCCATTGAAGGATAAAGCTGTACTAAATAAACATTTAAGCGGTGCATATTTTAATGAGGTCAGTGGATAAAGGTTTTTTCTTCTCCATTTCTTTCTCTAACTTTGTACTAATGTATATTATTTTTTTTTGTTTATTTACATAATCTTACATATTCTTTCTTTTTTCTTTCTATAATGTACTAAGACTGTCAATAACTAGAGTATATGTAAATGACACTTGTGCTGATACTTCTAAATAAAAAATAGAAGTTTTCGGAAAATTTTGACATTGACATTACACGTTTAAATTTGTGTTGTGTTGTTTAATAGTGCACGCAATTTATTTAAATCAATGGGTTTTTATTATTGGTGCCTTTCGAATAAATTCGATAAGCATAATGTATTCTTCAGAATATATCTGCACGCAAGACTACCAAGGCAAGCCTCATGTTTAAATTTATTTTTTATTAATGTATTCTAAGTTTTTACATGTACACTTACCTATGTTAGTCGATTCACAAAACCGCGCTGTTCTGAGAAGGGTAACTAATTTTCTGTATGTTTAATTTATCAAATTTACATGAATCTCCAAAATAAAACAATATATAAATGTTATAAATAAAACAACAACCTCTAAATGTAGGTAAATCAACAGGAAAATACTGAAAGTGCCTTTCATTTTAATATTATGAACAACAACAAAAACAGACAGAACGGACGATCTCTTCTTGAATAGTTCTTGAATTAACAGTTCTTAGAGGATTAGAGGTGGCGACACGGTGTCACGTCTACATATACAAGTTCACACTTCACCACAATCTTTACACATCTGCCTGATGATGGACACTGTAATGCTGTCCGAAAAGTCATGTAAAGAAGGAGGTAGCGCAACACGGCATAATACCACAAAAATAAATCACTATAATACTTTTGGCCGTGAAAATCTCAAATCATAAAAAAACAGTTTTAAATATTAAATATCTGGTGTACATTGAGCACATTTATATTAAAAGCTCTTCATTCTGCTATAAGCTTTACGCTTTATCATGAAAATTGCACAGAATTTCTGGGTCATCGCGTTTTGAGCTTGCAACCTTATTTTTATCATTAAAATATTAATTGTTTTTACCGTATTTTTTGTGTTATTTTTTGCAAATAACACAAAATAACACAGTAGGTATTGTATCCTTTCGTGGGAATCTTATTCGTGGGTATTCTCAAGGATTTTCTGCCTTATATCAATCTTGCCATCAATTGCCTTATAATCAATATTATTAATGTATTTAGGAAAAACGTAAAGCACAAAACACTATATTAATTTTTATAAATCCTTTAAAATCTCCTTCTAAGACGGTTTGAGGATATTTGAGTTGTTATTGTTATGAAATTACAAACGCATAAAAAATCGTCTAAGGCCGAGGGCGGCATAAAACAAGTCGAGAAACTTAATATAATAATTCTCTGTGAAAAGATTTATTGGGTCGAATTTCTGTTTATTTTACTTCGCTTATTCGCGAGGGACCTGAATTATTTTGGTTTAGTGATAAAATGAGAAGTTTCCCGAGGAAAATGTCAGAACTTTCTTCCCTCATAATGTATGGATGCTTTTCCCTAAAAAATATTTTCTTTGTTGAGATTTCAGCAAAGAACTCTTAAGACGATTTTCGGTAGGAGAAATAAAAAATGAATAAATCTAAAATATTTTTTTCAACTGAAGAAAACAATGAAGAATTCAGAACTAATAACTTATAAATTTCAGGTTGAAACTAAGTTACACTAATGCTGAAAACTCTTTGAGAAATTACGATCTTTGAAGAAGCACTTCTCCCATACTTATGTAATTAGTAACTATTGCTAGGTGAGATTATTTGACTAATCAATGTCACCCCACGAAATGATCTTAGCCCCCTGAGACTAAAGCAATTCAAACTAATTTGGTTGTTTTAATTCAATTGAAACTAAGATATTTATTAAGATGTGAATCATATTCATTGAGGATTAGATTATTTGCCTAAATTATTTTAATAATTTATAAAAACATGTCTTCTCATGTGTCAGATATCAGAGTAATCAGTGATACATATTAAACGAATACAAAACAAAAAAAAATGTTATCAATGTACGTACATGCTCCACGATTCTACGATGCTATACTAAAATTAAAAGCATTTCCAAACATTATGTAGATGATAAATTATACATTTTGAATAAATATTTTCCAAATGGAAATACCTAGTTATATTACATTGGTAAAAATCAACTCTTAGATATTGATATCGTGTCTACTCCTTTCGTTAATAATCATGTAGTTATAAGATTCTAACTGGTTGATAAAAACCATAGTTATCAGAAAAATGCCTATTTTCTACGTTATCGTATTCCTATGTTTTGTTGGTAAAAGTGTCCTTTAAGAGAGACTCTTGTGCCAGGTTGAATAATACACACGAACAATAATTCAATTGTAAATAGGACTCAGGGCAGATAGGAATAATACAAGTAGTCGTGTTGTCTTACATAACTCGATTAATTGGTCAACTAGCTTGCGATCCACCAGGAAGAGGTGGGGGGGGAGGGGCACGGGAAGGTTAGTGCCGATATTTTCAGGGCCGGGCCAGCCATATTACTAATTCGTAAAACAATTTTTTCCGGTTTCACTGGCTACACTTAACTTGACTACAAGTGTTCCATATCTTTAGATCTCTGTAACGTACTGCCATGCATTTAAATTTGATTCGGAAGTTTGCAAGTTCGAATCCCACAGCAGGGTGGATGTAATTATTTTGGTCATTTAATTTACGTGTGCAGCCAGTCTGGGTGTTGTAATGTTGATTGTAAAGTTAGTGACCTTTGCGAAATTTGCTTTTCTGCTGTCATAAACATCAAAAATGTATGCATCGTCTGTCTGGATGTCGTTAAGTTTGATGAACCTAGCCACCATAGCTTTACGTTTGTAACAACATCGATGAATAAATAAGAGAGATTCGTTTTTACTTGTGAAACTATTTTTTTTTTTTCTGTGAACCTATCGCATATTAAGTAAATATAGTAAGGGCACTGTAGGGCTTTAGGGCCGGACCGATGGATTAAGGTCGGATCCTGCAGACCTTTACTCGGTGTTGGAATATACCTACGTAGGTGGTTGATGGTGGGGGGGGGGGGGGGATAGGGCAGAATTCTGCCTGGACTGGAATGATGGAGCCTGAGAAGGTTAATCAAATTAAGGAAAAGGTCTGTAATAATTTAGTAAATGAAATTAACCTGACGTAACATCCCATTCAAAGATAAATAACGTAACGTATCCCTCAAAGAATACATTAGTGGTAAAACATTTCCTTGTCAATGATACTCGGGACCACGATACAATTAAGAGGGCTTATAGAATAAATTAAAACCAAATAACTGGGAAAAATAGCACTAAATAATAAAATTCTTTCTCTAGATTCAAGACTATTATACGATTATATCGCTTGTTTTTTTTTAATATGTTACTGATTTCCTTAAATTTTGATCATTAACTTAACTACCCGGCTTACGCTAGAGATTTGAATTCCATGTATATCTTACATTATAGTCTGTTAATATTTTTTGTTAAAAGTTGGCGTCAATTCTACTATTTCTAAAAGAGTGATTAAATTTTGTAAATATGCATAAGATGAAAACACTCACTTTTTTCAAAGGATAACTCTTAAGTATTACTTGTAGTCTTTATTTACACTGGGAGGATGAAAAATGGGAATTATACAGGAATTAATCAAATGCTTATTTGTCATATTGAAAATTTTTGGAACATTCCGTCATTCCGCTAAACTCAAAAATGTATTAATAATGGTAAAATAAATATTTTTCCAGCAAATATCCGTTTCGCACATTACATAACATAAGTATGTACATGAACAAATAAGCTAATTAAAATTTGATTTTGCAGAAAAAGGAGACATTTACTAAAAAAAGGAGGCCTCAGCACGGGTAAGCCACCCAGTGAGGCCAACATTACTGGATTGTATTATGAAATGTAAAATATTGTACCAAAATAAAAAAAAAGTCCACGAGTTTTTAATACTATATAATATAAACCTTTTTAAAAATTCGTAATTATAATGCAAATGTACCTATCAAAACGCAATTGATGTTCAATTTGGTTTTCAGAAACGGTAAAAATAAGTATTTTAAAATAGTATCATAAATTAAAATAATTAGTTTCAAGTAAGGTAATATATTAAAATTTATTTTAAAAAATGCGTTGAAATGAAATGACATGCGATGAAAATAAGAACATGCGGTATTACGAAATGGAATACCTCCCCGGAAGAAGGATCATTAGGTTTTTATGGCATCGTGATCAATATACAAATAGGCAGGTCCTACTGGACATCAATATAGCAATAGGCAGGTACCTACTGGATATTTAGGTCATCGTGATCAATATAGCAATAGGCAGGTACCTACTCGACCTCAATATAGCAATAGGCAAGTACCTAATGGACATCAATATAGCAATAGGCAGGTACCTACTGGAAATTAATATAGCAATATGCAGATACCTACTGGCCATCAATATAGTAATAGGCAGGTACCTATGAGACATCAATATACCAATAGGCAGGTACCTACTGGACATCAATATAGCAATAGGCAGGTACCTACTGGAAATTAATATAGCAATAGGCAGATACCTATGAGACATCAATATAGCAATAAGAAGGTACCTACTGGACATTCTTTTGAAACGCTCTACTGTGGTTAGTAAAAGGTTTTCCAATAAGAGGTGTTATTAGTGAATGGATTGCGCTATCGAGAGATGATTAATGATTTTTTATGGCCGGAATTGGATGGTATTGATCTGGACAACGTTTACTTTCAATAAGACGGCACTACGTGCCACACAAGCAACGAAACCCTTGAACTTTTACTGAAAAAGTTTCCGGACCGTGTTATCTCTCGAAGAGGTGATCACAATTGGCCACCGAGATGTCTTGTGATTTAACACCTTGCGACTTCTTCCCTTAGGGCCACGTGAAAAAGAAGGTCTATGCCAACAGCCCAGCGTCGATTCAAGACCTCGAAAATGGAATTCATGAGGCTATCGAGGACATAAGGCAGCCACTTTGAGATTTGGTTATGGAAAATTTCATGAAAAGGTTATGGTCCTGTAGGCGTGTTCGTGGTGGTCATTTGACTGATATTATTTTTCACTATTAACGGCATACTTTCCTCTTTATAATGAAATAAACATTCGATCGTTTATATTAAAAAATGGCATTTTTCTTTGAATATCAAAATAACACCATTTGAATTTTTTGTAGGTGTACAAGGATCTATGGTGAGCGGATTATTTATGGGATCTATATGTTACCCAAGATAGCGGACCATCACAAGGTCGGACAGACATATCTGGCTATTAAAGCCCTAAACAAATAAAAACTGATATCCAATATAGAAAACTGGAAGGATAGTGTGTATACGGTTGCGAGGAACCATGGAGAAGAATATTTTAGCAGGAAAGGTGTAATTAGAACAGAAAATCGCTCCTACATTGGTAAGTGAAATAAGGATATTTGTTGTACATACCTAGTATGTACATTTAATCTGACATTTTTTAATATTAGGAATTATTTTGTAATAAAATGTTGTCTTGTTTATTTCCAGCATAGTTTTTGTGATGTACAGTATTGTTAGGGAAAGCATTGCTTTAACATCATACATATGTAAATGTAACATATATATATCCTTATTACCCTATGTTACATATAATTTATATATATTTGTTAAATTGCTGTTTGCTTATATTTTATATATTTTGTATATTTATATTTTGTATTTTATACATTTATATTTCAAATATTTTGTTAGTAAATTTTATCTGTGTTGCTATTTTTTTAATATGAGTAATTGAAATGGGTGGGTATTCAATTATATAATTAAAACATCGACTTTGGAAAATCGTAAAGAGCGAGAATTGACTTCCTCGAAACAAGATTAGTCGCTTCCACCGACAAATAACAGCCGTTTGTCTTGTTTATGCCTACTTATTGTCACTAGCGGAAGAGGAATAGCAAGTGTTACCGTTGCAAGTATATTACGGTTCTAAAAGAATATTGTTAGGAAGCTTACAGCGTAGTCTATTCATATCGGTTCCAGTTCAATCGGTGCATGATATCGCGAGTAAAATAATCTCAGTTTACATTATTTTAAGGTCGCATGCATACAAATAGATTTGTTTGTCTCAGTTTTTCTGCTAAAATTTATTTATTTTATTTTTCTTATCATTCATTCATTTGACTACGTATACTATTAATAAATATGGAATATAGGCAATAGCTGATGCTGATAAAACATGCAGATATCATGCAGTTAATCTAATGATTTTAAAAAATATAATAATTTGCCTGAACAGTCATGCGCAACGTCCTTTGCATCAATTACGCCTACTTGTAGGGACTAGCGGAAAAGGGAAAGCAAGTTTATAGGTTCACTGTTTAATACTCATTAGAATTCAGCCTTGGAGATTATCACATAAAAAATATTTTATTTCAGTACATAATTAATTAATTATTTTATTTTCATTTATTAAAGAAGAAATCATTAATTGTTTTTATTTTTATTAAATAATAAACAAAACGCCTTATATGTTAGTTATGCACCAGTGTGATGTGATGAAGACAAGTAAAATTGATTGAATTTACACGTTACTCGCAAATGGATTAATCTTAGAATTATGTAAAATATAATTAATTTATGAGTGATCAATTTTTATTTCCACGAATATTCGGAAACTAAAAAAACTTGAAAGTAATATCTATGTATATTATATTATTATTATAAGTAATATGCTATTCAGAATTATCAGTAGTGTAGTTAAGAATTTCTAACTCAAATAACGACTTCAAATATTCAAAATATCTTAAAGAAATTCTCCGAGCCACCGTTTGCCCCAAGCCAGCGATTGAATTGTCGTTTCGAGTAAGCCACCGTAGTAAGATCCGTTTTTTATAACGCTCGCTTTTATGTAGATACAAAGGTATTATATTATTTATAAGGTTTCTCCGAAATAACTTACAGTAACTTACAAAGTAAGCATGGGAGATAAAAATAAAATCCTTGTTCTTTTTCTGCGTAGGAGGCCTTTTTCCCTCCCACCGACCGCGACGCCGCCAAAGGAAAGCTCCATTTTCTTTCTAAGAATCAAATACGAATCATTGTATTGAAAGAAAAATCGATTGTTGTAAATAATATCAAATTTCTAAACTTATAGATAAACTTTGATAATAAATCAGATAAACTGATAACGTAAAAAACCCTTGACCACAAAATTCTGAGACAATGCTTATTTTTCCCAACAAATGATCCCGTATGGTGAGCATCAGCATAAAATAACTTCGAGAATTTTTTGTTTGTTTTGTATTTTTGAGTTCGCAACGTTGTTTCCTTAACGAATAATGGAGTTAAAAAATTCAATAACTTTTAAAAACAGGGGACTTAACCTTACGATTTTTTTTATGGATTTTTATTAAATTAAGGTAATTTACAATACCGTGATGAAATGATTCGTTTGGATTTTTTAATTTCATTAATGTTACTCTCGGTGAAGTATGTGTTAATCGTAAAATAAAGTATAAATGTGTGAAATTAATATAATATTCAAGAGTCCAAAACACGTGTATAACCGGGTAGTAAAACTAGAATAATTTAGGTCAAGTTGCTATCGCAGCGACACCGTATTGCGCTGATGCAATCACAGTGACAATGTAACAAATCGCCTGAAACAGTTTGATATATATATATATATTTCATCAGGTTTCGCTGGAACGATCCGATCCGCTCAGGTTTTGAGGTGCATATCACATTATGCTGACAATGCATTCTCACAAGTGGCCTCGCCGAGTGGCTCACCGGGTCTCCTAGGAAATGGGGTTCGGAGAGCATTGCTCAAGGAATGCGCTGACTGCACACGAGATGGTTCCTCTCTCTTCTGCGCTCCTGGTAGCTGCAGTTTATTCCACGGAGTGCATTCCACGAGATGCGCCATCTGTTTTCGCCATTGGTAAATACGCCACGGCTGTCATTTGACATTTATCTTTATTTTTATCGCCCCATAACCACACCAGACGGTGGTACGGTTTAGTATTTTTGAATTTTTCATTTCGATTGAGTTCGACAGGTATAGTTTATGACTCCACGCGGCTTATATATTTGAAAGGTTTCGGAGTTACTGTGCCATTTTCCGATACGTTTCTTGCCACTAAACATCATCTCGTAAATATGGAAAACAAATTTTGTGTCAGAACCTAAATAAATATGTAGGTAACGTGTACGAATGGTTTGCTGGGAGATGGTCCATTTTCTTTTGAAGTACAGCGTCAGTTACATTTGATAAATTATACTGGATAAGGTGTATTAAGATTCTATTTACCGATGAGAAAAACAAATAAAATTCGATTAGTTATTGCATTGAAGTTAAAAAAGTTTTGTGTTATAAAAGATTTATTATTTAGCCTGTCAATGAGATTAGTTTGACGATTACAAAGTGTTTTTTAAAGTATTATGGGTGGCAAAAATATCAACAGTTTTAGTTAGTAATTTTAATAGTAGCTTTTTTTACATTACACTCAAACATGAGGCTGTGAAGAACATAATTAATTTTCTTCAGGGCCTATATCATCTTTGGGATGCTGTGTGGAGAGTATTTTTAAGAAATGAAGGAGATAAAATTTTGGGACGGAAAAAGGAATGAGGGGTGGTTAGGAATCTAGGGGTGTCCAGGAGTCAGTGAAACGTATGTATCCATCCCTCCAAAGCATACGCTGCCAAGACCTGGACAAACCTCATTACATAAACCCGGGCACCCCTACTAAGTCATAAAACGTAGCGAACCACTTTGGGTGAACTATAGCAGAGGTGTTGGTTAATCAATGAATGGTTCCCGGGGCGGCGGTACCATCCGCCACCCAAATAGAGAGGTTGTGTACCCATAAAATTGAATTAGTGATAATCATCACTGGATGTAAATATATTATCTGACGCCTTCTACGTAACTTATAACCTACGTAAAAATGATTTTGTTTTCTAAAAAGTATTAACAGTACCCACATAATTGAAAACTCAAGAAGCGTTTCACCAATTCTTCTTGAAAAGTACAATAATAACATTTATTCAACGGAGAAAATTAAAAAAAAATGAGGGTAAAGTCAAATTGAGGCTTCTTAGTTAAATGTATAAAATCGATCCATTTAACCAACCAATGAACAAGACTTTTTAGTATTCTAGTGGAGGCGGTTTTCTACATATCTTAATGGTCAAATACATTTTTTGTAGGTACTATTTAATTACCTTGGCGTTGGTCCCATGGCTACACCGCTGTTAAGGCCTACAGGAAAACATGAATAATAAAACAATGCTTTGTGAATTTTAAATTACAAATCCAAAACCCAACCACTTTTCAAACCCACCCACTGCCACTTCAAAAATAATGTTTTATAGCAAAAATAAAAATATTTGCGCTAAAATAATTTCCCGTGGTAAATGAATGCAATCAATCTCCCGAAACCTGACCCAATTTCCTAATAAATGTTTAATTAAATGACCGGCAGTCGCCATCTTGTTTCCGGCGTTTTTACGAGAGGGAGGGAAATAACGCCTACCTAACTTATGGCCTGAAGAATATTGGCTAAAGAATAATTATCTTCTGAGAAATCTACATCCAGTTATCCAATACTTAAAATGAAGTGAACGAGACATTCTGATTGGGTTGTAACCTCATCATTTGTTTACGTCTTCATTTTTAATTATTCTTAGGACGGGTTGTTTCGGAGAATTTGAACAATTCATCAAATTTCAACGTTCATTTACGGGTTCTGTGAAAGTCCTATTCAAATTCTGTTATTATATCATTATAGGCTAGTTGCTTGACAGAACTGAAATAAAAACAGAACTTAAAAATATCTTTCACAGAACTTGAAAATTAACTTTGAAATTTGAAGAATTGTTGAAGTTCTCCGAAACAACCCGTCCTTATAATTTATTGTTCCGATAAAAATCCAGCTTTGAATGCTGTTTCGTAGTCAACGGCGTGCATTCCTAAACAGCCTACCCTATGCCTATTCAAAAAGGTTTGAATACAAAAGAACTTCCCCTTTCTTTTGGGGATAGTAAAATTAGAAAGAGTATTTATCGATGTATTTTTAAATGTTAGTATGTTAGTTGTAAGTTTGTAAATGGCAATGTAAATATGCTAGTCTCTGTCTAGCAAAACAAGAGTGAAACTATGCGATGCTAATAAGTAATTTATTTGTTTTCTCTCTGAAGTGCCACATTTTAGCCAAGCCAATTTAGACAAAAAATCGACCATAAATCGATTTAGTGAAAAGCTGAATTTTTGCAGATGAATAAATAGTACCTATCGCAGGTAGTATTTTCACAAAAGTCCCCACACTTCTCCCGCTCGTCTCCCCTCCTGCGTCCCACCAAACATTTAAATTGAAGGTTCTACTAAAGCCATTATATCTCCTAAACAAAAATAAATCAGAAAATTATTTTCAGAAATGAGCTTATTATAAAATTATCAAAATGTAATATAACCCAAAACTTTGTGTGTCTGCAATAGTTTAGCAAATAATTATGAGATTATTATAAGATTTTTTTCAATTAGAGATAAATTTTTTGTGTTTTCACATTTATTAATTTATACGAAAAAATACTTCAGTTAATATTTTTAAAATTCAATAAGTTTTAAAATGATATACATATAACATTGATTACCCGGACCCTCCTTACTCACCAAGAAGAGCGGGTAAACGCGGCACGGCACAAGGGCTCTGGACTCGACGCAACGCGTTGAGAAACACGTTGTAATTTGTTGCTCTACCAGGTAATAACAGATCGAAAAAACAAGTAAGTACGTTCAAACCAATGCTTTTGTGCGTCATATAATGTACGAGTGTTTTGCACATTTATACCACTTTCAACATAGAAGAATTTTAAAAACTGAAAATTAATGTGGGATGAAGATCCTTTTTATGAATTTTATTTAAAATAAACCTCAAAAATGTTGAAACAGATTCAAGTAAAATTAGCCAGTTTGGATAGCTTTCTAGTCTGTAGTAATAACATTAGTGTTTTGAAAATTATTATTTCTACCTCATCAACAACTACACCTCAGTCATTTAAAGTTATTTAATTAATTTTTAAGCTACCTCATGAATACCGAGAAAAATAAATGTAGTTCTGATACTAGAAATTAAAGAAACCTTGATTAATGTTTGCAATATGAGATGATGAATGGAGCACTAAAGAAAAATGTTAAACTGTTTTTTGTTTTTTATTGAGCCGCTGCAAAAGCTTGCTAGTTCTATAAATGTAAACCAACTCAGCAACATTTATGGCACTGATCTTCCGTATTCAGATGAATTTCAGAAAAAAAAAACAAATGGGCTAGGTATTTTCAAAGTCGGATTTTGTATTTCTGGCAGAAAAACTATCATGCGCATGTCTCACTCCAGTTATAAGGTACTAGATGACTGGTACAGATACAGAGAAAAGGATACAAATCTAGAGAGATTGAATTATACCGGAAATCAATCGCGGGAGTGATGATTTAGTTCCTAAATCATAGAAGATAATGAACATGGTATTACAATAGTACGTTCAGAAATTAACCAAGCCCTAATAACATCGGCAAGACCTAGGCCCTTTGTCTTATCAATAGACAAGTTTGTTTTTATAACTTTTTATTTAATTGAAGGGTTGCCGTCATTAGGAATTCATTCATCTTATCGCGAAGGTAAAATATATCAAAGATATCTACCATAAGAGATGGGCCTCCTACGATGAAGATTTCGCATTGACGCAGCTGTTAGACCATGCCAATAAACGTTAAAACAGGGAATGGGACGTTTCTACGCCGCCGGTTCTTCGCCTCCAGTTCATCGCCGCCGTTTCTACGCCGGGACGGTTCTGCACTGGCCGTTTCTACGCCAGCCGATTCTACGCCGCATTCAAATTAAATTAACAATTACAATTAAACTTTATTGTTAAAACCTAACTTCTACTTTTTCAAACTAGTTTACAAGATCTGTTTAAATGATTTTGTTTAAATTTACAACAGATACTTCTTAAAAATATTATCTAAGACATCTAAGATGCTGCGTAAATTTATTTTTGATTGGCTGCCACGTTCATAAGTTATACATTTTAAAAAACTCAGAATTTCGATAAAAATCGAAGTTTTTTTTTAAAAAGCTGTCATTTCTACTTTTTTTTAAATATCAGATTTTCATTTAATAATAATTTATTTTTTATTTTTCAGACGATGCCTGACAGAGAAAATAAGTACACCATCAGCAAGTATTTTCAAAAGGATCCCTACTTTTAAAAAAAATAAATTATTCATTATTATTTATAAAACTACTATTAACCTCTTACATATAAAGCTGATTTGGGAAAACTTCCGCCAACAAAAAACGCCGCCCGCCAGCATCTCATAAGGACGCACCTCCATGTTCAAACATGGCTAGGAAATGAACAAGCATCTAATGGATGACTATGGCAAAGTAGAGATTTTGAGTCAACACCAATAAATGCCAATGACATGTCCCGAGGCTCCACATATTTATATTACTTCGCTTTATACCTCTTGTTATATTTTGACACGCATAGTCAAACTTACTTAAAAAAATGAACATTCTAAAAATCTTTACCAAATTGACAATTCACACATGTACTGCACGTGAATCCGCATAAGACTGTTAATTTAGGGCACCGGGTCCAAACCGTGTCTTCAGCCGATAATGATGCTCCTTTACGGTCGATAATGATGATAGTAGGTTAAGTTGAAGATGGTTATTGTAGTCTGCCTCCCGCACCCGGTGCTCGGTGACTCTGCTCGCTTCTGGCGTTTGGCGGTTGCCTAACAGGGCCGGCTGTTCTTGAAGAGGTAAACACCAGAAGATTTGGAGCGGAGACTAGGCGAGGTGAGGCAGGTGATGGTCAGGAGTCACTTAGAAGGTAGTAAAACACTTGTTTTGTTTGTAGAGATGAACTGATTCATTGTAAATTGTTTGGCTGTATATATTCAATGTCGGCCAAAAAGAGGTGTCGGTCTTTACCCACGCTACATGAGAGTAGATAAGCCACAGCAAAATGTTGCACATTCATTTTGGCGGTGGGCTTGCTGAAGGCGGTCGATTCAATTTGAGACTTGCAAAATATTTTGCAGGCTCGCTTGTATTACATTTACATGGTTTTATGATATAATAGTTAATACAATTTGTATCTTGGCAACTAGATTTTTAGTTTGTCAAGATATGACAAAAAATAAAAAAAGTTTATAAATTAAGTTTGTAAATTTGATCTTCGAGAGATCAAATATGTAAAAGAGGTTATGATCACAGACATAGGAATTAATAGACGAGAAGATAATGGCGAGGGGTAAAATCAACTGTTGAAGAACGAAGGGAGTAAGGCTGACTGTGATTCGTCAATAAATCAATCTGACAGTAAATAGGCATCTCGCATTATAATATCACCATTTACTTCTTAAAAGTAAAACCTGCTTTTGAATGAATAGACATTTTTACATGGGAGCGCAAATTACTCGCCACGTTATGAACAAATTTGCGAAGTCCAAATTCGGCAAAAAAATTCGGTTCCATTTTCAGAGTCGAATATTTCGTTTAAGTATTTAGTTAAGACACTTTTATAAATGTTCATAATTTACTTCCCAGCAACCAACCAGCTTTGTGTTTCGCGTCCAGACGTTTCTCGATGTGATAGTATAATATGTTTCTAAAACTGATCTATATTATACGATGTGAATATGCTTAAAATAAAGTAAAATAATGCTTATATATTGAATGTAATACGACAATTGGGTTTATTCTCTTTTTCACATCTATTTTTACAAGTTTTCATAGTACAAGTCAACATTTCGCCGTGTTATTTCGTAAAATGAACCGATGATGCCTCGACCATAGTTCGCACAAGAATGATGACGTCACGTTTTCAAATTTCACTTGAGGTCATACGCGAGCACAGCCGGTTCCAATGGAACCGGTATGGGGAGTGGGGATAATACGCTTTTAATCACTTAGGGCAGGTCTACTAATATTCATATGTCTATGGTTATGATAGTATTTTTTCGAGGTTTCTCGTAACATAGCGCTCCGAAAGAGGAAAGATTCACTGTGCTATGAGGTTCCTGGATTTTCGTAGAGGCAAATATGTAAAATTAATGGTAAAAAATTGTTACATTGAATTCGTTAAAATGGCATGTTTAAATATCTCCCCAGTTACCGCTGAGGAGATGTACAAGTTAAAACAGGTATTAGCAACAGATTTGTAAAATTATAATTTGTTATGAAAAATTGTATAGACAAAGCCACAAATAGATCCGCTCGGCCGGAATACGCATGCAATGCGGTATCGACGCTTTTCGGAGTCTAGAATTTCTGGCCATTTTGGCCGAAATGGCTTTGAAATGAGCAGTGGCGGGGTGTGCAGAATTTGCCAGTGGCGTGGAGTTGGCACATTTTATAAAAGTTTAAGATATTTTACGGAAAAATAAGGCCAACAACGTCGGTTACAACACATATAACCATGTACAAAGATACCTTAGAATGGGGTACCCCAGTAAGGTCACATTATTTTCAACTGTTGTAAGAATTTATAAAACAAATAAATATATAAATTCGAGAGCAAGTTAAAAATTAAAAAAGGAAATTTTCATGCTGATTTCTTGTAACTTCAAAACGTAAATAAAATCTGTTTTTATAAAGCGAATCAATTTATAACTCATTATTTAATAGATATAGTGGCTTTAGTAGAACCCTACAATTTCAATGTTTGAGGGGGCGCAGGGGGGAAAGCAAGCAGAGGAGGAGTGAAATGTTAGCAGTTCACACTCCACAATGGAGTGTTATTAAAAACCCTGATGTATGTCAGTGAGACATGGAACTATCAGAGGAAGGATGAAAGTAAACGGTTGCGGCAAACAGGACCGGTCCTGTTTATCAGGTAGTTTGAAATATGCTTCATTTTTTAGTATGGAATATGTATAATACTACCATTCTAAAGCTTTTTACTTCCACGATAAAAGGACTGTGAATTGTAACAAAAGTCCTTACAGGCCCCTCAGTGGCCTGCATGCGTGCATTCGCTTCAACGGGCCGGCCCCGGCCAGCGCGAGTCTTTATTTATTGAAGTACTTGGCTTTTACCTTTCGAGGCGTTCTACTACCCATCGGTTCAGAGTTGAGTTGGCCGAACGAAGAATTTATACAGTTGTAACAGCAAGTATTCCTAACATATTTGGAGCATAAAGTGTAGATATCTTTTTCTAATGAATAATGTTTTTTTTCATTAATCTTTTTTTCCTCTCACGAGTAGAAGGGTATAGCACAGCGGGTCACGTGATACGCACTCCGTCTCGTTCCAGCAACACGGTAACAAGGGAGAGAGAGAGAGCGCGTATCATGTGATTCCGTCGTGCGGGTGAGCGCGATCAGTGGCGACGTGTTAGAGAAACATATTCATATGTTTATGTTTTTAATAATAAAAAAATATTACCGAAAAGCAAAATGACATTTTATTTTTTTACTCCAAACACGCTCAGGAATTGCTTGATGTTTTTGGTTCGTGCTGTTACACCTGTTTATTTTATGATACTACTATTTGATACCCAACTTCGAAGTACACATATAATTGTAAAAGGATTTTTTTATTCGAACAGTTAAAATTACGAAGCGATGAAGGCGTTTGGCCTTAAATTTTTACGGTGAAATTAGGATATGACTGGATAATTCATAGTAATAACGTTACTGAAAATTAGACAGACATTGCTGTGCAAATTCCACTACACCAGATAAAGAAACTACTACATCAAATGAAGGAAATATTTTTAAGAGTTTAGACTCGTTTGAAAATAAAAAGTAATGCTAGCCCTTTCGTTCTATTGTATATAAAGCCTGTTTTCAAACAGATTTATGAAATAGATCATAGAATAGATGAGGTGGGTACGCGTTATAGGGAGCAACGTAATAGAGAATTTGAGTCCATGTCACATTCAAACTAAATATTTTTTTTAAAGTTCGTTTCCATTGTTAATTTAATTCTTCAAGATTGAATACTATTTTTACTGTCTAACTAAAAAACGGTATATTTAAATTTTTTTTAAATATCAAGATTTCATACTTAAATTAATGTTACAATTTGTGATTCTTGGCTAAAACATAAAACGCCAGAAAAAGGCCGTAAACTGAAGTCTACACGGTATCATCGATGTAAGTAGCTCGCGCCGCGGCAGTACGGCGGGCTCTCGTCAGCGGGGTATTATCATTGCATTACATTTACATTTGAAATGAGTCTCTAGTTACTCATTTATAAAAAAACGTTATATTGGCATGCAGGTGATTTTAGTCGCGGTCGCGCTAGTTGTTTGAGTTGTATTATATTATGGAATAGCTAAAAATTTAACAAAATTTTCTAAAATATCAGGATATACTACGATGTAAGTTAAACATTCGATAAAACTAAAAAGACAAACACAAATCATCTCAAAAACTTAGATTAACATACGCAACTACTCCATTCAAAACTGTAAAGCGACCTCTCCCTCTTATTATCAAAGTAGGCATGTAACAAAAAGGGATGTTTAATGATTACATTGTAAAAACTTATCGCGAAGTACATCTGACATCAGATTTCGTTCGACCAATCATGGAGCGAATACAAAATAGATCTTTTAAATTATTTTTCAAGAACGATCTATTAATTTTGAGAGTAAAAATAAAGAAATATATAAGTATATTCAGAATGGGTGTTTTTTGATCTTCATGAATATTTTTTTTTAATTTAAATACTTTTTACTCAAATTCCTTATTATTCAAGAGGAAAGTAAGTCATAAATGTTGTCTCGTATGACGACAGATTCCTAATATTCAGTTAACATATTTTATACTCACGTAGTTGAACTGTATTCCCAAAATTCAATCGATTTCAACGCAATAAGGACGAAAATGAAAAATATACCTAGAATAGTCTATGATTGATCAATAAAAGATTCTGGGTTTACTTTTGCTTCACGAAAAATCTCGCCCAACAGAATTTATTCGAAAATAACAGGTATTTCTAGTCTCAAAATCGCAACAATACTTTTCTTGGATTTTTATTAGTATTTTATGGAAATTATCGTATGGATTCTGAAAAAGAACAACAGCACGACATGACATAAAATAGAAAAATCCTAAAGGCTATATTATTTGTATGATACCACGGTAAATCAGAACAGTGAGAGGACATAACATCGTAAAATAATAGGTTATATCTTTCATTGATTTAAGGTTCCCCTTTATCCAGGAACCATTATTTACAATAATATAATCACTTTGAGTTGTTTATATTAATTTACGTATTACGACTTACGAAAGTCATATTTATCCGGCCTGGAACGGTGACGACATGTACTTGGAATTCTGTGGGAATAATTATATACATTCTAACAACAGATAAATATGACAAAAACAGAAACATCCTAAAAACTACATTATTTTTATGCAAAATTGTGGTTTTATGTTTATTATTGTCACGTCCCGTACTGGGTCAGAAAATGAGTTAATTCTCTATCTGCTTAAGGATACTTATAGTTCCAGTAGGATTGCGATGCACCGAACCAACACACAGAGTAACATCGCAAGATTTGCACTTACCAGGTTTGATGATCTTGCTGTATGTTGATGTTAAGTGTGGGCCCGCACTACGATAATGTTCGATAAATGAATGAATCACAAGTCACTTTAAAATATGAATCAATGCATACAAATACGGCGATCCATTGTAGCAAAAGATAACGTTTTTAACGGCGATACAGGGAACTCTCTCGGTGGTATAGAAAAAAATACGTAGGTAGTAATCTTGGAACTCTCTCAATTCGTAGTATTGAACGGCTTTTCTCTTCAAAAATAATCACGTAATGATTAGGCTGGAGTTAATCAATGACTACTTTAAAATAGTCATCACGTTGAATCTCACCACTGCACAAAAGATGGCGAACATCACTCGCAATGATTAGAGCGTTTTACAGCGTTTACGGCGGTAGGTATCTTCTCGCCTGTTGAAAAGACAGAAGTTGAATGACTCATCCTGCATTTTGCAGCGTTATGTCCAAATTAAGCGCGGATCCAATGGTACATGTTGGACCCTGCTGTGGGGTTGGAGAAAGCTGAATGAAGCTACCGGTGTGACGTAACGAAAAAAACCACTAAACATCGTGACGAAACAATTATTATTATGTAGATGATATAAAAAACAACGGCACAGTATTTCAGAAGATAAAAACTTCCTGAAGACTATATTATTTGTTTTTTATGTTTGTTTATGTCTTACGACTTAAGAAAGTAAAGTCATGTGTATCCGGCCTGGAGTAAATGACACTGTGAGACAGGATGTAGGAAGAGGTATGATTTATGTATGTTTGCGAGGGGCTTGCTCGTGCTAATGCTAATTAGCTCTGTATCTCTGCTAACTAAACCTGCGCCTGCAGCTTTGGATTGTAATTACACGTTTTAATTCAATTATGCTCTGTGTAATGCTTTAACAACAGCTGCGTATCGTGAAGAAATTACAACATAATTAAAATTGATTGAAGTCAACAAGTAAAAAGAATACACACTAGAACAAAGTTATTAAAATAAATAAAGAAGAACCTGTTAGGAATCTCGTTAAAATATGCACTGCTTAAATGTTTGATCAGTACAGATTTATATTTTAATTGAGGCATATTAAAAACATCAGCTAACATATCATACCAGTTAACTAGTAATCTATTTATAACAGTATTGTAGTATAATATTATAATAATAAATTCCTTGATCTAATGATACAAATAAAACAGTAAATCAACATCAATATACCAGGACTATCCAACTGTTAATTTCCAATTTTATACAAAAATATAAGAAAAATTTTCTTCTGTCACATCAACAATTTCAATGAATGTAATAAAACTCATAATGTATTGATTCTAAAGGAATTCCAAGTCTAAAATTAGTACACCTCAAAAATTTGCGTTGGACCCTTTCAAGGATATTAAAATGATTATATAATTTTTGAATTTAGAAATTTGCTTAATAAACGTTATTTCTTAATGTTTTACACTGAAAATGGCTTTTATCTGCCACTAAAAACTATTGAACGGTAAGCTTAAACGACATACATTTTTGTAAATTTAAAAATATGAATCATGCTGTACCCGTCACGCGTTGCTGTGGCTCAATCTGTCTGTGCAGATAGATAAATACGAGCGCGTGTTATTTTTAAGTTCCACAGATGACGCTGCTTAAAAAAATAACATGTTCTTGTAACAGATGGCGGTGTTTTGAAAAAAAAAAAACAAATTTTTACCTGTCCACAGATACATGACATCTATATAATATACGTATATAAAAACACCAACGTATTCGAATTCAACGTTGTGTCAAATTTTCAAAGCAATCGGTGAAGAACTTTTGGATATTTAAGATTTTGAACAAACGAACATTTTTATTTGTGTAGATTAGCTGTGCACCTATTGAAACGTTAGATAAATATTAATCATTTTTTACTTCAATTTTTTAAAAAAGATTTTGTTTAAAGGGTGCTCAAACTTTTGAAGAGACCGGGTAATAACTACATTGATTCCAGTATTTTTATAAAAGTGAAGTTTTTACAGTTATTTATATACTGTAGTCGCGTAATAAAAAACAAAAGAGCTTTTGTCATTTGTCAATCTTATTGACACCCATCACCATATACAACACGCGTTCCGCCATCATAGTGCTTTTTTTAAAGTCAGTCTCTGCAGTGCTCTGAGAAACATGGTTTGACAATCATCATTGATGGATACAACCTTTTCTTTACAAAATAGCCTAATATATTATTATTTTTATCATGCAACATGATAAAAATAGTAGTTCTAAGATTGGATTTTTCATAATGTTAAACATATTTTTCAAACTACTGTTAATTTTTTACAATAAATGTTAAATAACTTACAATTTAAATATCAGCCTGATGCCAGAATAACATTAGAATCCTAAAATTGAACGCCAAACGTATTCAAAAAACTATATCTATCTAAAGAGATCCGCAAAGAATGCGAGGATGGTTAAAAAAGGGACGTTCAAATGGTTTCGGCATTAATGACGAAAGGAGTGTAAGTAAAGTATATGACACAAATGTGAATGCCAGAAGAAGTCGGGGTCGGAACACATGGCATGATCTAGGAAACCAGATACTTGGGTAGAGCCATGTAAATGTCGGAATGAAAGAAATGTATGTATTAGACGATGTATGTATGTGAATGAAGCGAGGGTGCACCATTACCGAGTTGTTTGTTAGTCCGTCCTCTCTGCCTATCCCAAAGGAGACCGGCGTGATGATTAACTAGTTAGTTACATCTACTACAGGAATAACTGATTTTAACAATCTGCCTTTGAATCTAAAAATATCCGAAAATATTCATGAATTTCAGTTTAAATTGAAAAATTGTCTAATTATTATTTAAAGAAATATTTCTCTATCGATAAGACCTGTTGTAATTATAGAAAATATTGTATTTCTAAATACACGATTTTATTATTTGACCTTAAATTCCCTCAATAAACACAGGAGCCTTGTCTTTTTATGGTGAGGAAAAATAACTTTTATTTGTAACATGTCACCATAATTTGTATATTTATTGTAGAAAACGTCAACACAGAGTATATTAAATCCGAAGAAAATCAAATAAACTTGAATTACGTTGAGACGTAAAAAAAAGAAGGGGAGGAACATCAGGCAGTTATTAGCGGAAACAAGAATTAAATAATTTTATTTGGTATTTTTTTGGTTTCAATAATACGATATAATCATTTCGATGGCTTAGAGTTACAATATTGCAACTCCATAAATCATAATATTATCGAGAAAACTAAAGTTGAAAGTTTGCACATCTTGGAAAATCAGATTTGGTGATATAAAAAAAAATTTACAATATTATTAAAAATATAATTATTTAATCACAATTATCATTATTATAATTATTTTCATTTATCGGTATTCGACATAAATACAATATTTTGGCATGAAATTTAATAAAGGCGTAAAAAATGATATTATTGTTAAGGCGATTTTAATATGTGTGCTTCTAAAAACATTGCGCGGAAGAATAACTTGGGGCGGTTGGTTTAGGATATGTAATATTTGAACTCAAAAAATGTAGGTTATTTTTTGTCAATTTTAGTGCTTTGGTCATTTTCGAACAAAATTGGATATGCAATATTTTAATTCTAAGCCATTGATTTTATGATGTCGAATAAACTTGATTGAATGGATAAATTGTTACTAAAAGTTGCACATTTAACATGTAAATTCATCTACCAGTCATAATTCCTCAAAACTCTCTAGAACTCGTTAAAAAAGTATTTTTGTGCACATTTTCACTTGCTTCATTAAAAATTTTCACAATGAAAATAACTTTTTTCCAATTTTTCCTGTCGTCGGTGAACCATTTCCACATCTATTGTACTCAATATGTGTATTTCAGTTGGTTATGGTTTTTTAGCTTAGAGTCATATAGTAAGAAGAATTTATCAAAATGTTTAATTTTCAATAAAATAAATACGTGTATATTCCATTTATAACAAATTTTTGATCAATTTTTTCAACTTCATAATGCCAATGTATTATAAATATTAAATATTTTTTGTTTTGTTGCTAACTGTATTAATTTTGTTGCGAATATATTTAAAAAAACATAACATTTTTGGTTTTACCATAAAGCAAAGGTAATTAAAATAATACAACATACCTGGTGCTAAACTATCATAACTACATCATATTATCTTGAAAAGCTAGTAAACATAAGTTTATATATTGAAAAACATACTTGATAAATATTAAAAAAAAACGATAAAATAATTCGCGTATGAGAACAATATTTTTTGTTGAAAGGAAATTATTTTTATTATCTACTAACTACAACAGATTTAGCTCAAATCACGCGAATGATTTAGAGCATTGCGTGAGATTTGATTGAAGATAATGTAAACACGCCCATTAACATGAACATTTTAATTCAAAATTCAAATAATAACGAAGCTCTTATTTGCTAAGACTAATGGCAAAATTGCAACAAAATACCATCCTCTTACTAGATCCCGAGACCGCATCAAGTCGCAAGCCGCACCTACAAGCCACCAGCTAGCTAACAGCTACCTACTAGCTATCTACCAGTTACCTAGTAGCTAGTAGTTACCCCTCACCAAATTACGACCATAAAGCAAACTAGTTGGTACATTGTTTCGTCTCTTATTTTCCGGTTCTGTATACGTTGTGAGGTAAGGTGGAAGAATTTATTGTTTCCACAAACTCGACTGAAAAGTTTCCGCATGGCAGCAACTGGGTTATCGAGAACTTTGGATTCGGTTTAACTTGCTCGTATCGTATGAGTTATGAATATGTTTTTATGTAAATATGTGCTCCTCCTTGAGGCTTAACTTTTCTGAAATTGCATTTGGGCGACAATTGAGATGCGATGAAACTCGATGCAATGAAATGCGGTAAAATTCATTGCGTTTTCAAAGTTTTCCGCATTCGGAAAAATATGTACATTATTCATAGGAAACTTATTTGTTTTCTAAACTGAGTAGGTACAGGTACAAATGCAAGTAGAATGTTTGCTTTTGGTAGGTACTATGAGTCTAGTAGCTTCCAATATATAATTTTTATTTACTGAAATATAACTAAACAAAATAATTATTTCTTCAAAGTAATGTTAGAGTCATCTTTTCTCGAAGCTTTTCGGAGCGTGCCAAAAGCATGGCTTATTCAAAGGTCCTTTGAAATATTTATGATTCTTCCTCTCAAGTGTTGAATAAAATAATAAAATATTATGGAGGAGGTTCTTATGGGTGGGTTTTAAGTAACTACCTATAGAGTAGTCAGGAATCATTGCTTTCAAAAGACGATTCGAAATTTACCATTTGAACGAACACAGTTCGACACAGGACACAATTCATCACATTTAAAAGTTAATTTTCAAGTTCTGTAAAGGTTTTTTTCAAGTCCTGTCACTATATCCGTTACTGGAAAGTTGTTGAATAGAACTGAAATAATAACAGATCTTGAAAATGAATTAATTGAATGAATTATATGAAAAAACCCGTCCTTAACTTAAACAAAAGAATTTCAAAAACAGGATTAGTAATTGATTACAAATAATTTTGGTACGAATTTTTACGCTTTCTGAAATTTTCCCACAAATAATTCCAAATGTGAAAATCATAGCAATCCTCTTTTTTATAATTTATTGAGCCCGAGTTACACATAGCGATAGACAGTTAGACATATGCACATAACCAGACACACCACCGACATTTTTATTTTTATTATAATAGCAGAATTTTAAAAATAAATTGGTAAAATTTAGTTAAAATATAAGCAATTAAAATTAATCGTAAATTCAAAACACTTCACCGTGCCTACTCCTTATGTAGATTGAAGAGTTGGGGACCTATTGCATTGATAATATATGCTTTCACAACACGTGCCGTAGCTCTTGGTTAGTTCATTGTTCCACTCTAGAAAGTAAAAATTTGCCCCAAACAACATTATTTGGTTCTGGAGATCACACCGTCATGTTATTAGTGTTGTAATAATGTTGTTAGTAAGAAGGCGACAGCATTACTTGCCTCTAACACTTGCGATGAGAACTGTTTAATACGCATGTTTATTTGATTCAAAACTTGATGTAATGTTAACCAGGAAACTAAAATATTTTAACAATTTGAGATTTTCACGGCCAAAAGTATTACCGTGATTTATTTTTGGGGTGATACGCCGTGTTGCGCTACCTCCCTAGTTAACCAACGTTTCGGACAGCGTACATCAGGGCAGATGTGTATTGTGTATCGAAGATTGTGGTGAAGTGTGTGCAAGCTTCAATTCTCTTAGAGCTCGTATTTAATCGTATAGTAATTTTAAAATGGTTTTTGGCGTTTATTTTTGGTGTAGCCGTCAATTACTTGATACCAGAACTATTACGTTTAGCCACGTCGTTTTTATTAATATCAATGGAATTTTTGTGAATTTTAATTGCCTCCATAATTAGGCGTGCTCGTTGCGTTTGGATATTCCCAGAACTTTAGTAACAAATCTAAAGTAACGGCCGGTTTCAATTAAATATTTGGCAATTGCCGATTTGTTTAGATGGCCGAGTTTGCACTCTCGAAATTATTCTGATATCCTTTTGGATATGGTCTGCTTTGTCTGGCCTTCATACACCTTATCATGTCCGGAACAGTTGAGTTTATAAACTCCATCTGTGGCAAGAGGAAACTTGGTTATTGCAGATATTGAATTTTTGTGGTTGTTGAGACATTTTAAAAACTTTTATAATTAAACTTAATAGTTTAAAAACAGTCATTTCATCAGAGACATAGATTAAAGAATAGGGGACATTTGCATATTTGTCACAGTAAAATCTATACGTGTTTCATGATCTGTTACTTAGAATAATTATGGAAATCACCCAAATAATATACTTATCCCATTCAAATTTATAGTCATGTTTAACAGGAAGGAATAGGCCTGACGTTGCAAAGCTTTGCATCCCCTCACTAACCGATTCAGCAGGAGCTTTCCACCAAAGCTCTGGAGGGCTGTTGAATGGATAAACACAGCACTCCTGTTTTTCAAAGTTTTTTTTTTAAAAAGTTTTTCGCGCCATTGACCAAAGCTGCAATAGTCAAATTAGCAAATACAGAAATCAACTAATAATTTTTTATTGAAAGTTTGAATTTGTAATTTTGCTCAGAGAGGGTTACAAAAAGAGAAAAACTATATGTTTTAAAACTTTTCGGAAGCGGTACTTACGTCATTGTCACAGGAGATTATAGATTTCTATACACAGTGCAACCAAATCAGCAAGTAAATGGGTCGAACATAAAAAGTAATTTACTGTTAAATTCTCAAACGAATGGCCAGAAAAACGTTGACATCTACCGCAGAACGGGAAAGTAAAGCCCTGCCTTATTTGCAGTGCTCGGTGACGAGAAAAACAAGGTAGCAGTTAGTTTGTTTTGATCATTTGAAGCACACTTTTTCATCATTTCGATTAAGGGGAAAGTTTATTCAAGTGTATTGGCTGCAGAGAAGAGTGCTGTAGTACCACTACGGGACCAAGTAAGAAGCTTTTAATTTGTATTGGACTCCTGGTACTATTTCAGAACTAAATAACAATAAGGTGGATCGTACGTGGGCTTAGGAACGGCTACTAAACAAAATTCTATTGGAATTTTCATAGGAAAGACTTCGTCTAGTCGGTTGTTTCAGAAAAAAAAAACTGTGGAAAACAAACACAGAAGCTTTGTGAGAATCGGTATACTGAGCCCTGGGCCGCTTTGTAACAGCGATTGTACATAGCCCGACTAGAAAAAAGGGGTGAAAATGGTGACGGTGATAAAATTACAATTATCACCAAAACTTTGAATTTATTGCTTCCAATAAACTGTAATTTATTGCTTACAAATTTAAAACTAAAAAGTAAAGTAATTCCAGCATTCACCAACCGCAAACATCGGAAGGAAAATATTTTCAAATTTGAATAACGAATAAAAACACGGAAAGTGGTTTGGTACACCTGTGCCTGTAATATTTTCTGTGGGTGGTGCTCCTCCTGAAAGGTGCAAGATTTGTTTTGGATATGTTTGGAAGAAAAGAAATTTCAACAAGGGTGGTTATCCCCATCACCGATAGCATAGACTGTTCTCTTCCAATTTGCAGGACTAACTTGCAAATGGTCATGCCATGCCGGTGTAGAAAGCAATCTTGCTATTGAACAATTAGAATCATTTCGGATATTGTAGAAATCGGCATAAAAAAGTAGCATGTAAAAGGAAAGCTCTGTTACTACTAGAATAATGAATACACACTGTTCATATATGTTTAATAATTATTTTTTAAAACACAAATGACTTTGTTTACATCATTTTATTATATACAACCTCTTCATGTTTTATGAACGAAGTTCATTTCATCGGGAGTAAGTATACACATCAGTTTACAGTTGTACTTACTCCTGATGAGGTGAACTTCGTTTATGAAACAATTAGAGGTTGTATATAATAAATTGGTGTAAACAAAGTTATTTGTGTTTTAATGAAATATTAAATAATTCCTTTGATTTACAGAGCACCAAAATTAACACTTTTGTGATGTTTTAAAAATAATAAATTGAAATACTTTTTTTCTTTTTATTTAATTACACAGTTGAATGCCAATTTGCAGTAAATTTTACCAACCCTTGCAACACATCTCCACCTTTTCATGTTGCTAACAACAGTTCCATAATCCGCAATACGAGCTATTTTGAATACAGAGCCAGGTCCGCCCCGTAGCGGGGTAGGTCCTTCCTCCCGCGGGGTGGCTCCCAACCCCGAAGCATTATTGTGTTGCCACGGTATCTACCGCTAGGCTGTCTAGTGACTAGGTTGGCTACTATACCGGGTACCGGCCACTGGCAACGGGCGCTCACATCACAGCTCCGGTTGCGCTGGATGATTAATGCTCGCCATTTTGATGCGGTGATACTCTGCCTACCGAGTGACAGTAACCAGAATTAAACCGCACTGACTACACAGGATACACACGACACACCGCACACGCAACTCGTGCTTTACACCAATTAATAATAATTTAATAAACGGGGTTATAAACTGAAACTTTTGCACACACCAAAACATGGCAACAATGTTTCGTGCGTTAGCCATTGAAATGCACGTAGGAATTAATAAAAATACATTGAGAAAATTAACTTTTATGTTAATTTTTTTTCAATATTTTTTTGAAGTCACCATTTCATAGAATACGATAATTTGAAACACTTCTTACTTCATTTTTTTGCCTCACGGAAGTGTGTCTCATTTTAAATGTACACAGTTTCACGCTATTTTGGATCAGATTACATCACAAGTAGTTATTGTGACGTCAACATTGCCAATCTCTTTATACTTCTCCGAAATAGCGCTACGAATACTTTACGTTTCGATTTGTTGTTTTTCCTTCACTTGTGTTGCTAATACATTTAAATGTACAATACAATCTATCCCAATTAAAGGTTTTTTCGAAGGCGCCACATCTGCATTAATTAATGTAACAGATAATATTAAAAATTTTAAAAATGTTAACTTTTAATATATTTTCATATGCTTTCAAAGGTGACACCGGAAGTTAGTATGCCCAATATGGACCTCATCCACGGCTTACGATGCCTTTTCATAAGCCCGAGCGACGCCGGGTACGCGTCAGCATTTATGTAAATATTTCTTGTTTATTCTGACTACTTTCTTGTTCCTTCCCACTGAGCTCTACAAAAATTGAATTGCCCCCCAACTAGCTTGGAAGCTGGCGATGCCCCTGTTCGTAGATCTACCAAAATTCCATCGTATTGCAGGTGTATTAAATTATTATTTCACTGAGAAGCCTCCTTTGTGGTCTAGTATGTTTAATTCTGTCTGGATCCTTTAAATATTCCAAAGAATATATCTCAAGTGGAAATATTTTTCTCAAGTTTTGGTCAGATGAATAATTTGTCAGCATCAAATAAAGAATGCCCCTGAAAACTCGAATCTACGCAACCTCAAAAAGCGTGAGTTATTAATAATACGCTCCATTTGGTTCACCACAATGAAAGAAAAAATGGTTTACGACTACCCTAGGACCAAAAAAATAATATCTGGACCGCTGGAACCATCGGTGCAAACACTCGAGTGAATAAACGCCCAAGTGAGAGTAGATTTATTATGCACAGAAGTAAAGGAAGCCCCCGCTAGATGTCATTTAATACTTCATTCTACGATTTCTCTTCGGACGCTCCGCAGAATTTAATTTACTTGTTTTCTGATATAATTCGCGAAACGGCGCTTTTTTAGCAGAAAGGCAGTATCTGTTTTTCATTAGCGCCGAAAAGGGCGAGAATAAATCTTAATGAAGATTAAGCAACGAAGAAAAAATCTCTCAAGTTATTAATGCAAGAAAGCATATTTATCAAAATACGAGGCAAATTCTCTCAATGAAAACTTCAGCGGAAGTCGAAAAGTTTTTCCGATTATTTAAAAATACGATTAATATCAATATCTTAATTTTTTCAGCGACATTAAAGAAGCACCAACATTCAGGTTGGTTTTTTATTTCAATTACGACATCTAATTTTGTCATTAACAAGACTTTATTAGACAACAAAATTATGTGACTTCGATATTAAATATTATTAAAGAAATATTACCTAGGCATATGGATACATAATTTTACGTATATCACTTTATTTCTACGAACACACCAACTTCGAAAGGTTCTCAACATATAAAAACTTCAATAACGTTTCTTTTGTTTGGACTTTTCACTGGACTTATAACATCTGAAATTAACTAACCATAACGCCATTTCCTAAATCAGTGGACAGAGAGAATGTATCGTAACACAAATTGTTTAGAAAAATAGAAACCTTGCTCAATTCATTCCTTCGTTGTACCGACTGATGAGATGTCAAGGGATCATGACCCCATTCAAGTATTAGTTTCTTCCAGCTTCCTCAACTTCTTCATCCATTAACTCATACATCATATACCTGGCACTCTTTCTAATGTTTAATATTAGCTCATAAAAAAATAATGAAAAACTTGTCTTTGTCATGCCTAAACACCTGTTCTGACAAAGGCAAGGTTGTAACTTAACCGGCTGTCGCGTTCAAGTAAAGTGATGTGCACAAAGTTATTTGAATTTTATTGTTTATTTTCAGTTCAACGGCTATATCCATGAAGTTATTTTGGGACATGGAGTTGTTAATATCTCAAATAACAAGACCGAGTAATACGACTAAGCCGTTACGCAAGTTTATCTTGGCTGCGTTTGAACCATTGCCAAAATTTGAAAATCGCTTTTCATTTGTGTTGAAACCCTTAGCGGATCATCTTTCAACCATATCATTATTATAGATAAAACTTTATATCGTTCTCTCAATCAACAATCAACCAATTAACAAAATAGCCGTTTTACAAATTCACAAAGAATGTTTCAACGATCAACACTTTTTTCGAACAGCAATAGACCAAATGATCTTGACTCATATAACTCTTTTAAACTATCCTGTGATGTAGCACCAACAATTTTACAAATATATTGGTTTAAGCAATTACCCGTCATATTTTTGTTTGTATTTACTTATTAGTCTTTACCTATCTAATTTGAAATTCGTTAATTTTCATTATCCTTTTGAAAAAGCCATTGGCTTTGAAACATGTAGATTATTAATGATGAAAAGTGGTGTAAATAAAGTATTTCAATTATACATAATAAACTATTCTTTAATGGTGTACAATAAATGAACTCTTTTAAAAAATCAATTGGTTTGTTCTTGAGTATTGTCATAAGTTTACTTTCGAAAGCGGACCCTTAAGTTGAGTTAAGGGTTGCCTTTCGAATGCGGGCAAGAAGATATCTGTCTGATTTGCCTTTGACAAGTTTGGCTGACATTGACGAACGATAATCTGCGAATGTTAATCTTGTTAATTTTAAAGGCCCCAGCGCGTCTGTTCTTCAAAATAAAGTAAGGTTGTCTTTAATAATGACTTAATAACGACATAATTTTTTTTTTAAATCTATTTAAATTTTTGTTTTTGTTTTATTTATTTACGTTTTTTTTTTTTAGTTTATGTTTTCAGTATATTTTTTTAATTGTGTTTTGAATTCTTTGAAACTATCATTTAGTGATCTTATATTTTCTGGAAATTTATTGAAGAAATTTGTATTTGTAGTTTTGCTGACCCAAAGTTTTTTTACAAATCGGAATTGGTAACATGTATTTTTGACTGAGATTTGCTGTGTTTTTGAATGGTACGGTTTTGTTTAGGATATCATCTTTGTAAACTTGTAAGGTTGCGTGATACAGGAAAAGAGTATTTAAATTTCTGACTTTAAATTCTTTGAAAATGAGTTCAGATGAATATAAAAATGATTTCTTCAATATTATTTTAATTATTAGTTTTTGCGCATCGTAAAGAGGTTGTGTGTGAGTTTTATAGGCGCCCCCCCATCCTATTATACCATATTGGATTATGGATTGACAGAATGCGAAGTACGTCATTCTCAGTAGTTCTTTATTTAGAATATGTCTCAAGCAGCTAAAAATTAAGGTTAATTTTCGTACTCTGTTTTTGAGAATGGTTATATGTGGTATCCATTTTAGGCATTGGTCAATAGTGATCCCTAGATATTTGGTTGAAGTTTTAATTTCAATATTAGTACATAGTAAGTTACAGTGGTGTTGTTGAGTGCTTGGTGCAGAGTGAATTCGAATGTTTATTTCATGCGGCGTATTTGGTTTGTTTATGAAAAATGGTACGTAGTGTGTTTTTTTATAATTTTGATTATTTTTAATTATTTCTTATTACATTTATTTTTACTCGGGAGATATTTTCAATTTGTATGAATATTTCAGGCGAGTAATTATTGCTTATAAAATATGTTATCCTTTGTGCTATGCATAAAATACCTTGCCATTTAAATTAAAGATGTTGGAAAATCATGCCTTAAAATAATAATAAAGGTTTATTGAAAATTCAAAATATGCTTTGTTTTAGCCTCTGTCACTAAACTTGAGTATACGTTATTAAATATCAATGATTTTTTTTCTTCTAAAGATTAAATTCGGATGTGAGACGGTATCTATCAAAGGAAGAAGAGTTTTTTCTCGACATGGGGAATATGTTTGAATCGGTCAATTATATCTAGTATAAACCCTTTAAAAACTTATTTCTATGACATTAAGGACACTTAAAAATATATTTAAAACTTATTTTTTATAGTATTTAGGCATAACCCACGAAAAGCACCAAGGCTTTTAGCTTCTTTAACATCTGTTCAATTCGTTAAAAATCTTAAATCCTTTAAAATAGTGATTATTTTGGATTCCCGATAATGTTGTTGAATGGGACAAAGTCAGATTCTCATAGAAGCGACGATGCCAGGATTTTCAAATTCCTACAGCTAAGCATTCGACAAATTGACTGATCCGCTGTACTGCGCCAAGCATATATGTTATTGTGTTTAGGAGAACTGAAAGTGATTTAAAAAAAAAAAATTGTTTCTTCTGATTTTCAAGCAATTTTTAAAGGAAAGCGAAATAAATTTCTATGTTTAAATCGACAGTAGTCTATAATATTACAATGCGTACACAATTTACGTGTAAGTTGTGGTGTTTTAGATGTGAATTATCATTTTTGCACAATGTGGTGTGCGTATTGAATGGGACGTATTTCATTAAAAAATTGTCTGACGGATAATAATTGAATACTCATGATGAAATCAGTTTTGCAAACTTTTTTTCACCTGTGTACAAAAATGTTCAACATTCTCCCAATGTGGATTTCACATTCCACACTGAAAAGATTGGGCCTTTATTCATATTTTATTTTTTAATTTACCAATATCCTCTTGAAATATTATATCAGCATTCGAACCACCAACAGCATATTGTTGCAATTTATTATGTACCTTCGCTTGCAATACTATGAGCTCCGTTTACACCAAATGAATAAAATAACTCCATGTACTTATACCATCTACTACCTACTTATTAATCGAAATGTAATAATATTATTTTTATCTTACTACTATTCTTAAATTAATGTTAAATGTAAATAAAAATATTCTTAAATTTATTTACATTTACTGTGTATCTAATTTAGTAACTGCTATTTTAGTCTATTTTCATTATCTATACTTTTGTTATAAGGCTATGTAATTTTTTTTTTATTTCTTACTTTATAAATAAAACCTTTCTTTCTTTTCTTTACCTAATATAATATATATTGTAATGGCATTACTCCCCAACTCAAACACGAGAAACGTTTTTCTCTATTGAATTGGGTAGTTACGTTAAAAAGAAAACATTTTTATTTTTATTAGTTTTTTTAGTAAAACAATTTTTTTTTTTTTTTTATATTAACTCCACACAGGAGGCCCTGAAGAAAATAATTTCCCTCAGGGCCTATGTCATCTTTGGGGATGCTGTGTGGAGGGTCTTTTTGTGGAGAGGAAGGAGTGAACATGGGTCTTGAAGAGTCCCATGTTGTAGGAGGGAGGAAACACAGAGGCCGGCAGTTCGTTCCACAGCCGAGCTGTTGAACTTAAGAACGAATCGTAGAAGCGACCCGTTCTCATGTGACAAATGTCAACCGTGTACAAATGTTGGGCGCGCGTTTGGCGTGTATCCCGACTACGCACCGGTGCCGAAGGGATCAATGACGCTAGTTCCTCAGAGCATCTTCCATTGTAATACCGATAGAACAAGGACAGCATACCTACCTGACGCCTGTGCTCTAAAGATTGCAGTCCGTTTGTTAAGATTGGGGAATCTATCAAACGGACCGCCCGTTTTTGCACAGAGTCAAGGGTTTTTTTGACTCTGTGACTCTGTGTGACTCTTGTTTTTATATAAAAGAAATATATTTTAAAAAAAAAAAATTCAACCTGGTTAGTATTACAGTAGGATTTTAAGATGGCAATTTTGGATTTAAAGAAACCTAACTCTATCGGACTTACAATTTTCTAATATTTATGCTTAAAGGTTGTTCCAATCTTTTGATATTGCTATAATGCTTTAATGCATGTCTTAAAACGGGGTCTATCCCGGACATCTGGGCTCGAACAAAAATCACCCCTACTTACAAAAAAGGTCACAAATGCCATATCCCAAATTACCTACCGGTTACCGTTTTATGCTGTATCGTGATGTATTTGAAAAAAAAAATGCACAAATTATATACAAATGACCCTAGATGTAAGTAACATCTAACCTCCTATGAATATCAGATTTCTTATCAAGAATCTTGACATAGGTGATGTGATGAACTTGCCCTGGGATAATTTTTTTCCGTTTATTGTAGGAATTAATTAATTCTGGTGTCTCCAATCAAAACGTGATCAGGGGTGACATCTAGAATGAAGCTGGGAACTAGAGGGAACCGGGGCGTGTCGTTTTTTTTGATCTACGCCAAAATATAAGATGCAACCAATCAGAGAGGCCTAATGAAAGTTCGAAATAGACAGGCAACACCTACCTTATTGATTTATTATGGTGAGAAAGAATTTTTCAGTTGATTTAACGAAATAGGGACTTACCAGATGTTGGCGTTAAATCTATTTTAAAGACAAGTGCTTGAATTTATGATGATAGCAAAAAAATAGTTACATGCACTGCATTGTGAGAGACCTCCGTGATGGTATTTTGAATTCTCAGACTTATTCCAGTGCAGTAGCAATGAATTTGGCAGGTTGGGGCGGATAGAAAAAAACCCTAGCAAAGTCAATAGGAAACAATTAAACTCCGCTAAGCAATGCTACTAAGTGACTTATTAAGTAGGAAATACGCCGTTAAATATAGTTACGTAATTTTTCTAAGTATTTGGACGAATTATAATTATGACGAGCGAGGTAAATAACATTTTAACAGGACGAGTTTGGAAGTTGCTTAATTAAATTAAAATCCTGCAAGAAGATTTAAAAATAAAACTTATAAATAAAAGATATTTAATACATCCTAGATCGTGTTGGTAATTTGAAAGGAGACTAAGAAACTGGTGGGCCGACACGCCACTGAACTGAAGGGATCAAGTTTCATTCCTTGGGACAAATAAGTTGACAGTACAACAATTTATTGGTTTTGAAACGATTGAAATTAATGTGACGGGTTCCAGGACTTGTAATATATGTTGTCCTTTGAATGCGATGCTGTCCTAAAATTTTCAGAATTCGGAGACATAAATGATAAATGGCGAAAGGCGGAGTTGATTTGGGGGAGGAGACGAGGGGGTGGGGGGAGATGAAGGAAGTCGAGGATAAGATAGTCTAGATTGGGGAGCGCGAGGAGACGGTCAAGATAGTCAGTTTTTGAAAGCGTTGGGAGACGGTCAAATAGGGTCAAGATAGTCAGGGTTGGAAAGCGTTGGAAGACGGGCAAGGAGATTCAGATAGTGAAGATCAGGGGGAATTCAAATTCGGTCAAGCATAGCCAGGATCGGTCAGCGTTGTAAGATAATAGAGTTCAGTAAAAGCTAGGAGACGCGTCAACAAAGAATTCATCGTCGGGACACGAACGCAGTTAAAATCATTTAGTGTAGAAAGTGTGGTTTTCTAACAGCATGAGTATTTTACTGCATGTGACTGTGGTTGTTTCTTATAATTATTTGGAATGCACTAAGATGATGAATTGGTAAGTCTTGTTATAAACTAATTACTAACCCTTATTTCCCTTATATAAACCAAATAATTCAATTGTATTTTGAAGTAAGAGTATTGAACTTGAATACTATAGTTAATTATGTTAAAATCTTGAACGGAAGAATTCGTGACAATATTTAATGGCTGGAGTCCGGACCCTTAACAAAAGGGCCATAAATTATGAGACTTGCCCATTTCAAAACAAAAAAGGGCTGACGAGCGGTTACTCTAAACACGTTAGATTATTGAACAATAGACATTAGTTGTGTTACGAGTAAGTGTATTTTTCGTAGACTTAATATGATTTAAAATTGCTTCAGTAGTAATATCTAACGTCTTAAATTCATAAAATATAAACCGTTGTATTTATGCGATACCTATGACAATATGAACAATCGGTTCAGGAAGCCGGAGAACGGTTAATTATATGCTTTAGCATTTGTTATTTAACAATATGTTTTCGTATTCTCCTTGGACATTCAATATATTTGGTATTTCAAAAATTATTCACGGAATTAACACAGCGGATTGAAGGTAGTCGCCGAGAGAATACATCTGTCTGGCTTCCCTATTCTATCAAGTGAGATTTTCATTCACATAAGTTTGGCTTTTGACGAAGTGTACGACTTTTCCGTAGGCTATCCTATCTTACCAATGCGACAAAAGCGAAGGAATCGAAATTGGTAATTGGCTTGCATAATAGGGACTTTTTTGTGTTAGCTAATTCGGAACCCTGGATACCAGAAGAGCGTCTATTTCAGTAGGGCAGCGCCGGCCTTTCCCGTGCTCTTGATGTGGTTGAGTTATCCCGTAAAAGCATCGGTTTCTGTCGAAGGTGTTGGAGGACCAGCCTAAGATGGTTACCCTGGATAGACCCCTGTTCTGAGTATTTCCAGTTAGTGAGAGGACGCTTTCACGGAGTTCCAATCGAAGGAAATGAAGATTGCCAATGGGCTTTCCTACTTGAGTTAGCTTGGTAGACGAAGGAACAAAGCGGATAATGGCTATGCTATCCTTTTCTGACGTATGGGGGAGATTTTTTCGTTGGCAGAACGAAGGGATCGTGATGAATATGAAGTTGTTTCGACGATCTTCTGACAGCCTTCCTGTCACATCCAATAAATATTTACCCCACTATAGGAGGAGAATTCATCTAGAATTAGGTTGGGAATTGACTCTGACTGAAACCGTTTGAGGTGATGGAGATCGGATGATTTCAGATTCACGACCTGATTATTCCTGCATCCCTGATTCTTAGCGCCGAAAGTCGACGATACCATTTTCTACCATTCTTTGATATTTGAAGCGAACGGAAGGTAAAAACGATAGAGCGAGTGACCATGACTTTAAAGTGGAGTAAGATCTCCCGTCCCGGAAACATTCGTTATGTCGGATGGATGCCCTCATTCAAATTAAATATTGATATGACTATTTTGAGTGTGGACCAAAGACTTGAAGTATGTTCTGTAATGCACATTGTGACGAATCAAATTTCGTCACAAATAAATTTGAGTTATAAACTGAGAGTGTCCCGCAGTGTGCGCCCAAAGACAAGTGTTGACAGACGGGGGTTTTAAAGAAAGAAGGAGAAGTGTGGGGTAGGGCGACAGGTCCTACGAGCTTAGGAACGAAGGCAGTCAAGATCGAGGCGGGAGAGAGAGGAGACCGAGACAGGAGTGGTGGTGAAGCACGCGTTCCCCGTCCAGCGATGTGATGCTGGGCGGTGGATGAAGTGATTATCAAGATATGTTATCCTCCGCCCGGCGACGTAATGCTCGGCGTAAGGCGAAGAAAGTACGGTGACCAGACGTGGCCGGGAGGCGAAGAAAGTGCAGTGACCAGACGCGGCCGGGAGGCGAAGAAAGCGCGGTGACCAGACGCGGCCGGGAGGCGTGAGCTGAAGAACTGCAGAAGCCGCCGCGCCACCTAGAACTTCAGCCTTACTTAGGCCAACGCACAGAACCAACTCAGCGACAACAGTGAAAAATGACAATGTGAAAAGTGGAACCATATGACAACTAGTTAAGTTATAGATGTAAGTAGATCTAAGTATAATTTAGATTTAGTATTAACACTTGATAAACCCAATTATAATAGAGACTCATAATTAATAGATGTTCTTAATTAAATTCACCTCCCTAGTCCCCGCCCAAGCAACCCGAATTGGTGAGAAGGCAGAGTGTACGGCTGAAGAGGTAAGTATAAAACAGCAATATATTTAACTATGATTCTGAGCTAGATGCCGGAGAAGTTAACGTGATATTGTCACAACATATGATAAACATGTGTCATTACCTCTACTGGAACGAGAAGCTGTATAGGCTGGAGCCAGGAGCTATTTGGAGTAACGTGACTGCAGAGGCGAAGGCGAACAAACTGAAGCTGGATCTAACTTATTCTTACAAGCGTAAACCAGAGGGGTGTTCACGGAATTCTCGAACTCCTGACGTTGCTGATGCAAACCACTTCAGTATATGTTTTTTTTTATTTTATTTTTTTTATTTTTTATTAACCAATATACATATAATACATAATATAATATATAATATTAGTGGTAACAATACCTCCCTAATTGAGAAATTCTCGTGTTTAGGGAGGGAGCACTATCAAATTGACAGTACTATACATACTTATCAGTTATTACAATTTGGATGCATGAAGGACTACTTTTTTTATACATAATGAAAATATAAGTTGCAATTTTTTTTTTTGTAAATAATGAAAATTTTTTTTTATACATAATGAAAAATATAAGATGGCATTTGTTTTGTACATAATGGAAATATAGGTTGGCACATCGTAACACATACTTAGAAATTATATAATAGTAAAATGTTTTTTGAGTTTTTGTTTAAAAATTTCATAATTCCTCTCGGATTGTATTTCTATAGGGAGTTCGTTAAAGCATTTTATTGCCGAGTATGTGTAATGATGTTGAGCTGTTGTAGTATTAAGTTTAGGGATTATTATTTGTCCTAAGGTTCTCGGTCTGGTGCTGAATGACTTTATTGTTAGTTTGTCTTTATGGATTTGTAGCAATGCGTTTTTTTGATAAATTTTATTTATTGGTAATACTTTGAATTCATCGAATAATTTTTGAGTTGAATAGTCTAATTGTTTCTTTAGAATTATTTTGATGAGTCTTCTATGTACTATTTCAAGTGGGGTTAAGTTGGTTTTATACGCTCCTCCCCATCCTATTATTCCGTATTGCAGAACTGATTGGGTTAATTTATTTTTATTTATTAATCTTAAGTTAGCTCACATCTTCGTGTGTGCTAATAGTTTTATAAACATATAAACATGTACATTGTTTGGCAAACATAATTTTTCTTTAAATATTTCAATAAAGTCAAAAAAAAAGAAACATTAATAATTGAGATAGGCATATTTTCTTAATTCATTTTTGAACTTATTAATATTTTCTATCACAGCAATTTCCTTCGGGATTTTGTTATAGAGTTGAACGGCCTGGTACATCAGAGATTTTTGGGTGCTTGTTTTTTTTCTTGTTGGCAATCTAATTTGCTTAGAATTTCTCGTCCCGTGTCCGTGTATCTCGTTATTGTAATTTATTTTTCTTTTCAGTTCCTTAGACATCATCCCTAAGTTAATTTTATATATAAAAATAAGTACATTCAAATACACAGTTTGCTTCACCGTCAAAATATTCAGCTCCTTTAACATGTCTCTTATCCGTGTGTATATGTTGCGCTTAAGTATTATTTGCATTGCTTTATTTTGCAGTATTTGCATTTTTTTCATTTTCTCTTTATTGCAGAGAAAAAGAATACTTGAACAGTAATTAAAGTGTGGTGATATAATTGTATTGTATATTATCTGGCATGTTTCTTTATTTACTTTGTTTCTGATTCTACCAAGAAATGATATTTTTTTGCAATATTTTTAATTTTATAGTCTGCATTTTTTGAGAAGTTCAATTTTGAGTCTAAAATAACACCTAGATATTTAATTTCTTCCACTTTTTTTATGATTTCTCCATTTATAGAAACCTTCGGTTCCTCATGCGTATTTGTTCTGCCTATATGCATGTATTTTGTCTTATTTACATTTAGTTTTAATTTATTTAGTTTGAGCCATTTTGACAATGTTTCTAAGTCACTATTTATCTTTTTGATTGCTTTCTCATAATTATCTTCTGCAATATAAATTAGTGCGTCGTCTGCAAACAGTCTTATTTTGCAATGTTTTAATATTTGTACCATATCATTTATGTAGAGTATAAACAATATCGGACCCAATACAGATCCTTGCGGTACACCCAGCTTATTTTCAATCGGATTTGATATATTGTTTCTTATCTTTGTTGTTTGTTGTCTGTTGCTTAAGTAGTTTTTAAACCATTCCAGTTCTTTCCCTTTTATTCCATATTTTTTAAATTTTTTAATAACTCTTTTTCTATCTATTGTTTCAAAAGCTCTCTGAAAATCTAAAAACACCGCAACAATATGCAAGTTTTTATCTATATCTTCCTTCCAATCATCAATTACTAAATTTAACGCTGTTTCACATGAATTATTGTTCCTAAATCCAGATTGTTCGTCACAAAGGATGCTATTATTTTGCAAGTATTCTTCAAGTTGATATTTAATTATGTATTCCATCACTTGCTCATATTTTGGTAACATATTTACAGGTCGAAAGTCTTCACATTTTTTTGTGTTCGAAATCTTTGGAATCGGTATCACCATAGACGTTTTCCGTGATTCAGGAAACTTCCCTGTTTCTAACGATTCGTTTATTAAACTAAGAAACTCTTCTCCTATTACAGGTAATGCATGTTCTAATATTTGAATAGTGATCCCATCTTTAATGCATAGTAAGCCTTTAGTAGCAAAGATTTATGCAATATATTTCTTAGTTTGAGGAATACGTAATAAAGTTTACGTATTCTATTTAAAGTTTGCGCAATTTGTTCTGTCCATTTAATATTTTGGTCTATAATTATGCCTAAATATTTAATATTACTTTTTTTGAGATTTTTGAGCATTTAGGTGAATTGCAGTTGTCAGTATAATTATTACAAGAGTTATGGATTTTATTGTTGGGTGCATTTTGTCTGATAATGTGAAAGTCATGAAATAGGTTTTGTCAGAGTTTAAGGAGAGGTAGTTGTCATCGAACAATTTTTTTAAGTTGTTTATTTCTATATTCGCAGTTTGATAGGCTTCTTCCCAAGTTTTTTTTTCTATGATTAAAACTGTGTCGTCGGCGAAAGATATGATTTTTCCATTTTTTGGTACTGTAAGCATTTCATTCACATAAATGATAAACAATATTGGGCCTAGAACTGTCCCTTGAGGAATTCCAAATTCGGAATAGGTGGGTTCACTCAATATATTGTTAATTTTTATGTGTTGGTGTCTTTTATGAAGATAACTTTTAAACCATTCTTTAACTGTTCCTTGAATTCCAATATTTTCTAATTTTTTTATTAGCTTCTTGTGGCTTATACTGTCAAAGGCTTTTCTTAGATCGATGAATATACTTAAACATTTATTTCCCGAGTCAAGAGCATTATATATTATAGAGGTTATTTTTGCGATTGCATCTTGCGTACCTAAACTTTCTCTGAAGCCGAAATGGTTATCATTAATAATTTTATTTGAAGTGATGTGTTCAGTTAATTGTGACTTTACGACTTTTTCAAATATTTTTGCTACGTTAGATACAATAGATATGGGACGGTAGTTCGAGACGTCAGATGTAATTCCTGATTTGAAGATCGGGGTTATTATTGTTTTTTTATATATTTTTGGGTAGATTCCTTGCTGTATGCTGTTATTAATGAAATGTGCAATTGGTTTTGATATTAATTGTCTCATTTGTTTTAATACATTTACTTTGATATTATCAAAACCAGGGCTCGCGGACACTCGTAGGTTCATTATAATTTTTTCTATTTCTATTTGGGTGCATTTTTCAAATTTTTCGAAAATATTTTGGCAAATTTGTGTGGATGTATTGGTAGTATTTTTAGGTTGGAACGAGTCGATTTTTTTGGCTAGTTTCTCTCCGACTTTAGCGAAGTAGTTGTTGAAAATATTTGCAATTTTAGTTGGTTCTTTTATTGAGTCTATTGTTTCGCTGTCATAAGTTATTTTATTTATTTGTTTATTTTTATTACCGTTGCCGATAATGTTGTTAATTGTAGCCCAGACTTTTTTGTTATCTTTACCACTATCTTCAATTTTTACCTTGAAGTAATTTTCTTTTGTTTTTTTAATTAAATTTGTAAGATTGTTTCTGTATTTTTTATATAATTCTAATAAAGTTAAGTCATTAGGTTGTTTTCGGGTTTGATAAAATAGTTTTTCTTTATTCCTAATTGAGGTAACTATTCCATGGGTGATCCAGGGCTTAATTTTTCTATGTTTTGATTTAGGTTTAACGTTTTTATGTATAGTTGCATTTATTATGTATTCGCGAAGTGTTTTTTCGAATATAATTGAAGATTTTTCAGCATCTTCGGTGTTTAATGTTTCTTCCCATTTTTCCAATTTCAATTTTTGTTCAAGAAGTTGTATGTTTAAGGTTTTTATGTTATACTGTTTTAATGCAGTTTTGGAAAAGGACATATTTTTATTTAAATGAAGAATTAAAAAACACGTGTAGTGATCGGTAATGTTTGTTTTCCAAATGACAGGTGTTAATTGTATAGTTGTGTCAGCCTTAGTCCAGATATGATCAATACATGATGGGTTTTGTCGGGGCACAACTCTAGTGTAATCGTTTATACATGAAATGAAGTTAAGCTCAGCCATCGTATTAAGTAAATCATTTTTTTCGACGCTGTTTGAATTTAGACCTATATTTATATTGAAGTCACCCGTCACTATAGTATTTTGACATTTTGTTTTGTTAATTACATCTTTGAGGTTCTCTATAAATTGTTGAGTTTTTGATCCGTGGGTTCGGTAAACAGCAATAACTTGATAAATCTGATTATTTACTTTAAATTGTAATGCTACGCAGTTCGTGAGGGTCATGTTTATTTCTTTATAAGATATATCTTGGTGTTTTTGGTTAACGTAAATAACTATGCCACTATTTTTGTTAATGTGTGTTTTCGTCGAAATACAAGTATAGTTCGGTAATTGTGGTATATTATCTATATTTACTGTATTAAGGTGTGCCTCTGTCAAAACAATACAGTCGAGTTCAGTTTTTAAAAGACTAAGGGTGCATAATAATTCATTTATGTTTTTGTAAATGCTCCTAATATTTAAGTGCATAATTACTAATGAGTTTGTCATATTTTTGAAAACTAGGTTACATTCATCGACATTATTACATACTTTTTCTATTATATTATAAGTGCTATCTAGTTCATCCGTAATAATATTATTCATCAGAATTTGAAAACGTGTGTCTTATGTAAGAGTAGTTGCGAATATATAGCATAAGCTTATAAATAATATATGACATAAGCATGAAAAGTATGTAGAGTTTAGGTATATAAATAATATAAGACATAATGTTATAAAGAAGATAAAACATAAGCATATAGATAATGTAAAACGTAAGCTTTAGCATATAAGATATACGAGAGATATAAGTGTTTAGTTGGTGCCAATATTTAACATAAGCATATACAATATATATGGCATAAGAATAGGTATATAAAGTGTAAATATAATTTTTGCAAATATAAGACCTAAGCATGTAAAGAATATAAAGAATAATCATATTAAGAAAGTAAAACATGATCTTATAAAGATTATAAAGCATAAACATATAAAGAATATGAAACGAAAACATTAGCATATAAAGTATACAAGAGATATAAGTTAGTATAATCATATTAAGAAAGTAAAACATGAGCTTATAAAGATTATAAAACATAAGTATATAAAGAATAAGAAACGAAAACATAAGCATGTAAAGTACATAAGACATATAAGTTAGTATAACCATATTAAGTAGGTAAAACATGAGCTTACATAGATTATAAAACATAAGCATATATTAGGTTTATGTTTGAGGTTAGTAGAGTGGACTCTTAACTTTAGGCAAGCTGGCGGAGCTTAACTCATCATTGATTTGGGGGAGGTTGACGCGACCTAAACCTCGCGCCACCCACGTACCTCAAATGGTTCCTGACATCAGGCTATCATGCCCACCGAACCGGAGCAGCTCCTTGTACCCAACGGTATAAGATGAATCTTCACCAATCATCATCATCATCAACATCATCATTTACCACCAAGGACCTTCATATCAGAATTCAAAGGAATCCTACCTTCATCACCCTCCAGCAGGAGGCAAAACATGTCATTATTTCACCTGTCGCTGAGCGATATTCAATTAACCTCTGGAGGAGATGGGGTTGGACCATCAACCTTGCTGCTCTCGAGCTGGCCACGTTGATGGATGGGATTTGGATGGAGACCAACCGTAGCAACACATGTTTTGTCTCTAGCCATTCCTAAAAATACCTACTCGTAGAAATAACTCACAAAATTAACAATCCATAGTCAAATCATTAACCTAGAATCTTGTGCATCTTGAATTGAATTTGCCTATAGAGAATTTCATGTACTTGCATTTAATTGTCCCATTGTATTAGCACATCATCGATTGCAGTAACCGGAAACGTTTTGGTGAGCAAACAAGGTAAGAAAAAGGTAGTTAAAATCAGGATAGTCGGTCATTGTCTTATTTTAAAACCATACAGAATGTAACACGCCTCATCTTAAAAGAACCAAAGTTACCACAACCAATTAAAAGGATCCTTCAATGAATTAATCACTGTCGAAACAAAAAATTGACACAACGTGACATATTAATTCGATAAGATTGAAGGGTTGATGTACCGCGAGAAGTTGCAAATCAGACGGGAGAAATCATTACTTTTCACGAAGTGAGAAGGTAGAATCATCGATTTGTTTTGCGCGGAAGAATATATAACTGTAGTAACTTACCAAAATATATAACTGTGGTAAAACATTTAAAATCATTACAGTGGCTGCCGTGATCAGGAGCCTACGGAAGAAAATATACTGCTAGATAACTATAGCAAAACATTAAAAACATTACAGTGACCAGGTTGATGTTGCTTATTTTGATCTGGAAAATGTTTGACAAGGTTGACATCGACATTTTCCTAAAAAAGTAACTTAATTTTGTTTTTCCACAGGGATTTTTCTCAGACAGTTCGTTTTTTATAAGGGTTCCAGTTCTTTTGACTTCGTAGTTTTTTTCTGGAGTTCCTCAGGGGTCTATTCTTGGACTGTTCTTATTTCTGATATTGGTTCAATCATTATTCACTCCATTATTTATCTTTTGCGGATGACATAAAACTATATCGTTCAATCAAAAACCTTTTGGACTGCGTTTTTATTCAATGTGATATCGACCATGTTTCAAACTGGGCCAAAATAAACTACCTAACCTTCAGTACACCTCATCTTGCATACAAGATCTAAAAATTCGTAAGTATTTATTTATAAAATTAACGAAATCGTTTTACAACGCTTAAACCGAATACATTACCAAGGGGTTATATACGACAGAAAACTAACTTTTCCCAAACACATCAGATTTAGTAAGCAGAAAATTCAAGCTCTTTGACTTCAAAATAAATAAAAAAAATCATATTTAGTTCACAACGCACAAACGCTGAGGCTATTATATAACGCAACAGTTTTAGTGTATTGGAGTCAAATTCAATCATTTGGGCCCCACATGAACTAACGTACATTTTGTGCATTGAAGGAGTCCACAATCTGTTAAGATTTTTAATTTTACGTCTCTACGAATATTATTCCTGACTATACTCATCTATTTTTATTTGTATTACTTTTATTAATTATTTTTACCTTTTACTAAACGGACACAAATATAACAATGAGTTTCTGACTCAAATATAATTATTAGTACCAGAGGCTCACTCTCGAGGAAGTCCCAATAGCCTCCTTTACTGTAGAGCCAGCCGCAACAATTTGTTCATGAAATCACCTGTGGGGAGAGCTCCGTACTTCCAAAATGAAGTCGATATGTTTTTCATCAAGAAAATTTTTTTTTTTTTGAGATTTTTTTTTGTTTTTTCATTTAATATTAAATATTAATTTATTTTCAAGCAGGCTTCTATAAACTATTGGGTCTAGAAAGCATTATATTACTAAGAACTCTCCAAACTTTAAATACATTTCAGTGCTGTAAGGGTTTGCGAAACTTCTTCAAGTTTTGCCAACCTTTTTTATTGAAAGTGACACATTCATTTCCCATTTGGGTAACACTTCAGCATTTTATTTGTAATCTCCAGCTTTGTAAGTGGATGTACTGAAAGGAAGTTTCTACGACAGCTCCTGAGCTATGTATAGGAGAAACAATAACAAACGACATGAAAGTTTCCTTGAGAGCATGATCTCTAGTTTGTAGGATGTCTTTGTGCTCTCGGCCTCTCGGTTCTGTATTAATTAATTTAACCATGAGTTATTTCATTCTAGACGGCGGCGCCATGCAAAGGAATTCCCCCAACTCCCCTCTCAATTATGTACCAAAGTTAACTTGAATAATATTCTGTAGAAAACTCTTTATAACAAATGTATAAACTCTGAATAATGAGTAATGACGGATAACTAATATATACAGTAGTACAGATCCTTGAAATAATGTTTTGGAAGAACATCCTTACAACTTTGCTGTAAAATTTTAGCTGTCGGTGAGTATTGACGTTATAAAAAACGCACAGTTTTATTTATCTGGAATTTTTAGATTATCGCTACAATTTTCAGATCAGAACGTTGGAGCATGGCTGGATATTAAAAAATATTATTCTTATTATAGTGAACTATTAATTCGTTAAGCAGTAACATCAGAAAATCTGATTTCTTTTGAACATAAACTTATTTGATAGTTGGGACGGATTGTTTCGGAGAATTTGAACAATTCATCAGATTAATTAATTATTAAATTAAATTAATTTTTAAGTTCTGTGAAAGATTTTTTCAAGTTCTCTTATTATTTCAGTTCTGTCAAGAAACTAGCCTATAACGATATAATAACAGAACCTGATTAGGAATTTCACAAAAACCGAAAATTAACGTTAAAATTTGATGAATTGTCCAAATTCTCTGACACAATCCGTCCTTAAACTTTTTGGTCTTGAATAATTGTTCTAAGATTTAAAATTAATTTACCGTTGACCAATTATCGTACTATTAAATGACATTGACAAAGAAACCCAAGGTTCTAAGAAAACGTATTTAACAAGGTTAGCTCATCCGGGGGGTTCAGCGGTGATTGACTAGAAAGTCGTGACGTAGCTACAAGTCCATTTTCCACTGGGAGTTCGGAATTTACTCCAATACAAGTGGCATCAAGCTATCCAGAATGCATTTGCATTGATTTTTTATAATGCGTTGATAGTATAATACTATTTATTATATTCAAAATAATGTTTAGAGCAAAAGGGAAAAATCCCTGGAAAATTAGCATGGTGTAAAATCAAGGCTATTAAGTCATTCAAATTTTTAAATCAAAAAGTCTAATTCAGCAAACTATCATAACAAGAATATGACAGGGAAAGTGTTAAGAATATTTGTATTTATACAAAGAGTCGCACATATATACCTACTCTCAGAAACGCGTTGATGAAACATCGTCAAAGACCACCTTTCGGAATTGCATTGCTTGAAATGGCTTTATCCTTATGTGGCAACCATATGAGAAAACCCATCAACTTCCCCACCTTCCTCTCCCCCCATTTTCTTCCCCTCCCAATACCGAAATAGCCCAAGCTCTTTTCATCACAGCTTAATGGAATAATACAATTTATTTATAATACAAAATAATTATAATAATAATTATGATGAGATAACATAGGCCCTGCGGAATTTATTTTCATCACAGCTTCCTGTTTGGAATTGATGTTAAAAATCTAATATTCCGAAATAAGCCAAATATAAAAATTGAATTTAACAAAAAAATTTTACAACGTCAGCTAAATAACTTCTTCAGCGCCTATGTCATCTTTGAGGGTCTTTTTGAGAAGATGAAGTAGTAAAAATGGATCTTGAAGAGACCCATCTTGTAAGAGGGAGGAAAGATGAAAATATTTCAACAGCCGAACTCATTTTCCGTTTTCATGAGATAAATAATGTCTACCAAGTATAAATGTCGGGCGCGTGTTAGTCATGTTTTATACCGTGCACCGGTGTCAAAGGAATCAATGATACTAGTTCCTCTGAGCACCATTGCAATTTCGGTAGAACAAGGACAGCATTTCCACCTGACGGCTGTGCTCTAAATATTGAAATCCGTTTGTTAAGACAGAAGAATCTATCAAACGGACCGCCTGTTTCTGCACTGAGTTAAGGTTTTTCAAGTATTTTGGGGCTCCACACCAGAGGTGGCTGTTAAATTCAACAGTGGTTAAAGTATGTAATCGTGATAAATTCAAAGTATGTAGTGGAATGTACAAATCGACACAAGTTCGTCGAAATATATACCAAAAATTATATTTAATAGCTGACGTGTACTCGGCGTTACTCGGGGCAATGGATGGTTTAGGTTTAGAGCAAGGGTGGCCAACAGTATAATAATGTTAAATTTTGTGCAGAAGCGAATAAATAGCGAGATATCAAAAGAGTGTTTGATTTGAAAGAAGAAATAAATAATTTTTCGCAAGCAAGTCAAAAAAGAATCCCAGAATTTGAAGACAAGAAGGGTTAGCGACTTTGCATTTCTGGTCGATATAGTTAGCCACCTGAATGTTGTTAATACTCGTCTACAGGGAAAGATCAACTGATTAATAATATGTATGATCTTATTTCCGCATTCCAACTGAAACTTGGGCTTTGGGAACAACAGTTAAGGACAGAAATCTTCACTCACTTTCCTACATTGTTATTTCAGCCAGACGTCCTAATATCGTCAGATATCCGACTTGAATCCAGAATTTGAAAACCTATTTCAAGATTTTAAAAAGCATCGTGTGCTTTTCTTTGCATTCTCAACCATTCCTTGTTAAACCCGATAGGTTGTTGAGTTGTAACGAAAAGCGATTCAATGCCGATGTCAAATCTCGTGAGCAAGTAGTGTCCTTAAGTGGATACAGTGAAGTTAATTATTCTATTTTGTTAAAATGGACATCAACACCCCTTATAAAAATCTATTACGTCTGTGCTTTCATCCAATGCTAGAGCATAAAATATGGACTTGGATGCTCGACTTTTCAAATTATCTTCAATATGTTTTCCAATGTCGTCGACACGCCTAGTAATAGTTTTTAACATGAATATACCATTGAAAAAATTGTCACGGTAGTTGAATTATTATTATTATTATTATTTTTTTTTTTTTTTTTTTTTTTTTAAAATTTTTATTCCAGATCTCGGGGAGGGTGATGCAATCCCACGAGCTCCATATTATACATAGAATATATATAAAGTAAATATAAAAAGAAATATTGTAAGATAATACATACACAATAAACGAAAACAAAACACCATAATAATAATGCAAAAAAAAACATAATGAGATTATAGTTTTTTAAAGAAAAAATCTTAAAAAAAAAAAGAAAATATATATATATATATATATATTTATATCGGACAACACTTATTGGAACATCTTTGAGTAAACCACCTTTCTTGATCATCCTTTCACATGTGATATATAACGCTGTAAATTACGTGGCAACATGTTTTTTTGTGAAATAAATTTAAAATGTGGTCAGCTATTATATATACAGCCATTTTATGCATATGCTCACAAAATTTTCATCATTAAATCATGAACGCTTGTTGTTCTTTTTTATGAAAGCACTTACTTGATATGCAATGTTGCCAAATCTTTTGTCCTACTGTCGAGCTTCTGTTTGGACGGACTTGAACAGATTTATTTGTTGGTTGAATATTCGAAAATATGTAATGCATTGGAACGTTTGGCGCGAATATTTAAAATTGCGGGTTTATTTAAAAGTAAAGTTATACAATCAAAACTTATTTATATTACGTTTGCAATTGAATTCATTATTTTGAAATTCGTTTTGTAGAACAGGCTTTTATAAGATATTCTATCTTTTTAATAGCATTAATATATTAATTGAAAATGTAGATTGATTTACAATTAAAATACCAAAGTTCAATAATATTAGTATTGTGTTTACAGTATTATTGAAAGTTTATTTTATAAAATCTGATTTATTTGAGTTGTTTTCTTTCCTTTTATTATAGAATACCTATTATATGATTTTCAGAAAACGATTTTTGTACACAATATTTGTGCTGTTGTATGTTTATACATATTTTGTATTAATAGTTCTCCATTTTTGTTAATTTTATAACCTTAAATATAATAGTTACAAATCAATTTACACCATAATACGTATGTATGGTTGTAATGTGTAAACTTTCATAAATAAAGATATTATTATTATTTTTTAGTGGAATAAATCGTTGATTTTTTTTTTACATTTACTCCACACAAGAGGCCCTGAGGATAATAATTTCCCTCAGGGCCTATGTCATCTTTGAAGATGCTCTGTGGAGGGTCTTTTTGAGGAGAGGAAAGAGTGAACATGTGTCTTGAAGAGACCCATGTTTTATGAGGGAGGAAACACAGAGGCCGGAAAATTGATCCAGAGCCGAGCCGTTGAACACCGAAACGAGTCGTAGAAATGACCCGTTCTCATGCGACTAATGTTAACCGTGTACATATGTTGGGCATGCATTTGGCGTGTTTCCCGACTATGCTCCGGTGCTGAAGGGATTAATGATGCTAGTTCCTCGGAGCATCTTCCATAGAAATACCGGTAGAACAAGCATATGCTCAAAAGATTGCAATCCGTTTGTTAAGATGGGAGAATCTATCAAACAGACCGCCCGTTTCTGCACAGAGTCGAGGGTTTTTTCAGGTATTTTCGGGCTTCACACCAGAGGTGGCTGCCAAATCCGACCGTGGGGCGCCCTTGTGATTTGTACAGGGTTAGCAGTTGTGTACTATTAAAGTATTTGCGGGCCCTGTATAGTACGCCCTCATTAACCTCAATTATTTGAAATATTCAGAACTAGTTATGTTACTGAGCCATTTTTTTGTTTGTTTAACAATAGCTCCACACAGGAAGCCCTGAGGAAAATATTTTCCCTCAGGCCTATGTCATCTTTGAAGATGCTGTGTGGAGGGTATTTTAAAGGAAGGGAAGGAGAGGAAGTTTTGGGAAGGATAAGGTTTGAGGGGTGGGTAGGAATCAGGGGTCTGTGGGTCCAGGAGTGACGGACGTATGAATCCATCCCTCCCACTGCGGTGTAAGACGATGTTCCAAAAGAGTTCTACCTGAAAGGTCACAAGGTTTCCCTCAACCTGTCTCTCCGGCCTTTCACGTAGCTGGAGGACACATCCACCGCCAAGACCCGAGCTAACTTCACCCCATGAACCCGGGCACAGTCACCAAACCACTTGGGGTGACCTATGGCAGAGGTGTAGTTATCCAATAAATGGTTCCCGGGGTGGCAGTACCAAATTGTAAATAGATTAGAAAATACTTTCCTGAATGGTCGCCTTTCCCCATGGGATTACCTTACTCTGGAATGTAGCCGGCAGTAGCTGTAGTATAATCTTCCATAGCCACATATTGCACAAGTCTTGTGTGTTAATAAAATTTGGCACACATTCATTGTTTGGTAAAATAAAAACAAATTTGAAAAAAATCACATTTTCATTTATTTATTTTCAGACATTTTTAAAAACTTTCATTAGGAAATTCAACAGAACTAAAACAAACGTAAAAACTAATTAAGTAATTATTTTTACATAATTGCAGTTTAAAATAATAGACAATACGTTAAACAAAACTGACATTACTAGAGTTCAACAAAATATATAATAGCAAAATCGAGAGAAATAAAACATTTAAAAAATAATTAAGTAATGAGTTTTACAAAAATAATAGCAATTGTTATTTTACAATGTTCCTCATAGACCGCATAAGATTTTTCATTTTCAAATCGTTGTGTTTATACGGCTTTAATAAAAACATCAAAATGCATAGGGTGAAACGCTAAATCAAAGGTTGAAATTGAAGGTTTCTGTTCTTTAATAACTATATACAGCTTGGCTAAATCCCTTATCTTCGATGTTAAATGTGTCTTCAAATGGTGTTCCGTATGATAACTTAATAATAAAGACCCATATGAACATATTAATGGGTCAGACATTGCTATTTTTTCAATATTATCATTTTTAAATACAGGAAATATTTGAGTTCTCAAAGATTCTGAAATTTCAGAATTGTCTGGGCATAATAATATAGAAGATGATTTTTAGTACTCTAACACGTTTATGTGGATTTTTCTCAGGTAACGAACTTTTTGTACATTTTTTTAAGTGTTTGTTAAATAAGGTGTGTTTAAATGTGCCACAGCAATCAATGCAAACTGCGTAATCTGTAGCATCCACAGTCTTCCTTGGACGGCGATACGGTATCAATATTCCATCTGGTTTACTAATAACGTTCTGATTATAAAGATAATTACCTCTGTTTCTAATTTGCCTTGAAATCAATTCTCGCTTTCTTTTTCGTTCTCGCAGATCAGTATCCAAAATTTTATTGTATTCAATAACTTCTGCCTCTAAGGGATGTTGGGTGCTAATATGACGTGTGAAGTTCGTTAACAGTTTAGTACAATATGGACATGAGTTTTTACGGTCATGCACTCGTGCTCCTTTACTAGTAGAAATAGTGCTTCGAGTTGTAGTCGATGACACTTCGATTGCCTCCTGCTTCTCTAAATGATGTTGCTCATCATCGGCGTTGGAAATTTTCATATCTAAAAAGTAACAATACATTAATTAGCTTTCTTTAAACTTAATTAGTAAAACTTCAAATTATAAACAAGCAGTAATTGTTGAATGAAACACTAGTATATATTGAATTATTTCGCGGATAAGCAATAAGCCGCCATAGTTCAGTGGTCAGAGTTGTCGACCGGAAATCGAAGGGACACGGGTTCGAGTCCCGTTGGCGTCATGTATCTTTTTTCAGGAGATTTTTCAATGTGGATGAGTGTTTCAGGCGAATAATTATTGCTTGTAAAATAATTATAATTAAATTAAATTATTTAATTAAATGAAGACAATATTAGCATCACTCAATCTAAAATCTGAAACAGTAAAGATACGGTCACATCTGGGACTCGCACCTAGGACCTTCGGCTTTCTGGGCCGCACCTCTGACCATATAATAATCAAATTATATGTTACGTATTGATTGTTTCAAGAGTATTAAGGCGACACAATACCCTGATAACGGGGATTTGCCCCGACGCTCACATTTTAATTATTTCTGATGAGCTTATTGCTAAAATCTTAAATGTTTCTAGAGGGATTCGAAGGGATGCAAGTTATTTATATTTAAGATTAATAAAAACAGGACCTTACAATTAAATATATTATGTAAAACGATAAGTACATTTTATTAAATGTAAAATGTTGTGAGATAAGCGGCAAGTACCAGATTTTATTTTTCTAGACGGTGAATTAGTAACTTCCCGACGACTCCCTCACAAAAGATTAGAGATTTTATTAATGTATTCATAAGAATTAATTAAAATAAAAACACTCGCGAAAATTCAATTTCTGGCCAGATACACGAAAGTCGACCGCCAGTACTCCAAAACTCTGGATTGTGCGTAGTATATTTGTGTGCGCGTTGGTAAGGAGTTAGTACGTAATGACTCAGACGCCGCCAAAGTTCCGGCCTGTAAGGTTGTGTGTCACCCGGCCCGTCGCTCAGGTCATTTCTTTTACGTATTTTTTATTTAATCAAACGATTACTTTGAAATCTATTAGTGAAATTATCTGTTTTTTATAATTTAACTTCTTCCTCAAGTGAGTAAAGGTTTTTTATATAAATAATAAATATAAATAATAACCAATACAAAAGAATACATTATTAAATGCGTAAATGTGTAGGCACTTGAGAAAAAAGATGACACTAAAGTATTGTCGTTATGTTATTATGTATCATTTCTAGCCCAAGTAGACTTTTTACTATTTCCTTTTTTTCACGACACTTGGCAACGCGGCTGTCTGTCCGGTTGTCACAACCAGCGGCACAGAATGTTATAGAGTGCCCCTTCACTAGAATCGTTTTCCTAGTTTTATTTATTTACGCCCTACTGGGCTTTTACATTAATTTCTAATTATACAGTCATGTTAGTTGTAACAATGGAATATCTAATAAATTATGGTAAAATAAAAGGAGTTTTTTACTAAGGAGTGGTATTCTCTTATATTTCAATAAAGTGTTTGTGAAGAGTTCGTTTCATTACTAATACTCCAGGGCAATTACCGATTCGCGATCGTAATTATTCCGGTAGTCCCAATTTTTTTATATGTTTTATAAACTGGTCCCCTGATGTAAAATCTGAGTTTCTGACCTTGGCACACCTGTGCTCGCGCCGCCATTTTGAAAAAAACCGGCCGAAATCGCTCCAAAATCTAGTTTTTCCAAAATATCTCATTCCCAATGCAAATTTCGGCTAAATTAGCTAAACAATTAAAGTAGAACATAAAATTACTTACAACTTTTGTGTAAACAATTTTCTTCAATCTCTAATAGGTACCGAGGTAGAAAGTCGTATTTTTGAAAAAAACAAGTTTTTTGCGCGACTAGCTTTGGTTTTTTGTAAATATCTCGTTTCCAGTACAATTTTGTGAAAAAATTATTGATACTAATTTTGTAGAAAATAAAATTTCATAAAATAAATAGGTATTTAATTTATGTGTTTTAACTCTAATATGTATCCAAGCTCTAATCCACCAAAACCAGTTAAATTACCCAACAACAAATTTTTGAAATTCGAAAGTTTTTTTTCCATAAAACAAAAACTCTGCATCGAAAGTTTTTCTCCATACAGACAATTAGACATATGTCACCTATAAAGTACCTAAAGTCATTCGAATATTAAAAAGAGTCATTAATCTTTTAAGTTTAGATTGTTAGATCATTTGTTGTAGATAGAATTGTGCAATTATCTCCCCAAGTTACTGCACTTACTTACGTTGAAATGATTTTCAAATTTAAGGTAAAATTGAACAAATTTATAATAAATCTCTTGGCTAATATATACTTACGTTTCAGTTAAATATGGGAAAACAGAAGACAAAAGGAGTTTTATCCCGAACAAAATTACGGCACCAAGGAAAATGTTTAACGGAATGGAGAAGGTACTACTTAAATACACACATAAAAATAGATCTTTGGGATACGTTTTTTACAGAACATAATTGTACAATGTCAGCTTAAATAATTTTATATATGTAGATATATACATATATACGCAGTCGATAAACTTCTGAGCATATTGAATTTGGAGTATAAGAAGTAAATTAATTTTGATTTCCGGTGACACATTTTTATTTTTACCGAAATGCATTTTTTACACCAAACAAGCTCAGGAATTGTTGGTGAAAGTTTGTCGGGCATGTCTTAATACATCTCTAAATAATTAGGGAATAGAGACAGTATAAATAATTAACAATATTTCTCATTTTAGGAAAAATTCCGCAAGACTTCATCCAGATAATATTGCAAATAATAAAGAAAATACGAGTATTGTGTTAAACGCTATACCGACACTCAACATGGTAATTTTTTCACAATTTCTGTAAATATAAAGTAAATAATATTAATTTTATATGATTAAATAAGCGCTCTAAAAAAATTAACAAAAACTGACATTATTTTTCAGCACGGACCAGAGATGAATGAACCTGAAAAGTTTTCACTATTTGCTGGCTCTAGTTCTTATGACACTAACGTGCATGCCGTTTCCAGCCCAAACCTTAAAGCTAGGTCTGACGCAGGCATGACGATTGTTGTCAAAAGTTTTCACTATTTGCTAGCTCTAGTTCTTATGACACTAACGTGTATGCCGTTTCCAGCCCAAACCTTAAAGCTAGGTCTGACGCAGGCATGACGATTGTTGTCAAAAGTTTTCACTATTTGCTGGCTCTAGTTCTTATGACACTAACGTGCATGCCGTTTCCAGCCCAAACCTTAAAGCTAGGTCTGACGCAGGCATGACGATTGTTGTCAACTTATATGTTCTCACAACAATAATTGTTGAAGAAAAATAAAATTAAGGAATGAAATTTAAAACACTTTACCTCTGTTTCAATTTTTGGCCTGGTTTTGGTGGATTAGAGCTTGGATACGTGTTAGAATTAAAACACATAAATTATATACCTATTTATTTTATGAAATTTTATTTTCTACAAAATTAGTAACAATAATTTTTACACAAAATTGTACTCGAAACGAGATATTTACAAAAAATCAAAGCTAGTCGCGCAAAAAACTTGTTTTTTTCAAAAATATACGCACCTTTACGACTTTCTACCTCGGTACCTATTAGAGATTGAAGAAAATTGTTTTCACAAAAGTTGTAGGTAATTTTATGTTTTACTTTAATTATTAGCTAATTTAGCCAAAATTTGCATTGAGAATGAGATATTTTGGAAAAACTAGATTTTGGCGCGATTACAGCCGGTTTTTTTTAAATGGTGGCGCGAGCACAGGTGCGCCATTGTCGGAAATTCAGATTATACATCATGGGATCACTTTATAAAACATATAAAAAAATTGGGACTACCGGAATAATTACGATCGCAACCCCCTTTTTGGCGCTATGTGTACTGGCCTATAATACGGAATCCCCAAATATATCGACAAAATTCTCACATTTATAACCCAGATAACATGTAGGTACGTTTATCATCAACAAATCAATACAAAAACCGACCAATATCATATAACAACAAAGGCAAAGGCATATGGCAACAAAGAAAAAAAGAACAGGTATCCGCTAGTAAGCAGGGTGAAAAAAATCAAAGGCAGAATAAAGAACACAGAAAAAATGTGCAATTAATGCTTGCTTCTAGACTCAGCAATATACCACCTCTATCTATATTACAGCAGGTAATTTATACACTTGTATATACCCGTCTACACGTACTTATACGCTCGTGTGTATAATTCCAAAATTTGATTGAAAAGTGAATTAACATAATGTTTCTAATATTGTTTTTATTTCATCACGAAAATACTTAATATATCAATAATCCGATGCCGAAAGGACCGATTTCACCGGAGAAAAATTCTGAGCAAGTAATAACTGATTTAAACATATAATTTTATTATGAACGTATTGAAGTCGTAAAAAATTTTCAAATACATATTTCCCATACATATTGTTTTCAATTATATATCCGTAATAGAAATTTTAAACCGTTAAATATTTATGTTATATACAGAAAGCCTACCTCAAACATTAACGAATTCTTAATGTATCATGAATCTATTTTAAATAACTGTTCAGATGATACCCTTATCTTTGGTGATTTCAACATTGACATTCTTCAAAAAAATAATACATCTCTTAAATACATCAACACGCTAGACTCATACAACTGTTTCATATGTAACACATCCTATCCTACACGAGTAACAGATGCCTCTACTTCTCTAATAGACCATATCATCTCAAACAGACAAAATATTTCCTCAACTACTGCAAATATAGATGCCTACCTAAGTGATCATAACATTTTGATATTAGATTACCAAAACAGCTTGAAACATCACACTAATAAAAGAATACATTCTTTTTCAAACAACACCAAAACCGATAAAAACATGTTAACCACTAGAGCGAACATGTCGAATAATTCGACGTTTTTTTTTCTTCTAATATTGAGCATGTCGAATTATTCGACGTTTATTACGTACCACTCGTAAAAATTAAATATAATATTATTTAAACCAGTCCCTGGCCAATAATTTATTCCGTTGTAAAGCTAGTAAAATTGGCTTCATCTATGGCAACACCGATTATCCATAGATGCTTCTGGAAGAGATATTTGGCGGTTTAAATGTGACAGTTTATTCCAAAAATTTTACCTTCGAGGCGAAACTGTTTTGAGAAATCGGTTATATTTACACGTCTTTTAAAATGCCGTAAGTGATTGTGTTTTTTGCGTTTTAACGCCATAATATATAGTAGTGTAATCGTGATTCAATTATTAATGTGTTTTCAACTCCTTTGATTAAAAAAACGGGTTTTTTTTAGCATATTTTCGATACAAAAAACTAGCTGTCATCTCGTATTTTCCCAAACAAAATGGCAGAATTCCACAGGATTTTATCAAATTACAAAGTATATCCTGAAAGATTGGCAAAGCTTATTGCTATGATATGGGCTTTTTTTAAATCTTTGTTTCTTGTTCTATCACGAAACACAAAAACATGGATAAAAAATCTCCAGTTCTCAGTCACAATTATTTAAAAAGCAGCACTCTGATTTTGACATCATGAAATAGGCTATCTGTATAAAACGATCAAATGATTTAAATAAAGCAAGTAGGGCAGTTATTCTTATTGTTAATTGTAAACAGTTAATGTATCTTCCTAATGTAGTACCACTTCTTTGTGGTAAATGTATAAAATATCATAATTTAGTTCATTCAAATTTACCAGGTTCACAAAATTCGCGCATTTACAAAGTTTACGATTTTTTTATAATTTTTCTATCAATTATACAAATACAAAATAATTAATAAAATATAGGTGAGTTTATTGGCTACATAGCAGTATATTTTTTTTTATATGTTTACATATACAAATATGGAGTAATGATTTTTTTAATGTGGTCGGAAATTTTTCCAAATTAACTTTCAAAGGTGGCGAGCAAGTGAAGCTATTTTTCATTATTCTCTCTGTCGCTCCAGTGGTTAAAAACATATGTAGAATCCCACAACTTTCCACACGAAACCACCAGTAATGCCAATGAAATCTATAATAATTTTAATGAATACATCAAAACAGCAATAAAATCATCCCAACATAAATCTGAGTTACGCATAGGAGACCAACGGAGGGGAGGGGTTTGATGCAAAATTAAATGCACTTATCAAACAGCGCAACAATGCGTTTAAAATCTGGAAAAAAAAATCAGCAAAGTGATATATTCACAGCACTGAGAAATAAAACAAGAAATCAAGTTACCAACTATAGAAGATATGTTAAAACTAAATACTACACGACTATATTTAAAGAAAACCTGAGTAATCCGCGACAGACATGGAAAATAATAAATGCAATTCTAACAAATAGCTCGACACCCCAGAAAGATGAAATTGAATGTCTTCTCATTAAGAATGAAGAAATAACACGCCCAACACAGATAGCTTCAACTTTTAACAACTTCTTTATATCAGTTGGGGAAAACTTAGCAGCTACAATTGCATCATATCCAGATGATTCTATCACTATAAACACGGATCAAAAAGCAATCCAGTCCTTATACATGGCCAAAACAAATAAAACAGAAGTTCTCAGTATCATCTCTCAACTAAAGTCTAATGCATCTCCAGGTTTAGATGGAATTACACCAGTGTACCTGAACTTTTGCAAAGATATATTAGCTGACCACCTTGTTTTTCTTATTAATCAATCCCTGAATAGTGGAATCTTCCCAGATCAACTAAAGATAGCAAAAATAATTCCGATTTACAAAGATGATTGCAAAAAAAATCCTTCTAATTACCGTCCTATATCCATCCTCTTTGTCGTCTCTAAAGTTTTTGAAAAGGTTATTAAGCTTAGGCTCACTAAATATCTCCTATCAAACAATTTATTCGCATCCCAACAGTATGGATTCAGAAACCAATCTAACACAAAATGTGCTGCCTTCGATTTTGTATACGCCCTCCAAAAGCATATAGACCAGGGTAAGCATGCTGCAGGCTTATTTATAGATTTAAAAAAGGCTTTCGATACGGTTGACCATGGGATACTATTAAATAAGCTAGAACACCTAGGCATAGTAGGCACTCCCCTGAAGTTACTGTCTAGCTACCTCTCTAACCGACACTGTCAGACCTTTGTTGGAAAGGGGACAAGCAGCATGGGAACGATAAAATGTGGCGTGCCTCAGGGCTCCGTACTTGGACCATTACTATTTTTAATATATATAAATGATATTGCTAAATGGGGACTTAAGGGTACAATACAACTCTATGCAGATGACACAGTGATTCTTTATCACAATAATGATTTAAACGAACTTGAAAAGGAAATGGAAAGGGATGTAGCTTGCCTGGCAAACTGGCTGCGATTAAACAAACTTAGCCTAAACATAAAAAAAAAACACATTACATACTGTTTGCAAATAAAAAAAATGTAAGTCTTAATATAAGTCTTGATAATAACCGCCTTGAAAGGGCTGATGTTACAAAATATCTTGGCCTTTTCATTGATTCACAACTCACATGGAATCACCAATTTAAACATGTTCTATCCAAAATTACTCCTATAACTGGTGTTTTTTATAGACTTTGCGGGTTACTTCCTCCCTCTCTATTAAAATCGATTTACCATGCTATGATTCACTCACATCTAATATATCTCGCCGGAATCTGGGGATTTGCTACAAAAAAATGATTTCAGAAGTCCAAGTCGTCCAAAATAGAGCCCTGCGAAATATTTTCAGTTTACCTTGGGACACACATGTCAAAGACATCTACAGAAACACCCAAATACTTCTTTTTAATACCATTCCCACTTTTGAAATAACGAAAACTATATTACAAATAATTCAACACTCGGCACATTCCAACACTACACTCTATTACAATTACGACGTACACCAACACAACACAAGAAATCACAACAAACTACATATACCAAAAATCAAATCAACAAAATATGGACTAAGATCCCTGGAATACATAGCTCACACAAAATATAATCAACTACCCAACGAGATCAAATGTGCAAGTCAATGTAAAAAGACCCAAACTAACATGCTCAAACTTCATCTTATTAATGACTATCTGAAATAATAATGTTGTGTATGTCCCATCATATGTCCATTTAATACATACAGCTATATGTTTCATGTAATGCGTATCATTCCCGCAATGAGTTTATTAACTCCTGGGAGTACAATGCTTTATATAATATACTATATTCTGTGTTGTATACTTTTAATAAAAAAAATTAAAAAAAAAAAAAAATTGACGTAAATAAAGTAAAAGTTTTGTTTACACAGGAAGAGAAGAAACCCGTTATTCTGGAAGGAAGGAGAATAGAAGACATATTTTTTCTTTAACTTTATTAAATAGAATTTCGCAGCACGACTCTTTTTATGATTGTAATTATCTAACTTAGAGATAGTTGAGCGTATACTTCGAGATGACAAGTTCTGGGAAGAAAAAATGCTTATTAAATTAACTAATTTTTAAATGGATTGCATTCTTGTCGAGCTTATCGATCCTGGAGTCACAAGGTCTATGAATGTTCGTGATCCTCCACATATCTTAGATATTGTATGTAAAGAACGTCAATTTGGAAAGCGTCGTTTCGATTTCGACGAAATGCTATTTATTGAATAATTATTTTCGTTTTTTATATAAAATTATTTTTACTATTTCTAACTTATATTATAATAAATGATGGCCTTTATACAAAAAAAGTTGCATCTTATGCTTTTTACATTACATAATTATTTGTTTTATGTAACTTTTTGTAAACGATAATAATAAATATTGAAAATGACTGATATTTTATTTATCTTGTCAATATATTCAGATATAATTATGATCAGATATTATGAAAATGATTCGTGATTGAATACCGTATTGCTTTGACATCTGTCAATGAAGAACACGTCGGTTACGAGTCATAAGTTACTGCCTACCGTCTAGCAGTATGGTTACAGAAATCTGATAAGAATCATAAAATCATGAGCTCCTTCTGCAATAGGTAACGTTTCTATCGAAATTTACCTAAAACATGCACATTCAACTTATTTTATTATTATTATTCACATAGTTTGAAAGACGCCCATTATTAAGCATTTCATGTTCAAACCTTACTCATGGGTACCATCTAGTGGATTTCATCGCTGCTCTGACTTCGAACTGTTCGTGGTGTCGGGTGTTCCCCGTTCCAACGTATGTACTTCATTCCTCTGCACCCCGAAATATTATAATATTTAATGCGAAGCGGAGCGCGTGTGAAACTAATTTGCTTCGCCCACTTAAAGCGCGTTCACGCCCATAACTGATATTTTTTTAGGATCTTATTTCGTCTTAAACATGTTTTCTGTAGATACCTGATTCTATCGAAGAAGTAACGTTGCTCGGTTTGTATAGTGAATCATCATCGTCGGACGTCGGCGGACTCCTTTCTAACATTACTTCAGTTTTGGTTTCTAAAATAAAGCATAATATATTATATATTTATCCAATAATAATATCTCAATGTAGTAAGTAAGTCAAGTGCACAAATGTGAAACTTAACCTAATATAATGACAAAATAACAGACTAATTACGCATTTGCAACGGAATATTAATAAGCAGCATTTCTGATATTACCTATAACAATTTACTATAAGCTAAGGTAGCTCTGTAATATTTCAGATTATTATCAGTGAATATTACCTGCATCTGAGGAAGTTTCATGGGTAATTTATTCGCCCAGTATGCTCTGCATATTGCTGATGATTAAACTTTGTCCTTTGGAAATTGGCGAAAATGGTGAAGACGAGATCATGTCGTCAGTACTGTTTATTGATGTACGTAAATCACTGGTTCTTGGAACATCTATAAAATATCAAGAACAAACACATTAAGAAACATATGTACCTGCAGTTTTCTGTTTTTGCAAATTTTATTTAACCACAAAGGAATTTGCTTAATTTGAATATGAACAAATTAATGGGTGATTATCCGACGTGTAAAACTTCGATTTAACTTAATTATTTTAAGAAACAACTGTTTGAAAACAAAACATGCTTTTAAATGCATATTTTAGTGTCGGAATATGTCTTTAGTTTGATTTGACATTTTTACCACAAGTTTTTAGGTTAGCTTTTTTGAATTTTGTTAATACATAATATATATCTATTATTCAAAATAATTTTACTGCTTGGGTTCTCAAAAAAGAAAGAAAAAATCATGACCTATATAATAAAATACGGTAATTATTCTGTACTCATTTGATAAGCATAGATTAAAATTGTTAATTACTATATTTTACAATTTAGGTTATTACCTATTTAGAAATATGTAATAGCTTACCGTATTTAAAATCCATTTCACAAAGCTGAAAGATTTTATTAACTCTCCTTCGTAATAAAGCTGATAAAACGCAAAAACAAATCAACCTGTCAACTGATTCGTGTTATACGAATATTGAATAACGGTAATATTTAATATTATCTGTTAGCCAGTAGCAAGTCATTCAAGTGTTCCAGTAAACTAACCCGAAGCTAGCTTCAGATGGACCAATACAAACAAACCAGCCTTGTGCTAGCAAACAACATCATTCGATAATGGGCTCTAAATAAAATAACTTTAGAGGTTAATTTTGCATACAATTCTTGAGCCTTATAGTTCCTTTCGGATATTGTTTAGACTAATACGCAATGTCGTACGATAATAAGCTCTAAATAATATTACTTTAGAGGCTATTTTTGCATACAATTGTTAAAACATTTAATTACTTTAGAAAATTATTTGTACATCTGCGTTTGACACAAATAACGATGGCAACGTCGCTTTTTGATATCAATGAAGTTAGTTTAACATACGATAGAATTAAATAACAAAGTGACGTTGAATATCTGGGATAAAATCGCATATAGGAGCATATCTAATGCTCACGAAAATCGTACTTGTCACATCAAATTAAGTTGAAAATGCCACTGATCTCGTCTCGCCGAGGCGATTAAAATGGTATTTAAATCTGAATTTGTCGATGATCGAGTAAGTGCTCAATGATCTAGTAAGTTGAAATGATCCAATAGTTCCGGTTATTTGCAGACGCTAAGAGGTACAAAGTGCCGTATTATAAACCTATATATATATACATATATTTATCTATGACATCAGGATTTGGCTCCATCGCTTGTAAATAGGTCCCTGCCAGAAGTGCAGAGCTGCCATCACAAGACCGTTTTCGCTCGCGGCTAGTCGTGTTCGAAAGCTGGTGATCCGTTTTTTCATTAGTGCTCGGAATCCGGGAGCACGCCCTTCTACAAACATCTCAGTGTCACTGCAGTACCAGGACAGCCCAAAAAGTATTCGGTAGGAATTGTTGTACTGTACTTCCATTCTTTTTAGAGATGCTTTGTTGAAGTTGGTCCACAGCTCCGAGGTATATAGGCTCGTGCAGTATGTGTTAAAAAGTTGCCTTTTTGCTTTCGGGCCACACTTGTTAAATCGTCGAGAAATCATATTTGCTCTGATGCACAGTGATCTTCTCTGTCGCTCAATATCCATATCATCATTGAGCTCCGCTGTTACGATGTGTCCTAAGTATTTGACCTCCGGTTTTTCAGTTATTTTTGTGCCGTTTAGGCTGACGGGTAGTACTTTTGTAGGGCCTGCGCCCGTTTTAAATACTAGTAACACAGATTTAGTTGGGTTGTAGACCATGTTATGTTCAGCGGCATATTCTTCGCATATCTTTAATAGCTTTCTCAATGCTTTAATGCTTGGAGACAAAATAACCATGTCATCTGTGTACGCAATGTTATTTACGCAAATGTTTCCCAGGTAACAGCCTACATTCGCCGAGGTGAGTTTATTGCTGAGATCATTCATATAGACGTTAAATAGGATTGGTGATAAGCTTCCCCCTTGTCTGACGCCGCATTTCATTTTTCCAGATAACTTGGTTCTCTTGTTGATGATGCCAGATCGCCAGAATGTTAATTATTGAACTGGGTACATTCCTTTCTTTTAGTTTTTTCCAAAGCAGTGCATGAGATACTCGGTCGAAAGCTTTACTTAGGTCTAGAAAGCAAGCATACACTGTTGTTTTTCTTGCCTTATAATATTCGATACTTTGTTTCAAACTGAATATTGCCATATCTGTTGACAATTTAGGTTTACAACCAAATTGGTTGTCGGACGTAAATAGTTTGGCTTCTATGTAAGTTTGTAAAACCCTTTCAAATATTCTGGATATTATTGTGGCTAGAGATATCGGCCTATAGTTGGAAGCACTGGATATGTTTTCTTGTCTGGATTTAACTAACGGTACTATAATTGTACGTGAGAAGTTTCTTGGCATATGCATATGTTGAAGTATCTGTGTGAATAGCGTTGCTAGAAGCGTGTATATTTTTTCACCTGCATTTCTAACATGTTAAATGCTCAGGCTATCATAACCGGGCGATTTTCCAGCTTTCATTCGTTTTACAGCTGTTTTGACCATATCTTTCGTAACGATTATGTTTTCGTCCTCATCTTCGCATGGTTTTTCTAAGATGGTGGATTCGTTTCTTTCCGATATTTTTGAAAAGTTGGTTATGAAAATATTAGCAATCTTTTCAGCGTCCGATTCTCCTTCAATATGAGTGGATATCTGTGCTTTAGCTTTTAAAACGTTGCCTGTTTTTTGCCAAAATTCTTTAAAGTCTTTGTTCTCAATTGCACCTGATATTTTGTCCATTTTTATTTGTTCCGCTGTTTTTTGACATTTTCTTAATTCATATTTAAATTTTCTTCTCAGTATTTATGTATTTTCTGCCAAGGGACCCGATCGGGGTTTTCCATTTTCAATCCATTTCATAAGTGCATTTCGTGATGCTTCATAATGAATCGATACATTGTCGTTCCATCCAGGAATATGTTTGGATGTGGTTCTATTATGTTTGCGCCCACTTTCAAAGACGTTTTTAGCGGCAGTACTTAGTGACTCTACAATCCTCCCATATAGTTCGTCTATGGCATCTTTATGAAACTTATTTTTGCATCCTGACTTTTTACAGAGTTCGACCCCGCTGCTGCATTTAATTCGGTTTGTTAAAAATGATGCAGTTGCAGAATAGGACATGGTCTGCGAAGTATTATGTGCTCTCCATTTTACTGGATCTAAAGCCATCGGGGAAATTTCCTCCATTGCGGTTATACCTGTTGTTTCTAAACAAATTGACATGGGCCGGTGATCTGTCTAGTCAACATCGTACTTTACCGAAATATTTTTTGTCATCTTTTGAATTGTGGCCGTCCCTATACAGTGATCTAACCAGCTTGTTGTGATATGTGCATCACTAACATATGTGTAAGAATTTTCAGGCATTTTTTCAATATCGATGCAGTGATATTTGTTTTCTTTGCAGAATGATAATAAATCTTTTCCAAATAATGTTCTTGGATCGGCATTAAAATCACCCATAATAAGGCAGTTCGTTTATTGTTTATCTTCAATTAGTGAATGCAGGTTTGCCAGGCATCTTGAAAATTCGGGTATGTTATCATTGCAGAAAGTTGGCATGTAAACTGTGAGAATGCACAACAATCCTTTATCCAGCTTTATTTCTATTCCCGAAAACCTATTGTCATTGCAGTCAATAGCCTTGGCCCTTATTGCGCTCCGCCACAATACGCCCGTTCCACCGTAAGGACGCCCTCTAAGTATGCCGGTAGATGTATCTATGGCAGATGTGCCCAAGCTTGAAAATTTTGGGTGTATTTCTGAAAGATAATTTATGTCAGTGGGTAATAGCCATGTTTCTTGTAATAAAATGACATCATATTCTTCACATATTTCGTGAATAAATTTTACTGTCCTTCTCACTGATCTGCAATTGATACTAATAATTTTAAGAGGATCCATTGTTTAGGTATTGTTTGAACTTTTGTCTGAGCTGTGATTTCTTTCTTTGTAGATTCGATACACTATTCCTTCGGGCCGAAAATCTTTTTCCATAAAAACACTGATTTTCTGCGCGAGGATTGTTATTTTAAATGTTTTGAACGGGGTCGGTTTGAATGGTTTGAGCCATTCTACGTCTATAAAAGATTGGTTCTTAGAAGTAACATAGTTTTTGAGGTCATCAGCACTCGTTTCTGTTGCAAATCTTGAGGCATAGATTGCCGTTCTTAGAGGAGCTGCCTTGATCGTAGATATGGGCCCTGTTCCCTTGTGATTTTTATTAATTTTTCGTTTTTTCACCATTGTAAAACCTGTATTAGCGTTGTTTTGATAATTCCGAAATGTCTTTGTATCGGACCGCGGGCCGTTATCTAACGGTTTCTGGGTTCCTACGTTTGATTTATTAGCTGGTGCATTAGAGTACGTCTTTTGTTTGGTGTGCGTACTAATACTGTCCTGCTCCGTGACCTTGACATTGACCAAGGGCATTTCTTCGATACATTTAGGATTATCATTTTGATTATTGACATTTATTGATTTCAACTCGGTCCTCAAAAGGGTCATCTGCTCTCGTAGCTCATCTACATCATTTTGTTTGCACATTTGTGCCTTTATGGTAAAGAGCTCAGTTTTTAAAGACACAATATCTTTTAAAAGTGAGGTTATGTCAACTGAATCAAAACAAACTGGAGGTAATTTGTGCAGGTTTTTAGCCACAAAAGTTGGCATATCTGTTGGCTCGGTTTCTTTTATAATTTTGATCATATCATAAAGGTTCTTTACCTTTTTTCCATCGCCCTTCCTGGTAATTCTTCTGTCGTCAACCTCTGAGTACAGTAGATCTTTCGATAGTTCCACCTCGTCTTCACTGAAGTGCGTGGAACAAATTTGTACGATTGACACTTCATCTAGCACATTTACTTTATTGAATAAAAACGTAAGAAGTTCATTAATAACGATTTTTTCACATTTTTTCACTTTTTCCGTCATCGTGACGTTAAAACTGAGATACTTCAATATAGGAGAGATTATGCGAACTACGCACGTTGGAATGTTATTTTGGTGGTTTTATGTACACTAAAAGAAAAAATGTGTGAATATGCACCGCGGACCACAAGTAGACACCGCACGAGGCCCGCGGGCCGTGGGTTGTCCACCCTTGGTTTAGAGTATAGTTTTGAGGTTATGAAGGAGGACATACATAATATTACTGTTAAGAACTGAAAAAGTTTTTTTAAAGTATTTATTTGTTTAATTTGATAGCACCATGTCTTCCTCGACCTTTTCGGCCATTCACTTCCACGTCAAACATTCTCCTTACACCCTTTCTTCAGTCATACATACGCCTGATTTTAACATACACGAGTATTTTCCGATCACGCCTTGTTTTCCTTAGGCGTCCCCGATTTTTTCTACCATTCACGATACGCTATACTGTAACTGTTAAAAAAACATTATACCGACTTTTATTCGACTCCATTTATCATTCCAGTAAAGAAATAAGTGCGTTAAGTCTTCCTCGGTCTTCCCCGACTTTCGGTCTTTCTTCTACCAATCACTACTGTATAACACATCGATATCTACTGTTAAAAAAACTCTATTACATCGTCTCTAATTTGACTCCTTATTATCCTTTTGCTACCTTCAGTGCAGAGATAATGAAAAGTAGATTATAAATATTACATTTTAGAATCATCATTGGTTATGTATACATTATCAGAAAAGAGGAGAAAAAAAATTGAATATTTACTTTTTCAGAGCGAAAATACAAATTATTCGATTGATCAATTTTTCGCTAATATGGTCCGGAAACTAATGAATAGCTTATATTAAAGCGCTTAAAACTGCAAATACCTTATGAAAGCAAATAACTTTGCTTAAATGGTAAAAAAAATGGGTTTCTAGAAATATCGAAAAATTTTAAAATACCTAATGTTTTTAAGCCTGACTTAATTAAAAAAAATGTCATTCACGTACCTGAAAACACCCCCAGCAAATCTTTTTTTTTAAATTTAATAAAAGTCCTACTCAATCCATCGAAATTGATTCCGCACCCTAAAATTTAATATAATTTTCCGTAAAATTTTTATCTTTAAATCCAGCTATCCCACATAATGTAACGTAATTTGGTGGTGCAAATCAATTTGAAAAATATTCATCAACACGCCGAAGCCAGTTTTTATGCATTGAGATGAAATTTAAAAATAAACAGAATATTTGAGAGCAGTCAAGTGACAAAGTATCACTTTTGCAATTAATTTTATTCGCAATTCGAAATATACGCTCTCAAGTTTAAATTCTCAGCACATTTTTATAAATCATGCAATCGTTCAGACAAATGAATTTATAAAGTTTTTTTAGTTTTATTTTCAAAACTATATACTCACATAGATCAGAAATAAAAAAATGAAAACATTGCAAATTAACCTTTCTATTGATTGACAATTTTAATAAAAATAATGCTATTTATATAATACCCACATAAATAACAAAAAAAACAGTCTTATTTTTTTTTCACAATCTTCAATCGAACACTACTTATTCATTGTTACAATGTTCATTCTAAGCACATGCAGTTTCGCTTCAATTTGGAGGGCGGGTATGGGAATCACCGCCCCGGAAACCAATTATTGGATATCCAACACCCCTGTCATAGGTCACCCTAAGTGGTTCACTAAGTTTTGTGACTTAACAGGGGTGCCCGGGTTCTTGGTGTAAGGTTTGTCTAGGTCTTGGAGGCGGATACGTTTGCCCACCGACTGCGTGGCGGGGTGGATCGGGAGATACTGGTTAAGGGAGACCTTTTGATCTCTCCAGCCGGACTCTCTAGACCCATCGCCTTGCACCACAGTGGGAGGGATGAATTCGTAAGTCCGTCACTTCCGGACACATTGACCCCAGATCCCTACCCACCCCTCTTACATTTTTCCTTCCCAGAACTTCCTCTCCTACCTTTCAATAGAAATACCCCAACACAGCATCCCCAAAGATGACTTAATTTATTTTATAAAATATTAGCAAACTGCCCCGGCTTTGCACGGGTGCAATAAAACAATGTGGCGTCATAAGTGTCTGTACGATTTACACACATGTACCATCCGATCCGTTTTTTGGCGCTTTAATATTGACAGTTATGGTTCCAAAATGCGTTTAGCAATATTTTTACTTTTCATAATGTGTTTTATTTTTTATTAATAATATTTTATTGTAAACATACATTTTTGCACAGCTTACCGATTAAGCTACTTTATTTGATTATTTGACCTCTAAATATCTATATTATCTTGAAACTGACTTCACTGCCAGTAACTACAAAATGTTTTTATATACAATGTTCATTATTTTCAGAATTTTTATTATTAAAAATAATTTATTTTTTATTTTTTTATTTATCTTAAGTTATCGTCTTGTGTGCCAATAATTTGAGAAACATATATTTATAAAAATTTAAATTGTTTGGCAAAAATAACACGTCTTTAAACATATTAAATCACAAACAAAACAACGATATTTGAGTTGGACATACTTTCTTAATTCCCTTTTAAAATGAATCATATTTTCAAAAATAATTTAATTCGAGATTTTATTGCAAAGTTGGACGACCTGGTTCGTCGCAGATTTCTGGGTGCTTGATTTCTTCCTTCTGGGTAATCAATATTTTTTTGCACATCTCTTGCCCTTGTATTTCATGATTGTAATTTATTTTTCGTTTCATTTACAAGGACATCATCCCAATGTTTATTTTATGTAAAAAATAAGTTAATTAAAATATAAAGTATTCTTCACTATCATAAAATCCGTGTGTATATATTGCGTTTCAGTAATATTCTCGTTGCTTTATTTTGCAATATTTGTATTTTTTTTTTTTTAGATTTCGATTAGACGTTACACGCAAAAGGGCTACATGGTTATCCATGAGAAAAACACTCAACGCTTAAATCTAAACCTGAAACATTGAACTTTTTACCATTTGACTTATAAATGGTCATTGAAAAATATAGTTTTACTGGAAAATGCAGTCGTTTAAATTGAAACGGTATATACTTTGGTATTAAAGGATACGGGGAATTAAAACAACTTCTCCAGTTCCATATCCGGACAATATTGTACACTCTATTAAGAACGTTTTCAAGATTTGATATGCACACGTGTACCATTTTACTATTTGGGTGGATTTAGGTTCTGTAATAATATAATAGGACACATTATTTTCAAAATCAATTAATGTGGGGGGAGTTTCGAGGGCTGCAAAGAGTTGAAAAATTCTGTAAGAAAATGAACAAAGACGATCGAGCACAGTGTCTAAAGAGTAGTATGCTTGCGTCGGTGCTTCTTTTTTATTTATTTTTTTATTATTATCAATATAAAGTTTTTTTACAGGTTTTTTTTCGATGTCTGTCTCACTAGGATAAACCTGTGTTAAACCTTTGAGAAAATCTAGTTATTTAACTTGCTTACTTGTTAGCTAGCAGCTGACATAATTTCTCTCTCCATGAACCGAGTAAAGTTAAGTTATTAATAATTAATTATTATTAATTTTAATTGATGAGATTAATTTTTCCACTGTTTTGTGGTAGCTACTCATTATAAATTTTGAGCAAAAACTTTGCAAAAACCTGTTTTCGTGTGTAGACAACGAAACTCTCACGTTGGTTTTACGTTCTAATTTATTAACATATGGCCAGGTTCTTACCTTAAGCATTGATTTAATTAGTTCGTGTGCTTCTAGTCACAACCAGTAAGGATTGACAAAAGTTACCAGAGAACAAAATTGTACATTCACCCATACGTAAGCTGCAGATTTAAAGACCAAATTGATATTTCATTTATTTATTTTTTGTGTGGATGTGTTTTACATTGCATGTGCATCTTATCTCGTTTCTTAATACATTTTATTAAGCCTCTGTTAATACATGGTTGTAATGCTTCGTTTGTTGTTTTTTGGTTCCATATTTTTTAATTGTATTTTGAAGAGTTTGAACAAAAATTTCCATTGCAAGATTTGCGTCTGATGATGTCAATATTGATGTCCAGTTTTGTTTCAATATGTCTTCATTATTTTTTTCAAAATTTAGGAGAGTTTCGATATTTTTTATTTTATTTTCCTTGACAATTTTCGTCTCTAAGGCCAGCATTACGGGGAAATGATCTGTGATAGCTGTATTGCAGACAAAACAATTGATTCGTTTACAAGATCTTACCATAATGTGGTCTAGGCAGGAATTTTCCCGTGTCGGTAGGAGAATTGCACTTTTCAGGCCTTTCTCCGCCATGATTATATTGTAGTCTACAGTATTTGAATGGTTTTCTTTCAGCAAATCTATATTAATATCTCCTGTTACAATTACATTTCGAACGTTATTTACTTCTGAGAGTACTGAATTTAAAGAACTTAAAAACGTCGACACTTTTCTGAAAAATGGTGAACGGTATAAGGCTACAATACTTATATCATTTCCTATTTTTAATTAATAAGCAATTTCCTTCTGCGAAGTTAGGCTCTTTAACAACGATTTTTAGTTTTTTCAAAACGTAAACGATAACTCCATCATTTTGTTTATAATTACTTTCAGTGTGATGTACATTATAACTAGGAATTTCTTTTGGTATGTTTCTTTTTGCCAGCACTCTGTTAGAATGATCACATCAAAACTAACTTGAATCCTCTGAAGTAATACAATAAAGTCATTGAAATTGCGGTTTAGACTTCGGATATTTAAAGTTAGCAATATCAGAGAAAGTTTTTTTCTGTGAACACTTTACCACACTGTCCTGGACTTTCAAATGACATAGAATTTCCATATTTCAATTTGGCTTCAATTTCCTCATTCAGATCTTCAAGTCCCTTATTTTCCACAGTCAGTTATTTGCTAAGCTCTCTCTTCCATTTTTTGCCGATATGGGCACTGTCTACTATTGGCTTTATGCGAATAAACATCTTTGTTGGTAGAAATTTTATTGCAATTCCAACACTTTGTTGCTGAATCATCGTCCTTTTTTGGGCACACCAATAGGCACACCTGTCTTTTATAGCATTGCAGTTGGAAGAGGAATGCCCGTATCCCATACACTTGAAACACTGAACTAGTGATGAGGAATCCTCCACGTGCATCCTCATGTACCCGATGTTGATACGGCCGAGTCTGAGTAGTGATTTTCTTATTTCACTGTCGACTATTAGTAGGTACTATGTTCGTTAATTGATCATTTCGATTTTTTGTGGTTCAAAGGATCTTCATACAGTTTTCGGTCTTGGATTGTTTCATAGATAAGATCATTTTGTTGAATGATCATATGGAAGATTTCACTGTCTTTATATTCATTTGCAACTCCTTTGAGGGTCACTTTAGGTCGGAGCAGTTTGCTGTCTTGAGCTTTTAGAGATCCTTTATTTGCTTTTGAAATTTCTGTTAGTATTTTTACGGCGTCTGTCTTTTTAGGGCAGGTAATAATAACCTTGTTATTTTTGGACTTCGACAGTCCACTTACCTGAGGACTGCTGGCTTGATGATATCCTTTATTGTTGATGTAATGGATTCCGACGTCGCTCCTACTCTGACGATGAAACTATTACGGCACGTCTAGTGTCATCTCCTCGATTTGCCGTTGCCGAGGCATAAATGAGTAGGGGTGTCTTTTGAACGTTAGCACAGGCCTTTATTTACCTGCAGTGCCTTTCTTCTGCCTTTAGTTGATATTCTGCATTTTGGTGTCGCGAAGCTGCGACTCCACTATATATTTTAGAGGTGGTGTGATATGCCACACGCCCAAAGGACCAGTCCCAAACTACTCCGAATGATAGGTTATGGGACGATTTATGCATCCGACAAACCCGATGGACAGTGCAATAATCAAAGGTATAAATCTGGGCTTCTGGAGCACAAGATAAGCCCAGATTGGAAAGCAGGAAAGATGGACTCACCCGTTGATGACTATCACACGTCTCCAGGAGTATTTGTTGATTTCACTTCACAAAATATACGTTTAATCGCCCTGTCTGATATTAATTATCACTCCGAACTCTGATAAGCAACTGACACCACTTGTCAGATTTTACATGTGTCGCAACAATATTTTTATCATGGTGACATTTTGGGATGGGTAAAAGGGTAGGTAGGACATTTGCAGGATTTTGTATTGACATTACACTTGTCCATTAAGCCTGTGGATGCATACCTAACAATCCCCTATATTGCGCGAACATTCTCCCGGCGTTGAAAGTACCTTCCGAAATTTTAAGTACTTTCAAATAAAGTAAAGAATTAAATGTAAAACGAAGTAAGATGAAAAATAAATATTCTTATCAATACGCTATTAAAATTACAAAGTTAAAACGAAAATTAAAAAAAAAATAATGAAATAATAATTATTGTGTAGGCAAAGGACACAATTTTACGACTGGTCGTTTAAAGTTCCCGGAAGGGGTCCTTACGCGTGCGACACGAACCACTCCGTCTTTACCAGGGAACACCTCCTCAACAACGCCCACCGGCCAATAAAGTGGAGGCGCATCCTCTTGATGCACCAATACTATGGTACCTACTAGAATGTTATTCGCGGGACTATTCCATTTTTTTTTTTCATCTGCAGAGATTGAAGATACTCTATATGCCACTTCTTCCAATAAGATTGAACGAGGTGGTCCAAAAGCTCTTTCCTTTTCAGTAGACTAATGCGTTCATTAGTCAAATCATAAGCAGGTAGATGCTGAATCGGGGTAGACATCAGAAAATGAGCCGGAGTAAGAGCTTCTGGATAATGAGAACTGCTTAATAAACATAATGGCCGTGAATTAAGTACAGCCTCTATTTGTGACAGAACTGTGAGAAGCTCTTCATAACATAAAAGTTGAGTACCCACAACCCTATACAGATGCGATTTAATGCATTTAATATTTGACTCCCATAATCCTCCAAAGTGAGGAGCGCGGGGTGGAATCGTCTTCCATTCAATTCTCCGAATGTTAAATTCATTGCGAAGAACTTCTTTTGTTGAATTTGCCTCTAAAAAATTATATAAGTCATCCAGACAATTCTTTGCGCCTATGAAATTTGTCGCATTGTCACTGTACATACACGAAACCGGTCCGCGTCTGGATAGAAAACGCTTAAATGCGTTTAAAAAATTGTCCGTGCTTAGATCTGATACCACTTCCATATGTATAGCCTTCGTTGTTAAACAAATAAATAGACATATATATGCCTTTTGACTTTTTACCCCACGACGCCTAGAAAGGGTTATATTTATTGGTCCGGCAAAATCTACCCCCGTATGTGTAAATGCCTTTGCTTCCTGAACTCTAGCTGTAGGTAAATTTGCCATTAGCGGTATAATATTAGAAGGTGCAGTTTTAAAACAGAAATTACAAGCATGTACTCTTTTGCGTATTAGATTTCTCCCCGATAAGATCCAATAACGCTGTCTAATTATTGACATAAGGAGATGTGCACCAGTATGACAATTCACACGATGGTGAAAGTCTATAATTATATCGACAATATGATCCTGTCTTGGCAGAAGTACTGGATGTTTGTTTTCAAAAGGTATATTCGCGTTTATTAATCTACCACCTATACGTAACAAGCCATTATGATCTAGGAACGGGTTTAGTTTTCGGATTGAAGGTGAGCATAATTTATCCCTCTGTATTAATTGTATATCGGCACTAAAATACCTATTCTGTAAAGCTTTTAATACATTCATTTCAGCAATGTTTAATTCCGTGGAATTTATAACTGTTGAGCGTGATAACTTTCGCATAAATCGTAAAATATATACCACAATTCTCAGCAGTTTTGGCCATGAGGAAATTTTTAAAGCGAGATTATATATCGGAGAATTTTCCTCTATTGACGTTATTGTAAATGTATGCGATTTTTTCAATTCCAAAGCATTCTCCTCCTCTCGTGAGGGGGAAAATCTTTCGACAGGCCACTCGGATACTGGGTTCGCAGCCCAGGGCGGACCGTGCCACCAAAGAGAATGATCGACCAGCTGAGCAGGCAGTAGTCCTCGTGATAAACAATCACTAGGATTGGTAACGCCATCTATGTGATAAAAATGTTTCGCGGGTAAATTTTCCTGAATTTCACTAACTCGATTAGCTACAAAAGTTTGCCACCGGTGAGGGGACGAGTGAATCCAAGAAAGTGCTATTTTTGAATCTGAAAAAGCAAATATATCGTTTATCGAAACGCGATTTCTATAAGTATCTATAATAGATCTAACGAGTCTAGATAAAATAAGCGCAGCGCATAATTCCAATCGAGCGAGCGACACTGTTTTCAGAGGGGCCACCTTGGATTTAGAACATATCAAATTCATTGTAGTGTTGCCACCCTTATCCGTGACATGAAGATATATTACACAACCGTATGCTTTCATACTCGCATCTGCGAAGGCGATAATATTTATCGTGCAGTCCTCCTCTACTCCCAAATATCGAGGTAAATTTAAATTAGAAAGCATCGGTAATTCTTCCTTGAATTTGACATATCTATTAACAATACTTTGGGGTAGTTCCTCGTCCCATCCTACTTTCTCTAACCACAGCTCTTGTAAAAGTAATTTGGCATATAAAATTACCGGAGCAACCAAACCTAATACATCGAATAAACGAGCTATTGTGGAAAGAATTGATCTTTTACATATAGTTTTTTCCTCCGTCGGACATATCATAAATCGAAAACAATCAGATATCGGATCCCATTTTAATCCTAAAATGCTACATTTATCCGAAAAATCCATTGTCGCGCGGTGCGACTCTGGTAATTGGGCCAGTAAATGAGGAGAATTACTCGACCATTTGACTAATTCAAATCCTCCACACTTGAACATCGCCATTAAATCTGTAGCCAAAGTGATGCCTTCACTTATAGTATTTACAGAATATACAAAATCGTCCATATATAAATCATTAATTGCAACTTCCGCCGCTTTCGGATAACGATTTCTTTCATCGCTCGCTAGCTGCCGTATAGTTCGCATTGCTAGGAATGGTGAACAGTTCAAACCAAACGCGAGTGAATTAAATTGATAAACTCCAATTTGTTCATCTTCGTGAAATCTATAAAGAATTTTTTGATATTTACGATGGCTTTCCGTTACCATTATACGTAGATACATTTGCTTAACATCTGCGGTTAATGCTACAGCGAATAAGCGAAATTTAATTAAAAGTGTAAATAAATTAGATTGCAAATTTGGACCTGTATACAAAGTATCATTAAGTGACAACCCTGAACTGGTCTTTGTACTTGCATCTAATACAACACGAGTTTTAGTTGTTGATTTATCTTTACGAATTACTGCGTGATGAGGAATGAAATATCCCTCATCAATATTAGATGAAGACGGAACTTCAACCCTCATATATCCCTTTTCCAGATATTCAGAAACTACTTCATTATAACTGCAATGCAATTCTGGCGAAGTATTAAATTTCCGTTCTAAATATTCATATCGACGCTGCGCGACACGGCGCGAATCACCTAAATTATTAGGATCTATCTTAAACGGTAAAGATACAATATACCTTCCCGATTCATCCCGTTGGACTGACTCGAGGTACATTTTCTCACATTCTGCATCTTCAGCACTCATCAACGACTTAATGGGCATGTCTTCCATCGTCCAAAACTTGGATAACGCATTATATAAATCTACATTGGTTATGGGGCCGAACGTCCACGAAACCTCCGGCGTACACGTAGGTATTTCACCCATTACAATATACCCGAATACTGTCTGTATAGCCGGTGGTGCATTCGTATTATGTTTAGATAAAACCTTATTCCCCAGCAGAATATATGGAAATAACTGTGCACCTAATAAGATATCAACATCGGATGGAACGTTCCAGGATTCATCCGCTAAGTTTAAACCCACTAAATGCTCACATGACTTTGTGTCAACATGTTGTGTAGGAAGCTTATCAGTTATTTTATCGACAACTAATAGACTAATTTTATAAGTATCTTCTGAAACGCGGGATTTAATTTTTAACGCAACGTGTCCCAATATTGGTGTCTCTACTGAACCAACACTTTTAACTACTGAATTATTTAAAGGAATTATTTTAAGATTTAATTCATTACAAGTGTTTAAACTGATTAAATTTTGTTGCGATGCGCAATCAATTAAACACCTTACGCTTACTTGATTATTTTTATTGTCATAAGCAAATAACTGCGCGGTTGACAGTAGTACATTCGTAGCTATATTACCCGCAGAAAAATTATTATGATGTTTATGACTACGCGCTATTAATGTAATGGCTTCGTTTTTCGATTGACTTTCAGTATTCACCGTGCTCTCAAAATGCAGAGCGGTGTGATGTCGTTTTTTACAAATTCTACAATCCGATTTAGATGGACATTTCACAGTTTTATGTTTATCGCTTAAGCAGTTTACACATAAATTATTTAATTTCACAAACTGAAAGCGAGCATTTGGTCTTAATTCGTTAAATTGTTCACATTTAAACAATTCAACATGATCAGAATGATTACATTTCCGGCACCTGTTACGATTATTATTACTTGACTTCGGTTCGACCACAGCGAATGAATGCGTAACTTTGTTTTTATTATTAACAACTTTATTATCATTTTGCCCAGTTCGTTCTAGGATTTTGACATGCGACCGAATGTATTCTATTAAATCGCTATATGTAGGTATAGCTTTCTCCCGTATAGACATTTCGAAATTTTGCACCAACTGTATATCTAATTTTTTCAGTGCAATATGTAATATTATAAAATCGGTTAGGTCATCAATACCTAATTCCTTGAGTGCAGCTATGGAAGACGCAAACCGTTCAATAAAATTATTTAACTCATTTGGGTTACTAGGTGCCAATAATTTTAAATTCAAAATATTGTTCAGATAAAAGGTACCTAGCACGCGTTTGTCCTGATATTTCTTTTCGAGAGCTTCCCAAATTAAAAAATAATTTTGTTCGTTCGGAAGTATTCCCGCAAAAACTGATAACGCCTTTCCTTGGAGTTTCCCTATCAGATATTGCATCTTCTGCGACGTATTCAAATTTTCATTTGAGTGAATGTTTAATTTAAAAGCTTCATAAAATATCGACCAATTCTCTTGATTACCATCGAACGATGGCATCTCGATCGGTGGGAGCTTAATTAATGGTAAATTATTTAACTTCTGTCGATCACGTGATGAATCTTGCTTTGCTATAATGCTTTCGCGTATAGAAACTACAAAACAGTACTTATTTTCGAATTTACTCCATAAATCGAAATTCATATTGTAATTTGAATCCTTTTTAAACTGAAGTGTATGAAATTCATCACAAAATGTGTTAAATTGTGCATAATATGTAGCTATATTAACCGTTTGTTTAAGAAAATCCTCCGAACTTCTCGTCTCCCTGTCCGCAATACTTTTCGCTTTCTCGTATAATTCATTAACACGATTATGCATCAAATTAATCTTCGATTCTACTAACTTGATTTTAATATCCTGAGTACTATCGCTAGTCGCCATGATTAATTGTATGTAGGAATTTAAACACAACAATAATTACAAATGCAACCTAGTACATACAAATTAACAAAGTATAAAGAGGAAATAATATTTATTTATAACTTTAAATATGTTAATTTTAAATACCCCGTTGGTAATCCGGCTCGAAAGAACCAAAAATGGTGTCGCGAAGCTGCGACTCCACTATATATTTTAGAGGTGGTGTGATATGCCACACGCCCAAAGGACCAGTCCCAAACTACTCCGAATGATAGGTTATGGGACGATTTATGCATCCGACAAACCCGATGGACAGTGCAATAATCAAAGGTATAAATCTGGGCTTCTGGAGCACAAGATAAGCCCAGATTGGAAAGCAGGAAAGATGGACTCACCCGTTGATGACTATCACACGTCTCCAGGAGTATTTGTTGATTTCACTTCACAAAATATACGTTTAATCGCCCTGTCTGATATTAATTATCACTCCGAACTCTGATAAGCAACTGACACCACTTGTCAGATTTTACATGTGTCGCAACAATATTTTTATCATGGTGACATTTTGGGATGGGTAAAAGGGTAGGTAGGACATTTGCAGGATTTTGTATTGACATTACACTTGTCCATTAAGCCTGTGGATGCATACCTAACAATCCCCTATATTGCGCGAACACATTTTCTACCCTTTTTTCAAGTAGTTGGACTTCCAGGGCATGAAGTTGTTGTCCCAAGTTTGCTCCTTTTGCAATTATTTTCAGTAAAGATGAAATTATGGTTTCGCAGACTTCTTTGAATATTGTACTCTTGAGAGGTTCGGCTGCTTTCAGTGCCAGAGTAGCAACTTGCACAATGTTCAGGGCTGACACGGACTGGTTCATATTCTGGGAAGAAATAAATTGGGGGATTTGAATAGGAGTCACGATTGGTTTGGTCTTGAGGGGAGGAGTTTTGCCTTCTTGGGTAGAAAGAAGCACCGGACTGGATATGGCTGTTATTGGTGAGGATTTTGCAGTAGCGGCGGTGGTAGAAAAAGCAGAGCTGGTGTAAGTGGAAATTGGTGCCATCTTATTGGTCTTGATTCCCTTCTTTTGTTGTTTATCCATGACCTTTCTACTTTCGGCTCGGGTTTGTCTTGGAGACTTAGCTGGCTCTGGACTGCTACCTAGTAGTTCCCGATTTTTTGAAAGGATCTTTAACTCCTGGGGGGGGGGGGGGGGGGGTAAACCCAAACTGTATATCTCCACTTCATTTGGTGATGGTATGCTGAAGACAGCTCGATCAGTACTTTTATTTATATATTAAGTACGTGTTGAATTGATTTCACAAAACTGCATAACTCAACGTTGATATGAGTGTTGAAAATTATTATAAGTAGTGAGTTATAAGGAACGACCTACCGGTTGTCAATTTCATGGTTTCGCATAGTGGCAGATTGTCTACCTTCGTCTGGCGATATTTATGATAACTTTTCAATATCTGTAGAAATATAAAAGTTTTCTTAAATATCGCCAGAAAGTTTGGCACTGGAATGATTTTGGAATTACTTTCCCGTATACATAGAGAATTAGAATTTAAGGCTCCACAATGGCCGTGGAATATGTGCTTTTTTTACAATTAACGTTCGTACAGGGTGGGATATTTTCCGATGAAATAACGCTGTCAATTTGATCCGGTATAATATTATTCACTAACCACACCAGCAGATGGACATGTGGTAAACCACGTTTCTGCCATTCTATAGTGTTTATGTTGCATCGCGTGGACCAAATATATGAGCCTTGTTTATGAGGTATAAAAGTTTCGGTACTTTTAAATGGAATAATCTATTCACTATATCGTATCTGTCTTATGAAGATAAATTGGCGTTGATATTTTGGTTGATTTTTGTCCAGTTTGGGTTACGATTTCTGATATAAGTCATTGTTATATATTTATGCGTGCTGCACATTTGTTGCGAGTGAATTTTCAAATTGCGATAACTTCTAAAATATTAAAACAATTATCTACATTTTAAGCAAAAATGCAACTAAGTAATTGGATAAGAATTAAAACTATATCGGTCAAAGACCCTTCTTTCAAAGACAAAGATTTATTTTTGTTTCGCCTAAATTTATATTTATTATATCTTCTAAGATATTCATTTAAAAAACATGCTGTACAGAGCAATTTTGATAAACATTAAATGCTCAACGCAACTAATATAATTAAATAATGTTTAATATTTTATTTCTTGAAAGGGCCCGAAAAAATATTTTTTATTACTTTTTGCTAACATTGACTGTTCCGTCACGCTAATTTGCTTTTGACAGGCCGTGTGCTAATGAATAGTATGGTCAGAATTTGAACTGTACAGTTTGAATTCACACACGTCAACTATAATCACGGAGTGCCGTGAGCCGTACAATTGCATCGAAACGTTCGTCTTGTCAAAACCAATGTGTGTACTCTCGCCGGTTATTTTTCGGAATAATCCCTTAAACGTATTTTATCGCAACTATCGCAATCCAATTCAACATAACGAGTGCTACCGTACAACGATCACCGTTCCAGTGCTGACAGATGATTCTCGAGATGCAGATTTCGTTCGCCACACGGTAAGCTGACTGTGAATTAACCTTACAAATTGTGTTATCGCATTCGCCTGTCACAAGCCATAGGCTTTATCCATGCTTTATCTGTGTGGAATAGCCCTTCAAAATACGGCTATCCCAACCCTTGTTCGTTCCTCGAACATTGACTTTTCTTTACTTTCTATAAATATAACATTAATGTATTATATACGTAAACCTTCCGAAAAAAAAACTATAAATGAAAATGAAAACTCAATCAAAATCTGTTGCTTAGTTTAGAAGAACTAAGCGTACAAGCAGACAGACACGGATAGCGACTTTGTTTTATACTATTTAGAGATTAAAAACTGATATAATTATTGAAAGATTCGGAATTTTGATTACATATTTCCTTCAATCACGGAAACCGAAACCTGTTGTATAAAAATATAATATATATCCAGTTAACATGTCATAATGACTGAGAGAATATGAAATAATAACATAGCGGTTTCCTTTTCAAGTTTATGCTGTTAATTGTTTTTAATAATGTTGCTCAAAGTAATTAGGTAATATTTTTTGGCTAAATAAATAAATGAGCTAAAAAATCTAATTACATATGGCGTTATTAGAGAATTCCTAGCGTAGTTCACAGAAACTATTTCGAATAAATTCGTAGACTGAGTTCGTTTGGAATTTGAGACATTTAATGTAAGAAGAATGCGTGTGAAGTAATGGTGAAGCTAAACTGACGTTGAGAGTTCAAAGAACTTATTTAGTTCTTTAGCGATATTAATTCTTTATTTAAACGCCATTAAATGGCTTTTACCATAGAATGATACATCGGAATATAAGCATACAGTGGAATACAGATAAATATTAGTAATAAATTACAGAACAAGTAATGTGTACGCAAGAATGTTTATGCCAGTGATACAGTAGTTAATAGAAGTGCAGTGAGACAATACATAATTAATAGAAATATCTACTAGTGTTATATTAGTTGAATGAATACTAGGTTTGTATAAGACCTGAAATAAATCGTGTTATGAGGTGTTTATGATATGATGTTCAAATTATGTATAAATTATGGTGTTCCTCAAGGATCCATATTAGGGCCTCTCTTGTTTCAAATATATATTAACGATATCTGTCAGTTAAACTTAAATGGGGAAAATTTTTTATACGCGGATGATACTGCTATATTTTACTTTGGTAAAAACTTAGAAAACTTACTCGAAAAAGCCCAACTGGATCTTAATAAATTAAATAACTGGCTAATTAAAAATATATTAACTATTAACACTAAAAAAAACAAATTACATAATCTTAAGTTCACAAAAAAGAAAAACGCCGTCTCATAAACCTTTGCAAATAGCAGGAAAAAACCTACAAATTTCAGATAGTGAAAAATACCTGGGACTTCATATCGATAAACACTTATCTTTTAAACACCACATACAAAAAGTAAAAGAAAAAATTATCCCACTAATTGGTGTATTTGGTAGAATAGCCCATCTTCTACCAATACAAGTAAAGAGGGGATTATACTTTAGTTTAATTCAATCCCATCTAAATTATCTCATAGAAATATGGGGAAACACAAACATCACATATCTAAACGAAATTCAAATAATACAAAATAAGGTTATAAAAAAACTTTTTAACTATAGACCAGATACCCCCACCAAAAGAGTATACCAAGAAACTAACTTACTTAAAATTAGAAAACTGTACGAATACAACATATGCCTATTAATTCACAAAATCCAAAATGGCCTCATACACACAAATACTTCATTTATGAAAACATCACAAGTGACCACCACACAAGACAACATAATAAATTATACACAAATTCAGCAAAGACAGAGTGTGGTAAAAGAAACATAGGCCATGAGGGTGTACACATTTATAATCTCCTTCCTGATAGCCTGACAACCGTAAATAGAATAAATATATTTAAGAAAAAACTGTTTGCCCTCGAGATCAATGAGCAAAACCAAAATGCTCTTACTTAAGAAAAATATGTTACTTAGGTAGTAAACCATAATTATTAATATATATATTATTTTTGTTTTAATCAATGTACACTTAAGTTAACAAAGCGAAATATGTATTTCTTTTAACTAAATAAATAACTAACCACAAAATGATAATAGATAGTAATTAATATAAATAAATTCTATTAAGGTGTAGAGTGTTAAAATAACAGAGAATTTTTATATGAACAGAATGAATAATTTTTAATAAAATAATAAAAATGATAGCTAACACTATAAGATGATATAGCAACCACGCAGATGAATATTATCATGCCTAACATTGATTATTGTGATTGAGGTAAGTAATTATAGCCTTCTTATAACTATATTCCGTGCAGTTGAATACATCTACTACTTCTGAAAAAACATTGCCAACTGCATACAACCTAGGTATAAGGGAGTATTTAAATAACTCGGTCCTGAAATTGTTCTTACACTTAAAAGAATTTTGGATCGACTAGTTCTTGTAGGAATTAGACTTAAATATTGAAAAAATATATGGAAGGTAATTAGACTTAGTAAATTTGGGCTGTCTTTAATATCATTAGCAATTTTTTAAAATAAAAATCATGTTAATTTAAAAAAATACCCATTAATGGAAGCAAATACTGTCTCGTAGAATGCTTTTAAAATACAAAATATATTAAATTAGGCTTTAAATTGACTTTCCGATTATTGCTGCTTCTTTGTAAGGATTTCTTATTTTTGGTATGTTCTCTCCTTTTGGAGGTTGGCTATCATTAGGACGATCTTAGCGACCAGATTCGAAGGCAAATTGTGGTGCGCCGTCTTTCTCTACTAGATCTTTCATCAATTTTTACCAACGATTTCGTTTTTGTCCAAGATATTATTGAAGTCAGTCTCTTGTATTTAACACAATTTCGCAATAATTCGACCAAGAACGTCTAAATTAAATTCCCTCCTTCCAGTTCAGGAAGTTTTGTGGAATATTGCATTAATATTTGCGTTGTTTGAACAACATTTAAGAATGTTATTTAGCTAAAACTTAACAAATTACCATCACAACAATATGAGATTAAAAATTATCTTAAAATGTTAAATATAATCCCCAAAAAATGCCGGAACTAATTTGAGAATAAATTTGCCATTACGAATAAATTTGATTTAATTTACAAATTTGGGCAAGTTTGAGTTTTGGAAACTTTTCGGCCTCTCGAAATGGAAGTGTCCCCATATTATTATTTAGCGCCGCCAACTTTCAGCAACGATCCGACCAAACGTCACAATTTAAACGTCTTCCGAACAAACCGAACTGGGCAAAAACATCCACAACTTTTTATTGGCCGAGTCCGCTATCGTGCCGGATGAGGCTTGCTGGCGAGGGGCGGGGTAGTGGGGAGGGGTAGCAAAGAGAAGGAAAGCTCCATTGGGAGAGGGATGGGGAGGGGGGCGCATGCGTCGATCCGGTCCAGCGTCGTCCTGGGATAGTCGCTTGTCAGTCGACGCCGGGCTGCCGCGCGTAACGAACGTGGGCGGCGTACAAAGCGGATGAGCGTCGCGAGTATCTGTCTCTTGCGTATTATGATAAACTTTTGAGGTTATGTGTCAGTTGTAAAATAAAAACAGCACATAAACAATAGTGTTGTGAGAACTTACAACGAGTTGAGAAAAGTCTCGAACCAACAATGTATGTTGAATAATTAATTTAAAATTTTTATTTTACATTCTGGAATGCGCTTGTAGAAATTTAAACTATATATTTATACGCTTTCAAAAGTTTATAAGTAGGCACCTATATGACGATAAATCACCATATTTTATTATGCATGTATGATAGGGCTTCTGAAGCAAAATTTGAAGATCTGAACATAAACTTTTAGAAAAAAATTGTTAGTTTTACCACTTCAAAAATATTTATTTTTGAAATTTGAATAATATAACAAAAAAACATGTCTAATGACGCAACTAGCGTGTGTATTATAGTTACCTGTTACTACGTATTGTTAATGTGGTTATACACCCTAACAACAACTCCCCGCGGTCTTTTAATCATAAATTCATAATCTTATCAAATATTAAATCTTGATTGGGTTTGCTGGATCAAATTTAACAAGGCGCGTGGAAAAATATAATTTAAAAACATTTCGCATTTTTACAAGAATAGAACAGAACGATTTTTAAAGAAAAAAATGTAATTGCCTGATTAGTTTATTATGTGATCCTGAACAACTAATTAACAATTAATTTGCAATAGTGGTACTACAACAATTCATCGCTTCTTTAAAATTATATTATGTAGAGATAAATAATTAGATCCAAGCTATAATGAATATCACACATTTAAAACGTTTTGGAAAGCAATGGTAATGAATTATATAATTTTTTTTAATTAAATGTTCTTATGATGATGATTCCCTCCCCGCGAATTTCCAAAATGTGGAATTTGTTTTTACCTAATTTGATTTATTATTTATTTTAATGTTATTCTGTTGTAATATATAACTTTTTACAGGTATTCTTTTTACATTTTCTATTGTATATTATCGAAATTTCCCCGAGATTTTTTTTTCCAAGTGATAAATATTTTTATTTGTTGAACCTACTTAATTTTACGATCCATTGAATACCTACTTTATGTGGGTGGTTTGTTCTTTTATTGTTCGTTTTGTAAATATAAGCTTACTACTAGTAATCTGATGATGATGCGTGAAAAAGAAATATCAACTACCAAGTGTTTTTCAACCTTGGCCCATGGCAATAAAGAAGTGACCAGCCGCCACTGATTATAAAATGAGATAAGATGAATTATGAAGAACCTCTTTTATGCCGCGCTGCTTCTGTGTTCACGTTTTCGTGGCATTTTGTTACCTACGTTGTACTGCGTTGTGCGGGTACGCAATGCCAACAGCGAATGTAAGGGGACATTCTTCTGAGACATTATATGTTACTTATCAATGCCAACAATGAATGTAAGGGGACATTCTTCTGAGACATAATATATTACCTACTTTACCTACGTCGTGCTTCGTTGTGCAGGTACGCAATGCGAACAGTAAATGTAAGGGGACATTCTTCTGAGACATTATATGTTACTTACCAATGCCAACAATGAATGTAAGGGGACATTCTTCTGAGACATTATCTATTACTTACGTTACCTACGTAGTGCCGCGTTGTGAGGGTACGCCATGCGAACAGTGAATGTAAGGGGACATTCTTCTGAGACATTATATGTTACTTACGTTACCTAGATCGCGCGTTGTGCCACGTTGTGCGGGTACGCAATGCCAACATTGAATGTAAGGGGACATTCTTCTGAGACATTATATGTTACTTACGTTACCTAGATCGCGCGTCGTGCCGCGTTGTGCGGGTACGCAATGCCAACATTGAATGTAAGGGGACATTCTTCTGAGACATTATATTATGTTACTTACGTTACCGACGTAGAGCGTCGTGCCGCGTTGTGCGGGAACGCAATGCCAACAGTGAATGTAAGGGGACATTATTCTGAGACATCAATTATATTTTGCTTGCTTGCTGATAGGAGCATTTGTTTTGAATTATCATAGCAGTTGCTGATTTAACATTTATTAATAGAATTTTAATCAATTATATCTTCTGACCATAATTAATTTTAACATACTTTTGAGACCTACAGAGCTATTCCACTTACTTGATTACGAAACAAATGCTGCATCTAATTCACCAATTAACCGTGTTCTTCTTACATTCAATATTATTTGTCTAATCTCTAAAACCGACATATTTTCAGATTCACTACTTACGTTTAAAAGGGGTATCATGTCAATGATATAAATTATTCAATGCACGTTCATACACACACACACACACACTCATGTATAAACTAAAAATGTCACCCTTGAATTACCAAACATACGTGTCACATATAAGTAACCAATGTAATGTTTGTTTTTAAAATAAAAATTAAATAAAATCCTCAAAGTGGCAGAAAATGATAATACACCCAAGGTATACTTTGGGCCTGACACGCTTTACAATTATACATTCCTCTATGAAGAGTCTGTAGAAGGTACCTACTACACACGTGTCCGTCGGTTCTGTCACCTACCAACGTTATTGCAGCGTCTTTGAATCCAGTTTTAGGTTTATCTGACTTGGTTTTTCTTAACTACTTCATGTTTCAACAGTAAACCGCCTGAGCTGTTTCAGAAATACACCTTACAAATACGCCAGAAATACGCGACAATACAACCCAACTGTAAATTTGTACTGAATATTTTTGAAGGAAATATCCACTAAGTTCGGTGAAATCGAGAAATAACTCCTAGCTACAGTAGGAATAGTTTAGATTTTGTGCGTGAAACGTATTGTATAGATTTAATTTATTTAATGTTTTTTCTTCATCTTAAAAATATACATTTATAAAGATAGGAGATATTGGCAGTTGACGTCAATTTTCCAGCGCACTTCATCATCATCACCCACCATAAAAGTCTAGAAGAGTTACATACAATTTTCGTACTGCCTCCCTTCATGCGTAAAGATGAGGTGTTTGTCTTCATACCATCCAACCACTCAAGTTTAGGCTACCAAAGACTCCACACTCCAGGCTTATTACAGAGAAGATGAATTGGAAACCGGGTATCTTCACTTCCGTGCGTATTTTTCCTAAACATCCACTGTCGGTGGTTTGGGCAGCTCTTTTACTACTGAATTTTTTCAGTTGATAATATTGAGACCAAGACGAGATAAATTTTCCTGTAGTTTCACCGTTTTCCCTGATCTATCCTTGTATTTAAGAAATAATCCATTCATTAACATCTTCAGTTTCGAGTATTTTTCCCTCTGTTGTGCGTGTCCGAACCAGGAGGGTGGTACTTTGGTACTTTTGCCGCAATGGCGTACGGCGTCGCATCGGTTTATTTTGCAATCTGAGGCACCTATACGAAAATGCGTCCTTGCAACGAATATATTTTTTTGTGAACAAGCAAAATTACTATTATATTTTCCTTCGTCGTTTTTGCTTTCTAAAAATGCAGTCCCTCTTCGTGATGCTTGGTTGATGTGTTGTCTAGCAGGTACTGACTAATAAAAATCAGGCGTACCCAGCAGTGATTAAAAAACTTTTTTAACTCGTCGATAAAAATCTTTTACTTTATTTTATTAGCAGTTTTAATAATTTTACACATCGCATATCGCATACGATATAAATACAATTGCGTCTTTCTCCACGTGATCCCTTGTTAAAAAAACTGTTTAGATAAAGTATAGATATCTATATTACTACCGTACGAGGGTCCCAACTGTTCCCAACCGTCTGGAGCCTCAGCAATTGGGGTATATTGTGAGAATGAAGGTATTGTTCACTAGTACAAATAATTACTTTTACCCTGAGAATGCTTTTATTTCTTATTTTTGTAATATTATAATGTATATTATAAGACTATCCATTTTTTTTTGTTTATCAGACTACAGCATCGTAGCATGATATCAATAATTATATTCAGCTCTGTGAATAACGGTCGGTAGAGACAAATGAAAGATGTTAAGCTAAGTCGCTGTTTTTTTTATTATTTAGACAGTGAAATGGGATGCATGTAGGTCACATCACGGCGGGATATGGATCTGATGACGATAATGGTCAGTTGGTGGGAAAGATCCCGGATCTTCCTGGACTTCCAATAAGATGTTCGACATCGTGGTTGGTGGAGATGATGGATGACGAACTCCTCCAGGCTAATGCTCGACACCATGGTGGTGGAGATTAACGGTAGTGAATTCTTCAAGCCGATGACCGAAACCGTGGCAGTGGAGATACAAACGCAAACGGTTACGAATCCGAATGTGAATGTTCGATACTCCTTATTTCTGTATTTCAATTCTGTATATCATGATGTATTGCAGCATACTCATTGTGTAGAAAGACAAGAGCTTTTATTTGTAAAAGTTCAACCATTTACCGAGTAACCTAAAACCAAGTGGGTAGTTTGATCGAATCAAGCTTCTCGTTTTCGTCTACACTACGGGATAAATAATTGATGTAACTTAAGTATGACCCTGGCGTCATACCATCACTCAAAATCGACAATTTGCTTGACCTATAATACCCCTCATCCGTCACATAAATAAATCTAATCCAACAGTAGAGCAACTATCTCTTATCTTGGTGGTAAAATGCGTCACTTAACCAAATTACATAATGTATTAGTTATTTAGACTATTCGAAATTTGAACACATCATGACTTAATATTCTATCATCTTATTCATAAATCATACGTGTGTATTTAACGTCTAAAATAAACAACGAAACAGTTTGAATTAATAAACTGCTGCTTGTTATGTTGCATGATTTTATTTGCACAGAATGTAGAGAAGTTCCTATTAAGTACTATATGTACTTAGGTACCACTTTGTATTTAAATGTTATAATTGTCGTATTAATCGCATTTACTACCCAGCTTTAAGCAGACAAAGTTTTATTTCTTTATGGTTAACATAAAAATTCTATGCCATCTAATTTCTTTTACCTAGAATTTTATACACAACACTAGCGAACACATTCTTCAGCTTTTTCGGTAATTTTATTTTATTGGTAATATTGCACAAGAGTCGCAACTGCTCCCTGCTAACTGAAGCCAGTGAAACAATGGCATCCCCATTTGGGGTATGTTGTGGGGCTGAAGGATATGGGGATTGAGAGAAAATGAGAAAAAGGAAATTGCTTGACTACAGAGATCTGGTTACCAAACACGGCTAAAACCATTTTAAGCCAGTTTTCTATTTTTTATTTTTAATTATGGTCTCGCGCTATACTTATGGTATCTACCACTTGGAAAGTGCCGCAAGTACTTAATATTTTTTATGTGAATAAAACCTGAAATAACACAATTGGTTTAAACAAAATTTACTTCGAACCGCGTCCTCGATATTCGATGACGAGTACCTGACCCCGCGACTATGGAAGCCGCCAAAATAATGTTCATACTCGTATATGCATAAATTTTAAATAGACTTACGATAAAATTTTATAATATGCAATTTTTATAAACTTTTATTTCAGTTAGTATACACGAAGAAAATTAAAGGATATTAAATATTGCTATTTGATTAAAATACTATTTCAAATCATTCGTATTTCGGTTAAAAAAGGGACTGCAGGCCTTTAACGAATGAATGATTGGCTTAACTACCAGTAAAACAAAAATGTGTTAATATTTTCACATTTCGTCATTGCGAACTATCAGGACAAACTCAGGTGCATGAATACGTGTTCCGATATATCAAGAATAACACGGCATGCATTACCATTTAAACAAGGATTTTAATAAATCAGCAAAACTCATTTTTCTTCGTGTAGGTAATAAAAATATAATTTTCGATTTATATTACTGAACGAACTCAAATCTTCAACATTATTTTTGTGTTTTCATTCTTGACAGTTTATCCAACAAGTCTGTAACTTTTCATATAGTGACAGTCCGTGACTTCTGTAAATACCTGTATTCGTTCATTTTATCATGTTTTTTAAAATTCTACATGAATAACTGTAATCTAATTAAACATTTGTTGAAGCACCTTTGAGTAATAATATACACAAAGTATTACTTCGAAAACTACATATTTATATGTTTTGGTGTATTTCGAGTATATCTATGGAGGATTTACTTGTAATCACAGTCATACTATATAAAAATATTAGCCCACCTCTGCAGTACATAAAAAAATATCCAGGCTCTTGATAAGCAATCGTTGGATATCATTTATCAAAGTTCCTTAGGAATACTGTTAGATGAAAAGTATATATATATGAACTGAGTACCTGAAATCAAAAGTTACATAATCCAAAAACCTAATTAATATTGTGAGAGAAAAGTGTAAAAAGGTTTTAATACCATTAGCACGTTTTGAAATCGAGCTGACTTTTAACAAGCAATAACTTTCTTATTCGAAGTATGATACAGTTAAAAGTGACCGAGGGGGATAGGGTCCCATTAGCGCAGTTGGTAGAGCACTGTCCCGGAAAGACAGGGGTCCTGGGTTCGAGTCCCAGATGTGACCGTTTCCTTTTCTGATTTTTCTGTTTCAGATTTTCGTTTAGAAATCACTAATATTGTCTTCAATATTTAAATATTACAATTTGAGGTTACTCAATAAAGTTATTCCGAAAAATAAATATTCATTCTAGACTTGCAGAAAAGTCAACAGATGTCGCACATTAAATAAAAAAATAAGATAGGTTTATCTAAAAGACGCTGTCTGGATTGCATTTAGTTCGGGTTGAATCTTGCGATCATACATAAAGATAGTTGCCAATAAAAATGTGCGGTGAAAAATGAAGACAATGTTAGTAGTTCTTATTCGAAGTATGATACAGTTAAAAGTGACCGAGGGGGATAGGGTCCCATTAGCGCAGTTGGTAGAGCACTGTCCCGGAAAGACAGGGGTCCTGGGTTCGAGTCCCAGATGTGACCGTTTCCTTTTCTGATTTTTCTGTTTCAGATTTTCGTTTAGAAATCACTAATATTGTCTTCAATATTTAAATATTTCAATAACTTTCGATTAATAATTTAAAAATATGATCTCATATAAATTATCAATACGAACGTATTGATATACATCAGACAATCAAAATGTATCAAAAGCGAAAATCTAATATTCAGTCTAAGAAGACTGCAGGCTACTCAACTATGCGGAAATCGAACCTGATAGCTCCCGATTCAAAAATCCAAGTCAATTCGTAGATCGGCTAGAAGTTGGGTAGACAAATACGTCGGGCTCCCACATAGGCACGAGACGTTAGACAAATTCCTGAATTTTTATTCCTCCATTAATTGCGCATTTTCCGCTTATAATGATGATAGCAGGAGTTTATTAAATATTTTCAATTTAATCGATTAATACACCGTAGGGGTTGTATACTTAATAAAGATAACTGATACATCTCTCAATAGTATAAAATAAGGTCGCTATCCGCGCATGTCTGTTTGAGCGCTTAGTTCTACGGATGTTGATAAAGTTTTCACTATCATTTAGGAAATATCTTCCGGAAGGTTTATATGTTTGTTATCAAGTCGTAAAAAATATATTTTCGGACGCTTACATTGCTGACGCTAGCAAAACCTTATGAGATATGTACAACGGAATTTTATATCTTAAAAAAGCCCATAGAAAAGTCCGCTGCAGTATATTTCCTAAAGATAATCCCCAGCAACGCCGGGTACACGTCAGCTAGTTACGTATTAAGTGAAGCGTCAAATTGTTTTAAAATTTGAATTAAATTTATCACAACTTTTTGTTTCTCAAAACGTCAAAGGAAAGCCTGGTAATATAATAGCAGTTTTATGTTATAAAATAATACTTTAAAAACATTAAAAAAAACGGCGTGAAAAACAAAGTGCGCACAATTTTGTATTCATTTCACAAACCCTTTGAAAGTCGACACCTACCATTACTCTCTATCTAAACTGTTTTTCTGATAAAATACGCGCCTTTACAAATAAATCAAGTGGAGTAGCTTACTGTTTTGGCAAACCTTCTAAAAAAATAGTTAGAAAATAGAGAAGTTAGGTTAGTGATATGTATGTAGCTACATAAAATATTCGTACACCAAATGAATTTTATGTTATTCAAATCGGTTACTTTATTTGTATGCCTATAGCTTGTTGTAGTTACTTATCTGTGCTAATGGTGGCTTTGCCACTGTAAATAAAAATTGGTGATATCAGAGCAAAATAGATCATACAGAATTTTTCCTAGGTTTTCAAACTCTAATGAAAGAGCAAAATAATACCTAAAGTATCTTTCGTTTCTTTTTTGGCCCCCTACAAAGTTATCTGTGTTAAGCTGTATACAATTGACTGTATTTAGACATTAACATTTTTTGTTTTCCGTTACGTATTTCATTCACGTAGTTTCAATTTTCTGTAACGATTTTTCGTAGACCAAACATACTGAATTATGCAGGTAGGTACCGGTACGATTAGAAGTTCTTAATTTGAATCAAACACGAACTACATTTCATATAAGATAATTGCTGAGCTTTCCAATAAAATTTGGTGTCAAGGTTGAATTGACCAAAAAAAATCGCAATATTTTATGCCAATCAGTTTTTGGTTTAGTAGTAGACTGTATCAATGTTTGATACAACTATTAAAGTACCTATGCTTTACAATTAGAATGGAAAGGATTCCGACTTACCCTTGGTCTTTTCGATCGATATTAAGGATTAGTCGGACACTGCGTGGTCATCGCTACACACGCTTCCGTAACAGGTTCTAATCAAACAGACTGAGAGAACGTGATCACTGTAACGGTTTTCTTAACAGACTGACGATGTATAAATAAATTGCAAATGCAAATGTCACTGAAGTAGGCAACACTGACACAATTTGACAGGTTATTGGGTAACAGGTTGGATGGGCGAATGCAGCAACATAATATGTTAGAGGGAGATACATATAATTGCGTCAACAAAGAGACAAAGTCAAACAAATTAAATCAAAATTACTACTTTTGAAATAATCGCTATTCAAAACTTATGCCCGCGTAACTTTTTTTAAATAATCTAACGTTTTTAAGCTACGGTTAGCATATTAAAGATCTGAAAAAACTGAGTTTTGTTGGTATAAAAAAAGAGCAGTGCGCGAATCAATCCCATTTGAATGAAACTTCAAGTTTCAACTCCATCCCAACATAGAAATTCCCAGTGAGACAGGCATTAAAAATCATAAGTATTATTATCTAGACTTGACGCTTTTTCACTAAATGAAATTTGTGTTTATCTATCGGCTGTTCATCTAAACATCTATGAGTAAAATAGTATTAAGTCTGACTTAATGCTTATTCTCTGTATAGATTAGATTTGTCTTCAACTTGGAACTGAAAATAAATAGGCAAATAAAAAAAAGAAATAGTGTTTTTTTTCATACTGTATAGTGTTTAAAGAACAATATTGTAATATCCTTGATATTAGTGCATGAACTCATCCATAGATGGCACTAGATTAATCTATTGAGATAGTATACATGGCTTTAGCTGTTGACTATTATAAAAAGACCTAGTGGATAATACATACGGTGGGAACCTCGAGGTCTGGTTCCAGATTATTCCAACTGACTGCTAATTATGATATCGGAGCCTATTGTCAATCTATCACATGAAAAGTCCAAATGTTTTGTTAAAGCTGGAGTTTGATTTAATAAGAGAGTTTGTGAAAAACCCCAGAGACATAACAAATATTAACTGATCAATTTTGACTTAAAGCTTTTTTGCGAAATTCTGTCGGTCTGTTCTGTTTTCTCTGCGGCACTATATAAGACAGAAAATAAGAAATATAATATTTCACTTAAATCGTAAAGGTTTGAAGGAAACATTTAAGATTGAATATCACAGAGCACGCGAAGCAACTTTTAAAAATGACATTTGTAAATAAATCGCGCGAATGTTTCCCGAGCAATTTATTTTAATGAAAATTAAAGTTTCCTTGACGCTTATCACTGTAGCATTTTCTCGCAGGGACAAGGAGAAGCGACGCGCGACGGGGAGACTCCTTTATTTCTTTCCTGCACGCTAGAGCTTAATATTATTTTCACGTTATAACTAACTAAATAGGTAGGCAAACTATCCGCCTTTTCCCCGCAGGGGTAGTCACGGCAGGGAGATAATGAAGCGCCACACAATTCTGTCTTGACACACTCTCCTCGCTCACAAAGTATGATATTATTATTTTTTTTAATTTCCGACTTTATGTTCGGGTTAAATCTTCCCCAAAAAACTAAACCCTTGCACACACTTTTCCACAAAAGATCATCTAGTCCAGGTGTGGCGAACCTAGGGCACGCGTGCCCGAGGTGGCACGTTTGATCATTTGGATGGCACACTAACTTCAATTTTTTCATATTCTTCTTTTCTTTTCAAATTCAACAATCGTTCATATTCTTCTTTTCTTTTCAAATGTAACAGTCATTCTGTTGATTGATAAATAACTAATATGTACATTAATTGATTATGACTTTATTTTTATGAAACTCTATTGTAATTTTTAAGCTTATGATAAAATTAAAAAAAAAAAATTTTTTTTTTTTGGTAAATTTTTTTTACAGCTTGGGCACGCCACACAATCTAGAAATAATATTTGAGGATTTTTGGCACGAGGGCCCAAAAAGGTTCGCCACACCTGATTCTAGTCAATCCACATTATGTAAGTGCATTATATAAGCATAATAAATACAAAAAAATACAAAAACAACTCGTCAAATCACCACAGATCAAATGGGAAAATAATTCACCGACTCCAGATATTTTCATACTTTTCTACTTCCGATTTTATGTCCGGGTTAAATCTTCCCATAGGAAAAACTAAACCCTTCCACTCACTTTTCCACAAATGATCATCTAGTGAATCAACACTATGCAAGTGCATTATATAAGCAGAATAAATACAAAAACAATACAAGAACAACACGTCAACTCACCAGAGATCAAATGGGAAAACAATTCACCGACTCCAGATATTTTCATATCAGAGGGTTCGGCTCGGTAGAACTTCTAACAGGGCCTATAAATCCTACTGATCCCTCAGCATAAATATTTAAAAAATCTTTCGTTATCCTACATGTATTAAAAAAAAAATAATAGAATAATATATAATATAATATATATATATATATAACTATTATATATATATATAAAATACTATTATATATTTATATATATATATATAATAGTATTTTCCTTACCCACAAGTACTATTATTAATTATGGTAACTACTAATATTGTTACATTCTTTTTATCATACGATAAAATAAATTCAATAAACGACGATTATCGGCACTGAACAGAAAAATTAAATATATATATAATATCACATGTGAAGTAAGTATTATCTTAAAATAGTTGTTGTGATGGTCAGTATTGTTACCTTCCAAGTAGTTGATCGGGGTTTGGTTCCCAGCTGTCATTTTTTAAAGGTTATTTTTGTTTATTACTGGATACTTACTACGTAAAAAATATGTATTTCGTGATTTTTCACGGGTCTGCGCTAATATTACATAATAACAAGAGTAAATTCTGATCACATCAAAAAAACATTATAAAATATGAAATAGTGTAACTAAGTACACGAGAAATATAAACATATATTAAAGTTTTGCTATTGTAAGACCAGACACAAAAGAAGCAATCCCACCCAAGAGGTCCCACCACTTTCCTGTCCTTTCGGAAAGTCTCCGACAAGAAAGTCACTCTTATCACGAGGATTCTATTTTTTTGTACTACGATGAAAGAATCTAAACCCTCGAATGTCCCTGCATAGCACCAATTAAAGTATGATCAGCTTTTTTATGTTTTTATAGATTTTATATGTGAATATTGCACATGAGTCTAAACTTCTCCCAACCGTATTGGAGCCAGTGAGACTATGGCATCACCAATCGGGTTATGTTGTGAGGCTGAAAGTTGTGGGGAGGGAAAGGAGGTGGGGAAGAGGAAGGTGGGAAAGTACCTTTTTATAAAGATCTGGTCACCAAACACGGCTAAAGCTATTTAAAGTAACATTTCAATTCTGAATGGTGGTCTTACATCAGGTTGATACTGAGAGTGTATTCTACTCTGGAACGTGCCACACATATACTATATATTAATGTAAATGAGTCATTTGTGAAATAACACAAATTAATCAAATAAAATGTATTTTTGCACGCCAGGATTTGAACTCGAGACCTTCGGCTTGCTAGTCGAGAGCTTTACCCCTCGATCATTGAGGCCATCAAGTTATGATTTAAAAATCAAGATACGATATGATACTTGCACGATAGATGAGAATATAATGGCAAAAAACATAAAAATAATAAAACAAGAAGAGCAGTTAAAGATTAACATTGAAGCAGATTATTATATACTTACTTATAAAGACAACATAAAATAAAGCTAAATATGTAGGTCGCTTCTCAAGAGCTAAGATATCAATACTACCAAATATGTAGGTCGCTTCTCAAGAGCTGAGACATCAATATTACCAAATATGTAGGTCGCTTCTCAAGAGCTAAGACATCAATATAACCAAATATGTAGGTCGCTTCCCAAGAGCTATGACATTAATATATATATATATATAGTTTTAATCAAATTCTTAAAATGTCTTGATTTTTTGATCCTGTTGACTGTGCCATTTCTTCCGGGCATACATGATTTCAACATCCATCCATTTGCACGTCACATACTCATATGACCCCTTTACCCGTTTATTCGCTGTACTTGTCAAAATAACATACGTCCTATCCTAATCTTGTTCATGATCCTTACATGGTCTCATTAATGAAATACGAGTACTGGCATAATATACACGTTCATAAAACACTACGAGTATAACTTATATGAATATTTAATTTGAATGAATTTAGTTTTATAACAGATATTAATTGAATTATCCCCTAGTATGTAATAGCAGTATTTCTATTTCTTTTATACATTTTTAATATTTTGGTAGAAAGCAGTTACTTTGTGGTTTGATGTACTGATGAAAATAAAACAATTACTTTGTTTATAACGACGAAATTTTATTAATTTACTTTTCTATAACTGACCGGTGTCGCTAAGTACAAGAATGTTTAGGGTATAAAATGAAACAAATCCTAATAATATAGTAATGTAATTGATTCCTACACAGATAACTGCTAGCATCATGTGATCTAAGTAATGAGAATGGATCTGATTTGTGAATACCGTTGCCCATTGAAACCAAGCCCTTTCAGTTCGCCTGCAAGTTTTGCAGATGCCAGACCGATCCTTTCAATGATATTAAAGGTTTATAATTTGTGAAAACCCATCATTATAGAGCCACCCTTTCAATAAAATCATATTACGAAGAGCACAAATCTGTCCCTCAATACATTTTTTCTGAGAACCGTAAAACCGCTTTTTCTACAATACGCTTACCAAAGCACACATGGATATCCAGGTATTATGTTCGAGAGATATTGGTTCCCTTAGAGCACACGCACTACCGTGTCCCTCTACTGAACATATTATAACATCTCAATCTAGATACCTTAAAAGATTGGTATCGTTCTTAAATCTTTCCTTTACCTCCAGGATAGATTACATTTAACCTGATTTCTAAAGGATTTCTTTGTGAAACTCCTTCCGTAACTTGTTTTGTATCTTTTTAGGGGATTTATTTTGTCTATCGGTTTCTAAATGCTATTTGCGATTTTAAAACTCTCCCGATTCAGGTTTTGCGGTTGTGGGGAAGTTCGCAAAACTTGTTATTTATCCTCAAAGGATTTAAAATAATAATTGATCATTAACCTTTAAGCCTTACCCTCATTGAACGCTCAAATTAACCGCCGATATAATTTTACCGACGTTACTCAATTACAAAGTTCGGAATAATGGAATGCAAAACATTCCACGTGAAGATGCGGACTTGTAGCGTTTTATGGACTGTTATCGTAGCTCCTGGAACTACTTGCAGGAAACTTGCAATTACGTATTATGGATATTAGCTTCAGACTTTGGAAACAATTATAGAAGCTTTAAATGAAGCATTAATATATTTCTCTGAAATTTTATGATTGTATAATTAATGAAAATTTGCAATGCTAATATTGCAGATTGTGTAAATAGAAATGTGTTTATTATCATGATGAAACATCTCTATTACTTAATTCGAATCCAAACCAGTTTTATTTAGATAATTCTTACTAATTATCATGTGATCAATTTTACAAATAGTAATTACGTAACCTAAACAAATTATATTTTACTTTTCATAAGCAATAATTATTAGTCTGAAAAAAATAAATTCTGCCGATGGGAATTGAACTCGCACCTTCTAATTGGCGGTCAGGTGCACGGAACCACTGTGCTACGTTGGCTTATTTTTAACCGCCAAATAATTCAATAAATACTATTATTTCATTAAAAAATATTGATTATTGATTTTTTTAAACCGATAACAACTAACTTTATGTTTGTAGGAAAGCTATTGTTAAATAATTAATTTCTCATTAGGTGGCTTCGACCACCTGATCGGACGGTATTTATTACCTAACCGGCAATCAGAAGGGGCGGGTTCATTTCCCGTCGCGGCATTTATTTTTTCTCGGAAGATTTTTTCAATTTATATTTCAGGCTAATAATTATTGCTTTTAATAATTTGTTATGCTTTGGGCTTTGTGTAAAAACCTTGTCTTGAAAAAAACGTAATTTAAGTCTTTCTATTTTAATTAAAATCTTTTAAACATTGTATTTCATACCTATGTAACTAAGTATTTCACTACTAACATAGATATTATAAATATGCCATAGCATAAAAAAAAAAAAATGTTTACTTCTTTATGTCAGTCTGAATTAGTCTGTAGCAGGTTAAAACCTTTCCGGTATAAAATAAATATGTCGCAAAAAGGTTTTATTAAATTAATGCTGTTTTTAAATAATATAAATGCAATGGATTTTCTCCAAAAATACTATTTTGAAAATAAGAATACTAAATTATATGTTATGATAATAATTAATTTAAAACTAAAAGCCGTTCTAAATCTCACACGATATTCAACAATGAAATTATCGTTTTGTAGAGATTTTTAAACATCATATAAAAATGTTGAAAGTCTATTGATTCCGCCGTGGCTAAGTAGGTTATAAATAAAATATATTTCAACGATTAAAATGAATAATTATCTTTATTCTCCATATCAAGATTATTGTGACTTGGAGAAAGAAAATCGGAATTGATTCCGAAAGAATTACTTGCTCTTAAAAACTTGAAATAAAGCTCAAGCATAAATAATTGTTAATCCGCGAAATCGTCGCTGCTTATTGGTGCCTTAATTCGCAAAGTTTTCCGATTGTCTTGTTTTTTAATGAGTGGAGTCTTAGCCTGAAGTTGTCTTAAGCTCTGCTGAAGTTAAATAACTTGGTAAACTGACACTTTTCGTTCATAAATTAATCAGAATTTGAAAAAGAGGCCGAGACGGAGAAGTTAATCGAAGTTGGTTAACTGGGCGAAGCGCCGGCGATGCTACGGGCACTGGGCGTCTTGATAAAGTAAGGAAGTAACGCCGATTACTCCACTGCAAAGGATGCCCCTTACGATGGAGAATACTTTTGGTTTGGTTAAATAATAATTAAACACTATGTCTTAACCATTGTTTTCAATACCGTACGGATGAAGAACACAAGAAAAATTGTTATTCTGTAATACATACACAACCAACTATCAGACACACTCACTAACCAATAGGATGTATCGCCACTGTCTCGGCCACTGCCACCATTTATAGAACTATGCGTATATACCAGCACTTCGTTGAATCGTACGAATTATAGAAGCGATGGTAATGTTGTTTTAGTGATTTGTCTTATATGTTGTATTGTCCTTTGTCCACAATTACGTATATTATTTTCGATTTGAAAAAGTAAAGTACTGAAAAAAAATCTCTCTTATAGTATTCAATATCTTACCAGTAGGCGAGTAGGCATATTACAATTTTGCTATAACAGGTTTGTACTCCACATAAATATATTCTTGTTTGCATATACGTATTTACTTGCATGTATATGTCATATGGTTTTTACGTTATTGTTATTACTACTTAATAAGTTCTTCTAATTTTAACATTTCGTATAAACTATCTATAGTAAAAACCAAATAAGATTCTAAATAATATGTAACAACATATTTCAAAACCAATTTTTCCTTCATCAGGTATCAAAGCGTTATAAAAATTAATTGACATACAAGTATTTCAGACATAAATACAATTGTTGGCCGAGGAAGGGGCGACTAATTAGGCATTACTGAGTATTAGTTTAATTTATACACGACCATATAGTATTCAAATCACCCAGGGTGTGTAAACAATTAAGAAATAAGCAGCTAAGGCTCCTAGACGATATTATAATGAATAACATACTGATTATTTTTATTTGCTTCTTGTGGTTAGGGAATTTATCGTAGCTACCTTTGCGATGCATCTGGGGAACAGATAAAATGGCATTCTTGAACAATGAGGGTTAAACTTGTCCATATTTACAATTCGCAGAGTCCTTAAACACTTGTACATGATGAACGTATCTTGGTTGTCTATTCTATTACAGGAATAAAGGGGACTCTGACAATTTGATAGGGGAACCCACCATTCAATGTTTTTTGGAAAGTATGCCACTGTGTTCGCCACGAATATTCAAGGGAGTAGAACGACTGAAGAAGTCTTGTAACTGAAAAATATTTTTTTCGTGAAAACCCCTTGAGAAATTTAGACTTGTCTCGTAGATGCGCACGAAAGTGAAAGCAGATATTAAGAAAGGGAAATGAGAGCTCTTTTTACTCTAGCAGAAATGTTGAGAAGAATGTTATGTAATAGGAAAAAAAAACAAACCTAAATACAGGAATATACAAAAAGGCTGTTTACAGAAAAATACATGTGGCAGTACTTTGATAATCCAGGTAAGCCTTACTTACGCGAATCGTTAATGGCTAGTTTTTGTAGTGACATTGTGAAATTCAACATACCCCCTATATTTTCTGCATCCCTGGTAATGGGTGGCGAGCGCGACCTTATTCTGCGATGGCCGTTCATCTTGACCCCAGATCCTCCCCCAACCCAGTCGCTGTTTTTTTACCAATCCCAGCCCATAGAACGGGATTTTCTTATAATTAACGAAAGAAACAAAGCGTAATAAATACCGACTCCTTCTTGTACTGAACGGAGAATTAAGTATATAAACGGAGATGGGATTTCGAATTGATCGTTAAAATTGTATTTCGTTCTTCGATTAATGACTATTGAATGGTATTTATTTACTATAGATCTCTGCTCGAAGAGCGATGTTTTATGTGGAAGCCTTATTTTATATCGGCCTTTTCAACATTGCTGTAATCTAATTGCGGGTACGAATCGAGAAATCTTGGAAACTTCATTAAATTGGTCACTCAAATTTCTACAACCAATCATTTCCAATAAAGAAAAAATAAGTCAATTAGAAACTACGAGTTGGTACTCCATTCAAACCTATACACCACAAACTAAGCCTTCGTATTGAATGATCATAATATAAATTACGTGTACATCTACGTCAAGTCCCACATCAAATCATCTCGAATGTAAACAAAAGGAGCCAATTATGAACCAAAGCGCGCAAAAGCACTCTATGCAAACTTAAATGTAAAAGAAAGCTTTCAATTTGATAAAATAAAATAAAAATTGTACATGTCGTTAATGTTATGCACAGCAGCAAATATTACCAAAGTAAATAAAGCCAATTACAAATCATAAGTAAATGGAAAAATTCAAACATGAAATTTTCATTTATTATTATGCTGGACATGCATTTTCGAGCCGAGTCGATTTATGGGAAAGGAATGAAACAATCGTAAAAATAGCAACAGCAAATGGCGCAAAACGCCGCTGGCGATTTTATTTATATATTTCTATAGCGCCGCTTTTGTGAGATATCACCTTAGGGGCGCTTTACAGTTGATTTATTTATTTATTTAACGCCCATAGGGCTTTTACATGGTTGGTAGTATAATTTTAATTTGACAGATACTTTGAAACATAAAAAATAAGAATAAAATTACATTTGATAAAAGCTATGCAACAAGTCATACAAACACAAGAAACAAAAACAGAAAATTATAGCTATTTGTAGGTTTACATGATGTGTTTAGAAGTATTGTTGAAATAAATGTTTTAAATGATCCACAAAACTTGCCAAGTTGGTATTGAATATGTCAACATCACCCAAGTAATGATTTCCCATGGTGTGAAGTCGTTGTATCGGAGAGTGGGCAATGTAGTTACGCTTATGTGTGCTGCTGTAGAATATTGTATTTTGTCGTGTTGTTAGTGTGGGTGGATGTATGTTTATAAGTTGCAGGAGTTCACAACAGTCGAATTTAGAGTTAAGTATTTTGAATAAGAACGTTAAATCGTTTATTTTACGTCTATCTTCTAATGTATGTATTTTTAGAGTATTTAATAAGAAATTGTATTTTAAGTCTTCGACAGGGATATTTAATTTAAAATTTATAAAACGTAGAAATTTTTTTTGTATTCGCTCAATGTTGTTAATGGAATTTTGTAAGATGGAGACCAAACTACTGAGTTATATTCAATTAGACTTCTTACTAGAGATACGTATAATAGTTTAATGGCTTGTAAAAATTAAAGTTTTTAGTTGTTCTTAATACGAAGCCTAGTGTTTTCATACCTTTGTTCACAATTTGATGGATGTGATTGGTGAAACTTAGTTTTTCGTCCAAAATAATTCCAAGATCTCTCATTTCCGTGACTCTTTCTAAAGCTATGTTATTGATGGAATATTCGAATAAAACAGGATTTTTGTTTCTGAAGAAAGTCAAGGTTTTGCACTTTACTACATTTAAAAATAAATTATTTTGAACGCACCAATCTGTAAACTTACTAATATTTGACTGTAGTATATGGCAATGATTTATATCAGTTATTTTCTTGTATAGTTTGATGTCATCTGCAAAGAGCAATACCTCGACATCGTTGAAAATAAAACCGTGCTGTTTTTGATTAATTAATTTTATTAATTTGGGATAGATTTCATCAAGGACCAATGATTCAAAAAGCTTTGGCAGTACTGACTGTATACAAATGGGGCGATAATTAGCTATGTCAGTATCGTCTCCTTTTTTGTAGATCGGTGTAATGAAGCTAGATTTCCAGCGGTCTGGAAAATGTCCAAGGGACAAGAGACGGTTAAATAGTAATGTGAGTGGTTTAGATAATGTATTAGAGCATTTTTTGAGGAATATTGGTGGAATGTTGTCTGGGCCAGCGGATTTGTCAGAGTGTCACAGTGTCTAAGTAATTTTTTAAAAAAAGGAAAAGTAATTTTTGTTCGCAACACTTTTGTGTGATTTGGCAGTTTGTTAAGTTTGTGGTCATATTAAATTTGTATTCGGGTATTTTATCATCTGGAGTGTCTTCATCATATGCATTTTTGAAGAAGTCCGAAAAAAGGTTTACAATATCCTGTGTATTGTTTGCACTGATTCCATTTATTTGCATTATTGGCGGGTAGTCTGAGTTTTCATTGTTCATTTTTTTAAGAAATTTCCAAAGGTTTTTAGATTTAAAGACAGTGTCCTCGACAGAGGTTATGTACATTTTGTAACATTGTTTGGAAAGATCTTTACATTTTTTCCTAGTTTCGCTAAAGATTATATAATCATTTATGGATTTACTTTGTTTGAATTTTTTGTGTTGACTCTTTTTTTGCTGAAGAGAGGCTGTAAGCTCTGATGAAAACCAAACCGGGTAGGTATAGCTTCTCGGTGTGTAAAAAGGTACATAGGATTCAATAGTATTAGAAAAATATAAATAAAGTTTATCTAACGATTCATCAACGCTTTGTGAAGGTTTCCTTTCATTGTCACATGTCATATATAATTTAATGTATAGGGGAGGATGATGATTATCTATAGGTAGAAGTGGATCATTTGAGAGTTCAACAGACATTTTAGGATAGTTTGATAAAGCTAAGTCTAATAAGCGATTGTTACTGTTATATATAAAATTATGTTGATGCAGGTATTACAAACAAATTAAATATTACAAAAATAAAGTTAAGTTAAGTTGAGTAAAATAAAGTACAGGAACAGGTGACACAAAGATAGAAGATGGAGAATCTGCAACAAAAATCCTAGGTGGCGAAGAAACTGGACCAGCTGCTGTAGCGAGAGAGTCCACCGCGTCCACCAACAGCGCCAGCACGAGGTTTGTCATCCGTCCAGATATGTGTCTGCTGCTAATAAAGCGCTGACACAATATCCTCACATAGATAACAAATTGTTTAATTCCTTTCCGATAATAATAGGTTCGGATCGTGTTTCGGCTCACAAATGTATTCGCGCCATAATATGACAAGTTGTGTATTCAAGTTTAATGTTATTTCCTTTATTAAATCATCTCCAATGAATTAACAAAATCATTCAATTAGAATCCTAGAACTCTCAATTCAAGGTTTTTCCACGAAAGTCATCGTACTTATTAGACATATTAAAACAGGTTTCTATATTCAAAATCGGTTTCATTAATGCCATCCTTGATGGCACAAACAGTTATGCTTAAACTCTTTCTTATAATAATATCCTTTGCGAAAAAAGTTAGATTTCAATCTGTTATCAATCATAAAACAATTCTATAAAGATACTCAATGCAAACTTCTACATAAAAACTTTCGTTTAAGAATTTAAAAGGTTTCGTTAACGTCATGTTTGAAAACATAAAGAAGATTACTCAATTTCCTTGTTATCACCTGTACAAAGCAAGCACGTGCTTCGTTCTGAAACACTAAGAAATGTAAATTACGTTATATTTATGTGAGAGACGGTAAGTAGGATAAATGCGACACCAGCTACCAGCAGTTGGCTGTCGGCATGCGACTGCACATTCTACTTGCAAAAAAATAAGCGATTTCGTGTTCCCAGACTCACTTGAAACTCTTGAAATTTTAAAATTCCTTCCAGATCTTCACGGGCTGTAACGAGAATCATTTCTTCAAATTAAGACGGGGACCTTGTCACCTTCGCAATCCTTCGTGCTTGAGAACGGTAATATTATTTTTTTTCCAGACAGCCTAGTCAATTTGAATATTTTATGTAAAAGTTGCGATGTTAATTATAGAGCCAGTTAAATCGGGGACAAATATTAATATTTCGAAAGAACGACGCTGGAATTGGTTTCCATTTTGCATACAAACAGAAATTTAATGTTAGATTTGTATTCATACTAAAGATGCGAATCTGGTTTTATGTAATATTCTTGGTTATGACTTCCACACTATGGAGTTGAGGATAGTTCAGTAAGGTTGAAATTACGTTTAGAATTTCAAATATTTTCTAACGGCAGTTCTCTTTGGTTTGATCGAAATATTTATTTTATGAAGAGTAAAAAAAAAAGATTGTTAGCATTTATACCAGAGATCACTATAAAGCTGCAAATATTTTATATGACTGATAAACACTACCGAATGTACATCCTTGAGATGCACATGTCGTGAAATTTTAAATCAATGCAATATTTTACTAAAACAACCTTATTTTTCTCATGAGATGTGGGACTTTAAAATATTTATTGAGGTGCAAAAAAATAATTATCATTTTAATGTTTTTCAATCGATAAGTGTACGTTTTTTTAAGGTATTGAAACTCGTGTTAGTAAATAAACAAACAGCACTTTTTTAGTCGAATTTTTTTATAAATTCATTTTTTAAATTTAATATTTTTATTGAATGAAAGATAGTATCGATCAAACCCTGCAAACAACACCTAATACCTCAGCTTGTAACAGTTTTCTTTTACATAATAAACTTTTCAATGTCTGAAAATAGTGAGATAAGTTCCATTTAAGCTAATGCATTTCGACGTGCAGAGTACCTACCTATTCACAATCTGAAAACTGTAAGATTTGCGATATCCACGGAGGGAGTTTATGTTTGCCAGGTAGGAACCCGTATCGTACCCGTACATATCGCATACGTACGTGACGAAAATCGCGGCGAGCGGCGCCATGGCTAATAGATAAGTGAATATTTCCCTCCATAGCATTCTTCAACACTTCAAAGCTAGGTGAAGGATAGTCAGAATATAAATAAGGCGAAGCGAAGTGAGATAGCGCGCTATTATACTATGAAATTGCCAAAGTATTTCAGCTGGAATGGAGTATTCATTACACAAAGTATTTTTCTAGAGAAAGTTCGATGGGCAAGACAAGGACATTGTATTTATAAACTGGGGCTTTCAGTTATGCTTAGTTAAAATGTTTAGATGTATTTTCATTTTTTTTTTTACGTCGTGGACTTTCTTCGCAGGGAAACCTGAAAGAGAAATCTGAAATTGGGTTGTGTCGAATTCTTTTGAAATAGGAATCAAATTAATAATGTAACATCTTGGTTCTGAAATAATGAGAGCCTTTAATTTAATTTGTAGTCTTTCCAAGAAAACTTCAGTTTTGGGTATAACGTTTTTATATTGTCTTGAAAATGGAAGTCATTCATTAGGTTTATATGTTTCACACTATTTATATGTAAGGAGTCACAACACTGTTTAAGGTTTATAAACATATGATGTATTAAATCACAGAACTAGAGTTCTAGTAGCTAATTGCACAGTGTTCTCTGAAAATTTGTGCCTTGAAGAATTCAATTTCTTACAATGCGTTTCTCAAATTGATGTAACAACATATCGAAAAACATTATAAACTTTGACAAATAAAAAATCTTTGTTAAAGCCTGTGCAACTCCGGGAACTTTAGCTAGTATGAAATAAAGGTATACAATATGTACGTAGCACACCGGAGCAAATCGTCTATTTCCATTGATATTCGAATCAAATTGATATGCAAACAGTTGTTGGTTTTGACAACATCCACTGCGGTTGAATCTCGAGTAAATGGTACCTAAATACTAATTGAGTAATGCTCAGGTGGAATAATCATATGTCAATAACAGTACGCTTATTATTAGAGATATTACGTACACATACACAAACATGGAACAACCTATTATTTGAATGACTAGGAGAAAAAAAAATTCTACTTCCTTTTTTATTTTCTGTTATTGGTTTTTAATTTCTCTAAATACTTTCAGTAAGTACTACTCGGGTTTTAGATGATTTAAATTAAGTATTAACAAAAAATAGCTATGTTAAGTGTTTTGGTTGCATACTAAAGACGATTATGAAGTAAGACAATTTGAAGCGCGAATAATTTTGATTCGCTGAAAACATTTTTACATTTCACTGAATGAATAAACTCCAATGGTATTTTATAGCGTTTCTAAACGAACCCTCTGGCCATATTTCCAAATAACGCTGATGCTTCAGTTCGATGCCCAAAATGTCAAAATCTATACGAAAAACGAGGAAAAAGAAAATTCGTCCTTGCGGATGACTTTCAAATTATAACCATTACTGAAAAAAATACAACCTACGCCAAATATAAGGCAGTGTTCCTCGTTACTCTATCGGGCAAATGAGACGATATTTATGGGATTAACTTTACAATTTGTCCCAGGTGAGCCAGTCTTACATGAGCACGCTTCGTGTATTCCGCACACACCGTCTGAATACCATAAATACAGAAAATTGAGGTTAAATTATGAAATTGTTGGTGTCTGTACGTATCGATGGGGCGGATATCAATTTTCATTAGTAATGGTTTCGATATTTATATGTTTTATTGCTCACATTTATCGACATCAATGTTGCATTTTTTTCAATTACGCCTCATCTTCAATATTATTTTAGTATTACGATAATAGGATAAACAAAACAATTTTGAAATTATCAATGCTTCGCGGGTTTACTTAATTCTGTAGTTATTACGTTATTTTTTGTTATTTTAAAGAGCGAAAGATATTGAAGAATTACTGAAAAAAGCGCAGTTTTATAACAGTAAATTTTACTGACTAAGGAATAAAAACACACCCGAACTCGAGAAAGTCATAGAAAATTATACCATCTTAATATTTCGTAGGATCATAATTTGGTTGGCTGATATTTTGCATAAAAGCACGAAAATTTGCTTGAAATTCCTTTATATATTACTGAAGAAGAAGATGATACTAATAAATCTAAGCGTAACACGAAATATCACAAGACACAGAAATATGAAAAAGGTAACCGTCTCACCTGGGAATCAAATCCAGGATCTCTGTCTTACCGGGACAACGCCTCTAACTACTCGGTCATTTGAATTATTTTACGTCATTTTCTCTTTGAACTAATTCTTCCTTTATATTCGTATTTTTCTGCTATCTTTTTGAATGATTACAAAGTTCTTAAGAATTTATTTGTGACCTAGATAGTGTCTTGGATAAAATTCTCCATTTTTTATTTATTTGAGACACGTGTTGAATGTTTATAAAAGTTTAAAGGAATACATATATATATATATATTTTAAGAGCGTTGTAGGAAATGAAAAACATATCGAACTTTCGATCAACCACATTTATGAAGTAGGTAGCTCTCCCCACGGGTGAGTTCATGAACAATTTCACAATGGTTTTAAACGAATATTCAGCTTTCGTTTCATCTACAAAATAAATCATTGGTAGAGGACGTTTATACGGATGTTATTTTTCGCTGTAAGATCGCACAAGAGTATGGCAGTCTCAATATATCGCACAAGAGCTCCAACAGACCAAAATATAGTGGGAATATAAAAGTATTCCCAGATATTACTGTAGAAATACAAGAAATTTCACGTATCATGAACAGCAGAACTTTCCGTATTTTCCTGAGTCTTTCTAATTCCGTGACGTGAACCATTAGCTGTCATTTGAGATGGTACATTAAACTTAATGTCATTTTTCTCTCCGCGGTAAATTTCCAAGAGAAATAACACCTAGAACCCAATTTATTCCTTTCCTGGGGGTAGCGAGTAGCGAGCGGCGAGCTGAGGCCGCAAGAAGGAATGCATTAATGTCAAGTCTTTCTCCGATAAGTAATTCAATTCGTTGGAGTGTAATTCGCGGTAAATATTGAAAGAATTCTGAAAGAAATAATTTATTGGTAAAATCTGTGTTCGGTATTTTATTTATCACTGGTAAGTTGTTACGGTTGGAAAATTATAAAAAGCTTGTCTCCTTTTTCCATAAATGTTTTTAAAATTGTTTTGATAGGTGTTCACAATTTGCACCCATTTCTAGTGCCATGTATGATGTTTAGGTACTCCTTGAAGATGGGACCAGCGAGAAGGGAGTCAGTCTTCTTGGCTTCCACGTCCGTCAGCGGTCAGGCTTTAATGCCTGTATCCACGGGTGGTGCACAAGGAGTTGTTAAGTACCATGTGGTAATATTTCTGACAGATCATTATGTAATTCTGTAAGAATAATTAGCTCATGTTTGATACAGGGTACATTAAAGAAGTGAGAAGAAAAGATTTTGAGGCAATGAAAATTTATTTAACACTTCATACCTATAGTGTAACATGTTTACATATTTTACATAATGGAGGAGTACTAAGTTGTTTTTTTATTCACTTGAAACGGTATATAAATTACCTACGACATCTTTTCCCTTATGAAGTAAGACTCTCGTCAAAAAAGGGCTCGACCAGGGTACACCGAGGAAGGGTTGCCAGAGACCAGTCCTTTAGTTAATGGTAAATGTAAATAAATACAAAAAAAATGTAGGTGTCAATGGAAAGCTGTAATCATCACCATTTTCGCTACAAACCTTGGAGAGTCTTTGCCGCATTTAGAGAATGCTCTTTTTTTATAACAAACTACTCCCTTATGCTGACAAACTTTTAGTCAATTCCTAATGTATTGGAACACGTTTCCATGCACCGGAATTTTTGTATTGAAAATATATAATGATGAAATGAGAAAATATAATGATTTTTTAGTTCTGAGTTTGGACATCGTGATAATACATTAATGGAAACCTATCGATTCGGGGCCTGCAATCCCGTTTTTAACCGGAGTATTAATAATTTGAAGAGATTCTTAATAAATTAGCAATACTCATTTTTCTCCGAGTGGCGGAAATATTCCTCCATGGTTATTACTCAGTTGTTTAATAATATACTATTTAGATCGACAGTAATACTGCGGCGATAACTAAAAACACAGTGCCTTCCTTGAGAGTCTCAAGGAATACACTGTGTTTTTAGTTACCACAGCAGTATAGTATAAGTAACAGGCAGAGGTTATGATTCGTTGACCAGATTTATAGATGAGTAGGTTAGGTAAACACTTTGGTACATACGTTGCTCGCCAAACTGGGAACTCGAACCTGGAGGAATTTGTGGTCACTGTAAGTGGAAGTTAGCAGAAGCACAAGAATATCGCTGATGTACGAAAAATGATTGTGACAGGCATCCGGAACGTTTGTGTCAGCGGCTCCGTGCAGCGCTAGACCTCGAGGAGCGGAGGAGTCTGATTTGCAAAGCATATGGAATGGGGGGACGATCCTCAGCATTGGAAAATAACTCAAGCAAAAGTCCGATTGTCTCCTGAAAGTCGGGACTTGGAGTTTGAAAAAAATTGTTCACTTGAACCTAAACAAAACAAATTCAGAGTTTCTTACATCCTGTGTAGTTCTGGCTCATCATTTGCACGGCGTGAGTAATGTTGTGATACACGGCACGTACGTATTTATGGAAGATTATGGCTTTGCCACTCTTCAAATGATTAGTAGGTTGTTTTTCTTGAGAGGTAACCCGAAGGGATCAAAAATGTTCATCAAATTTATAACAATGAATTAAAAGTATGGCTGAAATTGAATGATAGAAAAATGTATCATAGTGGATCGTAATTAAATAAGGGATGTTTATTATGTACACAATTCTCATTTTGACATCTTTTCAACTTGAAATATACTTATTACATACCTGCTCACAATAATTTACTGTGTACTTCATCTTTATCTTATATTATTTACATTTCACACGTAAGTATGTATATACTTTTCGGCATTTCAATATTGTACTACTTAAAAAGGATCTTATTTTGCCTTTTTATTTTCATATTATGTTCTAACTTCTATTTACTATCCTTGGTCGAAAATAGCAAAGAAAAAAATCTGCTCATAAAAGCTCTTTATTATTTACGCAATTCTAAGTTCTCATGCTATATTTTATTTGTCTCATTAAGCTGAAAGGCGTTAATGAGACAAAAACATTTAAATAATGATATATTACGTGAATATTTCCATATTGTATCATCTTATTGCTACTTTTGGCAATTTGAGTGCTGAAGAGACCCGTGTTTTAGGAAGAAGGAAACAACTACAAATGATAATAATTATTGGGCGCACGTTTTACGTGTTATTCGGTTATGCAGCCGTGTCGATGATTGTCGGGTTCAATGACCCTAGTTTCTCAGAATAGCTGTCATTGAAATACCGGTAGAACAATAGATAAATTGGTATTTCCACAAAAAACTGTGCAATATTGCTTAGAATCGCCAATTTGGGGCATGCCGTGAGAGTGGGGAAATGGGGAAAAGGTTAGGAAGTAACGTAAAATTATTCAGCCGTCACGTATTTCTATTTTTGTGATCACTTTTATTATTTGATTTAAATAATAAAAAAACGGAAATCCATTAACGAAGTTGTTTTATAAAAAAACCACCCCTTTCAACATCACGTTATAGGACCTTGGTGGTCTGACAGCATATCAACATATAGAAACAGTAGCTAGGTATATCCCCTAACGTGTTTATGTATAAAATTCTCATTTTTATATTTTCGCCGTTTCGAAGCATTTTACGGGCCACATGACGCGGAGTAGAAAGTTTTACGTGGAGTATTCGTCCTGTGTGTGACGTTATTGTTTTTCACCCCTTCAAAAGAAGAATTATTATCGTGTACTGGATAGAAAAATAAATTTTGTAAATAATCATTCGAGAGTGTTCTAGAAATAAATTCCATACTCGAGTTAAAGTGATGAAAATATACAAGAATTTATTATGATACTAGTGCCATTTTCATAGGAGAAATCTTCAATTATCATTCAGATTAACCTGTACCGGTCACATTTATTACGAAGTCAACAAGTGTGACGTCAATCAGTTATGTACTGTTGTACCTATTTGTCTTTCTGCCTAATATGACAAAGAATGTAGAGTTTCCATCATTTATAATATCAAGTTCAATTTAATTTTATATATTTACAACTTCTAAATAGGTTATACATTCTTCTCAGGTTATTTCAGGGATGAGCCTATATATCCACAATTTACAGTTTTAAGTCATTCGAAGAAGAACTTCTAATGAGACTATATGTATATATGTATTTCACAACTTTTGGCCATTCAACATAGAACTTCTAAATTGGTTATACAATATAAGCAATTTAACTTGTCAATTTGGTGATGAGCCAATATATCAATATTTAACAATTTTGGTTTATTTTAAAAGGAACATCAAAATTATTAGTTACACAATCTTTTCAGATATTTTAAGGATGAGCTTATATATCCATATTTCACAATTTTAGATCACTCGATTAAGAACTTTTAGATAAGTTACAGAATCTTTCCAGGTTATTTTGGGAATGTACCCAAAATTGTGAAATATTGATAAATAGGTCATTTTATAAGGCACACTCAAGGAAACACTAAGGAAATTCTAAATTATTGGTTACAGAATCTTTCCAGGTTATTTTGGGGATGTACCTATATATCCGTATTTAAAACAATTATTTTTCCTTGATTTGAAGAGAGAAAACAAAATAACGAACCATTCTGTTTCTTAAATGAAGATTTAGGGCACGGCTACAGAAGAGTTTCATTGTCTTAATAAAAGCGCTTCGAACCATCTCAATTCTTCCTTTCTAAGATTAATCCCATTTTTCGTTATTCTGAGACTATCACGTGGAATGAAGAATGGTAAAGATGCTAAAATTTATTCTGGAAACAATTAACGTCGGCTCTTACTTCCGAGCGCTGGAAATACGAATTAATGTTTTCAACTTTAGGTTAATATCCATTGTTGTTTGTTTGTTTCAGTTACTTATTCAAGAATCCGCAAAAGTCAAAATATTATCATGGACATTTGTTGTGCTGATATTAAACAAGAACCATTCTCGAGTAAATTAAAATTGACGCAAACATTTCATTATTACGAATTTCAGAGACCCAGTAAAATTTTAAAGCAACATAATATTCTAGAATATATTAAACAACAACTCTTTGAAAATCAAGGGAACTGTAGAACTGTAGACTCTACGTTGAATGCATGTCTACAAAAAAAGAGTGAAAAATCAGGACGATTTTGTCACTTTCAAAAAACGATTGTATAAAATTCATAAAATTTTTAAAAAAATAAGGAGTTTATAGAGCGTATTCATCGACGCAGAAGTTAATGGTAGAAGAAGTCAGAGACGCTCGAGGAAGACATGGCACTATCAAGCTTATCAAATGCTTTAGTCGGTCTGTGTCAAAAGTCAGAATAACAGAAGAGTGTGTATGAGACGATATATGAATGTGAATAAAGCAAGGAGTGTGGTGAGACGGAGTTTTGCGGCTGTCTCTATTACTTATCTACCCCTGTCGATAAATGGTTGTGTGGTTAGATAGTTTACAATCTTTAAAAGCGTTATAATGTAATTTCTTATTACTGCCATATAAAAGTTCCTGAATTAACAAAACCTATATCTTGGAAAGATAATTTAAATTGATTTATATTTAATTTTCGAGTTTGGAAAACAGTTGACTAATTATTTAATAAATAAACTACTTAATACATAAAAGACAAAAAAAATCTGTAACAAATTTTTTTATTTCAATATTAAATTTTTTGTGGAATATCACATAAAAACCAAGTATCTACATTCTAGTAAGTAAGAAAATATATTTCAGAATTTTTATCAAATGTAAAATTGGTATTATCACCGCCCTTACTATTTAATTCCACCTGAAAAAAGTCCGCTCTCAAAAGGTTTAAGAGCTCAGATAAAACGTAATTTTAATCCAACTATAATAATTGTTAAAACTTAGCACCTAATAATGAACACGATATTTAATTTACCAAACAAAAGTATGACAACAGTATTAATATAAATAATTATTCTGAAACCACCCACTTGCAGGACATTAAGCTCGAGATTACTCCCTGTTGTATGCTGGTTTTAACAAGGAGAAACTGAAAACTTTAAAATGTGATCTCCGTATAATTAATGCTGACTCGGCACGATAGCGTAGGAGTAACGAAGCGTACCGTTATAGATTGTGGTCTTTGTGAAGGTTTTTCTCAAAACTATTCCGATATGAATACGGATGCGCAGCGTACGGGCGAGCTACGGTTGCGGTATTGTTCGGGTAACTTTTTTAATCTCGACGGGAGCTTTAAGGGAGCTTTGGAGTATAGTTGAGGCGCAACAGTTGCATAGTTTTTACTGCTCTTTTCAGTTTACTTCTTAAGCCCACTATCCACAGCTTTTTTTAAACTTCAATCGGCTCCTAGTCGTCGTCAAAGAGATATAAAGAAAGCTCGCAATATGTTAATTAATTAAAACACGTAGAAACATTGAGACAGGGCATTTAAAACCTCTTGCCTTTTCAATTAAGATTAATAAATTTTAAAAACTTTTTTCCTGGAAATAAAGAAAAAACTTTGTAATATACTTACGGAATAATTAAAGTAATGAGAATGAATCACCCCGCAGCTCTAGGGTTTCGTAGCATTCAAAGCACGTTTTCAGTGGTTCGATTTCTGTTGAATGCTAATATCTCGTTTTTTATTATGATGTTCGTCTTACCATCTCGGTTTTTCGATTGTTACTTTTTTGAACTGATGTAATGACGTAGTAATTTAGCGAAATGATTACGGCTGAAATATTTTTTAGTTTTTATGTCTATTTTACAACATTGGTACCAATGTTTAATCGTTTTACGTCGGTAGCTTAATATGAAAAATAAAAATTATAAAAATTTGGTAAAGTAAGTTAAATCAGGAACTTTTTGCATAGAATATTGAAGAAAATAGCCCCCCTGACAATTAATGCTTATTGTGTTAAAAAGTCTGTTAAAATAGTATTTTAATTATGAAATATGTTCACATGAATACGAGTTTCTTGCGGGTGGCGATGAAATGGTAAAATTATGAGTTTTGGGCAGTTTTGTTGGACATCGCTCCAACCAGTGCATTATTTGAATTGTGTTCGGGAGACTCAATTATTTTTTATGTTGTTACTTTTATTTATTCAATGTTTGTCACTTAGATTGAACTAAAAGATGCTGAAGCAAACACAAATGTGTGGTTTAGGGGAAATATATCATTTACTCTATTCAGAAAGACAGTAAGGGAAAAGATTTTTAAGATCTCGTGATCACGAAAAAAGAATATTGCCCTGGTCAGCTATGCGTACAAGAATACGTCAAATATGTATAATGTAATGTGAGTTTTTTTATGTTGTTTTTATTTTGAGGTATTAAACAGTGTTTCTCTTCCTTTTTTTTATAAATAAAGTTTAAAACAGCCTTATGTACAGTGTCCATCACCATGACAAAGCTCCGAGGCTGCCGAAACGTTTACTCAAGAAGGCGGAGGAAGCATAACATAGCTGAAAACCTCGAAAGTCAAACAACGTAATGTGAAAGTGAGTATAATATTGCCTTGAATTTTCTCTGGAAATATTATTTATGTATGCGGGAGTGTTACTTCTGAGCTTTACGACGGGCATTTTTGACGCAACCTTCGCAAGAAAAGCCTCCGCTGCTTCCGGTGGTGAGATGATTAGAAGCAGCTTCACCGCGGTCACTTGTGTGGGAGTGAATAATAAAAACGGCTATAATATAAGGGCGGAGGCATGCAACATTAAGCTCCTGGCCAGACACGAGGCGTATTAAAGATGGAAGAGAGGTGAGGAAAAAGGTTCGTGAAACGCCAAAATGAATATTTGATTGACCTGCTGCGAAGGCTACGTTTCGACTGCTTTCCCGAACAATTACAGAGAAACACATTTTTATGATGGCATAAAAGAATACGTGGCCACACGTCTCGGCAAAGTAATGTTTGAACACAAGGTTTTAATAGCTTAAAAAGGCTCCAGAAAGACGTAGGGTGTGTTTTATTCAAGGCTTTTTTACAAATTATTTGGTCGAGGCCGTGTCATACGTCAGTCAAGTCGCTAGTTGGGGGGATTATGTCGATGCGGGATCAGATGTTTGATTAATGGGACCTGTGTTGACTGTTCATTGTTCGCTGTTGACTGTTGAAAATCGGGATTTATAACAATAAATCGTATCATGAGAGGCGTTAATTGCACCAAACGAACAAAAATAAAATTGCATAAAACCTGTAAATATCCAATTTATTCGACCCGTTAGTGCGGATGATCATTCTGAAATTTTGGAAACAAATTTTAATAAATTTTACCGAATTAATTGGATGAAACGAATAATAATAACATAACGTACAACTGTTGTACAATTTATTTAACCAGTTAGTGCGGTTGATTATTCAGAAATTTTAGAAACGAGTTTATTTTAAAAAAATCACGCGCCAGTTCATGCAAATTGTGAACCCATGACAAACATTTTCACATTTATAAAGTACTCGTATCACCACACGGAAATACGTGGAAATTTGCCTCTCATCGTAGATAAAACCAAGTTTTAAAACGATAATCGTAAAAAGTTGCCACGTCTATTGGATGGGTGCAAAATTCAAGGACGTGTTTTGTAGCAAACGTTTGAGTTTGGAATTCTGAAATTGTCACAGAAGGTTATTACACCTCTAAATGTTTCGTACTAAGGGAGATATAATACTTAACTTTAATGGTCGCAAACCCTCCCCAACGAAACAGTTTAAGGCACATCTCCTTACAAATTTAACTCCGCAATCTCGTGCTTCGGGATATCTACTTCTTCAATAGATGAAAAATATTACACTGGCGATAACTTATTTTAAATTCTGGCAGACGGTGTAATAATCGTTAATTAAAGGGAACATCTTAATGTTACTTTAATTCTGGGCTTTTGTGTGAATAAGGAAAACGAAGGAAAAATGGGAATTTAGCAAATTTATATTTTAGTAATAGCCTCATTTTGGCATTTTGTGAAATAAGTGAGTTTTTTTTATCAAAATTGTTGTTAAATTTTATTTTTAATTCCTCGATCATTATTTGATTCATTGCTAATATGATATTACAGTTTTATAACAACACGTTTTAGAGAAAAAAAATATTTAACATTAAGTATACGAACTCAACAAACAATTTTTTACTATTTATATTCTACTGGCTTTTACACACATGTGATGATGTGATATGTAGGTACCTCAAAAATTAGTTTAACAGTGATCACGAAGTAGAATTTGCTATTAAAACCAATGCAGATGGTATTACTCTAACCTTAATTATTATTGTTATAAACGTATGTTATCATACTCTTCTTGAACCTATATTCCGATGTACTAACTATATTGTAATGTGTTGCTTAGTTAAAAATTATTTTTCCTTCGGACTTTAAAATGTTCAATGAGTTAATTTGGGTAGTTAAAGACGTATTGGTTTTCGGAAGTCTATATGTATGGTTGGATTGCAATGAATTTCACGATAAAAACAAAAATTCAAAATTAATTGTGATTTTTTTGGAATATTTGGAATAAGGTACCATTACGATTTTTTCTCTAACGTTTCGGTTGGTATAGATTTACTTAAAAAAATTTCAGGTACATAACTTAGAGATTATATATAAATTCATAGTTACCTAGTTGTAACTATGTATATATATATAAACTAGCATATGGCATATGATGACTAAACTTTTATATATACACAACTATATATACTCGTTTCGGTAAGAATAACTTATTCTATAAAGATGTTAACTCGGTGTCCGCTGTGAATTAAGAGTTTAATTTGTGTTACTGTAAGCAGAGCATACTAACCTAACCACTGGGTAAACAAACATAAAGAAAATTGAAATTTAGAACAGGTTTGTTAAAAGCATGGAGGAATAGTTAAAAGTTTACTAACCATTTCTACGTTCAAAGTTCCACGAAGCTTCGGAGGTGAAGCCAATATCAGATTTCATCAATTAGGTAGGTACCTATTTCACATAACAACATAGTTACACACTAAACGAGATAATGCCTGTTATAAGTGGTTTCCAACGTGGATATTAGACTCAGCTAAAGCCGCCAGTGATTAGAGGAAAGCAGAGACGTGCCGTGTCATGTTGTCAAGATAATCTCCATTGATTTTCAAGACTTTGGATAAAGTAAATAAGAAGTTTCTCTTAATTTCCTAAAACTCACATTATTTTACAAAAAACATCGAACGCCAAGTTTTTTTTGACAATAGTAGATTTTACTGACGATAAGAAAATAATTTTATTTTTATTATGTTTTACGCGCAGCCAGGCTTTTACATGCATTTTAAAACAGAATATATCTAGTAACCTATGGAAAATCATGCAAAAAAAAATCAAAGCTGATAAATATAAAATATTATTAATAAAACATAAAACGGTAACATAAAATATTATAGAGATTAGAACAATACTACATATTCGACAAATCACTACAACTACATTACCAACGCTACTCTAAATTGTAGGATTCAACAAAGTGCTGGTATAAATTACTATACCAGCACTAATGCATTGCAGAAGAATGTTATATTTTTTCTTGTATTACTATTCGACTATTAGTCGGAATTTAATAGTGACAACGATGGCAGGACTGTCAATTAAGTTGATTAAAGTCTCTGTGTAACACAACCAGGTTTGATATAATTCTCCTGTCATACAGTGTTATTAGAAGCAATGGATTCATCAAACTGACATAATTAATGTAATCAATTGTAATTCTGAGCTTAAAATTTAAGTACCTAAGAAATTTGTGCTGAATTCTTTCTATATTGTTATAGTGAACTTTAAATAAAGGGGACCAAATAGGTGACTGACTTGGCTTGACCACTACGCATTTCATCTGTCTGTAATTTGTTCATGTGTTCCGTGCTCGGTCAAACCTGTCTGGTAGCCACCTGTGATAGTACCCTTATATTCCGCCAGAGCGCATGAGCGTTGCTGTCAAGTCAGAGTAATCAATGTTACGAAGTCTGCTGTTTAAAGAATTACTAGTTATAGTTCAAGCTGATTTGGATTTAACCTATCGTATTCAGGTCAAACTGTACATTTATTATTCATACTCCGCTTTGGGCAACTTGTAAGGAAGGATAAAAAAATGTTGTTCCAACAATAAGAACGATTTTTTTTTATCAAAATAACAAAGTCTCATAAAAAATACGTATTCTAGGTTTTTTAAAGGTGCGTTTTCAAGTAATAGAAATAAAAGGGTTTAAGTTGTAAAATGTGTGTACATAGTTTATAAGTAGGGGTAGGGAAAAGATGATGGATTAAAAAAATTTGAAGTAATAAATGTGATTATTAGTGCGTAATACTGGTACATAAGGGTTCTGTAGTCTTAATTCAACTCAATTTAATAACACTCTGAAGACTTCAATTCGATAGCCACAAAAGTAGTACAAGTCAATTGAACTTTCTGAGAGTAAATTATAGCGTTCTTAGAAGGTTCTCGCTATTATCAGATGTAGGTACATATAATATTATTATGCACATGCACCGAGCATCTTTGAGCATGGAATATAAATTTAATTAACCAATCTATTTGAATTATTAGGTAGCCAATGTGGGCTTAAAGGAAATGAATTACAATGCCTGCACATACAGACAATCTGTTCGTATGATATTCAAAGCATTAAAGACTCTTCAAAAAAAGAGCTCTGGCATCATGAAATTTTGCGCAGGTTGTCAAATTAATAACAATATTCATACAAAGAGCTAACCTGTTCATCATAACCGTAACATGAAATCAGCTAAGGTCTTTCTGCCGGGAAATTGCATGTCAAAGCGACTATTTAAAGTTAATAACATATTTTCTATTGCCAATAACATCAAGAAAGAATTTTGAATACAAATATCCTGGAATAAAAAGTACTGAAACTTGCATATTTACTAGTAAATATAAATCATGCATTTTTTGACACATCACAATAATACGTACTTTTGCAATTGCGCACTTGAAGTAAATTACACAGATCAGCGCTATATTAATGTATGTGATATTATTATTGTAAAACATATGTTTAGAATTATTTTTACTACCTTACATTGATAAGTATTTCTAGAAGATAGTTTACCACGTAAGGCACGCCCCTGTGTGGCAGAGTATACCGCTTACAACTTCCAACCACCTGGTGTGGAATTAATTTATTATTCCGAATCGAAATAATGTCACTTTGACAGGATTTGGTGACTAATAGTTCACATTCCAGATTAACCTAACCTAACTTATCACTCATACACAACATCTGGAAAACGTATATACCTTATACTATTATTATTTAAATTAAGCAAAGTGAATGGTAAAAGAAATCGGGGTCTCACGAGGAAGACACGGCACAATTAAATTAATCAAATACTTGAGATACTCCAATCATAATAACTGAAAGGTTTGTATGAGAAAAGACCATCTATTAATGTGAATGAAGCAACAAAAATTTAACTAATAACTAACTGGTAAATTAGTTAAGCTAAAATGCGTTTTTAATTACTATTTAATACTTTATTAAGGCCCTTTTTAGGGGATTTTACATGTAAATAATACATATTTAATATCAATATAGTACATATTCATTACACATAACTAAACTGTATCAGTAACATAGTCTTTTGTATATGTTTAGTGATACATTAAAGATGTCTACTGACTCAGCATAATTATTTCCCTTTATAAGTATTATGGGCAATGAAGACTACATATCGTAGTTAGTATCAGATTTTCTGCACTGAAAAAAAATCCTGACTTCTAGTATTACGAAGTGGAATCCGAAAGCTTATCGAAGCAAGCAATTCCGGACTATAGAAATATCAGGTCAGTGAAAATCCTTCTGTCAGATAATTTAAGCATATAAATTTTATTTAGAGTGTTGTAGTTCAGCAAAATTCCTGGAATACCAATTTTAAAACTAAGTAAAAATATGTAAGTAAACGTAAGAATTTATTTTGGATGAATATTGTAATGTTGGTTCCATACGGGAGAATAAACAATGAACAGTAAACAGTACATATCTTCGTTATGATAAATAAATAAAAAAAATTTAAGAATCTTACTGGATTCCCTATTATTGAGAGACTGTATCTACACTAACTATTTTTATTTTTTTTTTTATTTTTTTTTTTATTTAGTAAAAGATTATACATTTAAATACATTATTTAAGAAATGTTTTGACTGCCCAACTAGGAGGATTCCCGTTTTAGGACAGTCAAATAAGTATGAGAATTAACATTTTGATAAGTTGTTTGATAAGTATAGTATTACAATAATAATGAAATAATAGGTATTTGTACTTTTAACTGGTGCCTAAGCCTACTAACATGTTTGTATAAATATGAATAACAAAGAGAAGAAATACCATAAAATAAAATATTACATTAAACATAAGATTAACTGCTGCTTCGGTAGCATTCTAATTTAAAAGTATTAGGTAAGTACATATATACATATAATGATAAAGATTATAACATAAACGTATCTTTTACTGTTTTGTTGGAGTTTTTGTTGTTGTTTTTGGTTTGTGTTTGATTTCATTTTTTGTGTAGTAAAAGTTCACTCTCCTTTTTTATACTCCCTATTGCGGACATTTCAAAGAAAATGATAAATAAACATCTTTCTTCGCAACAGGATTACTTCATACAAAAAAATATTGTAAAAATATATACTCCAAACATAATACCATTTTAAAAAGTTTTTGCTACTCTAGAGAGACGCACCAAGATCTTCTTTAAAATAAACTAGCTGAAGTCCCGGGTGTTGTCTGGGCTTTCCACAAGATTTTTCGAAATCTAATGTAGACAGTGACCTTTTTCTTGTTTTGTAGGTTAAGTGTGCAAAATTTCATCATTCTCAGAATAAAACTGTAGATTTTTATACACATCAAATCCACGCAGCCCGTCTGTGTCCACCCACCTGCCACAAGACGCATTCTTCGTCACATAAGGATACGAATATCTACCGAACCTGGATCTCTATTCCATTAAACTCACAATGAATTTTTAAAAATAATACTTTTAAAAAAGAATCAGAAATAATTGTAAAAAATTACTTTAAGGAAAAATTAATTTATATTTTGGAACGCCACACGTGGAAAATAGAATGTTATTAAAACCATAGTTTTAACAACGTTACGTAGAAATAAGGCTTTTACGCAAGAAAAGCTCCGCATTATACGCAACCGATTGTGTCTGTTCGTTTAACGGCGTGAAACATCAGTTGAACATTCTTTACTTCACACGATTTTTATAACATTCAATATTTAATACTCGATCATAAAAAAATAAATTTACAAAAAAAAAAACATTTTTCCCCATATTGAAAGGAGACTAATAAAAGTGAACGGCGAAAATGTTGCCAGTAAACCCGTCTTAAAAAAAACTACAAAACGCCAAAAAGTTGCGAAAGAAAGCAAAGTGCTGCGGAATATTTGGCGCCAAAGTACACAATCTCACGTTACCGTTAGTCTAAACCCAAAAGCACATTCATGGCTAGATAGCGTGCGTTCTCGAGCCACTGCTCGCTGTTCCGCTACCAAGGGTAGGTTTATATAACTACTGAGGATACATTGAAATCTGGAGAAAACCTTGACGTTGCGTTGACAAAAGCTTAAGGAAAATTATCCTTATTGTTTTCTTTTTCGTTTTCTTCAGTGTAAAAGAGACGTCAAATCTACAATTTTTTATATATTCGAACACAAAATTTATAGTGATATGGCCAAAATGACGAAATTTGGTATCAAAATATGAAATGTATTTTAAAGGGGTTTTGAATCCCGTTAAACGATATAAGTTAATTTGATGATTAAATATTAAATTAGTAATATTTTTTAATGGAATTGGATAGAATTACGCCACAAATCGTATTGATAACATCGCAAATTTTGTTTTATCTAACATTGTTATTGATAACATGATCAATTCATTTAACACCGATGATCGCAATGATAAAAAAAATAATTTTAATTCCTGCTCAGAGTACTGCTAGGTACCATATTTATATTCTCAAATCTAATGTTTTCCTTAGTCCCCCCATGTCTACATAATTCTCCTCTCCCGATAGTTGATCCCCCGGACAGTAGTTGACCCCCCGGACGCGTATTTCTCTTCCGTATTCAATAGGAGGTAGTACTACAGTAATGCCTTGAAACACGCAGGGGTTTGTTACGCTTTTTAAATTGTGGTACTGCCTCCTATTGAACACAGAAAAGGAAATACGCCCTCCGGATAGCTGTTCACTATACCAGTTGATCGGTCAGACACTCGATCCCCAAAATAGTATTTCTGATGTAATTCCTCATTGGGAAAGAGAGTATGCGGAGAAGATATATGGCCGTATAACAAAAGTCACAATTCTTATGTGCGGGCGTCTTGAATGAAAATCCGCCATACAAATATTTTTGCGGAACAAAAATGCCGTGTTCCGAAGGATTAATCAAATAGGGTGCAACGACAAATAACAAAATACAACATATATGCACTTGGCTTAGAGGAAAACTGTCCGGAGGAAAAAATTGTTTGGGGATCTTGGTAACAATTGTCAGGAGGTCAACTGTCAGTGACCAAGGGTTAGGAATCCTTTTTATACACTTACCTCCCTCAACATTGTATTTTGGTTACCTTATGTTATTTAAAATTATTTCTAGTGTATATTTTTTTTTATATATTGACGAAACTTTTGTATATAAAATTCAGGTTCAAATTTGAAATTTTATATATCTCCTATTCCAATAGAAACATTTGCTTGTGGATTGGAGAGGAGTGTATATAAATGCAAAAAATAACAGTTGCAATAATATATGGTACAAATTTGTGAAGCAGTAAGTACATTCTATGCATAATTTAAAAATATATAAATGTACAGTTAATTTGGTAACCTGCATAGTAATAAGGATATTGAAATAAAAAAGTATTTATTTATGTGTTTCAAAAGAAGAAAAATAATTATGTAGGAAAAATAGAATATTTGATTTTCATGAGAAAATAGTGGGATCAGTTTCATTGTTAATGATGTCATTGAAATGTTTCTTGACACAACTCAATATATTTGTATTTTATCATTAATGCATCTGATTTTTTTCTGGTAATTTATTAATGAAAAAAAAACCTTTTTCTCTATTCAAATGAAATGATTTGTACTCTATGTACGAACGTAAAAGCTTATGTTTAAGTAAAAATGAGATCATGTGTATACTTGAGAAGTTTTTTCTCATTAACGCGAATCGAACGGTGACCACTCAAGGTTAAATGCCCAGATCACTATGTTATGAAGACTAGAAGGTTGACAGTACGTATCATATTGAAAAGTTTTAAATAAATCTTTTTAAGTATTCAAAAATGTTTCCCTGTCGTGGAAACTAGTCGATTGACTTTATTCATTGTATTACTACCGTACACAGGTTGGTACTTACTTATAAGGATGTAGGTACACGTAGGGTCGGTACCCAGTGGCGGGGCAGGCAGTCTCGAAGTAGATACTGGGGTAGGTGGGGCGGCCAGGTAGTTTAATAGGTAGGTTTGGTAAACTCGGCTAAAGCGATATTAAAATGGCGTTCCCGGCCGTGACTTTCATCGCCTCCGCTAGTGATGCGAGGAAAATAGCTTACTGCAAACTCAAGAAAACTACGGGATTTATACTGACATTATTTGGTAATTATGGGATCATAACGTACTAAATAATAAGATTGTTTCTGTTCCATTGAGCTTAAAGCGATAATGTATTACTTACCACGTTGAAAAAGCGTACTTATAATAGAATAAACCATGCAGAAGTTATATAGCACGTATATAATCGTTTCATTTGAACGATAGAAGTTATTTTCTTTAATTAATTTTTCGTCTTAAAAAAATAATTTGTTAATTTAATGGTGCTACCAAATTCTTCTTCTTTCGTATGGCGGGGGGGCCTCATCAATCCCGCCGAGGAATGAATGCAGCGTACATTATTAGGCCACATGTTCGGTGGTCTGCATTTACCCATGTTTTTAGATAGATATAATTAAATTTTTAGATAAAAATAAACATTCCTGGGTAGCGAATAACCTGATGTATTTAAAAATCTCCTATTACCACCACAGTAAGGGGAAATGTTGCTTATGTAGTGATGTAGGACTTAGCAAGCCAAGGAATTGAACACACTGCACCTGGGTCGGACCCAAACACGATGCCAACTCAGCCACTGACCGGTATATCATCTAAACGCTTGTGGAAGGTCGCGTAAGCTGTTTTATGTACCAAACTCGAAGTAGTGTTTATCTGGTGATATTTTCAAGGCCACGTGCAGATAGTTTGAAAATAGTAAAATTTTGAAAATTCCCTCCACTACTTCCAAGTATTTTGAATGTTCAATAAATAAAACAGTTTTTTTTTCGATTACTTTTTTAGATAACATATAAAAATAAATTTTATTATTTATGAAATAGAATAAATATCTACATAATAATGATACATAAATAATAATACAATGGTTTATAATATATATAAGGTAAAATAAATATTGTCTTATCTTACCTTCAAATTTAACAATAAGTTTCAATGATACATAAAAACACACCGAATTAATGACATTAGAAATCGCCATTATTTATTACATCTGAAGAAACGTGAAGTTAGCAACAAAACCCAAAATGTGAAAATGACCGAAATTTTGAGGTTTGGAACAAGGTGATGTCACTCTAAACTTTGTTTCGATTATTATTATCAAAAATAACGATTTTAACCCGAGCAGCATACGGCCCCCTTCCTCGTATAGCTATACCAACGATGCAGCGTTGTAAGGGAATCTTTATAAGTAGGACTGAAAGAGTTTCGCTACATCTTGTGTACGGCTAGTAGTTTCGATCAAACTCTCATTACTCTTTGTTTTAGTTGTAACATATGAACACACAATTAGTGTTTTAGTTTAGTTAATATTCTTTAGAAATAAAAAAAAAATCTATGTTTATACTCATTTTGGACTTCGGGAATCGAACCACAAACATTCAGGTTTATCATATAATTATTACATCAACGTGATGAACAATGCGATTAAAAAGTTCCAGATATTTAAAAAAATCTTTGTTAATCATTTGCATAAATAAGATAAACATTGGGTGCGTTTTTTTTATAGTTATGAGGTTATCTGCTTTGTAACAACAAAGATGGAAAATATCCTGCTCAAGGGATGGTTGTTTTCGTGGGTCTATAGTTCTCGACTCGTATAGATATAACTATATCGTATAACTCTCCTGTCTACGTTAAAGAGCCTATCCAGGCAATATAAAGGAATATGAAGAACAGCTAAATGAACAGAATTGAACCATCTTAAATTATTGTATGTTCGAGCTCTTTGATGTTCCATTAAAACCAACTGTGGCGAGCCGAAAATTTCAACAGAAAACCTCTTATACACGCGAATAACTCAGCCCGAAATGTTTACCGACGTTCAATTTTGAATATTCCACTACAGCTGTTGTAAGGATATTTCCATGTCCATGCCCGCCAGAAAGCAAGAACAATTAGAGCCAACTTTTTCAAGGCAAACTTTTGCTGTAACGGTTGCTTAAATTTGTGCGCTTAAAACTTAAAAGCCTACGCGCCGCCGCACGCCGTTATTCAAAAGTTACAAAAGGAAAGAGCACACGAGGAAGAAAGACAAAAGTCTTCTTTTGTTATTTGTTGGAACTCTCCTGTTGAGTTCTGCGGATTTGCTTCAGGTTTTCTTAGTGTTTGTATTTATGGTGGAATTGGTAATAATTGACACAAGCACCTGATTTTTTAAGCTAGCAGAGCAGGCGATTTTTTCGGGGTTCGCCAAATTTTGCAAGTTTCTCGGCGACGGAACAGAAATGTATGCAAACAAATATTTATTAATTTTAACACTCGGACTCATTGTCAAATCGGAAAATTTCTGTACGAAATAATCCCTCAAATGTGTCCATTCTTTGTTCATTTGGACGATTCCAACGTGTGAAATCGATCCAATAAATAATTCTAAGTACAAATAATTCTTCGTCCATTTGCATGATTCAAATATGCATTATATTGTTAATTTGCCGATTTATAACATTCCAATGCGCAAAATAATCCATCAAATTTTGTCCGTTTGGACAATTCTTTGTCTATTTAACATTTCTTCAACCAATCAGACAATTTCAACGTGCGAAATTTATTCAAATTTGCAGTGTGGACAAATTTTTTATCCAATTGGCGATATAAGTCCAAAGTCGATGGCGGCAAATTTCCAAAGTGAAAAACATCAAATTGTGTAGCACTCCGTTTTTTCACCGGTAACTAGCTCTGAATAAATAATGAATATTTTAGCCAATAAACCAGCTTAATGATTTGCCCGTATGATATAATAATTCCATAAGCCTGTGCTTATGGAATTATTATATAATTATACTTACGAACTTTGTCATCAGAAACTTATATACTAATTAGGAAGATGTGTTGTTATTGAGTAGTATTGAATTTAGCCTTAAGCGTTTTATCGAACTCCAGGTCATGGGCGTACATTTAAATGGTCAAAAAGCTCCTTATACTATGATTCTAAACTCTACAGAAAAATCCCGCTCTCATTCAAAAATCATAACAACATTTAAAATTCAAATAAAAACTGAATAAAAAAACATAGGGAGATAAGACGGAAGCAACACACTACCACCCAATACAGACTGAAACCGAAACCATTCACCCGCACAAAAACACACTATATATATAGGCGTATCTGTGGTAAAATCGTGTAAAAATAGTGGAGGTCCGCAAAGAGTGCAACGCTGATGTAAGCGTAATGAGTAAGATTAAGAAAGGGACGCTTAGATGGTTTGGGAATGTAGAGCGAATGAGCGAAGAAAGGAGTGTAAGGAGGATATATGATGCAATTGCGAATGATAGCAGAAGTCGGGGACGCCCGAGGAAGACATGGCACGATCAAATGAATCAGATCGGGCCATGTCAAGAGTCAGAATAATAGAAGTGTATGTATGAGACGATGTATGAATGTGAATGAGGCAAGAACTGTGTGCCAAGACCAAGTTGTTTGGCAGTCCGTCCTCTCTGCCTACCCCTGCGGGAAAACGACGTGATGGTTAGTTAGTACTGTTTATTTATCATTTATTATTTGTGATGTTTTGGACACTCACATAAAATAAACGAAACGAACGTGCTCAAAAAAAAATTTTTGTTTAGACAACGACGGGAGATTTATGGACAGACAGGCCTGGAGTAAACACATTCACACGGGACAGGGCGCAGGGACGGGCAGTCAGGTTTGGAACTTGAGTACGTTGACATCTCCATGAAATCGATACAAATGAGAAGTGTTGTGTGAAATTGCAGTGAATTAGTGGATTCAGATAGTGTTAATAGTATTGTGGAATTTTGAACTAAAGTGAAATATTATTGAACCGGTTTTTGTGTGAAGTGAAAGTGGTTGGACTCAGTGAGAAAACAATTAATAATAATGACAGTAAGGAACAATCGGATAATTTTTAGAGCGCCGTTTTGTAAAAACCCACCTCAGGGGCGCCAGGTGTTGTGCAATCGCGATTGTGTTATAAAGTTGTGTTGATTTAAACGTGATTTCGTATACAGTTCGAACTAGATTGCTTGTCTTAAAAACATGAAAATAATAAAAATAATGATTGCGTTTTTAAAATAGAGTGAATGTACTTAAAGGCAGGAAGTGTTTAATCGGGCTAAGTTATTGATTTGGCGAGATGGCATTCTATCCACGGAGACCGAAAACCAGAGAATCAAATAGATTATTAACTGTGGGTTCGAATCCTAACAGATTAGGGAGGTACAATTTTATTTACAGGAATATTTAATTACCCTTTTATAAGCGTAGGGAGGAGGTCGAAAATTAAAGTGATTTAGCTATATAGTGTAACCAGGTAAGCTTCACGCTGAGAATGAGAGGTGACTAACCGGGTGAGTTTTTTATATTATTTATTAAATTTCAGAGGACCCTTTTTAAAGACGGATACAACTAAGTTTACTACACCTGCCGCCCAAATAATGTTATCATTAACAGGGATGTGCTAGGCGAACCGTCAATCAGCTGTGAGCGAGAGACGAGTCAACGACCTTTTCATATATAGGACAAGACGCAGGTACAGTCAGTCAAAGGGGAAGTTTTGCTAGCGTATGCCGTCCCGAATTGAAAGCGTTCGGATGCAACCAGACGGAACAAAATGAAAACTTTTCTTCTGTTATTTGACTTTTCTAATTTAATACTTTTCATCTATTGTTTGACTTTCTAAGTTACGAATTGGGATGCACAAAAACAAATCTAAAGTCGAAAGAGGGAGATGGTAATCTCCGAAATAAAACTACCAACCGAACAACTTTTCTCAACAGGTATCTTTCGAGAGGTAGGCAGCCTCTTTAAATTAAATGCAAAAAATCAAACCAATTATCCGTTTATACCTTACCTGAGAGGATAGGTATTCAGTAGAAGTTACCCATACCTAATACACGAGGATGCTAGTAACCTCATAAAATAAATACTGGAACCAAATATTAAAATACAGACAGTCCTCATCCCAAATTTGGCATATCGAGTAGACCTTACATATATCTCACATGATAATTGGCTGAATGGGTAGGCACACAACCTATCGTTAATAAGCGGGCAAAATGTCGACAAGATCGTCGTGTGTTATATATGTATTGACCTAGAAAGGGATGTAAATCCCCGACGGCGTGGGAGTTACAACGTTTTCTAGAGGTGGCACGTAACTTAGGACCTTGCGTGTCACATTTTCGCGACTAGATTCGTGACAAGGGATGTCATGGTTTTCCCCTTCTACACTCAGTAAAGTAGATTATCCTGGAGGTGTTTGAGATTGGGGCAATTCTGAAATTGGTGAAGAGACCTGGTTTTCTTTATTCTGGCGTGAAGGTTGCCGATTTGGAACAAGGGGAGACCCGGCCGGTTGTGATATCCAGACACGCAGATATCGATTGCCTTGTTCGAATTATCATCCATCAGTTTTGTTTGGTAAGCGGAGGAGCCAGTCTTAACTTGAAAAAAATTCATTTCCTTTCCTCTCCTTCCCCTCCCAAAATATATACATGGATGGCGCCGACAACTAACACCATAAATTTATCGTATGTATATCACATATATAAAATCTAACACTTTATTATACTCACATTACTCTATGACAGGTAGAATCACGTAGCTAGTTGGGGGAGCAGGCGACTTAGAAGATAAGGTTTATGAAATGGTTTTAAAACACAGCGGTAATCGATTCAACTCACTCTATCTCAAAAGAACCAAGGGATACCACACATACACAGATAACTAGGTTTCTAAACCGAGAAACAAAAAACCAACACAACGTTCGGTGAAGCCTTTTTATACTGATCCGTAACGTGAAATGAGTACGTTCAAGGTCGTACGTCACGTAGACAAACTAGAATCAAAGGAGAGGAGCAAAGGCTCGTAGAGACGGCAGGGGAGGAATTTTCCATCCCTGCGAACACATATGCAAAGCCTTATGGAAAAGTTACCTATGGGACTTTAAAGAAAAATTATCGTAGAAAGAAGAGAAGGAAAAGTTTGAAGTAGAAAGGGCAGATCATGTCATTTGATGCCGCAAACCAGGAGAGATAGATATAAAAGCTGGCTTGAGTTCATTACTGTTGTTGAGAAAAAAAATGGATTTCATAAACCTTATTAATTCACATTAACAGCAAAAGAAATGGTACCTATCGTCAAAAATGATAACAGAGACATCGTACTTCAAAGGCAAAATAGAATAAACAGACAGACCCGGAAAACATTGAATTCATTGTGACGACAAAAAACATCTAAAATGTTCATAAACAACGAAGCCAAAGGATAAACAAACATCGAAATCGGATTAATTATAACACAAGAATAAGATAGCTGGGACAAATCTAAAATAAACATTGCATCGGATATCGTGAAGTATATGGCATATTTTATACCATTGATATTAGAATAACTGTAAACAATTATTGTTTATTCCAGATCTAAAAGGCAGAGAATGTTTAAGTCATAAATAACACAGACGGACAAAAAACCATCGGATCACAGCCGAGGACACAAAATAAAAACAAATCAACATGGAAATAAATAACACTCGAATATAATACAAATAACGCATTGAGATGAAAAAACACAAAGTTAAGTCAAGTACTATTATGTAATAAACAAAACTCGGAGTTTAAAATTCGAAAATAAATAAGTGTGACATGACATATTGAATTTCTACCCATAGAGACACAAAAACACTTGAAAAAGGTGAGGGCGGAAAAAAACTCACCAGCAGAACAAGCCGATAATCACGGGAACCAAAAAATAAACAGATGCTAGGTTAGAAACGAAGAACAGGGGCGCTCAACATTTTGGAAGAATTAAAATAAAATTTAAAATAAAAATAAAAAAATAAATATAGAGGTATTCGAGAAACGTAAATTACCTATAGTTATTTCTAATCCCATCGACTAACACGAGGAAGCGAGATTACCCGCTGGGCTTAGAACTAAAGGGAGGCTGTGATGTTTTGGACACTCACATAAAATAAACGAAACGAACGTGCTCAAAAAAAAATTTTTGTTTAGACAACGACGGGAGATTTATGGACAGACAGGCCTGGAGTAAACACATTCACACGGGACAGGGCGCAGGGACGGGCAGTCAGGTTTGGAACTTGAGTACGTTGACATCTCCATGAAATCGATACAAATGAGAAGTGTTGTGTGAAATTGCAGTGAATTAGTGGATTCAGATAGTGTTAATAGTATTGTGGAATTTTGAACTAAAGTGAAATATTATTGAACCGGTTTTTGTGTGAAGTGAAAGTGGTTGGACTCAGTGAGAAAACAATTAATAATAATGACAGTAAGGAACAATCGGATAATTTTTAGAGCGCCGTTTTGTAAAAACCCACCTCAGGGGCGCCAGGTGTTGTGCAATCGCGATTGTGTTATAAAGTTGTGTTGATTTAAACGTGATTTCGTATACAGTTCGAACTAGATTGCTTGTCTTAAAAACATGAAAATAATAAAAATAATGATTGCGTTTTTAAAATAGAGTGAATGTACTTAAAGGCAGGAAGTGTTTAATCGGGCTAAGTTATTGATTTGGCGAGATGGCATTCTATCCACGGAGACCGAAAACCAGAGAATCAAATAGATTATTAACTGTGGGTTCGAATCCTAACAGATTAGGGAGGTACAATTTTATTTACAGGAATATTTAATTACCCTTTTATAAGCGTAGGGAGGAGGTCGAAAATTAAAGTGATTTAGCTATATAGTGTAACCAGGTAAGCTTCACGCTGAGAATGAGAGGTGACTAACCGGGTGAGTTTTTTATATTATTTATTAAATTTCAGAGGACCCTTTTTAAAGACGGATACAACTAAGTTTACTACACCTGCCGCCCAAATAATGTTATCATTAACAGGGATGTGCTAGGCGAACCGTCAATCAGCTGTGAGCGAGAGACGAGTCAACGACCTTTTCATATATAGGACAAGACGCAGGTACAGTCAGTCAAAGGGGAAGTTTTGCTAGCGTATGCCGTCCCGAATTGAAAGCGTTCGGATGCAACCAGACGGAACAAAATGAAAACTTTTCTTCTGTTATTTGACTTTTCTAATTTAATACTTTTCATCTATTGTTTGACTTTCTAAGTTACGAATTGGGATGCACAAAAACAAATCTAAAGTCGAAAGAGGGAGATGGTAATCTCCGAAATAAAACTACCAACCGAACAACTTTTCTCAACAGGTATCTTTCGAGAGGTAGGCAGCCTCTTTAAATTAAATGCAAAAAATCAAACCAATTATCCGTTTATACCTTACCTGAGAGGATAGGTATTCAGTAGAAGTTACCCATACCTAATACACGAGGATGCTAGTAACCTCATAAAATAAATACTGGAACCAAATATTAAAATACAGACAGTCCTCATCCCAAATTTGGCATATCGAGTAGACCTTACATATATCTCACATGATAATTGGCTGAATGGGTAGGCACACAACCTATCGTTAATAAGCGGGCAAAATGTCGACAAGATCGTCGTGTGTTATATATGTATTGACCTAGAAAGGGATGTAAATCCCCGACGGCGTGGGAGTTACAACGTTTTCTAGAGGTGGCACGTAACTTAGGACCTTGCGTGTCACATTTTCGCGACTAGATTCGTGACAAGGGATGTCATGGTTTTCCCCTTCTACACTCAGTAAAGTAGATTATCCTGGAGGTGTTTGAGATTGGGGCAATTCTGAAATTGGTGAAGAGACCTGGTTTTCTTTATTCTGGCGTGAAGGTTGCCGATTTGGAACAAGGGGAGACCCGGCCGGTTGTGATATCCAGACACGCAGATATCGATTGCCTTGTTCGAATTATCATCCATCAGTTTTGTTTGGTAAGCGGAGGAGCCAGTCTTAACTTGAAAAAAATTCATTTCCTTTCCTCTCCTTCCCCTCCCAAAATATATACATGGATGGCGCCGACAACTAACACCATAAATTTATCGTATGTATATCACATATATAAAATCTAACACTTTATTATACTCACATTACTCTATGACAGGTAGAATCACGTAGCTAGTTGGGGGAGCAGGCGACTTAGAAGATAAGGTTTATGAAATGGTTTTAAAACACAGCGGTAATCGATTCAACTCACTCTATCTCAAAAGAACCAAGGGATACCACACATACACAGATAACTAGGTTTCTAAACCGAGAAACAAAAAACCAACACAACGTTCGGTGAAGCCTTTTTATACTGATCCGTAACGTGAAATGAGTACGTTCAAGGTCGTACGTCACGTAGACAAACTAGAATCAAAGGAGAGGAGCAAAGGCTCGTAGAGACGGCAGGGGAGGAATTTTCCATCCCTGCGAACACATATGCAAAGCCTTATGGAAAAGTTACCTATGGGACTTTAAAGAAAAATTATCGTAGAAAGAAGAGAAGGAAAAGTTTGAAGTAGAAAGGGCAGATCATGTCATATTTCAGTGACTTCACACTATTCGTATAATTTAATTATAATACGTATTTGAAATCTTTAGCACGTGAGATCGCAGTGAGCACATTATTATAAAAATTGGAAAAAATAGAAGATTACTTTTGAGAAAAAAACGAACATTATCTTTGCCACTATTTTATGCTCAAAATGCTGTTTGTTCTAACAGTATGTGCTCTGAAAAATTAGAAAATACAAGTAGATAATCATCGACATTTTCAATAATTAGTAGACACGTCGAACGCTGGTCCAACATGCATACACGACGGACATTTTTCCGCATGGGAACGGTTCGTTTTATCCACTTGCTGACTTTTGCGTTTCTTCCCCTTCTCAGAGTGACCTTGAGACCCGTGCATACTATCGTCTCTCCTTTAGCCTTTGTACATCACACTTAAATTTATGACCCTATGTATTGAAAAAAACAAGAACAAAAAATTTGCTCCCCGTTTCAACTGTTTTGAGAAAAAAAGTGTAATATTACTGTAAAACATTTTCGTATTTATAACATCAAATAATCGTAATCTTATAAACATCAACCGTTTTTCAATGTCTTGAAATAAATGAGGAATTTTCCACGAAATTAGATATTAAATAATAAACAAATAACACAATCTTAGTGAAAAAGGGAAATCACAAATTTTATTAAAGTACAAAGTTTCCAAACATTTCAAATGAATAAATTAGCTCTCGGTGAAATTATATCAGGGCATTACATCAAAACATTTTCCACCAGCTTTCCACCACCATTTCTCGACCATAAATTTGAATTTAAATTATTCAAACGTTCACATTTCACATGGAACGGCACAATAGAGAATAAATACAAGTAATCATATATAGTGCCTATATAATACCTACCGATACATCAGGGGCGTGTCAAGAGTTTCAGTTGATAAACCTTTTATTAAACTCCGTTTTTGAGAAGAATGACTTATGTTCATGCTGGCACGATTAATAGAGAATAAATAAAATTATTATATATAGTGCCTACATAATACCTACCTACTATCAGGGGCGCACCAAGACTGTCATTGTTTAAACCTTTTATTAAACTCCATTTTTGAGAAGATGTTCATGCTGGCACAATTAATGAAGGATAAACAAAGTAATCATATATAGTTCATACATAATACCAACTACTTATCAGAAGTGTACTAAGACTTTCACTTTTTTTTTAATATTAACTCCATACAGGAGGCCCCGAAGAAAATAATTTCCCTCAGGGCCTATGCCATCTTTGGGGATGCTGTGTGGAGGGTCTTTTTGTGGAGAGGAAGGAGTGAACATGGGTCTTGAAGAGTCCCAAGTTGTAGGAGGGAGGAAACACAGAGGCCGGCAGTTCGTTCCACAGCCGAGCTGTTGAACCTAAGAACGAATCGTAGAAGCGACCCGTTCTCATGTGACAAATGTCAACCGTGTACAAATGTTGGGCGCGAGTTTGACGTGTATCCCGACTACGCACCGGCGCCGAAGGGATCAATGACGCTAGTTCCTCAGAGCATCTTCCATTGTAATGCCGATAGAACAAGGACAGCATACCTACCTGACGCCTGTGCTCTAAAGATTGCAGTTCGTTTGTTAAGATTGGGGAATCTATCAAACGGACCGCCCGTTTCTGCACAGAGTCAAGGGTTTTTTTCAGGTGTTTTGGGGCTCCGGACCATAGATAGCTGCCAAATTCGACAGTAGGGCGCACTTGCGATTTGTACAGGGTCAGCAGTTGTGTACTATTAAAGTATCTGCGGGCCCTGTACAGTACGCCCAGCTTCTGAGAGGCCAACTTTACTCTGGCTTCGATGGAGCCCCCGTACCTGAGCTGGTCACTTATAGTTACACCAAGCATATCAATGGAAGGCCTGTTCGGAAGATTGCTTCCGTTGAAGGAGACTAGATTATCATTTGGATCCCTTTTAGACGTAATCAGGCAGGATTGGGTCTTTGAAACATTAAATTCGACGAGATTATTTTTACCCCAGGAGGAAGTACTCTCGAGATAACCGTTCATCCTCTGCTTCAAAGCCCTCCAAGCCGTTGGAGTTTGTGTGCCCTTTGGGGGCCTGTCAAACAAAAAGCTATCATGAACTGTACTGTCATCCGCGTAACAATTGCCTTCTCTAATGCATAGACGCAATGTAGGCATGCTGTGTCTGTTCTACAGGTATTTCAATGGAGCCTGCTCCAAGGAGCTAGCAGCATTGATTCCTTATGCACCGGTGCACGTGCGCGAAACTCGACGGACACAAACTGAACACCCGTTCACGGTTGACGTTGGCTTCATGAGAACGGGCCGTTTTTACGACTCGTTTTTGTGTAAGTCGGTTCGTATGTGGAACGAGCTACCGGCATCTGTTTTTCCTCCCTCCTATAATCCGAGCCTCTTCAAGGCCCGCATTAACAAATCCCTTCCTACAGCCCCTACCTTATTCCGTCTCACAACGCCGCCCAACCGGGTGGTGAAATAGTTCCCCTGTCTGTACACTGCACAGTGCACAGGCAGGGGACACTCTTGTGAGGTGAACATAATGAATCGGTGATCAACACCATTTCACTGCATTGTATCTATTTAAAATTATAATGTATCTGCTACTAACCTAATATAGAATACTGCCGCTATCGAGAGAGCCTCAAGTAGGATAGTGCGTTTTTACTTACGACAGCAGAATAACACTTCAGCTAAACCAGAAGTGGGGAACCTTTTCGCCGTCAGGGGCCATTTGGATGTTTGTAGTATCACCCGCGGGCTGCACAAAGATTTTGCTGGTGGGGGGGGGGGATGGGGTGGAATTCTCGATATATATCCGCAACTGAATATAGATATGATTCTGCAACTGCACACAGTCTGCATCTTGGATTTTAAAAACTGCACTTGAAACATGATAGTGTTTTCCTTCAAAATGCGTTAGCAGATGAATCCAAAAATGGAATTTTATTTATATTCTGAACACAATACTGGTTTTAACTTAAGAGTTACTCCACGAGTTCCCAAGAGGTTGTTGGTTGTTCCCAAACAAAAAGGTGAAAAAAATGAATCTGTGCATATGTCAAAAGGTCATTGATGTGCAACAAAAACAAAGTCGGAGACAGAACCGATCCCTGTGGGACGCCAGCATTTATAGAGTGCGAGGAAGAGGTGAAACCGTCAGCAACCGCCTGAATCGACCTATCCCTTAAAAAGTCAGCAATCCACGTACACAGGGATGCGGGAAGTCCGTAAGAAGGCAATTTGTTGACAAGTCCTCGGTGCCAGACCCGGTCAAAGGCCTTGGATATGTCTAGTGCGACCGTTTGGGTCTCACCGTGACGTTCCAGGCACCGCCCCCAAACATGCGTCACATACGCGAGAAGATCACCGCACGAGCGGTTCCGCCGGAATCCGTATTGACGGTCGTTGATAATTTTGTTCTTCTCGAGGTATGTGAGCAGTTTGTCGTTGATCACACGTTCCATCACTTTGGACAGAACTGATGTGATCGCTATGGGGCGGTAGTTGGCCGGGTTGGAGCGGTCACCTTTCTTGGGAATAGGGTGAATGACCGCTTTTTTCCAACCAGAGGGCACAGTGCCACACTTCAGGGACATTTCGAAGAGCTTTGTCAAAACTGGAACTATTTCCGCAGCACACCTCTGCAATACCAGGGCAGGTTTTTCCACCAGGTCCACTAACTTTGTTAAAATCGAGCCCCCGTATAACGTGGTGTACATCCCGATGCCGGATCCTCAGCTTTTTCATATAGAAGCCGCAGTGAGGAACCGACGGCGGAACAGCACCTTCGTCATCGAGGGTCGAGTTTTCCGCAAACATTTTCCCTAATAGGTTAGCCTTTCGGGGGCGGTGTTTGCTAGTGAGCCGTCAGGTCTGGTAAGAGGTGGCAAACTGGGTTTGCAAAAATTTCGACCTATTGAGCCCGCAAGCGACCAGAATGCTCTGCTGCCATTCGGGCAGGCAGCCAGCTTTTTGCTGATCTGCCGGTCGTGTTCGAATTTTGACCTTTTAATGATTCTCTTGCATTCCTTTGCCGATTTGTTGTATGCTGATCTGCTTTCGGGCGTTCGAGATGTGTTGTAGGCTCGGTAAGCCGTGTTTTTTCGTCGAACTGTTTCGGAGCATTGTCGACTGAACCACGGCTTTGAGCCCACACCAGTTTCTTTAGTAGTCGATTGTATGAAGCCATCCATCGCCGATTTGATGACTTCATCATTCTCCTGGGCACATCTTGAAGGGTCCGATGTCCGAAAACAAACAGCTGACCACTTATCTTCCTTATCCTTTCTCTGTACATTTACTATATTTTATATTTAATATTTCATATTTAATATTCATGTTTTATATTTCTTTTTTAATTATTATTATATATGTATTTTTTTTCTTTCCCTACTAGCATCTCCGCCTAATATCAACTAAACCTTGTTTACGCCTGCTCTGAACATTTTTAATTGGGGTGTTAATATATGTGCACATTCCCACCCAAATAATATAAATGTAATAATTGTTAACACTCTGTAAATTTTTCAAACAATAAATAATAATAAACCACGGAAAAGCGTTGAAATGTGCCCGCATACCGAACCAATCTGCTGACCTATAGTGCCACACTTTTCTCCTCAGCCTCTCATTGGTTGGTCTGAGGTTAACGGGGATTGATGTTGTCACTAGGCAGTGGTCAGATGATCCCAGAGGCGCTGTGACGTCAATCTTGTAACCGTGTGGCACAGTAGTTAGGAATAGGTCTAACAGATTGGAGCGGTGAGTCTGGACATCAGAAACCCTTGTAGGCTCCTGAACCAGTTGCTCTAATCCGTAGCAAATGGCAAAGGATTCCGCCTGTCGGCCAGCCGCGTCCGTTGGGCTTGAGCACTTCAACCATGGTTCGTTATGAACATTGAAGTCCCCCAGAACAATAAACTCGGCCGAAGGGTAGCGGGGCAAGAGATCATCAATAGTATCGCTCAAATTTTTGAAGAGTTCGGAAGTGTCTGATTCGCTATGGTTCGGTGAGTGGTATAGACATGCGTAGAATCTTGCCGTACTGGCAAGATTGACGCGCACCCATATTACGTCGAATCTGGAGTTTTCCAGACTCAATAGTCGTACACAGTTGACGTCAGCTCGACTATAGAGGCAGACTCCTCCTTTGAGTTGGAACTTGCTTGCAAGGGTAAAGCCCGGGCAGTCCAGATAGGAGGAGTCTGGCGGCTTTGCTATCTGAGTTTCGGATAGGAAAAGACGGTTGGGACGTTGGGACAAAAGATGGTGATGAACGGATTTTAAATTTGTGTGCAGGCCGCGAATTTTGGCAAAATTTACCAACAGTTTTGTCCCGCACCGGGGACGCCTGCTACTCGCCGCTGTAAAGATGTTAAATTTGTTTTGTTGTGTGTTCATGATTTTAAGTTTTTTATTTATTTTTTTGTTTTGCAAAGGTATGAGGTGAAAGGAAGGTCTGGAAAGGAAAGGTATGAGGGGTGGGTAGGAATCTGGGGTTCAGGCTGTCCAGGAGTGATGAGCGTTTGGTTCCAGCCCACCCACTGCAGTGCTAGGTGATAGGCTGGGAGAGTCCGGCTAGAGAGGGCATCCAATGCGCCCCAAACGCTGCTGCTGGGTCTCCTTCGGTCACGAACCGGCACAACAGCAGTGGCGGGGTTTTTTCACTCGCTGATGGGGCAGCCCACCCTTAGTCGTGAGCCTGAGGGTTGGGCCCCTGTACTATCGAGCGGCCCGTACAGCGGTAACCGGTTGTAAAGGGTCTCCCTCAACCAGCATCTCCCAACCGGCCCGCCACGCAGAAGGTTGGCCGACGCACCCGCCACCAAGACCTGGGCAAACCTTAACCCATGAACCCGGGCACCCCTGCTAAGTCACCAAACGTAGCGAACCACTTGGGGTGACCTGTGGCAGAGGTGTTGGTCATCCAATAAATGGTTCCCAGGGAGGCGGTACCCATTCCAGCCTACCAAAATAAAAATCAGTTAATAAACCTTTCATCAAAATCAGATTTGAGAAGAATTTATTTATTCATTTATTTTTAATTTATTTATTATTAAATACCCTAAACTAGGAAAATGCGCAATTACAGCATGCAGGTTTGGATAGGACATGACTTTTCTATTTATTTATTTATTAATCTTAAGTTAGCTCACATCTTCGTGTGTGCTAATAGTTTTATAAACATATAAACATGTACATTGTTTGGCAAACATAATCTTTCTTTAAATATTTCAATAAAGTCACAAAAAAAGAAACATTAATAATTGAGATAGACATATTTTCTTAATTCATTTTTGAACTTATTAATATTTTCTATCACAGCAATTTCCTTCGGGATTTTGTTATAGAGTTGAACGGCCTGGTAAATCAGAGATTTTTGGGTGCTTGTTTTTTTTCTTGTTGGCAATCTAATTTGCTTAGAATTTCTCGTCCCGTGTCCGTGTATCTCGTTATTGTAATTTATTTTTCTTTTCAGTTCCTTAGACATAATCCCTAAGTTAATTTTATGTATAAAAATAAGTACATTCAAATACACAGTTTGCTTCACCGTCAAAATATTCAGCTCCTTTAACATGTCTCTTATCCGTGTGTATATGTTGCGCTTAAGTATTATTCGCATTGCTTTATTTTGCAGTATTTGCATTTTTTTCATTTTCTCTTTATTGCAGAGAAAAAGAATACTTGAACAGTAATTAAAGTGTGGTGAAATAATTGTATTGTATATTATCTGGCATGTTTCTTTATTTACTTTGTTTCTGATTCTACCAAGAAATGATATTTTTTTTGCAATTTTTTAAATTGTATAGTCTGCATTTTTTGAGAAGTTCAATTTTGAGTCTATAATAACACCTAGATATTTAATTTCTTCCACTTTTTTTATGATTTCTCCATTTATAGAAACCTTTGGTTCCTCATGCGTATTTGTTCTGCCTATATGCATGTATTTTGTCTTATTTACATTTAGTTTTAATTTATTTAGTTTGAGCCGTTTTTTCCGTAGACCACTCGTTGAAATGTCAATAGAATTAAGAAACCATGTACAAGAAAAACAAAAAAATATGTATCCGTGAATTGATGTTTAATAAATTTTCATCTCAGTTTCGGTTCAATTAAACTTCGTTATTAATATAAATACTAAACGATAATAAATGACTTGGTTCAAAAAACAAATATTAATAATTGACGAGTGTCTTATTTATTTTACCGCGAACGCTTTGCATTTAGTCTATCTGTAAATTTGTATATGTGCTCCGTATCCGGTCAATCGTGTAGATGGTAGCCATATTGGTTAGTACCCCTTTACTCTGCCAGAGTGAAAGCGGTAAGAGCTAACAAATCGGAATAATCGACATTTCACGAGGTCCTGTTCACAAAACTACTAGTAAATGTCAATATGTTTCATGACCAACGGTTCCTTCATGAAATACAAATTTGATGCAAAGTGTGTCAAAAAATTTAAATGATATACATATGAGAAAATTTGATCAAATGGTCTGGCGAGTTTTCCAACCCATTTTATTTGAGAAAATGGCGTAAGGCAAGGAGAAAGCATGTCTCCAGCACTCTTCAATATATACACTGATGAAATAATTAAAAAACTTATTAAACAAAAATAGTTTGCCATGTTCTAAGAGTATGTGTAAATAATATTAATTACGCAGATGATATGGTTCTTCTAGCACCGTCACTAATAAAACTACTCCAAATATGTGATGATTTTGCAAATTATTATAACCTTGTATAAAATACGTCCAAATCAATCGTTATGGTTTTCAAATGTAAAAACAAAATCACGCAAACACCTTCAGTATGGCTAGACCTAAATACCTGAGATATATTATCACAGACGACCTGAAAGACACCGAAGATAGGGAAAGACAGAGAAGAGCGATATCCGTTAGATGCTGTATGCTGTCAAGGCGTTTTCACTTTTGCAATAGAAACGTCAAAAAGATACTATTCAACGCATTCTGCACTTGTCAGAACTGTGGATAGATTACACTGCATCCCAATGGCATAAGCTAAAAGTCGCTTACAATAATGCTTATCATTAACTATTCTGCCTACCGAGATACTGCAGCGCTACGAAAATGTTCCTGTACGCCAATCAAATAACTACCATCACTGCCATGGTAACCTGGATTGAGTCCCCCCTGTTGGCCCGACAGGAGATGGAATATGTTCAAATATCCTCTATAAACGGCAGCTTTAGCTCTATAAACGGCAGCATTTCCTTTGGAGCCGGGTCGACATCACTACCTGAAAAGAATGCGCTCGATTAAACAAAGGGGGAAAAGGGAAGACATACATTTAACGTTTTTATTTTTCTTAAAAGATTTTTTTCTAACTTGTTAGAAAATGTCGTGGAACTCGGTGGAACTTCTTTTAAAACTCTGGCTAAAGTAAACAGTTAGATATATTTTTTTCATTTATTTGTTTCATAAAACTGTTATGTCAAAAATTATTGCATATCAAAGAATATACCAGACGATTCAACCCACTTTGAAAAATTTTTGAACTTAAAATAGGGAATATAGGATGAGCATTAGCTACCTCGTCAATGAATCAGATTAAGAAACAGAACAATATTGGCCGCGCGAAAAATGGCTCAACTTTTCGCGCATGCACAGACTAATTGGTTTGCATCTACAAAATAAATTTTCTTTTAGTATCATTTTGAACTGATTTTTAGAGAACGTTTCAAATGTATTTATGATTAGTTTGAAGACGATGCTCTAACCTATTTTAGGCGCAACTATTTCCTTTGGCCGTTCTTTTGTGCGGCTCTGCGTTGTGTTGAATTCGTACTGATATTATAAAATAAATAAACATAATTTTTGAGTAAATGTAATTTTAACACCGAAAATGGTTTCTAATGTGTCTCCCATATATTGCATACTCTTTTTCTCTCTATCTTTTTTTCTTTTTTTCTTTTTTCTTTCCTTCTTGCATTGTATTTATCATTTATTTTGGGTACATCATTTATGTTAAGCAATTGAGCGTGTTATTATTTCATATATTTTTATTTTTTACACCTACACAGACTATTTTACTGTTTCTAATGTTTTAAATGCAATTGCTAGCATTTTTCCAATTTATTTTTACCTTTAAATACAACTTTACTCCATGCATATGATAAGTTTTTATAGGTTACTCCATCTCCCACTCCATGCCCACTCAACCACTGATCGGTTTTATGTACTTTTATTAAGCTTATTATGATTTTTTTACAAAATATATGTAATTATACTGCTACCCGGCTCAGAAAAGATATTGTCTAGTGAGTCGGGTAGCGCAAATGATTTTGTTAATAACCTTAAATAAAAAATTATAAATTATATATATTTTTTTAATTCCAATATTATTGACGAAGTTTTTGTGAAAAGCGTTGGACGTTGACGGTATCTAGCTATTATTTCCATTGACTAGTTGTTATTTTGATATAACACTAGTGCTAGCACACAAATAGAAAATACGCATTACTAACGTGCCATTTGAGTTCATTTGGGGGCCGGAAATCGTGAGGCAGCAGAGTAGAGGTGAAGCTGGAGTTGAAGAGCCGCATGAAAAATACCGCATTAAGGCTCTTTGTAAATTTTTTAACAAAATTGATACTACCAAAAGATCACAATAAGTGCACAACACTAGATCGGGTTTTTCTTTAATGTATCAGCCGGTGAATACCAGAACATAACTTGGACAAAGGAGTTTTTTATAAAGCTCTGTTACTTTATAACATGCTCAGTGAAAATATAAAAACTTTAGGTTCATTAAATCTATTCAAGAAAATTGTCAAAAATTCCATACTAGCTGAGAGTGGTGATTTTGGATTACCCATATCGTAGCTTTTGTCATAAATCATATTAGAAAACCTTTATTCGATATAATCCATCTACAGGGTTTTCCAATAAGAGGTGTTATTTTGATACTCAATCGTAAAAAATCAATTGTTTCGTTGTTTGTGTGGCACGTAGCGCCGTCTTGTTGAAAGTAAACGTTGTCTAAATCAATACCATCCAATTTCGGCCAAAAAAAAATCATTAATCATCTCTCGATAGCGCAATTCATTCACCGTAACTGTTGCTCCAGCCTCAATTTCAAAAAAGTAATTTTCAATGACTCCGCCGGACCTTATACCGCACCAAACAGTCACACGTTGAGAATAGAGAAGCTTTTCAACAATAACTCTTGGGTTTTCAGAGCCCCGGATGCGACAATTTTGCTTGTTGACGAAGCCACCGAGGAAGAAATGGGCATCATCACTCAAGATGATTTGCATTTGATTCACTCAAGTGAATTTTAATAATTTCAATGCGTTGTTGAAGCGTGTATCGTTCCATTTGTATTAATAACGTAGTTTTTAATTGTCAAATGTCAAAAAATGACAGCTTTTAAAGTAACATCTACCGAAATAGCGGGCTATTCAAAATAACACCTCTTATTGGAAAACCCTGTATGTTGGATAAAATATATTAAAAAAATCATTATAAAGGGTGGTACGCCCCTGCTAGCTGTATATAAAATACTTACTGCGCACCTAAATTGGTAGGTAGGTACCTGGCCAGTTTGAAATGGATATGTTTATTCCGTTGGCAAAATTAATTGGTTTATGAAAATCTTAGGGCGAATATCTTCATTTAAACAACAGACACTCAAAACCGAAATTAATTACGTTCTGAAATAACAAGGGTTCCTCTGTGCTGACGTCAGGAATTTTATACCAGAAGTGTACCGAGACCACGGCTTTGGGTCAAAGCATAAATATTTAAATAGATTAATGAACGTACAACTGCGAACTTTCTGTTACTTATTCGTCTCTCTCCTAATGCGTTTAATTTTAAAAGTCTCTTTTGAAAACTGTAAAATCATTATTTATGTTTCATTGAAATTTGGAATAAAAATTTCGAAATGTAATAAAACTTGCAAATTTTCAGGGCCTTCGCATTACACGAAATATGTATTTTTATTTTAGTCAAAGGGGAATATTTTTTACGGAGTTATATTACAAACAAATACATTTATTTAAGCCCGTTAAATAGACTTTCGTATACATTTACATGTTAATACAGTATTACCATTAACAGTGCAGTAGATAAGTTACACATGCCCGTTTTGTGGTAAATAACGTGCATTAAAAGAATATAACGTGTTTGAAATATAGGAGAATTTTAAAAAATATATAGAAATAATACATTATATTTTAAATGAAATAAAGATAATAGAATTTAAAAAAATATAAGAAGGGTATAATTAAGAAATAATATATAATTTCAATTTAAGTACTAATAAGAATAAATAATCTGATGATAAAAAATAATAAATAATTTGAAAGAATATATCAAAAGTTTCAAATAAAGAGGAATTTAAAAATAATAAAAAAAATATATATACACATTTATCATATTATTTAAGAAATATCATTCCTCAAAATATTAATATGGACACATACGAAACTGCTTACTACGGTTTACAGCCAATGAATCCATATGTATTTCAATGTCCATACTGTGGTTTGGTTTACTTGGTGTTCAACATGTGTTGGTGTTTTACATGTGGTATAAATTATTAGTAAATTTTATTAGATATTTTATATTTATTTTCGTTACAATTGAAGATATCTATTTCGTACATCAGAGAGAGTTTTATTATATATTATGTTGAACACAGTCCCCTAAGACAAAGATTTTGGTTTGAATAAGTATGTTGTAAATTGTTTTTCCTTAAACAAATTGTTCGAACGTGAGTGACGTCTACATTCTTTCAAACCAATAATGTTTAACAAATCCAGACAGTCAGTAATGTCGCGTACGATTTTATATAGCAAACTCGTATTTTATGAATCCGGACAGTCAGTAATGTCGCTTACGATTTTATACAGCAAACTCGCATTCAATACATCCGGACAGTCAGTAATATCGCTTACGATGTTATATAGTAACAACGCATTTAAATATTGTCTATGTACGCTCAATTTGTTGTTTTCTTTGTTTTTAGAATTAAAAAACTACAAAGTTCAAAGCGTCTGGTTGTCCATCATTGCACAGCCATTTTTTTCAGATCCTAATGATGGTAGTAGAGATAAAAAAAATATGGTCAGGAAATTCGTAACCGGGAAAGCGTTTTTTTATAAATAATTTATAAAAAGTTTATCCTAAAAATTTAAGCGTTTACTTTTATTTTAGAAATTATTTATGTATTAAGATAAGAAAAAATGTTAATTATAAACTATCGGCCCTCACTTAACCAGATTTTATTAATTATTCTTATGAAAAACTTACTCTCGAAACGTTTTTCCTTTCCCCGAAAAACTTTTGATATTACTGATTTTGAGGGTTACTGATTATTTCATGTAAAAATTGAAAAATATAGTTTGACGACGATAAAAGTATCAGAAGTTTATAAAACGCACGAAGCAAATGCTCCGCCATGCCACGGCTCTGATTACACTGATCGCTTATTACGTTGATCGCAGATTCTGTTTATTCAGCCATATTTTGCGGGCGATTTTAATTAGATCCCTCCCGTCTGCCGGACCCCAGAGCGGGGGCCTAGAGCGGGGACCTACGGCGGGGCGGGGGCTCGGAGCTGCGGCGAGTGGCTCTGACACCCCTCAACAAATAACACCCGTCCGCTAAATGAAATACAGGCCAATATGATAACCGAGATATAAACATAATTCGTTGAACTTCTAACACTCGCGGTAATATCCATTTATCATAACTACGAAGTACCAGGCCTAAGTTTTAACAGCTTGTTATATTTTTGTTCCACGAAAATAATTGAAAGGTTTTGCGATAACTAGTCAGTTTCCATGGTGATTTGTATCGTTGTACATAAATATATTTTTCCCATTCTCGTATACTATTTCACAAAAAACGCAGAGAACAATGGTGGTACCAAGAATAAAAACGTAAATAAAAAAAATAAAAAAAATTACTGTTCAACGGTGACCGGACAATTCAACACATTTTTTAAAAGTGATATAAAGTCATGAAAAGCGAAGAAACAAAACATAGGCTAAATAAGTTACTAGTTAGGTTTATAATTAGTTTTTTCATCGTTTTGAAAGACTTCAAATCTCTTTTTAAATGTACGTTGAATCGACGTTATCATGGAACCGTTTCACATGTAACTTCTTCATCATGGATACAGTATGAACTAGTAATATATATATGAAGAAGTTACATGTGAAACGGTTCCATGATAACGTCGATTCAATGTACATTTAAAAAGAAATTTGAAGTCTTTCAAAACGATGAAAAAAACTCATTATAAACCTAACTAGTAACTTATATATAGCAAATGCAGCTATCCCAAAAAGGAAATATGTGGAGTAAATTGAAAACACACACGTCAAGGTTGCCAAGTTTAACAAATCAATTTTATGAACACGGCTCACTGAGTAACAACAGAAATTTACAGAAACAGAATGAAGTATACAAATTTTACATCGATAATTTCGAAGAAAAAAATCAAGAATCTCACTCTCTTTGTTTCTTATTGTTGATCTTTTTTTGCTAATTTCTGTATTGTCTTTATCCGTTAAATCGCGTTTTGTGGCTATGGTTATGTCATCGTAGAACATTAATTGAATTATTGTGTTTAATTTCATAAGCAAGTCGTAACAGTTAAACTACACTCTCCAGTATTTACGAGGAAAAGATACAGTCATTTCATTAAACCCTAGCCCTCCTCGGCTATACTTAACCCTAATCCTGGATTTAGTTTAATAGGTTAACTCAATATTTAATGTATAATTTCTCGCTAGGAATATCAGAGCCATATCTATTTAAAAAACATCAATAAACAAGACAAATGGCATAATGTTACTATCACAAATGCCTTTCACTATTAGAATTCTGCCCTTGGTCGGTTCTCCACAACTCCCCTCCTATTTCCCCCACCAGAAACCTCAACACCCTTGTAGCTCCCAGGGTCTTTGTGAATAATTTATTCGAATCATATGAAACTCAATTGCTGGCAGTTTGTTTGAATTAAAATACGCCTGATATAGGATTGCGTTTCATGCAGAACATTAGCTCATAAGTGAATTCGATTACCAGCGAGTCTATTTGCTAAAATTTTAAACTGTTGCGTAACTTTTGATCAAAAACATTTTGTGTATTTATGAAATTGTGTTTATTCCAAGTGCCCCGGGATGTGGTCGGTGGGTTTTAGTAAAAGCGAAAATTCACAATGTTCAAAACTTATAACCCGTGTAAAATAAATACATTTGCTTCCGACAGAATAATAAATAATCAAACTTTGACTCGTAGTTACTACGTTTGACGTTGCTCGTGGATCAATACTATTTTTAGAAAACCTTAAACATCATCATCTTGTTGTTTATATATCGCATCTGGTCCTAATTATTAATACTGATGTTTTTTTATGTGACACCTCACAAGATCGCCGCCATCTGTACAGTTTAAATGCAGGGGAGCTATGTCACCACTCGGTTGGGCAGCGTTGAGAGATGGATTAAGGTAGGGGCTGTAGGAAGGGATTTATTATTGCGGATCTTAAAGAGACCTAGATTATATGAAGGAGGAAAAATAGATGGCGGTAACTCTCGGTCTTATAAAAAAACAAGTCGAAGAAGCGGCCCGTTCTCATGAAGTCAACATCAACTGTGAACGGGTGTTCCGCTTGTGTAAGTTGAGTTTCACGCACGTGCACCGATGCACCGGGAATCAATGCTTCTGAGAGCATGCTCCATTTAAATACCTGTAGAACGGACTCAGAATGCTCACATTACGTCTGTGCATTAGAGAAAGCCATCGGTCTGTTAACAATGGATTGTCAATCAGACGGACTGCCCTCCTTTGCACCAAATCAAGTAGATTTATCTGAGTTTTGTGAGGCTGCAGCCCAGAGGTGGCTTCTAAATTTTTGGGAGTACCTAGATTTGTACAGGGTTAGCAGTTCGTTAGGAAAAACTCTTTGACTCATCCGAGAAACAAAACAAAGACACAAAAGTCACCACGAATTTCATGACGTCATTGCCCACCAATCGAGTTGCTTGAGCAAATTTTTCGCCTTTTAAGACTAGAGAAAACATCATATAAATATGTTCTATTGGGAAATAGAGACGAAAAGTAGAGAGAATAATTGTTTTTCTGTTAAATCTTAGAAAATGTACCACATGTCGCACTAAACTAAACAAAATAATGAATATTTTAACCTATGTGAACTAAAATCTGTCGAAATTAACATAACATTGTATTGTTCCTTATTCCGTTCTGCCTTGTTTATACATGAAATTTGTATTACTCTTAACATAATAAAGCATGTTATTTGCTGTTTACGCAAACGTAGTTTTGTTTATAGGTATATTGTTTTGATGCTGCTAAACTTATGAAAATATAACGAATAGCGAACACCCATACATTATTTTATTTTAGTTTTAAGCGCATTTTTTTATTTACTAACATACGATTTCTTTAATAATTTGATTCCGAAAATGGTGACCCTGTGGTGCCCTTAAGTAGGTACCTGCTTGTGCCCTTGGGACAACAAACCTCTATCTGACATTTGGGCCAAAATAGATTTTTTGCAAAAAGTTTCTGAGTTTTTTTTTTAAATATGTCCAACTTCAATGTAAGTTCGCAGATGATTATTCAACAAAGTTCTTTTTAAAGTCAATAATAGTAAAATACACGCTGAAAAGAAAAACCGCGAAAATATTTATCCACAAAACGAAAAAAGTTTACGCAATATGCACGTTCCTATTTCAAGCATTTAAAAATTACGCCTTACTTATAAATGTTTGGTTTAAGATTACACTACTAATAAACATCAAGTAAATTATCGTACATGATTGGTTACCTTGTTGTGTAAAATTTAAATTAAAACACTTTAGAGAAATTATTTGATTCTGAATTATTTTGAGCTAAAGAGTACAATACCTACATTTACCGTGTACATATAACCAACACCGACTCGTGAAAAATCACGGGTTATTATAATTGTAGGATTCATGAATCTGAAATTAATTGTAAAATATTCGCCTCACGATCATTGCATTCTTTACAATAATAAAATAATATATTTTTTTAAAATTTAAAAACAAGATCAGAAATGCAGGTAGGAATAATTAAGATTTTTATCTTTTCGGGAGAAACTTCGGAATTTATAAAATTACTGTTTATTTTAGAAATTACTGAAAATTACTGTGAAATATTAAATGTTTTTTTTTATCTGATAGATCATTCAATAGCATATTAAATGTCAATACAGAATTTAATAACAATCGATATTACAAAGGGTATATAGAATAAGTTATATTTTACAGGTAAAGAATGTGATGAAAATAAAATGTAACTCTAAAAAAAAATTTTTTTTTTCAGCGCAGTGTTTTGCAGCCACCAATTCTGAATAAAAAATATAGGTAATAATTTTCTTGTAGTGAACTTCTAATACGCTAATTAATTCGCGATCTGCGCAGTAAAAAAGCTTAAAACATTTTTCTTGGACTTCTAATATAAGCATTTTAAAATAAAACGTTCTATAAACATAATAGTTCATCCCATTTAAATTATAAATGTGAAGTGTTTTAATAATTTAGAACTAGTTTGTGTAAAACTTTAAAGATATTAAAAAAATATTTTTATAGATCATTTCATCAGTGAACTAACACAGTGTTTTTGTGGAATCATTATTGGTTCGAAAAGCTTTGATTTATGTTGGTAGTGAGATGAATCGATCTAAGTGATAGTGATTCCGATTCCAATTGAGTTTGCCCATTGATGCTGCTAATGAATGAAGCCGACTTGACTGTGGTAAGTGTCTCAACTTATTTAACTGTACTAAAAATAAATATTGGTTGGAGCCATTCTTGCTGGCCTGGTGTCTGACGTGTTCACTGTAATATGAGTTCATGTCGGCTGAAATGCGAACGCAGTGCTCATAATTCTACTCGATTTTCATCGTAAATTTCTACCGGAGATATAAAGCAAATAAAAAAAAACTTGCTTAACTCGACTTTCTAAATACGCCATTTTGTTAATAATTGTGTCTTATTTTATTCATTTTTGATACAGGATAATAAAAGTGATTGTACCGGTTAAAACATGAACTTAAGAAAATGCCTACAGGCTAAAATAGTACATTGTCCACGCTATTGGTAAACAAAAAGAATTGTAGAATTTTACAGCACTTAATGATACGTTTGCGCTATCACTAAACGCATAATGGTATGATTTCAACAGATATTTTTAATGTACACGGAGAAAAATGAGTATTGCTTATTTATTAAGAATCTCTCCAAATTATTAGTAAACCGGTTAAAAATGGGATTGAAGTAAGAAAACGTGTTAATTTGCACCTTCATTTGCCTTGATAATATATAATGACAAAATGCAAAAATGTTAAGATTTTTATGAACACGTGTTCCTACATCGTGATAGTATATTCGTATTTTACTCAAAGTTTACAAGGAAACATATTAATTCATTCGTTAAGGGTCTGCAATCCCGTTTATAACCGGATTACTTATACTTTGAAAAGATTCTTAATAAATAAGCAATAATTAATTTCCACTATATAATTTCACGTAGTGACAAAAGCCAATTAAATTTTTTTTAGAATTGACCTTAAAAATATTTTTTTATGGTGAAATGACTAAATTAGTAAAACCTTATATTGTATAACAACGACAGTCCTGCCATCGTTGCCACTATTAAATTCCATGTGCCGACTACGAAAACAGACAAAATCTAATATTCTTCTTCAATACATACACAAACAAGTATAAGACACACTCACTGACCAATAGGATGCATGATCTAGGTAACAAGTATGGGGGTACTATTGATATATTTATTGACTCCATTTATAGAATTTAGCGTATATACCAGCGCTTTGCTGAATCTTACAAATTAGAGTAACGTTGGTAATGTAGTTTTAGTGATTTGTCTTATTTGTCTTATATGTAGTGTTGTTCTAGTCTCTATAATATTTTATGTTACTGTTACATGTTTTACTAATATTATTTTACATTCATAAACTTTATTTTTTTTTATATAATACCGATAACTTACTAGATATGTTCTGTTTTAAAATTAATGTAAAAGCCCAGCTGGGCGTAAATCATAATAAAATTAGATAAAAATAAATGAATAAATTATTTAATCATTGAAAACGACATTAGATGTGAAACAGAAACGACGGAAAATTATTTAGTTGGATCTAGGAAACGAACCCAGGACCTCTACCTTGCCAGGGAAGGTTTTACTCATTAAGTTATTCAACCATAAAAAAATAAGTTTCACCATAGACTTGTAGGAAAGTCAATAGATGTCGCACATTAAATAAAAATGTATATATTTATCCAATACATTATCTAGACTGTTTTTACTCCAGACAGAATCTTACAATCATAAGTAAAGAAAGAAGCCAAAAATATGCGTTAAGAAAATAAAAATAATGTTAGTAGCTCTCATAGTCGTAGTTTGATGCTCAATTACATTTTTACACATTTTCTTTGTTTCTAAACCAATGGTTTTAACGTCACGATAAACTCGTAATTAAAATGAATAAGAAGAATAGACTGAATTATGTGAAAATGTGATCCCTGAGGCGTGTGCGTGTAAAATTATCTAGGACAGTGTTTCAGTTCATGATGAGATCCGGAAAGATGGCAAGGTAGATGTAAGCGTAATGATTTAGATTGAGAAATGAACAATTAATTTTTTGTAATACATATGTGGAACAGATGAACGAATAAAAATGTGTAGGGAAATATCTGATTTAAAAGTCTATGATCAAAGAAATCTGGAACATCTTAAAAAGGAAACAGCATGATTAATAAAGGGAAAAAAAACATAGAGTATGTCATAACGATGTATAAATATGAATGAAGCAAGGTGCCAATACAGAGTTTTATAGCGGTAAATTATTTTTGTCTACTCCTGCCGAGAAAGGGCGTGGTGGTTAGTTAGCTAAGATTAATATTTCAGGCAACAGAAGTAACAAGGAAACATAATAAATATGATATAAACCAAGTATGTAGACCTGATATATTCAGTTAGAAAGAACAAATACTGAAATACGTGAACGTAAATGTACATTATACAAATAAATGTGTCTAGAAGCTAATTTATAGAACAAACATAGCTTTAGCACATTGATTTATTTCATCGGTATCATCTTCATAATTAATATAAGTTCTTCGTATACTACACATGTACATTGTAAATTATATACTTATACATAATATTATGTGTGTACATATGAACCAATTTCCAAAACAGTGTTATTACGTAAATATTATAATTTATTTAATCGGCTGCATGGATAAAACGGGAATAAAATGATCCGTGGTGATAAAAAGAAGTTTAATTTCTAACTACTGAGGTATTTACAAAAACCGAACATGTATGTTATACACCAAAATCAAGTGTCAAACTATTCAAAATCAAAATTAGAACAATTTTCATATTAACTGAGACGGAAAAGGGAAAAGTTGTGTGGTTACTGATAACGGTCGATATGCGAGATTTTCACTTGTATTCTTAAATAAAAAATATAATTGGTTTATTTGAATAAGGTTTTTAACGTTTCAAAAAATAATGGACCTAGTAAATGTAAGCATTTATTTTCCTGGAAATATTCGATTCCACTCAACTGGAAAGGATTTATCAAAAACCCAAAGTTACAATTCGTCGAAAATCGGACCCTTAAAAGCAAATTTTATCGAATGAATAAATATGTATGTAGGTAATAATACATCATAATTTTAGCGTAGTCGGCAAAATACTTTCACAAACACAAAAAAACTTTATATCATATTATTAATCTTTGTTTGGAATATTTAAATTGATACCAAACATAAAATTACTCATTTTTTCGATCCTGCTTACACAGTAAGTGCGTCAGAAATTGTTGGAAAGTCAATTCGTTCCAGAGTATTCCCCCAAACTTCGTGCATCCGCAAACAACTTTTTCTATTTTGAAAGCATCCAATTAATAGTCACCGTAACTTCTCGGAATCAAAGCTCCGAATCGGATGAAAAGTGCCTTGATGAAACTATCCTTTTAACACTGCAAACTGAGTTACCGTGAGAAGCTCTGGACTAGGCCAGGGGCGGATTGGCCCTTGTCTGACTTAGTCAGAATATCCAAGGCTGTTATTTATTTTTATCTATAGGATTATTAAAATTGCATGATAGCTTTAAAGTGCGGACCGTTCAAAAACCACGACATCTAACTCTAATTGTCAAAATTTAACGTAAGAAATTTAAATAAAAGTTTAAAAAATTGTATTACACATCAGTTTGGAAAATGAAATTTAAAATAATTTTTGATTAAAATATTATATTATATGTACCCAGGTACTTATCACTTAACTGAAAAATTGATCAGTTACGGTCACAATGAGACCCGCAACCGAAAATAGTATTTTTGATTAAAACTATTTTATTTTATTCCAATATCATTTATGTACGAACAAAAATGAGTTTTTCACAAAAAGGTGAAAAAAAATTTCGACGGCAATCTTCCCAAAATTCTTATGGATATAAAAAATAAACATGATAGGCTCTGTACTGTTATTGAGATTGTTTTTTTCTCGGCCAAGGAAAAGCTTCCTTTGTTGCACTTCTGGTCAAATCCTGACTGGTTATCATTGAATTTGCTGTTGTTTTATAATATGTTCGTGATATGTCTACATTATCAGCGTTTCGAACCCGAGAACTCATAACTAATATTACTACGTTACCTATCAAAATATGCAATCCAATAATTAGTAAATGATTCATCTGTCACCTAGTAGGTTAGTTGTTTGTTTTCCAGTATTTTTTTTTTTTTTTTACATCCACTAATCTGCCAAAACAGTTTGTCAGCATATGTATATATATTGATTATATCAATCATATGTATATATAATTGATATATTAATATCAATTATATGAATATAATTGAGTTCCAAATGCATAACGAAAATATAATATACTCACGAAAACATCTATACACAATCCTTCAAACGACTTAAAAAATACGTATCGCATGATTTTATTTCATGAAAGTATCACATATTTCACCATTAAACAAAAACAAATATAGAATGAATATATCTTATGTATCATACGTCCCTATGATTATTACATACTCCAAATGTCAGGAATTCAATCAGAAGAATGTGCGAATTGTATATTAAAAACCAAAACCTGAAGGATTCCGACATATTTTTTGATACATATAGTAATTTTGGTAGGTAATTGAAGTCTGTTTTCCTATAAAAAAAAGAAAATGTGTACTTACTTCATTCACTCTAAGTAGTTTTTTATGATTTATCTCTAAACTTGTATAAAAAATATTTGTACACTTTTATTTGACACTGAGCATTATCTATATATAAAATAATTTTCTTTTATACTTCTTCCTTATTTACATGTAAAAAAATATTTAAAATTGTTATCTACCAGTCAATCTGTGAGAAATAGTTAGGATGCAGGCGAATTCTCAAGTTATCGTTTTACAAAATTATCATTTAATTACTGTCTGTATCTGTGTTTTCTCCTTAAATAAATAAATATGTTTACTTAAACCACACCATCATTTTTTACAATAAATTTAACCTCATCAATTGGGTATAAAAATATAATTTTAATAAATGCAACATTTATACGGCATTCAAAAGGTCTTTAAAAAATCTTTGAAGAAATATTCAGACGTGTATCATATTTTCGTTAAATATGTAATTATGTTGAACTACAAAACTTTGTTAAATTGTATGAATATGCTCAAATTATCAGACAGAAGAATTTTCACTGACTTGGTATTTCTATATAAAATTCTAAATGATTTAGTTGATAGTCCGGTATTTCTAGAATTGACAAGCTTTCGGATTCCACAATGTAATACTAGAAGTCAGGATTTATTTCAGTGCGGAAATTCTGGGACTAACTACCATATGTATTCCTCTTTGCCCAGAATATTAATGGAGTTAAACAATTATACCAAGTCAGTGGACATACTCAATTTATCTTTAAACAAATATAAAATGATGTTAATGAAGCAATTGAGTTATGTACAATAAATAATGTATATTTGTTAATATTCTCACGTAAAAGATCACGAAAAAGGGCATTAATAAATAAACGAATTATTCTAGAGATTTAAATTCACATATTAATGTTTTTTGTTGAAACGATCTGTCACGAGTCGACTTAGTTGATAGAGCTAAAAAAAAATATATATCGAACTATAAAATCAAACTTTTTTTCCAAAAAAACTTATATTAAAAAAATATATATATTATAACATTGAATCTAAGTAAGAATCGTGGCTCCCTTATCAGGCACAAGAGCTCCTCTTTTCTGATAAGGTATACATGACCAATTATGAACCTTAATATTATTTTCTGCAAAATATGTATTAATGTAACTTATATGATATATATTAAAATAATAAAAAAAAAAAAAAACTTACGTGGAACTAGCTTCAAGATGAGTTCTCATAACTTAAAGGATATTATTAAAAATCATTTTATTACAAGTTCATCTCTGGATAAGGAAAGTCTTCTGGGACGGGCCGATAACTTTGACAAGTTTTCGCTTCGAACGGCCGCGGCAAAGGAGCAGTGATTTTTCCTCGAGATAAAACAGTTATTGGGGCAAAGGTAAATGGGCAAACGCGGGCCGATAACTCTGTCAGCGCTGGTTTATTACTGAAAGCTTTTTGCTAAACTTTCGCCACCATGTGTAACTTTACGATTTCTTGCTGTGAACCCGACTACTTAGAAGATTTGAATTTACAGGTAAAAGAAAATTGTAAAAAGGTTAAACTATACAAAAAAGTTATAAAGTATAATTTTTTAATATATATCTCAGCAGCACATTCTGCAAAAATTTCTATTCGTCTATAAAAATAACTATGATGAAACATTAACCCCTCAGAATAATTTGTTCGCTTTTGGGAACAGCTCATAATATGGTCTATTAGAAATCGTTTCATCTCCATACTTTCACTATATCATTGTGAGAAATACGATCTAAACGGTGTTAGAAACAAAACCTCAAGATTTATATTAATATATATCTAAAAAGTCAGGTGAAGATGACGTTTGTCTAATAAAATGCGTGTTTTTTCGTTACCAAAAAAATGTCAGTTCATTTTCATTTCGTTACAGAAATTTCAGTTACAAAAAAATAAAGCGAGCCATTTATTTATATTTTTTATGCTTGCTTTCAAAACTTTAACGTTGAAATATAAAAAAAAATAGTTAGTAGTTTTCGGATGCGTTTAATAATATTAAATTATTTAGATTTTTTTGCAAAGCGGAATTACTCCGACCCTCTTATAGTATATACCAGAGACCTGAACGGTTAGAATAAATGATTTAATGTAGGAGTCAAAATAATATAACTTATGTTATTCATGTCAAAATATCAACATAATTTACCATGAATTATGTTAAATCAAGTTTTGCGTAATCATTTATTAATATAGATACTTGTTTTGTTGTGTTAAAAAAGGCTTTGTTGTTTAGCTCATTTCCCATTTCTCGTGAATCCGTTAATCGACATATAATAATACCTTATGGGGGAATTATCGGCGACCCATCACGTTGCTTTGACACATTAATGACTATAGCTCACAAGACAAATTCACGCTTATCCCTCTTTAATTGCACATATCCTGTTACCAAATAATGGATCATGATTACATAATATTACAATATGTGGTTTACGGTTTCTCTAATTTGTGTCACAGGAAGAGTACATTATTGACTGATATTTTAAAAATGTATTCACAACTCTAGAGATACAATCATTACCTCAATTCACCCCTTTGTTTGGTAGAAGTGTGTACGAAATGATAAATGAGGGAATGAGAGGAATACGAAGTGAAAATAAGTTTTGAGTGGTTATAACTCTGCGAGTACATTAATGTAAAATGCATTGCAGATTGGAACATATTTTCTGTATATATGCATCAGCAAAAACCCTCAAACGATGAGTTCTGGAGTTACGTTAGTAAATAGGCTGAATCTACAAAATATTATTTTAACTATCAATAAAGTACGCGATTTTGTATATCTCTTGCAATATTTAAAATGTTTAACAAGAACAAATTGAGTGCGTCCCATCAAAATTAATATACGTGGAAGTAATAAGTACTAGTTCATAAGTTCATGGTAAAATATTACTTTTGTTTATTTTAAAAATTACGTCTAAGAAATTTGAGTATTGCCTTTTCGATGAAATCTAGATCATGAGGAGTATTTTTTTCAATATCATCTCTCCTTTTATAATATTTTATTTATTAGTTATTATTTTGGTTCTTAACAGTAAATATCTTACACTTAAGTATGCAAGAGATAAACTAAGTTAAGCGGTAAAAGTTATCCCCGAGTTCTAAAAGTGTGAAAGTTCCCTGCAAGGAAACACTTCCGATATTTGTATATCTATTCCAGATTTCAATAAAACTTTTCCTTCTAACTGATCATGAAACTACCATCCACCAGAAGAAATATGGAGAGTACGAAAGATTTCATCCATCAAGGAGGGGAAGCTATTTGGCAACTAAAAATATCGTTCTTTAAATGAAAAATATCACTTCTAAATGGGAAATATCGTTCTTTAAATGAAAGATATCAGTCGCTGGAGATTTTTCATTTTCATAATTGGAATTTTCGAATGAAAATCACGTCTCAATAGCCAGGAAATATTGATGTTTGATTCGATTTCAAAGTCGGTCTTTATAGATTGGATTACTAGGGTAAGAATATGAAGTGGGTTTGTTAAGTGGGATCTTACTCGTTATATTTTTTCCACTTTTTGCCGTTCTTGACCATTTTTAAATTTTATATTTGAAAAGAGAACTCAGTGGATTTCGAACCCACCAGGACCATTAAATTCTCCATAGGCAGATATTTTATTCGTATTTATTATGAGTACGCATTTCTTTATGTATGGATAATATATACTATTTAATACCCAAGTGCCGAGACTCCCTTAACGATTTTTTGCTGAATTGAATTCTGCTATGGCTGTAATTGTTTGTTTGCTATTTGTATTAATTACGTAGAAATTTCAAAGTTTAATTGTTTATTATGGATGTGACGGTGGTATAAGTAACCTTTTTTTAACAACTTTCTCTGTTTGAAGAGTGTTAAAGAAAAGAAAATATAATCTCAAATTATCATAAATTATTATAAACAATAATTAGTCGCCTGAAATATCCATACAAATTGAAAATATCTCCAGAGTAAAAATAAATGCCGCTGACGTGAATTGAACCCACGCCTTCTGATGTCCGGTCGGGTACTACGGACCATTGAGCTACATCGGCTTATTCTCAACCCAATTATTATCATAAAAAAATTATAATAAACTTATCATACTATTTACAAAAAAATATTCGAGGGTTGAATGCAGTGATACAAGTTGTCAAAGAAAATGAAGCTAGCATTCCATAACGGGTATCTGATACCAACCTTGATAAATGGCAGTCATGCGTTGAATTGGCAGATGAAGTTTAAAGAAATGAGATCCTTGATATAAATGTATTACAAAACCATTCACAATCAAATTTAAATAATGACCATCATGACCCGAAATTGTATAAATAAAGGGACGGTTAAAGAAGATGCACCAGAAAATAGAAAAAAAAAACTTACATTAAAATAATCCAAGATAAAAAAACAAAATAATGCATTTCATTGGTTTCTATTTTCCATTATTTTTATTTAATTCATACCAGAATCTCGTAAAAAATAATGCTTCTTTACCCATTAAGTTGCATTATGATAAACGCCAGTGCTATATTTATAACGTCTTGCCAGAATAAGCCCTCAGACATCTTGAGGTGTAGTAGTTTGTAAGTGAACGTCGTTGAGTGCATAGCCAAAAATATACTTGGCTTTCAGCAAAGGACGTTGAACTACTCAACTCGTGTGGCGGCTGTCATCTCGGATCAAGCATTATGAATTTCTTACTGACAAATGATGACGTAAGGGAATAATAAATACAAATAATTGCTTACATCTTACAATTTAAAATGTATATAGCTTTATTCTAAAGGATTATATTCAGAAGGCTCTTTATGGGCTAACAATACCCTAAAATAAAGCCAGAATCTTAACGACGTAAGTGAAGCAGCCGTGCACAAAAATATGCGACTCCCGACCCTGGTGTATTGGACAGACCTTCGCTTGAATTTGCCCCATCAAATCTCTGAAATAAAGTCGGAATCTTAACGACATAAGTGACGAAGTCGTGTAAAAACAATATTCTGCGCGCGACCCGGCGTAATGGACGGGCCTATGGTCGATTTTGCCCTAGCAGGCCTAGAAAATCGATGTTATTGCTAAAATTTAAAATGTTTCTAGAGGGATGAAAAATAAAATCTTGTACTTACTGCTAATTTTATAGCTGAAAAACGTTTTAATGGTAAAATATTTTAATAGTAAGGTCATATTTTTTTTAATAATCAGTATAAACTTCTAGGAAAATTTCAGATTTTATTAAATAATTATCAGAAATAATAACTAAAATGTGAGCGTAGATCAAATCCCCGTTATTGGAGTCTTTTGTTAACTTAAATGATTTAAAAAAATAATATATTGTTCCGGTGGAAATGTGCACATAAAACAGCCCCATCTAAAATACGTAAAATGAATAAACGGATTACCCAGTTATTAGTTTTCTGTTAAAGTATTCCGCATTTAACAAAGTTTTAATTAATTTCGTGAAGGGATGCGGGCTCAGTTCAGTTCACATTTCACATCGCTCTGAATCGGTGAAGTTACCTACAAACACAAAATGATGAATCTTCAATTCTCTAAAACTCATTTACTGTATTGCCTGAGCACTGTTTGGAGATGTTATCTGGCATTGTTCGTGCTACATTTCCATGCTGTTCTCGTGTAATCAAGATCAAAGTCAGGAACAATGGAAGACCCTACAATGACAAAGGCTTAGGGCTTAGAGAACAAGATAGAGAATCAATAAGCTTCACAAAGGTAGAAAACAAGTTGCTGGTAATCTGAGCGATTTGGAAATTGAAATCTATGAATTTTAAAACGCGATTAAGATGAAGTGAGCGCTTCAGATGAGAGCTCCCGGTATTTTACGGATTCTCTTTGCAATGGAAGAATATTTTAGCCGTTAATTTAAACATCTTGCTATGACGCCAATAGAGCAATGATAAAAAGCTTCTCATTTAAAAATCTCGGTCACCCTCTCGGCTCGGGCGTGCTTTTGACAACCAAAGTTAAAGTAAATTATTCTGACTACCGATTTAAAATAAATAAATGTTCGTTTTATCAAAATTGTGAAAGGGTTTCAAAACTTTCAAACAAAAGTTTGTGTTTTATTTCCAAATAGTTGTAAGCGTTTTGAAGGCATTGATGTAAATTACCTAGTTAAATTAAACAGTTTTATTAAATATGTCGCGCTCTCTAAACACAGAGAAGCAAATTTTTACGATCGTACATTGCAAAGTGAATCTTATGTTACTCATTTTAACACGAGACAATACCCTTAAATAAAATCAGAATCCCCCATATTCCCGATTTCCACCGATTTATAACAAGTTTCTCGTAAACTATTTAAGTTTTTAAGTTAAAAAAAATATATTTATTTTTGAAGATAATTTGTTATGCCGAAACGTTAAGTATGTGAAATTCCCTCAAGTGAAACGTTACGTTATTTACTATCTTATAAGCATGAAAAAGTTTACAGTGTATCTTTAAATGCAACTAAACATTCGTTGAAAGATTTTTGATCGATTTCCAACGAGTCGTGTTTTCATAAATATGTTCACCATTTTTGCTTAATTATTATGGTTTTTTAATACTAGCGCGCTTCCTCTAACATTCGTATTTACATATCTTCTTTTCAAACCATATTTGAACGGTTAATACGGGGCCATAACGATGAAAGTGAAGCAGCCGTTCACAAAAATATGCGACGCGCGGCCATGGTGTATTGGACAGACCTACTCTTGAATTTATCCTATCAAATCTCCAAAATAAAGTAGGAATCTTATCGAAATTTGCGATTATTCAAGATGTATTAGTATTTAGTTTCAAAAATGGTACCTAACTTTTAATGGAACGAAACAATTTTTTTTTTTTTTTTTAAATTCAATTTTTTGTATGAAGATTTTCAGGATATTTCAGTGGCCGTGCGCCGCACGGGTTTTCTGAAAATTCTTTAAAAAACGTTTTCAGCTACAGAAACATCAGTAATGCCATTTTTTGTAATATTAGCCAAAAGTTACGAGCCACCACTGTTCTTAACCCTGTTTCGTTTGAGAAGAAGCTGTGGTAAATAAATCAAGGTTTTTTACTATACCTACGGCAACCTTTAAAGTATCAGAATCACAGAAGCGTTTAATAACAAAGTTTCTAGCATAGGTCCACTTCGGGACAGTAATTGGAAGGTTGATTGCGTTCTATCAAAGCGGCTGTCTTCAGAGAAAAGAAGAAAAAAGAAGAAAACAACCTTTAAAAAACAATTTAATTATTTTCTAGAATCGCGAAGACCTAAAAACTTTACTGAAAGGGATATAATACTGAAACCACACAAAAACGGGAACTGAAGGGAAAATTACAACAAACAAAAAATTAAGGCATAACAGGCTCTTTAATTTCTTATGCTCGGAATATTATTTTTTTCACCAAGATTCCCTTTTTTAATCCATTAAAAAAGTTCATTACGCATTCTTTCATCAGCCCAATTATCCGGGTGCCATTCAATTATCTTTTGTGTTTTTCTTAATTATAAATTTTCACAGGTTTTACGTTTTCCGTAGTTGCTTTGAAATCGAAAGCTGGGTTATTTTCACAATGAAGAAGAGCTTTTTATGGCAACTGTACGGAACTTCCATTAGAGAGATGTTAAGTACCTGCTGAATTCTATTTATAAATACCAATCTATTCCACAATACATTTATGAAATTTCGTGAATAATACGTTATGACTTATGTGAAATTTTAATTTAATATTTTTTTTATAAAACGGGGGCTGCTATTTAAGGTAGGAAATTTAGCAAGGGTGAAGAGAACTTGAAGTGAAGAAAAAAGCGTCTTTTCTATAATAGCCTGTTATTTTTTAATGATAAACTAATGTTTATAAGACAAGGCACATAGCATAAAGGATAACAAATAATTATAAGCAATAATTATTCGCCTGAAATATCAATACAAATTGAAAATATCTCTCGATAAAAATAAATGCCGCCAACGGGAATTGAACCCGTACCTTCTGATGTCCGGTCAGGTGCTCTGAACTACTGAGCTATATCGGCTTATTTGTACCTCAGTAATATGTACTAGTACCTCAATCAACAATTAAGGCTCATTATATTTTTTCACCTGTAAACAACCAATCATAATCAATAGGTACGTGTTCAATTCGCGTTGGCGGCATTTATTTTTACTCGGGAGATATTTTCAATTTGTATTGATATTTCAGGCGACTAATTATTTCTTATAATTATTTGTTATAATAGCCTGCTTCAACTAGGGTCTCCTGTTTAAATCAGTTAAAATGTCGTTAGATATACAGTACGAAGCACGTTTAACCAATTTCATTTTCTGAGTCCCAAATGCATTGCCGGCTTTTCATGAAATATTTCAGAAACCATAACATTAATATTTACTAGGTGGAAGAACCAAAGTGGAATATCTAAAACGGAATGAGAGCTTATTATATGAAAGACATAAACTATTTTCATGCTTTATGCGCGTAAACATATTTATGTCTCAATAAAGAAGAACACGTGTTTTGTGTTAGCTTTGATATTCAAATGCCGATAAATGTAACAACAGGATATAATCTCCTATAAGGATTTCGCAAACGAACACATTTAAGTTTTCAGCAGTTTCATTGAAACAAATGTAACTTTACTGAGCACTTGTGTTAAGTGCGTTTATAAACAAGATATTCAAGTGTTCATCGATACATTTGGCCTAAATTTTTTACCTGAAAAATTTGCCTTTTTGTACCTGAAAAAATATATTTAGGTAATTTGTGAATTTTAGTGTCCTACCTATTCCGGTTCCCCTATCGGAGATTAGCTGTCATCAGGGTGATAATTACCTTGTAGGCCACGGCTCGGAACATCTCTGCGGAACTGCACTCGTATCAGCCATGTAGATAACGAATTCATGAGAAGCAGCGGTTTAGTTTGAATCGTCTTCCGTCAAGTATCACTCAAGGTCGCTTAACAAAGCTCGAAATAATTTTTAACTACTTATAGAGCAAAAATCACTTCAAAAATTACTAAACCCTTCAATTAAAAACAATATATTCTGAATTAAATAGACCTTTCGAAATTATCTAAATTGGTATTAAAATTTTAATGATCATGTATTCAAAATACGACAAATAAATTAATGAGTACTATCCCCTTAAAATCGGTGTTAATTTTTTTAAACCCTTTGAAATTTCGCAAGGACGTTACTTAAAAAATACAGTAGAAATTCCTCTTAAATTATAATAAAAATGTTAAGTATCTATATGAGATGTTTAACACATGCAAGTTTTTCGGGGTCGCATTAAGTCAAATGGAGCGATGGTACAACTAAACCGAGGTATTTATGATCTCCACTAAATGTGATGTATGGGGTGGCTAATAAATATAACTGACGAAGATGCGTTACATTGTAATGGTTACAGCATGCTATATATATATATATATTGACTAAATAGCTAGTTAACTAGCTAGAGAAGACGGGCCGCCAGACAATTCGGTCTTGGCACACACTCCTTTCATACATCATCTCATACCTATGCTTCTATTATTCTGACTCTTGACATTGCCTGACTGAAGAATCTAATTCACTTGATCGTACCTTGTGTTCTCTAGCACTCACATTCCCGTCATATATTCTCCTTATTTTCCTTTATTCGTTCATTTCCTCTAATTGCCTAAACCATCTGAGCGTCACTTTTATAATCTTACTAATTACGCTTAAGGCAAATGCACTACGTCGTGTATTATTGTCGCGGTATTTTTCCCTCTTACAACATGGATAGGCCCTATGTCAAGATGTTTTCTAGTGTCCCGGAGTACTAACTAATGAAATAAAATCAAAAGTTCCATGGAAATATTTTTTCTGTATGAACCATCCGTATAAAGTGCAAACATATTGATTTTTATGTATATATAAGTCATCAGAACTGATACATTATAATATCATTTTTGTTCCCTCGACTACAATAACAAGTGTAGTTCATAACATAATAAACTGAGTAGGAAAGATATAAGCAGGTACAATACATGTTATAATAGAGAGTTTTGTTTTACAGAGGAGGTCAATAATTATATGTAATATTTTTTAAATAATGTAAGACATCACCCCTACTTTATTCTTCCATTAAGGGACTTTCTCCAATACATCTGCTGAGCATTCTAAGTAAGGCTTAAGTGGGGTCATGGATTTTAATTAATTTATGAAGCGTCGAGCGCCGTGCATCGTCTTTGAAAATAGCGGTAGGGGTAATTAAATAAATCATAAGCGGATGTGATGTACGAGCCGCTTCATCAGGATTTATGGGCCAGGTTAGGTTAGCCAGGTACCCCTGAGGTACTAAGGTTTTATCTATTCGTGTCACAATAAATTTATTAAATTATTCCGACGTATTTTATGTACAGTTCGTTTAATACGAGGCGAAAAAGTAGTATGGTTATGAATAACCCGGTACTTAAAGTAATGTGGTTATAAACAACCCTTTATCATTTTTTTTCTTGGGATGGGTTTATTAAAACTAATTAATTTAACAACATTAAGTATTTTAAAAAAAATCAGAAATAATTATTTATTTAAATATTGAAGATAATGTTAGCGATTTTTAAACGAAAATTTGAAACAGAAAAATCATAAAAAGATTCGGTCAAATCTGGGACTTGAACCCAAGTCCTGCATCTTGCCGTGGCGCTGTTCTACCAACTGCGCTAACGGGATCCCATTTTCTTCGTTCAACTTCATTTTTCTAAATGAACTAAATGCAATCTAGATAGTGTCTTGGATAAATATTTCCGTTTTTCTCTGCATACAATAAATAATATTTGTCTAAATGATAACATCGAAATTTTTCGGATTCACTGTCCATATTTAAAAGTAGCATCATCTCAATGATAAAAACTGTTCAATGCCAATAATACACACACATACCTATGCACTAAACATGTCACCCGGTAATTACTAAATATACAATCCACATGTTTATAAGAAATTGGAAGTAAATATATAGGTATTGCGTATGAAATATTTAAGGCAATGCACTACGTCGTGTAATATTTTAAATTGAGCCGCTATCAATAATAACTCTTACGTAGATGGCGATAAGGTTTAAATTCCCGCTTAACATCATCCGCCTGTTTTGATTTATGCAAGAAAAAAACATGGCCAAAAAGTGCTTTTTATATTATTTTGTTGATGTTCAGGCATAAATATTTAATTTTATAAATAACTTAATTTGCCACATTATACAATGAAATCATAACCGAGAATGTGTTTTTAAGTAGGAGATTTTGAACTTTAAAGTAGTTTTCATAGGCCTTATACATTATTTTTTTCTGGGCTTATAAAAAGATTTATCTAAAAAATACTCGATTGTTTCAAAGGCCAAAATGTATTCTACTCGCAGTATTTAATTAAAGCATCTGAAACATTTCTAGGCGACCAAATTATCAAACCAAAAACACATGATTTTGCATTACTACGTATGGCATCGCCTTAATATCTGTAAATTGTTTAATCTCTGAAATCGAAGTACCGTATTATTTCAATAATAAATGTAAACATTGAATAATGTTGTTTTTTTTATTACTAATCAAAATATAAATATGACTGGTCAGACTTATTTGGTCAGTATTTCTAATACAACAAGGTAGTTATTACCTCCGAATAATCAGTTTTGAATTGTAAAGACACAGAAATGTAGAATAGCCCGAGAAATGGTTTCAGTCAATAAAAGCCTCACCGTGACAATTCAAAGCATTTTTTAAGCTCCTTAGATTTCTGAGAGAGATAAAAATGTCCCATTAAAGTAATATATCCCCTAGCTTATTGAAACGTGCAATACAGAATTCTAAAATATATTGCTTGAAGAATTTAGCATATTTTAAATAAGATAAGAAAGGTTTTTTAATAAGATAAGAAAATATTAGTAAATTGACTTGGTAGCAAATAATGTGATTAAAAACAGGTATGTTTGTTTACGTTCCTTGAAAACATTAGTTTTATTTTTATTATTAAAAAAAATATATGTTATGTCTTTCTTTTTACAAATATTACTCATATGTATCGTTTTCAAATGGCAGGCAGAGTACGGAATACCAGCCGCTGTGTTCCGCTGAAATAAACTGTAAGTAAAATAAATAATTTTGTAAGTTTCACTGTTTAATAAAAAACTGTTTCAAAACCAATGGTTTCTTAATAAGTGGATAATGAAAATAAACAAATTTAAAAACAGTAAAACGAGTATGGACAAATAAGTACCCGTAGACAAAAATATTACAATGAACGGGATTAAATGGTTATTATTAGTAATAAAAAACAATAAAATAGAACAAATTATATTATCATAAAATAGAATTGTAGCGCGCTTTATATAGGAGCGCGCGCCTTGTAGAGCCGGGAAAGAGTAGACTCGCGCGCTTTTGTCGGGAGTCTAGAAGCTTCCATGAAAGATGTGCGCTGCCCTCACTGGAAGTCTTAAACGTTCTTGTAGCGTACCGCTACATAATTTTTTAATTATTTTTTATGAACTTGTCCATCAGAGTTTGTGAAAAGTGGTTATTTGCCCGATGGGTAGGAGGCTCAACTACTTTTTGACCGAATTATTTTGTAATCAATAAGGGAAACCAATCAAAAAATATATATCGTAATTTAATTATTATCCTATCAGGAAAGTACGTACATTTTATATAAAATCTAGCTCAATTTAAAATCCTCGAAGAATTATGTAAGTTAAAAAACAAAATTTTACATGGACCAATAGGTATAAATATTTCGAAATTGAAGTAAGTTGGTACCCATTGTCAGTATATATTCGTAACTCTACTCGCACAACCTAACTAACCCAATCCAACCTAATTGAGTGACCGGCCTAATAATTTGATGACAGTTTTTTTTTCATGTATGGTATCAAAATTGAGAAACAAAATCTGAGGTATATAAGAATCATGTTAATAATCTGACATTAATTAGATTCTGAATGAAACAACGCGCTTGGCTAGGCTGACGAAACGGAAAATATTTTTATTTCATATCATAGACAAGTTTACACCGTTAGAGACAAGTAACTAAAGACATGGTATTTTGAGCATAATTTGCAAACCAGTCGAGTTAAATTGTTAATTTATGAAAAACGTATATTCTCAAATGAAATGAAAACAAAATGCAGCCTTTTTTCTAATATATCTTTACCAGGTAAATGAGAAATATTCACAAAAACCAAGTCTTCTCTTTGCTTTGCGAAGACAAATAGGTGACAAATTGTTCAGTGCGTGTATAAAAAAGTGTTAGTGGGGTGAGTCAGAAATATTAAAATATGAGCGCAAACTTGGGCACAAAAAATACTCTCACTCGATCTTATTTATTCACTGAATTTTCTTTACGGTAGCTCCTTAAATGTCTGACTAGTTTCTTTTCGAGAAAATATAAAGATTCATCATCAAAATGAACACATCGATATTCTAGTTTTACGTCAGTCGAGCTTTTGTTGTCGTTATCTTTTTCAATTTATGTTTACTTAAAATGTTTTGTATTAAAAAGGTTTTTCGATACTTTAATTAAAGTAGGAGTAATAATGTGTGCAATTTCGCACATCCCATAAAACATATGTAATAATATTACGAAAAAAACAAAAATAAGAACAAGTAAAAATACGTTAAGCATTAGGTTGACGGGGCCAACAACTTTCTACAGTGTGATGCGATCTTTAAGTCTGAACTCCGTGGCGTAATTCCATGATAAAGATATTTTTGGAGTTGTTTGTCCTCCCTCTTAAACTTGCTACCCGGACCCTTCTTATGAGGCCTGCAAAATCTATATCTGGGAAGGCCGAACACCATACAGTAGGCGTTGTTATACTGCACGCGTAGCCCTACCATACTGCTATTCTTAAAGTTGGCCCGAAGTTTGTACGTATAAAAGGAGGTACAAAACGTAAGGAAAACCATTCTTTTTACATGTGGACTGCAATGCCTGAATCTTCTACTGAACATATTCGCCTTTATGCCGAGCGCTTATCTTTGCCGGTTATAACAATCGGGTTTTACTTAAGCGTTGACACTATTTTTTTACTGTGGAACCAAAGATATTAGAAGAACGAGATGTGCTATGAGCAGTTCATACTGTGTGGAATTGTTTTGCCCAGTGTCGCCGGTTTTGTTCACCAATACTAATGCACACCTTCGCTTACGCTAAGGTATCCGCACTAATGCATAGAACAGATTTCTGTGCGTACACGTCCCGACAGTATTCAAAGTACCCTAATTAGGTAGTACTCCGCCTACGGTCCGGCGGCCAACAAAGCATATCTCGTTCTTCTAATATCTTTGTGTGAAAAAATAATATTAGAACATGTGGAAACACAAAATTACGGCAGTTTTTTGACAGTATGAATATTTCGAAGCTCCATAACGGTAAGGCAATAAGGCAAGAACCGATGCGTGAATGTAGAAATTCAAGTTTAAATAAAAGTTTTTGGGGCAAATTTCATGACACCAAAACTCATACTTAAAGTATTTTTATGTTAGTAGGAATAAGTAATACCCTCAGGGGTACCGCAAGGCTCCCATCTAGGGCCACTCTTGTTTATTTTATACATAAACGACATGAATAGTGTTATTAGTAATTCTTGTTTCCTATTTTACGCTGATGACATGAAATTATATAAATGTATTAGCTCCATAGATGATTGCGACCAATTACAAGAAGACCTTGGTAAAATTGAGAAATATTGCAAAAACAATCAACTATATATAAACATAGATAAATGTAATGTTATTACTTTTACACGAAAAAAACATTCAATTTATTATACTTACAAACTAAACCATGTACCCCTACAACGAGTAGAAACAATAAGTGATCTTGGAGTAATACTAGATTCTAAAATGTTATTTAGGGATCATATTGAAAATATTCTAAAAAAACTTTTGGCAAAAAAGCAATTGGGTTTCATTATTCGCATTACAAAGCCTTTTACGGTAGCACACACCCTAATTCTGTTATATATGTCATATGTACGGTCACAACTAGAATTCGCCTCAGTAATTTGGAATCCTCAATATCAAACATATATTGATCGCATTGAAAATATTCAGAACAAATTTATGAAACACCTATCGTATCGTTTTAGTGACCATCGATTTGTCCCTGTCACTTTATATAAACGCAGAAAAATCTCTGATGCATTATTCTTACACAAAATCGTGAACTGCTTTGTTGATTCATCATATCTGTTAGAAAGGTTTGCATTTCGTTGCCCCAAGCAAAACACCAGATCGAACGATTTATTTAGAATACCATATTGTAAATCCAAATACGCGTAAAACTCTGTAATAGTACGTATCTGTGAAACTCACAATGTCTTACGAGATGTAGACATTTTCAACCATAACTTGATATCATATAAAATTCAGCTTAATAAATTAATAAATTAAAATACTTTTATTTTTTTGTTGTGAAAATTACATTATTATCACCCATAGTGAATAGTATAGCTATACGAAAAGTTGTCTTTTTTCTTTTTGTTTTTAATTTTATGTATTTCTTTATTATGTTTATTTTTTTTGCCATTTAATATGTTGTGTAGGTAAAAAATACTAAATCAATATTTAACTCAATGGAACATAATTGGTCTAGAACATATGAATGTTTATTGTTATAGTTTTTTACTGTACGACTGTTTGCTTCCTAAATAAAAAGAAATAAAAAAAATATAACTTTACGTTAAATACTAGCATTCTAAAGCGAACCAGAACGTTTCAATGAAAAAAAACATAAAACTTGTCGTGCTATTATTAATATTTTGGGCGTATTGTAATTATTTACTATTTATACTATTTGTTGTAATTATTATTTAATTGAATAAATGGAATCAATTTCAAGTCAGTGCCACACGAATAACAACTACAAGGCCCGGTTGTTTCGCAGAAATTCACGTGTGACATGTCATAAAATGGCCAATCAGCGCCATTTTGTTTTTTGACAATTGAAAGATTCCCTTTCAAAGTCGATTCTATCCGTTTCAGCTTTTGTACAAATTTTGATCACGGAAGAGGACCAATGTTGTTAAGTTTGTCAACTTATTACTATTATCGCTGAATGATCATTTGATAGCAATGTTACGTTTAATATTATGTGAAACAACAGGGCCTAAAGGTATATTGTTGTTAACTGAGGGATTTGCGAAAGACATTTGAAAAAAACAACAGGTTTGAAATTGGCCAGCCAAATTCTTAGAATAATTTCAATCTGCGTGCTTTGAATAGTTAACAGACGATATTACATACGGATACAAGAACATCAACTGGCATTCAATAATTGTATAGATTCTAAACACTGATCCTGTTTGTGTTTGCCTTGGAAATAATATCAGCCGTAATATCAAGACATCATGAGAATTCATTGTACTGAAACTAAGCCAATTACTGGAATGTTACTGTGCTATCGAGCAATACCGTGTAATATGTCTCAATAAGATGTGATATCTGATGTTCGATCCACGTGTAATATAGAACCATGTTGCAATCATTATAGGCAGTGTAATTAATTACATATAGTTTGTCTGAATTGCCAACTTACGTTAGGTTAGAGAAATCATAATTTTGTAACATAATAAATTAGTTTTTGTCATGGATGCTCTGGCGTATTAAGAATTCAACTTCATATGAAATTGAAAATAACAGTTTTCTACATTATTTTCCAACTGATAAAATGAAGAACAACCAATGGGTATACAGTATGTTAAGTGACGTACTTGACTTACTTTGACCAGTGATTCCTGATATTATTTGGAGTAAAAAATGAAATTTTTGTATTCGGTGGCTTTTAATTTTTTTTTTATAAAAAGACTTTCTATATTGGCCCCTTGTACTGCATTGTATTTTCTTCTTTAGACGTAGCCCTCTCCCGTTGTGTGTTGGTTATTATCAAGATATTCTCCACCTGCAGGTTGTAGCTAAGAAAAAATCTGCGTAACTGCGCTCGTACACGTAGGTTTTTAAAGACATGCGTTTATCATATTTTCCAAGAAAAACAATTTCCTCTATCTATAATTTTAAGGAAAACTTAAAACTTTTAACGGAGTTTCTTTCCTTTCATGAATAAAAAAGAAATTTTTTCGACTAATGACAATATGAAAAAAAATCCACGGAAAATATTTTAGAACCTTGTCGGAAAATGAGTTATAAACTTTAAATACAAATAAGGATGTTTTAAAATATGATTCATTTTTCGTTCAGAGTTGCGATTTACGATTGACCGATAAAATACGTGAAAACCTTGGTAAAATAATCTTGCACAGGAAATTAATTTCCTGCCAATCTGCGCACGTTCTGGAATAGCTTTGCAGATTATGTGGTATATCGGAGGTAAAGGCATACCGTTGAAAGCTCCTTTGTAACCTCTCATTCTTTCCCCTAACAACGTAAGAAATAAAAAGAAGGTTGCGACGATGATCTCAATGGTAGAACTATACTGCAGTACATATCGATACTCTTATATACTTATACCAGCATCTATAAGTAAAGCGGAATTACAAATAATGGACTGCACAGATATAAATTCATATATTTCCACTCTCCTCTCCACTAAACTAAGTGAGTTCCCAGTTTCTGAAGGCGCATTAAAGAAAAGTATACTCTTTAGTATTTTTGGGGAAAAATCTAACTTGGTGAAGTTGAATGCACTTAAAGCAGAGATAGGGTTTCTTTAAGTGTGTTTGAGACAGAAGTTTCTTAAACTATTAGAATAATATAGTAACAAAAAGCTAAAATGTCAACAGGTCATACGAGTTGGTAAGTTAACTTTTTAGTATTTCGTATCGCTGGGTGGCGTAATGCGGTTTTTTTTTTTTTTTTTTACAGTAATACCGCACAAGAGTCCCAACTGCTCCCGTCTGGAGCCAGTGAGACTATGGCATCCCCAATTGGGGTATGTTGTGAGGCTGAGGGTATTGGGGAGGGGAGGGAGATGGGAAGAGGAAGGTGGGGAAGTACCTGGCTATTCAGATCTGGTCACCAAACACGGCTAAAGCCATTTCAAGCAACGTTTCAATTCTGAATGGTGGTCTTACACCAGGGCGATACTGAGAGTATCTTCCACTCTGGAACGTGCCGCAAATATACTATATATTATTTTAAATTAATTAATTGTGAAATAACACAAATTAATCAAATAAAATTTATTTGCGCACGCCGGGTTCGAACCCGCGACCTTCGGATCTGTAGTCAAAAGCGTATACCACTAGACCACGCCGGCCGTCGGTGGTTGCATTAAATCGGTAGAAAAAGAAAAAAAAAATATATGTACCCCTAATTGGTTTTCATCGGTTGGATCTTCATAAATCACAATTTTGAGAAAACTGAAAATAAAAACGTTAGAAAATTAGATTTTGTGTTATAATTTTAGTTCCTTTTTATAACATCTGTATCTGATGAAAATACAATGTTTTGGCATTGACTTTCGTTCAGCATAATGATAATATATATATTGTTAAGTAGATACAATATCTGCAACGATTTACGGTTTATTTTAATATGCCTATATATTTGGGGCAGTAGCTGTAGGAGACGCATTATTTGAACACAAAAAAATGTAAGCTATCCGCAGTACACTTCGGTACTTAGCTCATTTCGAACCAAATTGCAGAAAACTTATTTTAACACTAAGCCATCGGTAATTTTGTTAACTGAAGGTAATATTAATTATTTTCTAATATTATTTACTCTTAGCCAATTTAACACAGTTTGAAGCATTTTCCAGAAATTGGTTCGACTCTTTTTTCACTATGAGATCTAGAGAAATGAATTTTATTCAGCTTTCACCATTAACGATTTCTAGGTAAACACAACTATTTACAGCTGGAACCGTAAATTACCTCTTTTTTCTTCTTCAATAATAGCAAATTCTCTTTGTGAAATAAATTTGATGGCAATGAATAACTTAGTATATATACACCGCTATTCAATCAAAATATTTTACAGGTTTCTAAACAAATGGTTTCTTCGTCAGGATAATAATTAAATTATATATATTATTGATAAACGTATTGTGAAAATTAAGAAAAATAAGAATAGACAAACAAGTGTAGACAAATAAGAACCTTTGTACAAAAATATTACAATTAGCAGTGATTTAATAATAATAATTATTATTATTTACAAAAATCATTTATGAAGTACTTAATTATTGCATTTATGTATTTCACAAATTAAAAAACTTTCACAAATCAACACAACATTTTTGTGTATTAATTAAAATTAATTATATAAAAATGTTGTATTAATTTTGTATGATCACAAAATAACTAATTTAACTTTTTTATAACAGTTACTAATAATAATCATTGTAATTAAAATTCCTCAGTCCATCCATGTATATTTATTTGTGTATTTTTATATTTATTCATTTTCATTATACTCGTAAGTTTATCCTGACGAAGAACCAATTGTTTATTGTTTTTGTGTTTTATTCATAGAACTCCATTTAATTTTTTTTTAAATTAAATTTAAATTAAATTTAATAATATAATTATTCTGTTCTGCAAGTATTTTTTGGTTTTTGTTATTGTTACAGCTGTTTCGGCTTTCAAGGCCATTTTCAGACTGTGGTTTTAGCCACGTTTAGACGACTTATTTATATGATTCAATTTTACCCAATCCAAATTTAAAATGATTTATTACCCGTTAAACCAATTTACTGATAAAATAATTGTGACAATAGATTTCATATTCTGTGGAGGTATTTTAAAGTCTGTTTTCCCTACATTAATGTTATCTTAATTGTTTAATAATGATATAGCAGTTTTTAATTTATTTAAATGTGTTATATTGTTTAGGTTTTGTGAACATACATAGAAGCGGGGAATAAATAATTTTCCTTACTTTATTAATTAATGTTATATTAGGGTCATTGGTTTTTTTATTGATTTCTAATTGTTCAAGTAAATTTAATCTAAGGCCCTTTCTTTCTATGTGCATAGAATATTAATAAGTCGTCTAAACGTGGCTAAAACCACAGTTTGAAAATGGCATTGAAAGCGGAAACAGCTGTAACAATAACAAAAACCAAAAAATATTTGCAGTGCTTAATAATTATATCATGAAATTTGATTTTAATTTACTTAAATAAAAAAAAAAACTATTGGTTTTGAAACACGTTGATTCTTTTGATTAATAATTTAATTAATAAATTACCCTTTATCTTTCACAATATAAGGTAAAGTGTCAATTTGTGCCATCTTTTAAACTCGGAAAAGCCTGATAGTAAATAATTTACATTAATAAAAAATTACTATGTTTTTGCTTTTGTATAAATTATTGTTTTCGATAACCTTTTCAAAACCATTAGACGTCTTTCAATAAAGAATTACTTGGAACACTCTCAAATGATTTCATTAAAACTGACCTTTTAATATCAAAGGACATTCCAATATAATACGGTGATTTGGAATAAACGTTCATCTATGAAAAAGGGTTAGAAATTACTTGCCTCTAACTTACAGCTTTGTGAAGTAAAACAATTTCTTTGTAAAATAACAAATGAAAATACTTTTGATAGAGTTGGGTACTTAGCGCTCGGAATGGGGAATGGCTTCAAAGGTATTTATTATTGAGTAAAGTGGAAAGTTTTTCTCAATAATTAATCTCATTTAGAATGTCAAAAGTTTGAAAAACAAAACTTCAATCACTTCAATCGGTTCAAAAATTGACCTTGTTCCGACGGAAGCTTTGACAATAAAAAACGCTAAATTTAAATAAAAAAATTTTAGTTTGCCGCATTTTTATGTTAAATCTTTTGATTATTTCTCTGTTAAACAAATTTATGCTTTCGAACGTATTGTATTATTAACTACCTTCTTTTACTTTTACCTATTTTCTATAAACCAAAATTATTAGTTCTATAATTTATAGCGCATTTAAAATAAAAAAATAGACTAGTTGAAACCATTCTAAAAATACCTATTGTCGTCAAGCTTTGGATGTTAACTTCTCACAAAATATGAACAAATACGGCGATATACTCGTAAGATTCAAATAACGGGAGTTGGTAGTTGAAGTAGTTGAAGCTCACATTTTAATTAATGTCGGCTACCTTATACGTGCTCTTATCATAATCAAAGTATTGAGCCATTTAAAAAAATTCCAATTTTTTGGCCTTGAAATGAGAATATTCTTCTTACCGAAGTGTCATTTATCCAGTTCCCACCACTCCGTTTCACCTTGCTGGAAATTGTTTGAATTATGGAACATAAAAATTTCAAAAAACTAGAACAAATTGAGTGTTTTTGTTTCGAAAAACAGAATAATGTTTACCTTGGAAGCGATTTGTTCGTCTATATAATGTCTTTTTTTTTAAAGAAAAAATAAGGATTTTTACTACGTTATATCGTTTTTCCGAATATTTACCACTATGGTAATTAAGTTAAATCAGAAGGTTTTATTAAAAAAATATTTCGTATTATCTCTGGCCAGCGATTTCGAATAATTACCATAGTTTTATGTATTCGTTCGTTTGGATTACCCCGAGGTGTCGCGGTGGAACTATATAATATCAAAGTCATTACGTTGTATGTTCCTTCACATAGATGAGAATGAAAAATGCTTTGTAATCCGTTTTCCTTCAGTATTTTTATTTCCTACAAATACTTTCACTGAATTCCAGCAAACATCGTTTTGTATCGTATTTACAGTCCATTTACAAGCGCATCTGAATCTGTAATTCGTAAGAAGTTTAGGATGCAGTATCTATAATATATAATATATATCATGCAATTTTACCACTAGGTGGAGTATACACTGATATTATTAAAACTGTCTTGTACGGTAGAGATTATTATGTAGGATGATATTTCGATTGCATGAAAACTAGTACCCAAGACACCTAAATCTTTATACCATTAGCAATTTAGTCGCATCTGTGCAGCAACTACAATATTTGACTTTCAGGAGGAACATATTGAAATATCTTTGTGGACGGCAATAGAAATCAATGAAAAGGCAATTAACCCGGTTATGCAAAACTGGTATCCAGCTCGGAAAACTGTTGCCTGTAATAATTATTATTCTGGGCACTTTTTCTGCATCTCCTCGTAGTGCAATTTGCATGTTTTAATTTCTTTGCTCAGTTTTAATATCAGCACTTGTTGGCGTTTAACTTTTAAATGCATTTTTTCTTCCCAAACTCATTAAAAATAATGCTGAATAACTCAGTGTAGATATACATAAACTGGAGTTTAGAGTGACATATTATAGTGCCATTAATCCTTTCAATGATTGAACTATCCTTCGAAAAGTTTCATTTTTAAATGGTATATTTTATATACCTCGGACACAACGAAAATAAGAAATTATAGCACTTACCACGTAGTTGCATTCTGGTAAAATCGAGGTTAGTAATCCACTCCAGGCTCTTTGCATTGCCACGTAAGCTTGTTATTTTTGCAATACTTGCCTATTAAAAAATACTGTAATTGCTGAATATTCCAAAAAATGGTAATTATATTCGACAATTGAAAAGCCAAGCAATTATTTTTTTATTTTCTCTGAGTTTGAGTTATTCTAAGAAATTCTGCCTAAAGATCACATATCTGATATCAATCGATCATTGAAATAATAAGGAACTCCTGTTCATTTTTTATCATTTAAGAATAACAGTAAGATTAAACTAGATAAAATGTTAGGATCTCGTCACTAATGTTATCGACCGAGGCTATTCGGATCATTTTTTATGTTTTCTTGAAAAAAATTAAAACTAATACATTTTCGAAATAAAAAAATTATTTAATATTAAGCATTTGTCATTTTTATATGTTTTAACTTTAATGATCATAATATAAAGTAATTTTAAAAAGACATATGACTATTACTGTAGACCTCTCCACCGATCCGAATCACCCCATATATATGTGGTGATTCGGATCAGTGGTGGGGCTTAACGGATCAAACCCGAAAAAATAGTTATGTATGAAAAAAAAACAAAAACCAAAAATAGGTTTTAGAACCCATAACTTATATGAAAGTATTATGACACTTATTACACTCTTATTGGCTTACACACCGCACAAATAAAAACTTTATTAAACACTTTCTTGTCGTAACATTTTTTGTGGCACCATTCTTCGCAAGAAGAACATTGAATCCAATCTTCCTTTGGAGGATGTACAAAAGCTTCATCGCAATAAATGCAAAACCACTTTCTTGAAGCCGATAAAGAAGCTGTTATGGAAGATTTTTTAACTTTAAGTCCCGGGGTACCTTATCCTTTGAACTGTAATTTGGGTGGTTTTTGGTGGCATTCCAATAATAAATTCATACTTCTTACGTTTACCCTTATACAGGACAAATGGAGGTATGAATGATCCAACTGCATTCATATAAGCCAAAACAGTTACATTTTGACCTCGCTCGACACTCGTCATTGTCACTTGGCATGCCGGTTTCGTCCATATTACAAATGCATTCTGGCCTTCCTTGTAATTGACAGTCTCTTATTACCTTTTCCAGTGTATCATAAAAATTTGAAATTTTGTCTGGATCCATTCCGTTAATCTTTGCTCGAGATAGTCCTTCTGGTTTTCTTATGGAGAGGTATGGGACGCGTAACGATGAAACCAATCTTGACCCGCCATGCCAACTTCTGAATTAAATCTTCGTTGAGCTTGATTAACAAGACGATTACAATAATCAACAGCGTATTTCCTGACCATTTTTGGAGTAATGCCGAATCTAAGTTTAGATAAATAAACCAACCTTTCCGCAAACTGTTTTTCAGATTCAATATCTATTGCAGGTCTTGCTCCTGGATTAGAGATGATCCCGGTGATTGAAGTCGCATGTCTTTGTAATGTCATGTATGGGATTCCGTAGCTCACAGCAGCACTGCATAACCCCATTTCAATGGATTTTACTTTCCTAACGGCTTCATCCATTGCAATTTTTGACCATGATTGATTAGTTGTCTTTTTCACATAATTGCGCACCATTTATTTCAAATAAAAATATAAAACAATTAACGAATCGAATTTTAAAAGCATTAAAATATGATCCAAATAGCCCCCCCACCGTCGGTCCGTTTAACCTCACATTTATTAATATGATATTTACTCAAAGTAAATTACAAAATCATACAAAATGCAATTTATTGCGCTTTAATTCTGTTTACTGTGCATTTGATTGATACATATATAATATATGAACATGACTAAATAGCTTACCTTTTCAGAAAAAACACTAAGAACGCAGAGAACAATATTACATCAGGCATTTATTTGAGACGTAACTTGTACGATCTTCACACATATCGATTTTTAGCAGTCATCCCACGCAATCTGTAATATCGGTAATTTTACTATTATGGCATCCGGTAGATGGGGAAGCTATGTCTAAATTCTTTCATTGTCATTTGTTTACAATAGCCGAGATATATCCATAGTGCTTAGCTTTATCCGAATAACTCACCTGATCCGAATAGCCTCGGTCTACCCTATTGAATCTAATTGCTAAAATTGCTCCCCGCTACCTGGGATTTAATTTGAATAGGAGCTTGAACTATCAGAAATACATGTATACAGTGAGCAAACACCAAGTAGGACAAAACTCAACTTAGCCAATAAGCTAGCTGGAACTACCTGGGGATGCGACGTCAACACCCTAAGAACGGCATCCATTGCCCTGATTTTATCAACAGCTGAATACTGTACTCCGGTATCGGATAGGAGCGCCCACACTTCCATGGGCGATGTTCAATTTAAAGCTACTATGCGAACCATCAACAGAACATTAAAATCTATACCTCTATCTTGGCTCCCCATACTTGCAAATATAACCCCGCCCAATATCAGGCGAGAAATTGCAACATTGAGTGAATACAAGAAGGCGCTGAAAAAAACGCAATACCTTTGCAAAACGATGTGGTCTCTCATCCTGCATGCCACTTGAAGTCCCGAAAACTATTCTGGATGGAAGGAGAGAGATTTCTCAAAATACCTCTCACTCCAGAACATTAATGAAACTTGAGTTGCAATCCTCCCACCATACGAAAGAAGAAGTAGAAAAAATGAAACGTACACAGATTCAAATGTAGCGCAGTGCAGTCCATTGGACATTTGGTCAAATAATGCCCACTGCATTCGTTTCCCGGCGGGATTAATGAGATCCACAGGGTGACGCCTGAGCCTCTAGACTGGCTCACTAACTTAGATGTTCCTCTCTAACTCCCCATCATACGAAAGAAGGAGTAGAAAAACGAAACATAGTCACGGAGTCGTTTACATCATTTGACGTAGGTTTCGGAATGTATACAGAAAATGGACATCTCAAATCGAGTTATGCCGAATGGCGAATAAAAGCGTGAATTCTCGGGCTACTTTATTTCTTATCCAAAGAAAAGGTCGACAAAATTTAGTCAACAGAGATTGTTAAATTTTTGCCCATGATAAAGCTGTACTTTTGTTCGAACAAGGCACTCGATCGATGACAATTTTTATAATCTTGTTAATAAAACTTAATTTATTATTAAGCCAATATATTACTAACTGAGATAAAATAAAATCTATATCAAAGATAATACGGACATTATTATAATTTAAGCTTATTTTATCCACCTGGAGGGAATTTAAGTATAATCAGAAATTAATGCACACCAAACATAATAATCATTGAAAATAATGCTTCCAATAATTTAATACCATCAAATTAATATTAGGTACGATTCATATTTTCAATGCTTATTGCAAGTACTTACCTAATATAAAATAATGTATAATGATATCACTTATGGGAAAGCCAAATGTAAAGAAATGCTATCGGAAAATTTTTAAACCTACAAACAATTAAATTCTCAAAATAAAATACCTACAAACAAATAAATAAAGCACAAAATAACACACATATTCAGTCAAATTTCTCGCTAAACAAATATTTGTACATTATACAAATTCTGCAAACAATCTGAACATAATTAGAATATAACTACTTGTTTCCGCAGTTATTTTCAATTTGAATTATCAACAAATATTTTTGTTAAAAATCATATTTTTGTGTCTGTTCTAGGTGCTAGGCAAGTTTAATTTTATATGCAAACCTTTAAAAATTCAAATGCATGTTTTATGAAATGATCAAAACATTAAATTTTGTAATGTGTAATAATTATTAATAACGAGTTTGAATGGAAGGTTTTCCCGACCATTTTATTCCACTTTCATCAATCACACGTTCCGAGATTTAAAGTAGGTAAAATAAATAAAAATAATAATCCGCACCCTCTGCAGTTAAATATTCTGAAGTCGGGTTAGAAAGTTTTGGCGAGTGTCGATGTCAACTGCTTATCTCGACCAGGGTCGGTATTGAAAACGTGCCCCAGGCCAGCCGCGCCATCCCCACAATGTTTTTGCGAAATTGACTTCCCGAGTCGCTAAATCGTTGCGATTTTCATGTCACAGCATTCCGGTAAGTGTCTTCGGATTTGTAAGTTGAATGCAAATTGGGATATCTTGACGACTTACATGTAAAAAATATATGATTCATAACAGATCTTTTTTTTGATTTTAGATTACAACCGACTTTTGGCGAACAAAACTTTTTGATGAATCATTTTCAAGCTGAAAAGAAGCTATGTAGATTTTAACTTTGTTAATTTCAATGAAAAATTCGAGATCTCTCTATAATAACAGTAAAATTATACTGCACCGTAAGTATCTAATAAAAATATACTTGAACAAAATATACGAGTTTGTGCAGCTATTTTGTTCTCAAAATATTAATATTCAATTTTCAATGGAGTACCTTTTCTTTTAATAACTTTTAAAGTCTACGCCCAATGTAAAAAATCATTAAAGAAGAATATCATACTAATAAATCTTAGCGGCTTCAACTGGGAATCGAATCCAGGATCAATGTCTTACCGGGACAACGCCTCTAACTACTCGGACATTGGGAATTAATTGAGACCGTTACCTATTTATTTTTCTTTGTTTGGTTCTGTTTGATATTTCATTTAGATTTATTGATATTATCATCTTCTTCAATGATATATTTGTTGAAATGTTTTTTTTGATTCTCTATTTACTAAATAGAAATAAAAAATATAATTTGTTCTTCCTACGCATGTCTTTGAATGCCGTTTTACTAGGACATATGTTCAACGTTTTTTTGTTGCCTAGTCTTAACTTACCAACATACATCACCGTACACTTTTCACGAGTTTTAATCGGTAGATGATCTCCCTTTGTGTTTTCTAACAGCTAACTTCCACATTATTATGAAATAAAATATTTGTGTTTTTTTGTAATTATTCGGTGGGGAATACATTTTAATTTAAATCTTGCTAAAGATAAATAGATCCCTAGTTTATCTAACGGTTTAAGAAAACTCACGTAAACCTTAGAATACACTTTGACCTAATTAAGAATAAAGGGAGAACTTCACTTAAATTGCGTTAGATCTTAATTAATCTCGAAAATATTATTACCTAATAAAATACGAGGCCCAGTCTCGCGTAGGAAGGTCAAAAGAGTGTCTTATTACGGGATGTCAGATGAATTAAATATTAATTCACGCCTTGGAATCTTCTGGAGGAAAGATAAGCAAAGTGTTGTTGGGCTAACCAACTCTTAGCCAGTTAAATATTACAGGGGTGGCGGAAGAAGTAGAAAGGCAGGGTTGGACTTAGTATTCCGCAGGCACCGGGTGATATTTTGCTAGGATCTCCTATTCTGCTTTACCAAGCGTTTTAAGAATCCAGTGGGAATTATTTTGACGATAAACAAGCTCATAATTTTGCCGCTCTTCGTTAATTTTTGAGATGTGCTTTTTGTTTACGTTTTGAAATTTTAAGTTTTATTCTTGAAAATATAAAATAAACGTTTTGAAACTGGGTAATAATATTAATATCAGTACCCACCCTGTCCAGACCAACTTCACCCAGTTAATTAGTCCAGCAGTTATTATGGCAGTAATTAAATTTTAATCTCTCAAAAAAATATAATAATTTATTTGAAAACGGCTCCACATTAGGTACAATCCTTGCGTGTAGTGTGGCGACGTTACGTCAGAAAATGAACAGGTTACCATAAAAAAGTGGGTTATTAGGGTGTACCGTTTTGCTGTAGAATTTGTCACAGAATACCCTTTCAATATTGTATCAACTCAGTGGCAGAGCTGCTATTATTGGCTCTGTTTCACAATAGCTGCCACAAAACAAGTCGAGAAGCCGCCCTGCGCCCCCTGCATCCCCTTGCGCCAGGGAAAGCCCTAACGGAGCCCCTAAACCCGGTGACGAGAACCCTTCACTGAAAGGACCATTAATTATTTCCCTCGGATTGCTGCCAGTGGCTGAGAACAAAGAACAAACCTAAAACTTGTTGAATTATTATTTGTACGCGGGTTGTGTGACTCCGCTGACGGGAAATGGCCTACGTTGTGTGGAAAGATTTATTCCGTTTTATTACTGTTATTATAACCTAGCTCCATAAAAATATTTTTTCCTACATGATTTTCTTTCAAGTTTTTCTTACAAAATATTTATGATGTGCTTTAAAATAGATGATGATTTTTAAAAATTCTTTATTGGAACGCATTTATTTTCTATGAACAGTCAGGATTATGTTGATTTTTACGTGAAATGCGCTGAAAACGGGTGCATGAGAGTTGGGAAGCCAAATTAATTTTAGTTATTGAAAAAAATATTCACGACTCTCAAACAAAAAAATTGCAACAGAAAAACAAGGAATTGAACCCAGAACCTCAACCCTGCCGACCGATCTTTTGATGATTTTTCTGCTGCACATTTTTTTTATGTGAGAGTTGTTAATATAGCCTTCAATGATTAATTATTACAATTTGAAATTAGAGTCATTAAATTATTACAACGAAAAAAATACAATTAATTTATTATCATAATCTTTCTTATAATGTGTCGCAACTGCGGTCACAACAATGAAATTTTTAAAAAATTAAGTGGTATGAAAGAACTTGTTTAGTTGAATTATTAAAATAGTATTAATTTCCGTTGTTAATTATAAATGATTTGACCTTTACATTTTACACTTCAAAAAGCAACACCGATTATCTGGAAAATATGTTTATGAGAAGAAGCTATATATTTAACACGAACATTTCAAAATTCAAAAATACTTTAAAAAAATATATGTTTCTTAGAAAACAAACTAAACTAATTTTAATGTACTTCCATAATCTTTTCTTCCGTTTTTGCTTTCTGTAGTTTCAATTGAATGAAAATAACTTTCTTTTTGGACGGGTTATTTCACAGAATTTTAACAATTCAAGTTCTGTGAAAGTCTTATTCAATTTCTTTTTTTATATAATTATGGGCCAGTTGTTTCACAGAACTGAAATAATAACAGAATTTGAATAGAACTCTCACAGAAATTGAAAATTAACATTGAAAATTCCACAAACTCTGTGAAACAACCCACCCTTAACGTTATTATTGATACTTCGATACTACCAAAACTGTTTTATATAGAATTATTTTTCTATTTTTCATTTTGTTTTGGTAGGTATTCAATTTCAAGCGTCGTATGACACTGTCAAATATGTGTTAACAAAGAGTGGTTATATTGTTAATAAAAAATAAAATGCAGATTTACCAATATACAACTGTGAACATTACGAATTTATCAACATTGGAATATTTTCTCGCGAACCTAATTTAAAGATATTATTAGTATGTAATTATTATTGAATATCAGCTGAAAATCGTTTTTGAGCATTAATTTGATAGCAATATTACATTATCAAATAATGTACTAAAATGATGTTACAAATTCTGTGGATTTTTAATGTTACAGTTTCTGAGCATTTTTTTGATTAGTTAATTAAAAATCCTTGTCATACGAGGCTTTTTATCCGTTTTAAAATCAATTTTGTTTAGATCTTCCAAAAAAATGAAAATTTTCTGGCAATATAACAACCAATTTATTCACTTTACACAGCAAAGCTTTAAATCCATATTGAGTTTCTATAACACATACTAGAAATTTATTGAAATTTTCTTGCTCAAGTAATATAATGTTTAATGAATTTAATTAATATTTATCGGGATTAATATTCGAAGTTTAAATATCACAAAGTTAAGCATTTAACATAAATAAATTCTTGCCTCGAATATCTTATCCAAAAGCTTAATAATAAAGGATTTAATTTTATAAGGCTACAAAAGCTCAGCAAATCTGGGCAGACGATTTCCCTTTGTACAAAGGTAGCAATTCCGACGAAGTGCTCCTCGAATTGGGTACTTTCAAATAGGTCGTATTACCTATTTGTTTATTATTTATAAGAAATATGCGTCCGCATTGGGTATAAGCACAGCTGCGGACATTGTGTGGAATAAATAAGATAGGAAGCGCAGGCATCACCAATAGCAGTCACAGAGCTTTTTACATTCCACGGATCGGGAACTTTTACAGCGGTGGCGCCATTCACCCAAAAAGCCAAGCCCGCTTTGGTGGTTTGCGGAAATATCTTCACCGGTTTTTTGTGATCGCGCGCTTTCATCTTTTTCGGATAAACGGTGAAATTTGTTTGGAATCGATAAACGAAAAGAATTTTTATTTAATTAATCCTACTGGGCTCACTTTGCGAGTTGGAATATTTAATGAACCCATTTCAACATTAGATACACTATTTTAAAATAAAATAAAGAATTTCTGATTGAAAGTAACAAAATCCTTTTCGTATCTCGTTTATAGTATAACCAGTATAACTTTTATAATTGGGGTCGAATCTCCTCGATTTTCATAGCAAAATTGACACTACGCAAAAACAAGCAATAGGGATAGGTACGTAAGGTCCCCTATCTCGCAACGACTAAATATGAACTAGGGATCGGTACATGCGCCCCCCTTGTTCAATTTGAATATGGTGGACCATCTAGATCAAAAGTAATAAATATTATTTTTGCGGATGATATTGCTATAAGAGTTCAGCATTTATCTGAAAACGTTCCAAATGTTAACAATCCTTCTATAACTAAGAATTAAAAACTAAGGCGACAAATAAAATTGCAGCTCTCTTCCACTTAAGCAATTCGTGTGCAAGTACCATTACATGTAAAAGTAGAACTCGGTATCTGGGCGTAACGTTGGACAGAAGCCGAAAGTGTGAATTGCTCCCAGCTGGAAAATGTTAGCATAAATATCATAAGAAAACCATCTGCAACTAGCTGGGGTTGCGATGCAAACACAAAAAGGAAAATTTACGATTGACTTGGTTCACTCGATAGTTAAATATTGGACGCCAGTGAGCTAGAAGGACACGTACACAAAAGATCGACATGCAAATAAACTGCGCACGGTGATTGAAACCCTTCCCTCAGCTCCACCGCAATGGCTCCCTGTTCTATGGAATATTGCACCGCCAACTGTAAGACGATATATAGCAATCCTCAAGGAATACAAAAAGGCCGTGAATAGCAATAAAATGGCCTTGCAAACCTCCCGCACAGTTGCCTCACGTTCAGAAAACGCCTTTGGCTGGAAAGCAACGGTCAGACAGTGGATAGGAGTCAGTGGCACATCTAACTACCAAAATGTCAGCACTCTCTCTCCCTCGCTCACTAAATCGCATCCAGTGCAGTTACAGCCGTTGTGCATAGGTATACGATGCATAAATGGGAACTAAAGGCTTCTGTTGTTCTGTTTAATTGCGTAAATGTGGAAATTTTCAAACACATCGCAGAAGAACGTCCCCTTCATCAGTTTCCCAGAGGCATATCTGTGCTAATTTAGAGCGGGAGCACACAGAGAGCGGTCAGAGTTCTGCGTTCTAGTGACCGTTGACCGCTCAAGAATTCCAAAGCACACAAGCGGCGTTCAAATTCTCGCGTTCTAGTTTCGTTTGGGTCTTTGCATATGCAACATGTCACTAGAAAGTTCATCATCCGATGAAGAATTATTGCGCTTGTGGAGCTTAGCAGCTTCTAAAAAGAAAAGGAAGTATTGGGTGCACCCAATCAACACAACGCGAGAAGAACAAGGCGAATTTACTCTTTTTTTTCAGGATTTACTTAAAGATGAACAACGATTCTATATTTTTATAATTCACATCACTTAAATCGTATAATAAACTCCTTTCCCTAACCAATTCAATTAACTTTTCCGTGTTTGTAACCTCAGACATCGCGGCGTTCTGGCGTTCTCTGCCTCGGCGGGAAAAGAACTCTTAGAACGCGACGTTCGCGACCGCCGCGGTCTGACTGCCCGCTGTGTGCGTTGTTGTTATAGTATCAGTACATTGAACGCCGAAGGCGGAACTCGGAACTCCTGACCGCTCTCTGTGTGCTCCCGCTCTAAGTATCTCCCAAGGCCGTCAACTACCTTAATAACTTCAGAACCCCATTTTGTTCACCACCAACTCCCCTCCACCATACTAAAAAGAAGAAGAATCAATAAATGAGAGAGTGAAGCAGACGGTAACCAATGCGTTTCACTTTCACAAAGTGCGAATTGAGCAATTTCGATTACTATTTTTCATTTTTGAGTTGTGGGGTCTAGCCAAATAGTTAAAAAAGTACGTTATTTCTACTCCTTGAATTGAAGTATAATCATAGCTTAATTCACAGAAAAACAATGTTGCCAAATATATCCATTATGTGTCGAAAGAAAGTACCTACATCTATATATCCAAGCATTTGGCACGTCATTAAACCAACAAGCCGATGCAGTCTGGGTTTCGACAGACCTGGGCTAGGTGAGACGTGAGACATGTTATCGGTGTAACCGCATGAGTATCACACAAGCTGCGGACTGCTGACTGGCCCCGTCTGTAATGCGTCTGGCCGTACATCAGTCAGCGTGAATGCACTCCGAGCGATTTATTAACTTGGCTGCCTGACAAGAAAACTAAAAAGTTGCCATTCTTCGCCCGGCTGTGGCGCGGACTGCTTTTAATTTCACTACCATTAATTTTTTTTCAACGCTTCTCGATTCGTTTAGATTTGCGGTGAGACGCTATTTTTATTTGAGCGCGTGCGGGCGTTCCTCAATCTGATGGATGTAAATAAACAGTGTTAAATATAAAAAATGTTATTTGGAAAGAGTGGGTAAGAAGAACAAAAACCGATGTTAAAATTTCTATCACATCTGTGTAATTATTCTTATGTTGCTCTTTATTATCGAAATTCTATCTTGACCTACTGGAACTCCACTCGTACACACCACTTACAGAGATTGCAAAGCCACAAGTGCTTCGTCTTCGTCTGCAACTACTCAAATTAATCTTCCTTTAAATTACCAAATAGGTAATTGTGTACTTAAAATAAAATTGTCGTTATTTAAAATAATTTCTTTTTTTTATTAGCTGGTTCACTTTCACAATTGTTGGTAATACTTTGAAAAAAATCTAAATAGTATCCCATCTGTCATGGGCATTTTGAAGATTCGCTTATTTCACATATCTTTCCAGTAACTCACGAACATACGAAATGATAGTTATGTATGTTTAGATGGAAAGTTACTATTTATTCATTTGATAAGTCATTAATTTCTTTGTTATAATTCATCACAGAAACCAATTTTTTGACTGTAAGAATATGAATATGAAATATAAAAAAATACACACAAAAACATTTGTTTATTGTTATCAAGTTTAATTTGTAGAACTCCATTTTAATTTTGATTGTTTATATAATATTATTATTAGATAATTATCTGACAGTTTGATAATGTCTTCAGAGGGCGAAGCAGCTGTCACGCTTAATAATAATTACACAGCAGAACTTGTTTAAAAATAAACTGTTTTTATAAATCTAATAATAATATTATTGAAAATATAAAAAAAAACATTCGGTTAGTTCAGCATTTTACGAATAAACGAACACTTCAACCTATTTTAGCAACATTATTTGCAATCGCAAACGTAATGAAACAATGCTGGCTATACAAAACTGCTCATTTAAATACATACTGTATTCCACAAACTAAAATGACAATCAATTTTTAAAGAACATTTGTGCTTTTCATACCAAAAATGTTTTACATTCTTACAAATTTCATGTTTTCTCATATGTTGGGTATTCTTGAAATTGGTCATAGAGAGTCATAACTCGTCTTAATACGTTTACCAAGAAACACAAAGAAGCGTTATTTTTCTCGCGGCACAAAATACAAATAAACTCGGTAGGTCTCTTTAGAAGTTCTAAAAACACGAAAGTTACTCGAAAGAACGAACTTAATTTTCTTAGCGTTGCCAGAAAAGGTCTAAATGTATACTTTTATCGAAATAAAAGTGCTGGAAGGAAATAAAAGATCCATTTCATCCTAACGAAGGAGTACAGGCTGTTGAATCCACCCACTTCATGATATTTGATGAACCAATTAGGCCTAGGCTCAGTTTTTTTTATTTATTTTTCCATTTGACAAGTTCTAATTACCCCAAAAAAGGACTAGGGTTGCCTAATTTCGATTTAATGGGCAAAAAAGACAAAACGGTGTCGGTTGTACGGATTTACCGTCAACGAGGAAAGTTGAATTTTGAGCGAGGGAAGATAAATCTAAGGCAAAGGCAGCGGAGAATATTTTAAGGGCTGATATTTAAAAATTGCTAAATTAGTTAGACGCGTCATACCCCCCCCCCCTTAGAGATTATACAGAAGGTTTTATTTCGACCAACTTTTTAATGAGAGCGCTCTGGAGGTGACTCGTACAAAAAGGACTCTGTTGAAAATATTCACTTGATATTTATTACGTTTGGGGAAAGTGAATATTTTTAATGTGTGGTTTATATTTTATTATTCAGTAATGTCATGGAATTAAGAACTTTTGCTCTGGATTATTATTCTGAGGTTCGAATCCATCAAAGTAGAAAAATAAGAATTGTAACTAAACATACAATTGTAGATAAAAAAAACCTGAGGCGAACGAACAATAAAATTATGAATAAGTACGTAATGTAATTTTAGTTTTGTTTTGTATTGTAATAGTCACAGCAACCAACTACATTAAAATAAATTTCTAAAGGCTTTGATTGATGTCAACATTCGATAAAGAAACGATGAACATCTGATCGATTTACTGGTTTTGAGAGTGTGTTGAATTTCTTTGTGAAACTAAGAAAGCAGAATCCGCCGCTTCACGATTCAATCTAAAAACATCCATAACGTGTTTATTTGCTAAACTAATATTTTTGGTTGAAATAATTCAAAGAGCTTATACGTGGAGCTTATTTTAAGTACATAATACAGCGTCTACGGTCTTCAACGCTTTGTGTAACCTTAATATTTTCGACCGTGCGTAAAAAACTTCATTTTTTCAGTAATCTTCCATCCATCAATTTTATCTGCCAGACCGTTATATTTCTCGGGTCATATATTCTAGTCAAATCAATAAAGGCAATGAATTTATCGGGCTCTCTGAAAAACATTTTCGGGTCAGTAGAAAATGCTTTCGAAAATATTTGGTGGAAATTTGATATAGTTCTCCCTTTGTTGGAAGCTCGTAAAAATCACAAAAAAGCAGACACCATTCCGCCAACTAAATTATTATAACGTAAATTTGAAATATTAAATTTTCAGTTTGTTTATTTTTATTGCGTTGTCAAATTTTAAAAACAGGCGGAATGAATAATATTTTCGATTTCTGTGAAGTATTTCACACGTACTTAATGCGCTTTTTAGGCTCGTAAGAAAATGTATTTCAAATCAACTGACAAGAAACCATTAAAGTGGAAATTAATCTCAGATAATATTTCACGCGCGACGCCTTCTTCTAATGACCGGTCAGCGGAACAAGGAAGTGTCAACCAAAACGAGCCACCGAGTCCGGTGTTCACATTGAGAGCGAGGTTGACAAGTTGTAGTACAATAAATGGGGAGATTTTTCGACAAGGTGTCCGGAGACTTCCCACTGAAACAGAGCATATGAGATTGGACTTAATGTTTTAAAAACAACTTGGCACATTTCACCTCGGCACGTCAGTGGCGCGCGGTGTAAATCATAATTAGTCACCGGGGGCCATTCATTACTCTCCGCCCCTGCGGCGATGCTCGCGGCCCATTATATTATCTGGAAGAAAAACGCGCGAAAGGGAGCAAAAAGGCGGGAGATGGATCGGGAATAAATAAATAAAAAAACTGCTTACAATTCCGCTCGCATTGTTCGTGGCGGTATGTTAGAATGTTGGATTAATGGGGTGTATCAGTGTCCGACACCATTGGCCTAATACTGAGCCAGGCAGGTCACGTCTCGAACACAAGTCAAGATCAACGATGGCTCGGAACCAAAAAGGTCACACCCCTCCATATCTGCAAATACACATTAGGCGGGATGTGATCTTAAATTCTTTTTACAGTGTTTTCGCGAGTTAGATTTACAAAACCTACCCGATTTAGTGACAAGTTTCCAAGAGCGTTGAAAGAAACCCACTCAAAGGCCACAATAGACAGCTTAAAGGGAAGAGATTTTTTGCGCATTTAAACGATATTCTTGACATTTAGATAACTGTAAAAAGTCTTACTGACGTGGAAAGGAAAAAAGAAATAGATGTCAACGCCAGCCATCTCACTAATTACTCAGATTTTATCAGATTGACTTACATGAATCGAATGCCTGCTAAACAATATGCCTTCTGCAGCGATTGAAATATTTTTTTCGTTTGGTATGATTGATATTTTTGGAGTTTATTCAAAACATATTTCACCAACACGAGTAATACGTTAAATCAGTGTTAAATGGGTTAGCGTCTTTATAAACGAAAAGTAGTACAATTTGCGAGGTGGGTTTAGGTATCACCGCCCCGGGAACTATTTATTGGATAACCATAGGTCATCGCAAATGTTTCGCTACGTTTGCTGATCTAGGAGGGGTGCCCGATTTCATCGGGTGAGGTGTGTTAAGGATAGTCCTGCCCACCAGCTGCGTTGCGAGCCAGATCGGGAGAGGCTGGTTTGGGGAGACCCTTTGATCTCTACAACTGGTGTCTCGACCCATCGCCCTTGCGCTGTATTGGGAGGGATATATTTATATGACCGTCACTCCTAGACACACTATCCCTAGATTTATTTATTTTTTTTTGATTTTATTCCATATAAGATCTCAGCTGCTCAGAGCTTTTGGGATTATTGAATATTTAGAAAAAAAAAATACGAGGCGGAAATACGGGTAAAAAAGGTTGAGCCTGTTATCTCATATTATCCAGTTAATAAATAAGGCTAACGTCATCGGAATCAATGTTCGGATTCTGAATAGAGAACTTTACTAAAGGCAACCAAAAGACGGTGAACGACTAAACGTTTAAAATACATGTACCATGTGTATTACGTGATTAAGTATTTTTATTTGAATATTGTGAAAAATAATTGAAACAAATCTATCAAGGATGGTGAAAGGAGCCTTGGTAGGTGTGTATATAGGTGTAGTATGACTTTGACTTTATTTAAAAAAAAAGGTTTTCATATAAAATAGAGTTTCTTTTATTTCCGGGCTTCTTCAGGGCAGTAATACAACCTCACGGTAGTAATGACAAAAAATATCGCGTCCGAAATATTTGAAATAATTAAGTATACACGTCACCAATACACTTCCGTACTCCATTATCACGATACTAGACATGCTAAGAGGAACCCAGTTGTTCCTCCCACCACTTCTTCATCCTTAGCTCAAAGACAATTCTCATACTTAGGCCCTAAATTGCTTAATCTTATTCCCGATGCATGGAAATCAAAAAGTGCTAACATTCTCCGAAATCCGGTAAATAATTGGCTTCTGATCTTGGGGAGAGATAAATGCGAAAATATGCTAATTAACAGTCATTAACTTGCTTTTCTTAAATGTCGTTTTTTCGAACTACCCTGTATTTTATTTTGTATATATATATATATATATATATATGTATTGCAGTAAATTTATGTGTTTACCATTGTAAATTTAAAATCTGCTTATAACCTTTCTTTACATCTTCTTATTTTATTTTTCCTTTTTTTTAATTTCTCAACTCTCTTTTAAATTTTAAATATTGATTTCATCTAAATAAAAAGTGAAATTTCAATTTTATAAACTCATGTCAATAATTTTTTACTATATTGCTATTTTTGTATTATCATATTTGAATATTCTTTTAGTCTATTCTCTACGTTTATATTATTTAAAATACAAGTTAGCAACTTCTTATATCAACCAAAAAATTTTTCATATTATTTATAAAGTGCAATAACTAAGTAAAAGTCAATACAATAGACTAAACATGAATCGCTTTTAATAAATATGCCTATTTCTGACTGTCCTCAATTTGAACGGGGACAATTCAAATGCCAAAAAAAACAATATTGCGCGGTTCATCAAGGTCATCAAATGTAACGGACGTTGAAATACCCCAGCCTAAGCAATTAGAATTTGTTCCTTCTTCTCTTCCTGGCAAATTGTAAGTACGCAATGTATACACATAAATAGCTCTTCACAAATAACAATAAAAGTGCCATTTTGTACCGTACCCATTCGAACGTAAATAATTTACAAATGTAGTAGCGTTGTGAGGTGGGTTAAGGTAGAGGCTGTAGGAAGGGGTTTATTAATGTGAGTTTTGGAAAGGCCCGGAATATAATTCAAAGGAGGAAAAACAGATGCCGGTAGACAAAAACGAGTCGAAGAAACGACCCGTTCTCATGAAGCCAACATCAATTCGGGGGTTTATTATCATAGGGGCATATCTACAAAAACATAGTTTGAGATAAACGCAAATAAAGATTAGCATGATATGCCCAACTTTATGCCCAACTGATATGCCCAACTGTATCTCTTAAACAGCTGTATATACGAGATAGAGCTTCATGTCACGGATAAATATGATTATGGTATTACCGAAACCAAGCTTAACTCAAAACACCAGTTTTTGGATTTAGGTTCCAGTGCTCCTTAACCTCCGAACTCATGAACTAGAGTTCCGGTCATGTCCGCCGAGTTTAGCGTACATATACCGGTGCACAGGGAATCAATGCTGCTAGATCCTTTGAGCAGGATCCATTGACTTACCTGTAGAACAGACTTAGCATGCCTATATTGCTTCTGTGCTTTACTTGTCTGTTAACAACGGATTGTCACTCGGACGGACCGCCCTCGTTTGCATAGATCGAACAATGGTTTGACAACGTTTTTCAAAATGAATTTTATAATTAACGTGATTATCATCAGTCACTGTTGTATGAAAGCCTCCAAAAGCTGCTTTAATTTAACTCGGTTTATGGTTTGCGCTGCTAACAGTCTCTAACAGGTAATCTCCTAGTCGGACAGCCAAAGATCATTGTAATATGTAATATGTCATGTTTAAAAAAAAAAAAAAAAAAAATAAATAATATACCTATTCTTAACTACTGTGCCACACTGTTATAAGATTGACGTCACAGCGCCTCTGGGATCATCCCACCACTGCCTAGTGACGACATCAGTCCCCGTTAACCTCAGACCAACCAATGAGAGGCTGAGGAGAAAAGTGTGGCACTATAGATCAGCAGATGGGTTCAGTATGCGGGCCCATTTCAACGCTTTTCCGTGGTCAGCTGTTTGTTTTCGGACTTCGGACCCTTCAAGATGTGCCCAGGAGATTAATGAAGTCATCAAATCGGTGATGGATGGCTTCATACAATCGACTACTAAAGAAACTGGTGTGGGTTCAAAGCCGTGGTTCAGTCGACAACGCTCCGAAGCAGTTCGACGAAAAAACGCGGCTAACCGAGCCTACAACACATCTCGAACGCCCGAAAGCAGATCAGCATACAACAAATCGGCAAAGGAATGCAAGAGAATCATTAATAGGTCAAAATTCGAGCACGACCTGCAGATCAGCAAAAAGCTGGCTGCCTGCCCGCATGGCAGCAGAGCATTCTGGTCGCTTGCGGGCTCAATAGGTCGGAATTTTTGCAAACCCAGTTTGCTACCTCTTACCAGACCTGACGGCTCACTAGCAAACACCGCCACCAAAAAGGCTAACCTATTTGGGAAAATGTTTGCGGAAAACACGACCCTCGATGACGGAGGTGCTGTTCCGCCGTCAGTTCCTCACTGCGGCTTCTATATGAAAAAGCTGAGGATCCGGCATCGGGATGTACTCCACGTTATACGGGGGCTCGATGTTAACAAAGCTAGTGGACCTGATGGAATACCTGCCCTGGTATTGCAGAGGTGTGCTGCGGAAATAGTTCCAGTTTTGACAAAGCTCTTCAAAATGTCCCTGAAGTGTGGCACTGTGCCCTCTGGTTGGAAAAAAGCGGTCATTCGACCTATTCCCAAGAAAAGTGACCGCTCCAACCCGGCCAACTACCGCCCCATAGCGATCACATCAGTTCTGTTCAAAGTGATGGAACGTGTGATCAACGTCAAACTGCTCACATACCTCGAGAAGAACAAAATTATCAACGACCGTCAATACGGATTCCGGCGGAACCGTGCGGTGATCTTCTCGCGCATGTTTGGGGGCGGTGCCTGGAACGTCACGGTGAGACCCAAACGGTCGCACTAAACATTTCCGAGGCCTTTCACCGGGTCTGGCACCGAGGACTTGTCAACAAACTTGCCTTCTTACGGACTTCCCGCATCTCTGTGTACGTGGATTGCTGACTTTTTAAGGGATAGGTCGATTCAGGCGGTTGCTGACGGTTTCACCTCTTCCTCGCACTCTATAAATGCTGGCGTCCCACAGGGATCGGTTCTGTCTCCGACTTAGTTTTTGTTGCACATCAATGACCTTTTGACATGTGCACCGATTCATTGTTAGGCGGATGACAGTACAGTTCATGAAAGCTTTTTGTTTGACAAGCCCCCAAAGGGCACACAAACTCCAACGGCTCGGAGGGCTTTGAAGCAGAGAATGGACGGTTATCTCGAGAGTATTTCCTCCTGGGGTAAAAATAATCTCGTCGAATTTAATGTTTCAAAGACCCAATCCTGTCTGATTACGTCTAAAAGGGATCCAAATGATAATCTAGTCTCCTTCAACGGAAGTAATCTTCCGAACATGCCGTTCATTGATATGCTTGGTGTAACTATAAGTGACCAGCTCAGGTACGGGGGCTCTATCGAAGCCAGAGTAAAGTTGGCCTCTTAGAAGCTGGGCGTACTGCACAGGGCCCGCAGATAATTTAATAGTACACAACTGCTGACCCTATACAAATCGCAAGTGCGCCCTACTGTCGAATTTGTCAGCCATCTCTGGTCCGGAGCCCCAAAATACCTGAAAAAAACCCTTGAGTCTGTGCAGAAACGGGCGGTCCGTTTGATAGATTCCCCAATCTTAACAAACGGACTGCAATCTTTAGAGCACAGGCGTCAGGTAGGTATGCTGTCCTTGTTCTATCGGTATTACAATGGAAGATGCTCTGAGGAACTAGCGTCATTGATCCCTTCGGCACCGGTGCGTAGTCGGGATACACGCCAAACGCGCGCCCAACATTTGTACACGGTTGACATTTGTCACATGAGGACGAGTCACTTCTACGATTCGTTCTTAAGTTCAACAGCTCGGCTGTGGAACGAACTGCTGGCCTCTGTGTTTCCTCCCTTCTACAACATGGGACTCTTCAAGACCCATGTTCACTCCTTCCTCTCCACAAAAAGACCCTCCACACAGCATCCCCAAAGATGACATTGGCCCTGAGGGAAATTATTTTCTTCAGGGCCTCTTGTGTGGAGTTAATGTAAAAAAAAATATATATATATATATAAAATAACGACTTCTTAATCAGCCTAATATAAATAAAATAAAATAAATAATTTAAATACTTACTTTAATTTTTAACAAATATATTTCAAAACAATACGTAGTTCTATAAAGGTTGTTGAAGTATTCTGTAGATTAAGATTGGATGCTGCAAATTGGGAGGCGGATATGGGTACCGCTTCCTCGGGAGTCATTGGATAACCATCACCTCTTACATTGGTCACATGATCATCCTAAGTGCTTCGCTACGTTTGGTGAATAAGCAGGGGAGCCCGGGTTCATTGGGTGAGGTTTGTAGCCGGACTCTCTCGACCCATCACCTTGCTCTGCGTTGGGAGTGATGGACAGACTAACCCCAGATTTCTACCCTCCCCTTCATACTTTTTTCCTTCCTAGAGTTTCCTCTCCATCTTTTTCCTTAAAATAAATTTTCCACACATCATCCCCAAAGATGACATAGAACCCGAGGGAAATCATTTTCCACAGGGCCTCTTGTGTGAGGTTAATATAAAAAGGCACACGATTTTATAATGACCCTTTTTATCACACAATTCCTGAGAATTTTTCCAGCGATCGAAAACCTTGGCAGCTGAACGTACTTTTAATAAATCCTGCTGCCTCCATTTAATGCAGAGTGCCGCCAATTGTTGGGTGAGCTCGCACTAAAAGCTTTATTGTAGCTCGCTGGGAACTGGGAACTGGGAACAAGGCGGACCATTTATGAAAATTCACTGCCTATTGTCCATTCCAGCTTAATTATTGTCATTTGGAGACACGGCCGAACGGGTAATTCTGTTAGGTTATATTGTCGTAGAGGATGAAAGCAAGTAGCAGGATAACAGGATGGAACAATAACGAGCAATGCTAATCCCTGGAACTAGATGGTCTATAAGTCATTCATTATCGTTATTATTCATAAAGATAAATATGACATACTTATCATAGAAGGTTTCTTTTTAAAATACAACTTTATGAAAATCAATTTACTTTTGTAAAACATTTAAGGCTGCTATGATAAACATTTACAATTTGATGGGTTTTCATAGCGGATGATAATATAAATATTGTGATGGGTTTAAAGTATTCGGGTAGTAAAAATTCTAAACTTCCTTCTTACTTTGAAGCAGAGAATGGACGGTTATCTCGAGAGTATTTCCTCCTGGGGTAAAAATAATCTCGTCGAATTTAATGTTTCAAAGACCCAATCCTGTCTGATTACGTCTAAAAGGGATCCAAATGATAATCTAGTCTCCTTTAACGGAAGCAATCTTCCGAACAGGCCTTCCATTGATATGCTTGGTGTAACTATTAGTGACCAGCTCAGGTACGGGGGCTCCATCGAAGCCAGAGTAAAGTTGGCCTCTCAGAAGCTGGGCGTACTGTACAGGGCCCGCAGATACTTTAATAGTACACAACTGCTCACCCTGTACAAATCGCAAGTGCGCCCTACTGTCGAATTTGGCAGCCATCTCTGGTCTGGAGCCCCAAAATACCTGAAAAAAACCCTTGACTCTGTGCAGAAACGGGCGGTCCGTTTGATAGATTCCCCAATCTTAACAAACGGACTGCAATCTTTAGAGCACAGGCGTCAGGTAGGTATGCTGTCCTTGTTCTATCGGTATTACAATGGAAGATGCTCTGAGGAACTAGCGTCATTGATCCCTTCGGCACCGGTGCGTAGTCGGGATACACGCCAAACGCGCGCCCAACATTTGTACACAGTTGACACTTGTCACATGAGAACGGGTCGCTTCTACGATTCGTTCTTAAGTTCAACAGCTCGGCTGTGGAACGAACTGCCGGCCTCTGTGTTTCCTCCCTCCTACAACATGGGACTCTTCAAGACCCATGTTCACTCCTTCCTCTCCACAAAAAGACCCTCCACACAGCATCCCCAAAGATGACATAGGCCCTGAGGGAAATTATTTTCTTCAGGGCCTCCTGTGTGGAGTAAATATAAAAAAAAAAAAAAAAAAAAAACTTTTTACTTTTTAATTTCACTTTTTACTTTTCACTTTCAACTTTTCACTTTCAAATTTTCAATTTTCACTTTTTGCTTTTTGCTTTTTAATTTTTACTTTTTACTTTTTACATTTTACTTTTTCCTCTTTACTTTTTGATTTTTACTTTTTACTTTTTGCTTTTTGCTTTTTACTTTTTACTTTTTACTCTTTACTCTTTACTTTTTACTTTTTACTTTTTACTTTTTACTTTTTACTTTTTACTTTTTACTTTTTACTTTTTACTTTTTACTTTTTACTTTTTACTTTTTACTTTTTAAATTTTACTTTATACTTTTTACTTTTTACTTTTTACTTTTTACTTTTTACTTTTTACTTTTTACTTTTTACTTTTTACTTTTTACTTTTTACTTTTTACTTTTTACTTTTTACTTTTTACTTTTTACTTTTTACTTTTTACTTTTTACTTTTTACTTTTTACTTTTTACTTTTTACTTTTTACTTTTTACTTTTTACTTTTTACTTTTTACTTTTTACTTTTTACTTTTTACTTTTTACTTTTTACTTTTTACTTTTTACTTTTTACCTTTTACTTTTTACTTTTTACTTTTTAATTTTTACTTTTTACTTTTTACTTTTTACTTTTTACTTTTTACTTTTTACTTTTTACTTTTTACTTTTTACTTTTTACTTTTACTTTTTACTTTTTACTTTTTACTTTTTACTTTTTACTTTTTACTTTTTACTTTTTACTTTTTACTTTAAAAATTAACTACTACGGCCTTAAGCCGATGCAATAAGTATATTAATAAATTAAATAATAGTATCCATTCAACGTCCCATCTCTTCTAAAATGCAGGAGCGTACTAAATTTGATATTATTTTTTGAGGAATGTTATTCAAACCCATAAACAAGTGACGACTTGGAATCCTCAATAGATCTAAAATAAAGTTAATGTGATCTAAAACTCCTCAATAATGTTGCCATAAAAATACCTTCTGCAGTATTTATGTATTACTTACGTAACATTTTCACAGAACTTTTTTCGTCTTCGGTAATTCTTTGGACTGTCGGCAATATACTATAGCACCCGTGACGGAAAGTTGTGTGGCGTAAATCTAACATTGTTTGAAAAGCTTTTAGTGTATCAGATACGATTATTCGTTACTACTAACAACATTACTTATGTAAATTGCCAACTGACGAAGTTACACTCTACCTAAAGTGCTTCATAATCTTACAGGCTAGGCAATCTAAGTACATTACGCTTAAAATATTACCGGTTCAAGATGTTCTGCGAAATCTCCTCGATATTGAAAGGATTTCTTTAGATTAAATATCGCTTGATATTACTTAGTTCTATTTTAATAATGAAATTATCGCCTCATTGAAAACAGAGGACAACATTTATGTTCAAAATATTTTAATTCTTTGCAGTAATTTCAAAATAAACCTTTATAAAACAACCAATATTATTCGAAGGCTAGAAGTACTAGTACATATTGAATTACTTAGCGTGTTGGAAATAAGCCGACGTGGCTCAGTGGTCCAAAGCATCTGACCGGACATCAGAAGATGCGAGTTCAATTCCCATCGGCGGCATTTATTTTTACTCGTGAGATATTTTCAATTTGTATTGATATTTCAGGCGACTAATTATTGCTTTTAATAATTTGTTATTAGAAGGCGACCATTTTTTTAAATGTAATATAACCATTGGAGAATTATAGCTTCACCCTTGTTGAAATATTGTACTGCTAAAATGAGTACGGCAGGGAAAGGAACAAGGCTAAGACGTGTCTAATTAATTATGTATGGCTACTAAACATTGTTAAAGCCACTATAAGCTGCGTCTGAATTCTGAGCTGTCGATTCTGGGACGACACTGGGGTTTCTTTGTTCTGGCGCAAATACATGGTTTTAATTTATCATAAAGTACTAGGCTGTAGAATGCAGGGCATTAATCAAAGCCAATTGCTCTGATGATAGATATAAGAAGATTTGGCGATAATACTATTATGAATAATTTGAAACCGCTACCTAGAACGCATCTAGAACGAAGAAGGTCGCCGTGATGTAAAATTTATATTAAAAAACTTTCAATATTCACCGAACGTAAACAGTTATAGGTAAAATATTAAGGCTTACATTTATTTGGGTCGCGATATCAAAGTTTGTACATCATCTACTTTGAAGCGGACTGGAGCAATTTTGTAACCAAGATGTGACTATAAAAAGTTTATGACTACCGCCCTGAAATTCATAGCGTCACATACCAATTAAGTTTATTACACACTCTCATGCTGACTGCCGTCCTTATGAGTTCTGTCTATATCCCATCGCCCACATACCATCAATTTCAAGTATGGAAGACGGTAAGAAATAAATAAAGTTACTCCAAAAAAATTAAATACAAAAACCCTTCGATTTTGTATTGAAATGGGTAAGCGGATAAACGAATAACAAAAACTAGTGGATTATTAATTTTTAGGCTCAACTTAACGAAAAAAAATTTCAAAGCATAACTCAATCACCTCTTAAAAACAAACACAATCAATCAATTCGTGGTCGAAGAGTAAGAGTCTCGACTAGCAATCGGGAGGTCGTAGATTAAGATTAATCCTGGAGTGCGCAAGTTAATTTATTTATTTTTTCAAAATTAATTCACTTAAAATAATATACAGTGAATTTGTGGCATGCTCCAGAATGGAAGATTCTCTCAGACCTGGTGAAAGACTACCATTAACCAATCCAAACGTTGCTCTAAATAGCTTTAGACGTGTTTGGTGCCCAGATCTGAGTACATACCCTCCTTCCTCTATCCTATCTCCTTCCCCTCCCCAATACATTTATCCTGAAAATAAACCCCAGTTGGGGATGACCTAGTATCATACTCTTAGTATCGCCCCGGTGTAAGGCCATAATTCAGAATCGAGACGTTGCTTGAAACGGTTTTGGGCCTGTTTCGTGAACAAACCTGATTAGCCAAGTATTTCCCCTCTTTCCTCAACCCCATCTCTTTCCCCTTCCCACTGCCTTTAGCCCAACAATATACCACAGGTGGGGATGCCCTAATCCCACACGCTCCAAACGGTTGGGAGCAGTTGGGACTTCTGCGCGGTAATAACAGTTTTTATTGACCGCCACAACCTGGCTTCTTTTATTTTATTTTTTCTTATCGAACAATTATTGACTAATATAGCCTTGTCTTCGTTTTGTTAAGTCAGTGGATACCTCGAAGCTCGCGGTGGAAATGACTGTGCGTAGAGTACAGAAATGTTTTCTTTGCGTAACAGCAAAGACTTGGCAAATTTCGTAACGCACCGAGCTCACATAATCGAAAGAGATTTTCTGCGTCAGAGATAAGATAATATTGTTGTAATTCTTTGGATTGTTTCCTTTGAGTTATGTCTACATTTAAAAAAAATATGTACTCGTTACTACTATTTTGAAAACGCTATAGAAAAACAGATCAGAAGCTTGAACAAGTTTTAATGTTCCAAGTTCAGTGACTACTTGGATATATATTTAATCTGAAGGATTATTCATGTCCAGTGAGTTTTAACAGCTTTTTAAAGATTAGTTTTAAATCGTTTTCATTATTTTATCTCGCTTTCTTATAGCTTTGTCGAGAGATTCATAATTTGTTGTCATTAAATAAGCAAATCATGTCAGTAAAAATACGAAATCTTGTAAAATGTAGTTAGTACCCAGTTACATCCTAATTTTAAACCTTAAATTTTTTACTGAATACCTATAATTTGACAATTTTTTGAAAACATGGCGTGTTGCCATTGACTAATTACAACACATCTATGCGTGTTATCTTATTTGATGACAGTTGATAACTCCACAGCCCATGGTGGAAGTGAGGCGATCTGAACATAATTGTGTTGACCTAGAAATTCCAAACGAGCTTTTCAAAATATATCACAATGTTGTTAATTTGTCAATATTTTTTTTTCTTGCTGCCACAAAACGATTTTTTTAACATTACGTACTTAAAATTAAAATATATTTATGATTTAACTACATTTCATATATAAATATCGTGGTTATGTCTATTATAATTTTATATATTTCCAGTGCAATTTATTATTGTAACAACGTTATATTGCCAAATCAACAAATAAAAGTCTAAAATAATGGGTAGGATAGTAATTTTTTGATCATGGTGAAGTGTCTTTTTACTGCGTATGATTACAATCTTCTTTTATGACGAATATAAAACAAGAAACTAAGAAATAAATTAAGAAACTCATGCGTAAGCTTATAAAAGCTCACGTGTAGGCTTTTCCATTAAGGGGCTAGCGAGAGGTATGTATACCTGTTTCTAAATCCTCTTCCAACACACGTATTGAGGAATTACCCTACTTAAGCCTTCGTGAAGTATGGATGGAGAATATACTCAGTACTCACCACTTAAACAGTGTTTCTTATGGTTTTTAAATAAACATTATAAATGTTTTCTTTAACAAATTGTAAATACTATGATTGTAAAGCTGCACATCTTGACAAAAAAATGCCTTGGTGAGTTGGGCGGCTTATGATTTTGCTTTTTATAATTTTTTGTTAATAAATAGAATTTTTTTATTGAATCTTAAATAAAAACATTATTTATGACAATATTCGTATCTAAAAAAATTGTATATTTGATAATTTTAGCAGATTAAAATAGAATAAGTATAACACTTTTTAAAGTTTTTTTATGAAAAAATTTATAAATTCTGTTTTTATAACTTTGAATATAAAACATCAGTTGATTGAACCTTTACTAAAAATATTTAAACGAGGCAGGTGGCCGGAGGTTTTTTCTGGGCTTATGTCATGTTTGTGGATGTTTTGCACCGGATCTTTTGAAGGATATCGTGGTATCTCGATCTTGAAATCAGGAAGGAAACACAAAACAACTGACTTATTGAATACAAGAAAGAGTCCATGATTCTGGTTCCCCGTTCATCTTTTACTATGGTAGAGTGAACACAGTATTCCCACCTGCGTATTAATTAGCAAGGTAGATCGAAAAAACCCTATATCAGTACGATATTGACGAAATCCGTCATCTATGGTTAGTTTTAGATATTTGCGAGCACGGTCAGAACATAATTTTGGCAGTCGATATGTTGTTCATATTGACAGATGTCAGATAAGCTGTCAATATTCACAACTTTTTGGATGATGTGGTTCGTTATACAAAATAACTGGCTTATTAATAAATGGAGGTGAACTAACTAATGTCTTAGAATTGAAAAAAATAAAATTATTACACGATTACGTTATTACACGATCCACAGACTTCAATAATTTATTTATGTAAGATGCGATCAATTGATTCCGTTCCTAGCTTGAAGAAACTAAAGTTGTTAGTTCGTGAACTAATTACTTCCATTTTTAGTGTATGTATATTAAATTTAACATATCAGTTCGGCATTGTCAATTATTTAATATTTTAACTTTTACGTAGCCGTCTGACGTTTAGGAATGTCAATTTATAGACAGATGCGCTATTGTTGTCAGCGTATATCGATTTCTTATTTATCGCATTATCAATATCGGTCTAGCTATCGATAGCGCGGTCGTGCTCGGAAATCGGTATAAAGTTATCGGTAGTTTCGTTTAATGATCCGATATTGCAAATTTATCAATTTCACTGTGCTAGACCCCTTGGCATCTTTGTTTCAAATATAACAATCTGTCAAGAGTTTTGAAAAGATTCTAGGTAACTCGGATTACAAATCAGGTAGGTTACAATAATCATTAATCGAGGCCACTTGCCAAAACGTCACTAGAGTACTATTATGGTGTCAGTACCAATAGATTCTGCCAGGCTAACATGAAATTGGCTTCAATGTAGCCTTTGTCTGAACGGGTCACTTATGGTTACATCAAGTGTGTCAATGGACGGCTAATACTAATGTACACAGTAGTTATGGTATTATAGCACGGCTAGATGACCGCCGGTATTCAAATATCGTCCAAATTGTAAATTGAAAATTGTATTGAACTGATGACCTGAAAATAACTGATGGCTTCAGAATAGTTAGAACCGTCAAGAATTAGAACAAATTGGATGCCAGATGGCTTACAAAGGAGAATAATAATGCCGTCTACACCACAGATTTTCATACTTATTTCACATTATTATTTTACATTACCATCTATTGAGTATCTTATAAACAGTTATTGCAAATTTAATTTTTAAATTCGCATTTTTATATGGATAGGATAGGTAAGGTATGACCCATATCCTATTTCTGAGATCAAATAATTTATTTATTTATTTATTTTATTTAAACGCCCATAGGGCTTTTACATACAATGCTATTATGTTTTTTAAATACAATAACAATAAAGAGTTTACATAATATATAAGAATATACAGATTACATAAAATATAAGATTGAACAATGCATAGGTTAACAAAATATAGGTAACATGAAACAAGAGTTTACGAAAAGTAGGTAACATGAAATTTAAGTAAATGAAATAAAAATATATGATCTGCCAATATCCTTCAAAACAATTGAATAAAAAAGTTGTTCACATTAGCCTATAAACTATGTAACTCTAATTAACAATCTCTATTACGCAAGATTAGGATAAGAAACGACAAAAAGTCTAATAGAAAAACATTTAGTTAAGTATTATAATATTAAACCAAGTATCACAATATTAAGTCAAGTACCACAATATTAAACCAAGTATTATAATATTAAATTAAGTATTACAATATTCAGTCAAGTATTATAATATTAAACAAAGTACCATAATATTAAGTTATATTAAACTAAGTATTATAATATTTATTTATTTAAACGTAATTTGTAGAGTAGTGGAAATAGTTCGCACATACTCCGTTTAATGTTTGCCAAGTTCATATTTGACATACAGATTTAATAATAATGTGTTTATAGGCTGATAGACATTCAGTACCGTTAGTGTTCACGCAATATTTATTCCCTGCACTGTGTAGTCGGTTCATTACTGAATTTATTTCTGCTAAGGTACCTGCAATGTTACAATCTTAAGGTACCTTCTGACGAACCGTTCTACTAGGCACATGAAAGTCGATCAACCTAAGGAGTTCAGGGGAGTCAAACATGTTATTAACAATTTTATAAAGAAAAAAGAGATCAGAACATATTCTTCTTTCTTTTAATGTGGCTAGGCCCATGACTTTCAACAGTGAGGTGTAGTTAATGTTTTCAATAGGAATACCTAATCTATAATTTATGTTACGTAAAAATTTATGTTGGATTCGCTCGATAGATTTTTCATGAATATTGTAAAATGGATTCCAAATGGTTGAGTTGAATTCTAAATGGCTTCTGACAATGGATGAATATAATATTTTTAAAGTTTTTAAATTTTTGAAATCTTTTGCAGTTCTTAATATGAAACCCAACATTTGCATGGCTTTAGTGGTTATATTGTTAATGTGGGAGATAAATGTTAATTTGGTGTCAAATATTACCCCCAGGTCTTTTATTTCGGGTACAGATACTAAGACTTGATCATTCATACAGTATGTGAAAATCAATGGGTTTTTCTTCCTATAAAATTTCATGACTTGACACTTTTTTACATTGAGGGTTAACTTATTTAGGATACACCAATCAGAAAAGCTAATGAGATTTGATTGTAATAATAAGCAGTCATTAATATTGTCAATAATTCGGTAAATTTTCATATCATCTGCGAACATCAAAATAAAGACACGTTTAAATACATTTGTAACGTCATTTATAAATATGTTGAAATAATGTTTCAATGAGGTATTAAATCTCATACCTAATCATATTTAGTAGTATTTTTATCAAAATTAAAAGAATGCTTTGATTTTGTAACTTATCTAATATGAAGCATGAATCTGATACATTTCGTTGAGTTTGTTAATATCAAGCTCAAATACACTTAAAAAAACAACCGTAAGTCGCCGCGCCAACTAACTTCAGCCGATTTCTGTTTTTAATTAACAACGTTGCTACGGCACTAAATCCACGTTCACACAAATACAAAGATGGGAATGGAATTTTTCCATACAAATTTTGAGGAACCAATGAGGGTGATAGAAAATATATAATTTCACTATAAGTGTTTTAATTAATTCAAAAAATATCTAACAAAGTGGCGAATATACAGTTCTGTTCTAAAAAAAATTGTAATATAGAATTAAAACAAACTATTTTTAATTCAGCTAGATTCAGTTGGATTTTTATGGATAAAATTTGCCTGCCGTCGCCGCTTAGCCTTCTACTGCCCTTCTGAAAGCCTCCAGTGCCCACAAGGGGGCGTTATCGGCTACTTCGAGAAATACTGGTCTACACGCTACATGTAAGATTTTAAACACACAAAACAAATATCGATGGTCGAAAATGTGTTGTACATTAAAATGTCTATAAATACATTCAGAACACACAGAAGTTTCCATTTCACTCATTAATTCTTTTTTCACTTTAACTTAGACCTTGAATTAAAAGCTTCCTTTTTTGTGATAAATTAGCTTGTTTGTGAGCTTCATTGTACTAAATTAGTGGGTTGACAAATTATAAAGCAAACATAATACAAAGCTGTCCGGTGGATGTATTTGGGGGCGTTAGTAGGCCGGGAGGAAATGGTGGAAGGGGTGGTAATCATGACCCGACTGGTTCCCCCTTGAATTAAATCGGGCAACGAAAATAAATTTATCGAATCGGTTCACGCTGTAACGAGTCGGATCGTATTATTTGTTTAAAACGTGGGAGTGGGGGTGGCAGATAATAGGGAGTGATCGGATTTTCCGATAAGCCCAGGATTCAACCCATTTTCAACCAACGAAGTTTAACGCAAATTAATGTTTAATTTTTCATTGGTAATGACTGCAATGTATTTTTAGATGTCTCAATCGGTCCTGTGTTGTATTATTAACCTGGTTTCAAATTATTTCAATGTATCTGTACATTTAATTAAACTCGTTTAGAAAGCACGATTGCTCGAGCTTTTGTGTGGGCTTAGGATGAAGGACCGTTCTAAAATAGGCTTACCTCAGGTAAGTCGCACAAAGATAGATAATGTGACAATTAAACCTGGATGATGAGGTTAAAAGCTTGTAGCGAGCTTTTTAATTTTAATTTTAGGTTTTTTAAAACTTACAGGCTTAAAACATTATAAATTCTCAGAAAGCTTTGTACTTTGATATATTACAGGTTTAGAAATGAAAAAAAGGTTCCAGCAAGACTAATAATTGAATTGAAAAATATTTGAATTATTTCAGTAAAATATATATTTTTTTAATGAAAAATGACATATTCAAAAAGATATAAAATGTTCATTTTGCTTTGACGGTGGTAAAGCAGTTTTTATAAAATAGATTTGAGATTTTCACGACCATCAATATAATTATGAATTATTTTTGGGGTATTATGCCGTGTTGAGCTACCTCCTTATTTAGTCATCATTTCGGTCACTGTAATGCTATACAAAACGTTGGCTAAATAAGGAGGTAGCGCAATAGATAATACCCCCAAAATAAAAGACTATAATAGTTTTAACCACTTTATTAATATATTACATGAATAATTGAAAATGTGGTTTCATAGAAAATTGATTTTGAAACCTCTCGAATAATGACAATTTTCACAATATGGGTCTACTCGATAAGAATGTTCAGTCCTTCCTTTCTTTAACAAAGTCTCTCCGTACATTCTTTTTAAAGACTGCATAAGTCCTGTAGTTATTCCTAAGGTGACAACCTGTGTGGTGTTCAAATTTGAAAAATAAAAACTTATGTTATCCTATGAATTCTAACGTTAAAATAAAATATCAGCTCATTCGTAAATATATTTTAAAAACGTAGTACTGAATTAGAAATAAACACAAGCCATGGTTATAAAATGTCTATTTTGTTTTTTCTATCAAATCCAATAAATTTTTATTTTGTTCAATGCTGTTGGATTTATAAATAAAAAAAGTTCTTTTCTGGATTGACAGTATAAAAAATCATTTAAAAACTCTTTTTGAGTTGAACACATTTGAAAAAACTTTTTACATAATCAGCCTAACAAATAAATAACTACATTTGTTAAACGGCATTGGAAATATCTTTACCTGGGATCCGAAAGAACTGGCAACGTTGGATTTTCCGCAGACTGACATGCGAAATTCCGGTCTTCCGGTTTATTTCGGACACATTTTTCTTTAATTGACAGTGAAGTTAATAAGAATTCTACGAAATTGATGTTTTTAATATAATAATTGTTTAATGTATGTTTAGGTAAATATAAACCAACTTTTATATTGGGATAGCAATGAAATCAAACTCTCATTTTTTGTTGTTTGTTTTTTCTGGGAATTATTACAATATTTAAAAAATATATTTGTGCATAAACTAGATTGAAAGTGAGGTGACAGTTTTATTGTAGATTCCCTAAAAAAAGGAATTTGTTTTCAAAATTTCGCATTCTCTCAATTTTTCGACGTTTGGAGTAAAAATATATATGTTATTGTTTCTACTTTTTTCATTTTTGAAATTAAAATATTCAAATTTATAATATCAAAGACTGTTTCAAATGCGAAAATCTAAAAGTTAATTTTATCTTATTCCTTAAAATGGTATTTATTTTAAAGACATCTTCAAAAAGATAAAATATATATTTAACACATTTAAAATACCTTGATGAGAAATATTATGTTTACACAATAGATAAACAACCCCCTTTGGCCATGTAAACAATGTATATATCTTTACATTAACTATTTTGTGTCAGTTTCTGTATTATAAATGTTTTCACGTATGCATGCGGCCGTACATCAGTTGATTAAAATTTTTATTTTATTGAGTTTTATTTTCCAATGTACATTTGTTACTTAAATTTTGTTTACTTTGCTACCGGTTTCGACACAACCGTCTACCGGTTTCGACACAATCGTCTACCGGTTTCGACACAACCGTCTCATTAACTAGCAATCTTAAAAATGACACGGAAAATAAAAATAAAAAAGTCTATAAATTGTTACATAGTTAATACCCAAGAAATACAAAACGATAAAATTTTCACTACGTTTTTTAGTACAACCGTTAGTATCTAAACTGTAAACTTTTTTTCTAAAAAAGATTAAACAATTTGTTAACATATTTAAGTTGGTTCTTTCGTGGCGATCCAAAACAATGCCTATAGAAATTTATTTTTCCGTCAATCGTACAAACTGAACATTTTTTTCTATTTGCTGTACGTATTTAAAGAAATATAAATATTTCACTTTCTAACTTCCTAAATACAAGCTATATAATATGAATAAACAAAAAAATAATATAATTTTACACAGTAGAACAATAATACATAATATCTTATCTTAACAGTTATGCTACATTGGTATGGATATTACAATTTTGCTCACTTTAAAGATTTGCTTGAACGATTGTTTTTTAAATTTATTTATTCGATTCATTTTTTTCAGGCTATTTGAAGGAGACTATAAGTTTGGAATCCCTCATGGCCTATGCAACATTCATGGCATAAACAACATTAGTACATTATCTATGTAAAGTGATTTTAATCGCTAAACGGTGCTATATAACATTGAATAATTATTGTGATAAATTGATTGTGATTTTTTAAATTGAAAACCATTTGACATTTATTGCCGCCAAAGCGATTCAAGTTTTTTTATAATGATTGACGAGTAAATTAACGATATAATTTTTAAGGTATAAGGTAGGCGAGACATTATGCTATACGCATCATGGCTTGGTCTGTTTCAGCATATTGTTCGCCATACGCTACCAATGGAAATGTTTGGTAAGCGATATACTGAAATAGGACAAGCCACGGAAATAAAGCACGCTTACAGCGTGGTCTGTCACAGGCTTAAATGAATACCATTGAAAATGGGCGATTGAATAATAATATCGACGAAAATACTTCTTAAATGTATTTCTTGGAAGAAGTTTTGAATATTCTAGTAGGACCGGTGTGGTGTCTCGTTACATATTAGAGTGAATTTCTATAGCCTGATAACAACACGCATAGTATTAAGATAAGTATATATTAGTAGAAAGTAATAAAACACTGAATAAGGTTTTGTAATTGAGTCAATTTGAGTAAATTTTCCTTAGGCGGGGGGTTTTATGACGTCCGATTTGTCCTTCAAGCCACGTGCTGTAATACAAAGCCCGGCTTACACGAGTAATTAACTTATTAGAGAGGTAATTAGGTAAGTTGAAGGCGTACGTGTATTAACGTTTCAACTAGTGTACCTAAGTGAGTTGCGAGTTGGGAGAGGGATATCACTAGCGTACCGGCTTACCACCCGCAGCCCCCTCGCATATTTAGGCAGGAATAAGTACATACACAGTTAAGTGTGTATAGTATGTATTTTAAAGTGTATTAATGTGACTGTGTAGATTTGATTCGGTCACGAGTGATTTGCTGATCAACCTTATCTTTACGCCTCTGAAAGTAAAAACTTATGATCCGGAGGGGGTTGCTCGGGCCCCCATAAAATCTCGAAGCGACTGTGTCTCTTGTATTCCTTTTTCCCATTCCAGCAACACTCATTCTCACTAGTTCTTCTCAAGTTAATCAATAAGCAAAATGGTAAAAGAGATTATTACGTAATTCATAAGTAGTAGTAATCATAGTAAAAAAAAATACAGGAGGCCCGGAAACAAAGTGCGCTAACTTCAGGGGATGATTCTTCATGTTTTTATAAGTAAAAAACATTGTAAAGTTGGGGGGAGGAGGGGGGGGGGATTTCGCCAGAATTAGCTAAATATTATTATGTTTTTTATGTCAAAGAAAACTAACGATTATGTTTATTTTAACGTGTGCAGATCGATTACCGAATAGTATTCTTTGATGTAAAAATTAACTCAGATATCACATAAAACACTCGTTTAAGGTAAATATACATACAAGCTACAAGTCTACAATCACAGAAACGTAGCGTATCAAAAACAGCACATACGCGAGTAAACACATCTACCGGTACAGCACAGACACAGCACCATGAACTTAAAAAGCCCTGGACTTAATGTGATTTGGTATAAACGATATTGTAGCTAAATCTAGGGCCAAATTGCCTGGCAGCCATCTTGTACGACAAATTTTTGAAAAGATTTACATAAAATGTAGTATAGAACCAACTAATATTAATTGAGATTTATTTTATTATTTTCATTAATAAACCACTAACGTCCAGAGCCTTAACGCGATAGCAACAAACTGCCGCCATGGCAACCCGACGCGCGACAATATCAAAATTGTTACCATGGTAACACAAAGCACATAGAAATTTTGCGGTAAACTGCAAGGAATGCACGGGCATTTTTTACTATTTAAAATCAGGCAGACAAATCTACAACTATTATTCTGAGCGCCTGCGCAAGATGTTTCATGATTTTACTGTGGAAAAAGAGACGTAGTGGCTATTAGCTTGAAGAGAAAATAGGTAGCTAGGAAGAAAGATAGAAAATATGAATATTGGTAGCACATTTGATGAACAAAAAACGACAAAAATGAGGGAGAAGCCTTTGCATAATACTATTATACTATATTTATATAAAGAAAAATGTTAATGTTCGTTTGTTAAAATCTTAAATCTCAGAAAGTTCTTCACCGATTGTTTTGAAATTTTGACACAACGTTGCGCCAACTATTGGACAAACATGCTTTTATTTTTAAAACAGCGCCATCCGTTGGACGTAAAAGCTATTGTTTCTCTATCTGTACAGGCAGAAAGAGCCATAGTTACGCGTGGCAGTTTGTTATATTATAAAGAACGCCGAGAAGATGGAGAAAGATTTATCAAAAATTTAAGAATGAGTCAATACAAACAGCTCGGAGGGCTTTGAAGCAGAGAATGGACGGTTACCTTAAAAGAGTTTAATCTCTGGGTAAAATTAAACTAATCGAATTTAATGTTTCAAAGACCCAATTAAGTCTGATTACGCCTAAAAGAGTTTGAAACAACACTTGCAAATAGTTGACTTTTGTCAAATGAGAACGGGCGTTTCTACGACTTCAACATCTCGGCTGTGGAATGATTTGCCGGCCTCTGTGTTTCCTCTCTCTTAAAATATGAGTATCTTCAAGACCCAGGTTCACTCTTTCATTTCCATAAAAAATCCTCCATACAGCATCCTCGAAGATGATATATGTGATAGAGTAAGAATGTGTTACAGTTCTTGCCAAATATGACTGGAAACCTTCAAGGCCAATGTTGAAAATGTCATGAGACCTAAAGTCATTTAGCAGCATCTCCCTGTCAAGCTATGCTTGGCCAGTACGTCCGTTGTGCCATAAAGAGCAAAACGTGATGTCGACCCTGGCGATAATTGTTCGTCACGAATAATTTTGTAGCATTTCAGGAGATATGGCATGTCAATAAAATAGTTTTTTTTAAATGTCGTTAGTGAAAGGGTCCCATTCCTCCTAGATTGGAAACATTCGTAATGCGTTTCAGATGTGACGCATAAGTCGCGGGAACTTTTAGTTTAGTCAACGGGTTGTTTAGGTGGTGTAATGAAGAACTCAGTTGAAGTAGGTATATGATTTGAAAATGTAGTTTTGGGTTTAAATGTGACACGAGGTATTTGATGGATTTCACCGAAGACAATTGTTATTATTAATTTATTTATTTCTATCCTTTTACATACATTTTACAGATGATTAAATATTACATTTACTTTTTTTTTTCTTTGCACTTTGAATTGTTTATTACGGTCACTGAGAATTTTTCTACCACCGTGCTAGGCACATGCCCGTGTTGTGATGGTCGATTATATTTAAAGTACATTAAAAATAATTAAATATAGATGATAAGTTAAAATAATTGATTAAAATTAAAATATTTCACCATTTAGCATAATATAATCGGATTTAAAATTCAGCAAACATACAAAATATTCTAGCCGAGTTAGTCTGCCGGTGCTGGCCGGTGCCGGCACGTGTCTGTACGGAAACGCTACGCTATGATGTGAACGTGTTTATGGATAATGTATGAAACTAATTGAGCCGTGTCTGTCATGCTACGTGTCTGTGCCAGTAGATGTGAACAGGGACACGTCGCGTGGCCGTCACAGCATAGACGCGAGTATTGACAATGGTTCTCTTGGGATAATAGGGTTCTATTTTGGCAAAAAATGACCTTCCGCAAATTTTATAAAACTTAAAATAGTTGTGACGATTTCAATATTCGGGAATCAAACTTTCCAAAAAATGGCAGATAAAACCTTGTCGTAAAAATTTACTTCCAAAGGAACAATATACCGGCACCGTGATTGGCAAAAATGGCATAATAGCGTCAATAAGAACAATAGCGGTGCATCGACAGCCGATTAAGAAAAGGGGCAAATGATTATGTGGGCGAAGTCGTGTAAACCCGATTTAAATTTCTTCCTTTTCAAATTAAAGGGAATTCTATTTCATACGATTTCATTTGCATGTTTTCGCTCATGCAGTATCTTTATCGGCTGTGGATGAGACGCCAATTTTTATTGACCTGCACAGGCCTAGATATGCGACGGTATAGACAAAATATTTTACTGTCGGTGGCGGCCCGTGTCTGTTCCGATACGCTACTCTATGATGTGAACGTCTTCATAGATATCATACAAACTAATTGAGCCGCGTCTGATACGCTACGTGTCTCGCATGTTACGTGCCGGTAGATGAATAGACCTTTACTCCCCTTCGGAACGGGAGGGTTGAAGAAGTAATATTATTTTGAATTTTTCTAAATAAATTCGGCTTACTCCACGATCAAGTGTTCGTAGATGAAAAAAAAACGTCTTTCCTTTTCCAAATAATATATCACCCATCTTCTTTCCTTTTTTCTATTCGGGTTGAGGACCCATGCTCAGCCTCTCCTTGTAGAAACTAAAACAACAATGATATAGCCTTTTTTTTTGAGCCAACCACAGAAAAATAATTTTTTATTCAAATTTTTCTCGGAATGGTAGCACCGCACCACATTCCCTAAAGACTACATACCTCAAAATATATTTTCATAAAATGAGATTGTTTTCCAATAGATCTCTCAGATTACAGCTCCCTCTACTTGACATAATGCCTTATTGTCTGGAGGGTGACCGGATAAATCATCACAATGATAATTCATCACATCTTTAAAAAGTTATATAAAGTCATGGAAAGTGATGAAACAAAAATTTTATTAACAGGGTTAAGTAGGTTAGGTTAGGTTAGGTTAAAAAAAATTTTTTTTCATCGTTTCTAATCACTTTTTAAAAGTGTGTTGAATTGTCACTGTGTTGAGTTATTATGGAACCGTCTGGAGATGTACTAAATATAACAAGCATTTATATTACATAATATATTGTACAAAAAAAAATTCCAAAATAGTTGGCGAGAGAGCATAAGTTTCCTTTTAGTCTGAATATACGATATAAAGAACACTACTTTAACATGAAATAATTATAAAAATAGTTAACAACATTTTTCACTCTAAAGTAGAGTGAACATGAACCAACAACCAACCACCGCCCCCGCCCATCCAGCCTTGGGCGGGACTGTTCAGGGCTGTATCCGCATACTTAACACTGAAGCTTTTAACTCTGCAAACATTCAAGAGCCGTGGATTTTTCTCGCTCCGCGGATTAATGTAATAATTTATATTATGCAGACGTTTACTTTACTATGGCACTATGGCCGTATAATGTTCACAGCCATTCTAATGTTTAATTGTGCCACTGCGGAGAGAGTAATAATTACTTTACCATGCTGTCATCGGGTAATGTTTTCGAGATGAGACTTCAACAAAGCATGAAATTTTATGAGGCGTTTATTCAGTTTTAAATTTGATGAATGTTTCCCACTGCTGGAAGTTTAAACTACTGAATAATAATTATTAGTATTATTGTAGAAAGCAATCACTTTGTGGTTTGACATATTTAATAAAATAAAATAAAATACTTTTTATTTTAAAACCACGAGTTTTTAATAATTTTTAGAACCGACCGGTTTCGCTTTACTCAACCATCTTCAGGGTACAAATTATTACTGAATAATAATTTAGTATAATATTATAATAACGAGTAATAATTTGTACCCTGAAGATGCTTGAGTAAAGCGAAACCGGTCGGTTCTAAAAATTATTAAAAACTCGTGGTTTTAAAACAAAAAGTAATGTATTTTATTTTATTAATAATTATTAGGTTGATGAAAGAAATTAAAAAAAATAAGGGTTGACCAAAAGCAATCGAGTTTAACTAATCACACTAGCAACTAAATTCTTGTAAATTGTGTAAAAAATTTAATCGAAGATCAAAGTTATTAATTACCAAAAACTCGAGTGCAGCTTTGTTACCCTAATATTTAAATTACTAATTCTATATTTTAATTTTTAATTGACGTTTGCTAAATATCTTAAAACATGGCCAGGCGGTGGCTGAGTTGACATCGCGTTTGGGTCCCACCCAGCCATAGTGTGTTCTATTCCTTGGCTAGCTAAGTCTTCAATCGCAACACAAGCAATATTTTCCGCTTACTCCGAATAATTCGTTTTAGATGAGTCCAATAAATACAATCAAATGGAAATCGGTAGTAAAGTAAAGCGGAACTTATATAACGTTTAATAATTTTCTTTGAAATTAAATATTGGCAAAATATTATGTTAGAAATATAAATATCTAGAGCAAATTTAAAGACATTTGTTCAAGAAGAGGGTTCTTCTCTAAGGTAAGGAACCTGAGTTTCTCTAAGGCAAAATCCATTCCTTTTCCTTTGCAGAATTAAGATCAATTAATTCTCCGGGCTTTTTTAGAACACTCCATCTTAACTAAGCTCCCGAATTTGCATGTGAAAGCCATTTTCCTAAATGTTCTTTGCCCACAAATAGATGAGTAAAAATAGAACTCCGCATAAAGTTCCTACCCGAGAGAGTAAGTTCCTTAAAGGAATGAAAGCTCGAGGAGGTTTTTTAATTCTCCCATTTTCAGAGGTTGGTCAGGGGGTTGGATGTTTGCCTTCTCGCCCCTAAAAGTTCCAGAATCTTAGGTCTAAACGTGCCTTGGTTGCAGTACAGAGTTACAATGGAGTTTGTCGTATAAGCGATGGAGTAACGCAAGTAACGTGTTTCAGGCTGAATTCAATTACACCGAGGCGGTTTTGGCGGGTCAGGCTTTGACCTGTAATTATCCCAGACGTATTACGGGGAGGTCATCAGTCCCCATAACGGCAAACAAGGCTATACTTCACGAGGCTGATAAGTCTGATATCGTATACCTACTGTAGTACTGCCATGCTGAGAACTATGGCAGTGGACGGCACACTCTATAGTGTGTACACTGGCTCTACTCGAGCAATGGATAGCACGTGATATCTTCTAATTACATTATCTAGCGTCAGTTACTTACCCACGTGACGAGGTAATGGATTGTAATGATGCGATAAGCTTTGTTGCAGGTGTTAAAAGATTAACATAAGTAATTACCCATTTAAAGTTCTGTAACCTCTCGAAGGTAAAGTTTGATTGGACAAAACAGTTGCCATACGTAAAATAAATATTTTTGGCAATTAGCATAACCGAAGCGTTGTATACCATTTATACGGTTACGGTCCCAGAAAATAAAATCTTAATAGAGCAAGATAATCTCCATTTAAAATAGTGACAGTTCTCGAACGGTGAGTTCTTTCGAAAAAAAATGAACTTCTGAAAAATCCGCTCAACTATCGAGAAAGCAAATAACACGTAACGCCATAATTGTTTGTTCCCATAGACTTGTTCCTAATTTGTAATACTAATTTTGGTTGTTAGTACATGTGTGCGTGATTTGATGTATTCTTGCGTAATGCTTAAAATTATTCAAGTTCATTGAACTTTTTGTTTTCAAATTTGGAACACATAAATATAAATCATTTCAAGCAATTAAGTAGATACCTAGAGAATTTATTTTATTTATTCTGTATTTGTTATGTTAATATGTTTGGCAGATGCTCAGGTGAATTAAAATATCAATACTTTCAGCTTCACAAATCTTACAATTATAATATCCCGTGATTTATTCACGGGTGTGCGCTAGATTTTAAACACAATTCTCGGATGAAGCTGAGTAGTAAATCTACCTATTATTAAAACTATCCAGATAAGTAAATAAATTTTGGTTTCTTTGAATACATTATACAAAGCTGTTTTACCAAGAGGCGTAAGGTATTTTACGAAGAATTGAATAGAATCTTTGATAATGAAGTTCTTCGGAAAGTTAAAGTAATGATTTGAAAGCCCGAAGACTCAAAACTTTACAATTAATCACTATAAATAACAACTCCACTACACAGCCTAACCAAAACTGTCAGAAAAGAACGCAGTTGTAATGCTTTAACCTTTTTGATGCGCAAACCTTCAAAATTCTTCTGGATAAATATTTTGAATTGGACATGAATGAGAAATGCTAAACTTTCTAAATATCGAAGAACTTTGAAAACTTCTTTTTGGTGAATATTTCGAAGTGCTAACCTTGAATTTTTTTTTTCTTGACGAATATTTTAACACTGCTTCGTTGTGTAATTACAAAGAAAGTGATGTTAGAACGTAATTTGAATTACTCGTTAGTCTGCCTAACGATGGAGACAAAGTAGCCCGTAATAGGCGCAGATTTAATAAACGCCTTGTCACATGGCGTTACATGAAGGGCCATTAAAAATTGAGTCTCAAATAATCCTGTTGCCGAGGAGGGCGGCCTTTTATCATTTTTCTTCTCTCCTCGGCGCCCGGGGGTATAAATAGTTAGTGTGGATACAGTTTCTCAATTGAGAATCATCTCCAATCAAATATTTAAGTGGGACTTAAAAGAATTCTGATTTCCTGGGAGGGAAGGAAGCTTTTTATCATACCTACGAATGAATGTTTGGATTATTTAAGGGTTAGTTAAAAAACACAGATTTTGTACTAATACTTAGCTGTCGAAGATTTTTGCAACTTCAGATATCAAACAAACAGATTGTTAGCCGGAAATCTGTACCTTTAATATCAAACAGACAGATTTTCACCTTATTCTTAGCTGTTAGTCGTAAATCTGTTTCTTTAAAATCAAACAGACAGATTTCCACCTAATTCTTAGCTGTTAGCCGGAAATCTGTTTTTTTGATATCAAACAAACAGATTTCCACATTATTCTTAGCTGTTATATATCTTAAGTTGCAAAAAATCTTGAACTGTATTTACGAAAAAATTCTGTGAAAACGTCCTAAAACTCGCATAGGTTTTTGCATCATGAGCTAAGAAAATCAAAAAGTAAGACAGTTTTTTATACACTGAAAAAAAAGGTGGTAATTAACAAGGATTTTTTTTTAATCGTAGCAGAATGTCGTTAATTGAATGCTGAATAAGCCATATGCTTTCACACTACTCTTGTATCTTTGTCGGGTTACCGCTTAAAAAATCTTCACCGCTTAATTTCCCATAGTCATCGCTCATCAATACGCCTGCCTGAATACCCTACATTCACGAAAGCTTGAGAAGTAGTATATAATATAATTACTCCTCCCCGTGGTAATATAATCTGGCAGACAGGTTAGAGTGCCTCACATCCGAACCTACAACACAACCTTCCCTCCTCTAACTCTATCTCTTTCCCTTTCGTTATTATCACCTTTCCTGTATTGACATCTTGCTTCTTCCACTTTCATGCACCCCTTCGATACACGTTCGCAATTTACGAGGGCTACTCGAACTTGCCATATTTCAAAACAATCCAAAGTCGTGTTCCTCAAGGGTTCGTTGTGCGATTGATGCAAAGTTGGCACGCTTAACTTCACAGTCGATCGTGTGGCTAGTGTGGATTTATTGAACACAAGAATCATTTGCTAGCCCTCCTTTGGCCAGCTGCAAATTATAACCGTGTCAAGCTGTGATTGTGGAATTTAGTTAAAGACACCAATAAAAACCTACTCTTTCGCCAATCTGTCATCTAGCTTAGTAAATCTCGTCTAATAAGCATTCAATCAGTTTGCTGAAGTAGCGAAAACTCGCGAACGGCGAGCTCTGGGGTCATCGAATTTGCATATGTGAATGCAACGAATGAATACTTTTGGCTTGAAAAGTCAATTCTTTCATGAGTTATGGAGCTACGAAATGTCCTTTTAAATGTTAACTTCGTATTATCCAAATGTTAAATATCCAAAAAAAATTTCACATTATCGCCTTAGAAATGCGGACAAAGCCGTATTTAATCAACGATTTTGATAAATTTAGTACGAAAGTCACATTTACATGTTAAATATTTCGTATGATGGACTAAAAAAACACAAAGTAATTTAATTGGATTATCAAAATTGATAAATTGAATATAGTACAAAAGTTGCCTATGAAAATCTAATGTATAATGTTTTTTAGTATGAGCTCTAAACGCGAACATTCTAAATTAAAAATATATAAGTAATGAAAGCAGTCAGCTGAAAAACTAAACTGTGATATTATCGGAGCAGCTTATTGTCATATGAAGTTGATTAATGATGATGAAAGAAAGGCATTGCTTCATTTTTGACAGATTCATCTTGACGAACATCAACATATTTACCGCTCGGCTACTATCCGCTTAGATAAAAAGCTTCGAAACTTTGGAAAATTACTTTTTGTCAGAAACACTAATTAAAATTCCGTCTCCGTGAAACGGCAGGTAATGTATTGCTGTCAAATTGGAGTAGTCATTTTCCAAGAAGATTTTCTACAAAATTGAATTTGTTTAATTTTTTAAAAATGTTATGATGAAGTTTTTTTGACCCGAGATTATTGGAAATAAAACCTTGTTTAAGATCGAAGAACAGACGAAAAATGGTAAAGTATTAAGACGTGATATGAGTTGAAGATTATAATATTATTACATGCTACCCATAAACAGTAACGTGATATTATGGATATATAAATATGTATTTTGTAAAATAAAAGTCAAATATATACGTACTGTTCGTACATAAAAAAAAATTAAATATTAAAAATTTCCACAGCCAAAAATTAAACTCCGACAAATTGCTTGGAAGGCAACTATTTTTTCCGTTGAACCGCAAATTATTTTAAGATCGGCGGCATAAATTAGATAATATGTATTTTTAATCATTGGCTCTATTTGGAGCAGTTGGAACTCTCGTGCGGTTTCAAATTAAATTATATATGGCCTTAACTCCCAACAGTGAGACTATGGCATCCCTAATTAGCATATGTTGTGATGCTGAAGGCAGTGAGGAGGGGAAGGAGACGGAGGCAAGAAGAAGGTGAAGAATAAACTGGCTATTCAGATCTGGTCACCAAACACGGCCAAAGCCATTTCAAGCAACGTTTCAATTCTGAATGGTGGTCTAACACCAGGGCGATACTGACAGTATCCTCCACTCTGGAACGTGCCGCAAATATACCATATATTATTTTTAATTAGTAATTTGTGAAATAACACAAATTACCTCCAGCTTGATAGTCGAGAGCCTTACCCCTCGACCTAAAGCAGGGTACTCACCTAACCGTGTAACATGTAACGTATCTGATACTGTATCAAGTGAGTACGTAGGCACGAGCCTACTGCGAGCCGCTCGCGGGTGGAGCGCAGTGTGCTCGCAGTGACCCGCCGACGCACAGTGGGCTGAAAATCGCCTTTCATAGACATAGAGACTTGAATTTTCAAGGGTATTTTTTTTGGCTAGATATGGATTTTGCTGATCATTACCATGCTATAAAATGTCGTACGAAGCAATTGCGTGTACAAATGAAGGAGTTATAATTTTTTAAAGAAAAATTTGTATGGCGCTGACATTAAAAATGAGGCTATCTCTGGAATCATAAGGTTGGCCGTTCTATCCTTACACACAGATAATACTACTATTTATTTGTATTTTTTTGACTTACTTCATATTGTGGCGCAAGGTGCGATTTTTTTTTTTTTAAATCCTCTAAGTTGAAAAAAACCCTTTTTAATGTTGATGATTCATTTTAATTCTTAAATGCTTTAAGGCTTGCAGTGTAAATAAAATATTGCAAACTAGACAAAGTATACTCATATGTAAAGCATTTAAGCATTAAAATGAATCTTCAACATAAAAAAGTTTTTTTTTTCAACTTTGACGATTTAAAAAAAAAAAATCACAAGTTTCGCCACAATACGAAGTATGTCAAAAAAATACAAATAAATAGTAGTATATTTGTGTGTAAGGGTATAATGGTCAACCTTATGATTCCAGAGATAGCCTCATTTTAAATGAAAGTTCCATACAAATTTTTCTTAAAAAAAGGATGACTCCTTCATTTGTGCACGAAATTGCTTCATACAAAATTTTATAACATATTAATGATCAGCAGAATCCATTTCTAGCCAAAAAAAATACACTTGAAAATTCAAGTCTCTATGTCTATGAAAGGCGATTTTCAGCCCAATGTGCAGAGTGTTTTAGCTTGCAGTGTAAATAAAATATTGTAAACTAGACAAAGCATACTCATATGTAAAGAATTTAAGCATTAAAATGAATCATCAACAAAAAAAAGATTTTTTTTCCACTTTAGGATTTTTAAAAAAAAAATCGCACCTTGCGCCACAATATGAAGTATGTCAAAAAAATACAAATAAATAGTAGTATTATCTGTGTGTAAGGATAGAACGGCCAACCTTATGATTCCAGAGATAGCCTCATTTTTAATGTCAGCGCCATACAAATTTTTCTTAAAAAAATTATAACTCCTTCATTTGTACACGCAATTGCTTCGTACGACATTTTATAGCATAGTAATGATCAGCAAAATCCATTTCTAGCCAAAAAAAATACCCTTAAAAATTCAAGTCTCTATGTCTATGAAAGGCGATTTTCAGCCCACTGTGCGACGGCGGTTTCACTGCGAGCACCAAGCGAGCACTAGAGGCGGATCCGAGAGGTCGTAGCTGGATACGCGGTTACCGTGGACGAGCCGTACCCACTTGCAGATTGATACAGTATAGATACGTTACATGCTACACTCTTGGTGAGTACCCTGCTTAAGAGATCATCGTGATAATAGAAATAATTGGATAATTTGTATTGCGCCGTTTTTATGAAAAATCACCTCAAGGACAGATAGCCTTCTTATAACTATATTCCGTGCAGTTCAACATATCTACTATTTCTGCATTCAATTAAGGTACAAGTAACAACAATCTAAATTACTCAGTCCTGATATTGTTGTTCTAATCAAAAATAATTTTGAGTTGGTGTATGAAAAGTAATTAGGCTGAGAAAATCAGGACTGTCTATAATTTCACTAACAAATTTTTAAATAAAAGTTATTTCGAAAACCAGTCTTCTATCTAAGAGCTTTAGTAATTTTAATTCTTAATTTATAGATTTTGTAGGTAGGCTGAGTTTATAGTTAATAAATCTAATTTTTTCATTAAATTTATTAATAAAAGAATGTAAAACAGAAGAATCGTAAAGCAATTAAATTAATGTAAATTTCGACTTATTCCTGCAAAACAACAACTTTTCAATCATACGAAGAGAATTTAATATAATTTTCTACATGAACATGAAGTAACTAAGAGAATTTTCAGAATTTCAATTGTTTGTGCTTAGAAATATTTCATATGTTACATTACTTTTATGAAATTAATCAAGAAGAATTTGCGCTTTAAAAATTAATTTGTGTTCATGTGAAACCTTGAAATATAATAAGTTTTTGAAATATATGTAGTTGATGTAAAAAATGGGTAACAGAGTTATAATCCATTGACCAATAAATATTTTATTATTATTATTATTATTGAAGGTCACGTGTCTAAATGAGTTCTTCGTAGAACACGGCAAAGAAACGCAAATAAATCGTAAATCATAATATCATATAACCAAGAAAACCGTTCATAGTTATAGTAGGACGATAAACACCCTTCACACATTTTAAACTTTGAAATATACCAGCTGGAAATACATAATATGTAGATCTTACTCTTAATTAAATGTTATTTAATTTCCATTTAGGTAGTGACAGACCACTCTATATGGGTACATACAGATCTGTTACACCTGATGATGTGTTATAAGTGTGGGCGTGGCGACGGTGGTGCGCCGTGATCTGCTAGCCAGGCTATATCTTTGTCAGATCAACTTACGGAGCACCGTGATCACGCGGCTATCATCTATCAAGGAGACATATCCCATATAAAGAAATGATATTCAGTGGCAGTTTGCTTGTTGATTTGACCATCTTTCCCGAGGAAGACTAAAGCGTAGTGTGACACCCATATTATATATATAGGCCACGCCCAAAAAAGCTTTGTTGCATGGTCTGTCACTACCTTTATTTCGTATTTAATTACCGCATAATGTTCAGATGAATCCGTTTCTAGGACGAATTTGAGAAAAAAAGACGTTCGTCGCATAAAGCGAGGTTACTGAAGGGTTACCCCATTAAACAAGCCATTAATTTAAGGTTAGCTTTACGTTAGTTTATATTACATACTCAATGTTACATTGCAAGATCAACTGAAAATGTTGGTTTTATTCTAATATACTCCGTGGTTGAGTGCTTACGATACCTATAAGTTAAAAATGTAAAATTTATTTGATTAATTTGTGTTATTTCACAATTTACACATTTTACTTAGTAAATGTAGTAATCTATCGACTACATTAATTTGTGGTGACTACTGACTAAGTCACTTTGTGATGGACTGATTATGAACTGGTTCCTCTTTGTATAATATATAGTGTATTCTTCTGATGGAGATCCGTGGATGATCTCGTATACCAATGGTGAGTAGCTTTACAATAACAATACTGGAGTGTAAGTACACTATTTACACGTCGCACTATTGGTATAATGTTATTTAAAAGGAACCTACCAGTAAAAGACATGACACAAAATAAGACCTACCAATTTATACCATTCGACCTAATCATGCTAACATACACGAATCTCTCTTTCATACATTTAGTCAAGCGTTAATTTCAGTAAATATGCAGTTTATTTGCGGCACGTTCCAGAGTTGTAGATAACTTCAGTTGCACCCTGATGATATACCACCATTCAAGATCGAAACGTTGCTAAAATTGGCTTTAGTCTTGCTTTTTCTTCTTCATCTCCTTCCCTTCCCTACTGCCTCTAGCCTCAAAATATACCCAATTAGGGATGATTTAGATTCACTGGCTCCTGACGGCTGGGAATCTTACACGGTACTCACATTAAAAAATAAAATTTGAATAAAACGAAACTCTTTTTTTATTTGCTCTAGCGGCTAAAACTCGCATTATTAATTATCAATACAATTGTCTGTGGGGCCACGTATAATTATTGTATAAATCTTGTTTTAGTATCATACTTTTTCTAGTTCAGCCTAAGTACACATTTTTTCCGGAAGACTAATTTAATAAAACTTTCAGTGTTCGTTATTCAGAGTATATTATATTATATTACTGATCATTATAATAAGGACAAACGTTGTAATGTTTAAACAAAGGAAATTGTATTGCATGAGACTTTTTAAGTTTAGTTATATTGCCGGCACCCCGAGCGTATTTTGATATTAATTGAATACACGTACATGCCTGTTAATCCGCTTCACTAGAAGACATCTGTTCAGGTAACAATAAAAGTTAGTATTAAAAATATCCTGTTGTGCTACATCAGTAGTCTCTGGTCCGGAGCCCCTAAATACCTGAAAAAAACACTTGACTCTGTGCAAAAACGGGCGGTCCGTTTGATAGATTCCCCAATCTTAACAAACGGACTGCAATCTTTAGAGCACAGGCGTCAGGTAGGTATGCTGTCCTTGTTCTATCGGTATTACAATGGAAGATGCTCTGAGGAACTAGCGTCATTGATCCCTTCGGCACAGGTGCGTAGTCGGGATACACGCCAAACGCGTGCCCAACATTTGTACACAGTTGACACTTGTCACATGAGAACGGGTCGCTTCTACGATTCGTTCTTAAGTTCAACAGCTCGGCTGTGAAACGAACTGCCGGCCTCTGTGTTTCCTCCCTCCTACAACATGGGACTCTTCAAGACCCACGTTCACTCCTTCCTCTCCACAAAAAGACCCTCCACACAGCATCCCCAAAGATGAAATAGGCCCTGAGGGAAATTATTTTCTTCAGGGCCTCCTGTGTGGAGTTAATATATAAAAAAAAGTAGTAAAAAATTAATGGAAAAAAAAATACATACCTAAATAAAATTGAAAAATACTTTACAATATATGAAGTCGGCATTATAAAAATAAAACATTCGAAAATGCCACAGAAATAGTGTACAAATAGTAGAATACAATTTTAGGATTGAGATTTGATTACGATGTAAAACGCAGAGGATAATAATTGAACAACATTAAATTAATTCATTAAATTACTTAAAGCCTTTTACATCCTCATCTTTTAGTTTTTTTTTTTTTAAATTTTTTTTTTATATAAATCTGTTGGCCCTGAAAAAATAGTTTCCCTTCGAGATTATGTCATCTTTACAGATGCTTGGAGATATGTGGAGGATATTTTTAAGAAAAAGGAAGGAGAGGAAGTTCTATGTAGGAAAAAGGTATGATAGGTTTGTAAGAGTCAATGGGTCTAGGAGCGACGGACGTATAAATCTATCCTTTCCACTGCGGTGTAAGACGGTGGGTCCAGCAGAGTCCATCTGAAGAGGTAAATCTAAAATTTTAATAGAATCCCCCAATTCATGCGTTTTTCCAGAAGAATTATTTTTTATTTAGTAATTTAACAAACTATACCATCTTTAGTTGTAAATTTAAAACATATGAATTAATTGTTAAAATTTTTAAAAAATTTACCAAGATATATAAACTATATGAGAATTTTTCCATGAATTGATGTCAAATTACCTCCACACCTGACCTATGAGCAATTGAATATAATTAAACCACTTATCTTTTTTAATGTTATTGATAAAGTTTATTAGCGAATCATGAAAAGTTTTTGAATATTTTTAGCAAATGCTTAAATCAACAGCAAGTAAAATGTTTTCATATTTACCTAATGAATTAAGCAAAAATTTTCTGCGGGAAAAGCCAATCCTATGAAGTAAATATTTTATAATGTAATACCCTAATAATATATTTTTTGTAAAGAAAAAAAGGGAGTAAATAATGTTTCAGACGTTATAAGTTCGGAGTTGGTAAAATAAATGCTTTTAAAATGTTTGAAACCTTTGTGTACAAAGAATTTTCCGAGGCATTTGTCCAAAATCTATTTAAGATTAGTGCCCCATGAAAGATTTTAAAATTTCACGGTCGTTAGAAATTTTATGAAAAGCTTTCCAGCTGGTTATGACACAGCATTTAATTTAGGGCGCGGTATTTAAGTCTTGTGTTGGAAGGCCTAATCTTGATGATGAGTCGTGATCTTCTCGAATTATCTGAGAGAAGTGATTAGATACGCATAAAAAACGTGTTATTTTTACGATCCCTTGCTAAGCGATGTGTAAAAGATATCATTTATTATAGTATATTTAGGAAAAAAATTACTTGTAGACTTACAATATAATCTTAGCTTAGCTGTTTTCCACCTAATAGAAAACATAATTCGACGTAGATTAGAAAAATTATATTTCTTAGACAAGATAAATAATTTATTATGTTGATTAGATATATTGTGAGTTCTTGTGAAATATATAATGTTAATTTGATATGTTTTGAGTTCTTGTGAAATATATAGTGTTGATTATATAATATGTTGTGAGTTCTTGTGAAATATACTTATTAGAATAGGTTTATATTGTAAAAAGGTTACAAATATAATTTTTCTGAATTATTCTCTTTATAATTTACAACAAGAACTATAAGTAAACATGACCTGCTCTGAGTTTTATGAAGAACATCTCTGGCAGGCGAACAAACGAACAGAATCTTCTCATTTATTTTGTTGAACTAAGGTTCTCTAGAATGTCTTGTCCCGATTTGAAGTGCCACTAATCTGCCGGATAATTATACTTCATTCTTCAATCCACCAAGCGTTTGACATTTACTCGAGACACAAATCTAAACTTGATGCTTGATTTTTTTTCAGAATATTCCTTACATTATTTATTTTATTCAGTGGGTATAACTATTAAAATACTTTTCAGATCCTTTTTTGCAGGTATTTTCTCACCTCAAGACAAGGAACAAATTATTAGGATAGATTTTACCCAATAAATGAACGAAATTCACATAAAGATAAATATAATGCAAACATTTATTGGCCAAAGTTTAAATGTTTTTCATTAAACATTTAAAAAAAAAACCATTTTGAAAATTAGTCTATTTTGTTCAGAAGTATGTTTCATACACTGTAAATCTGTCAATTCACCAATTTATACTTTTTTAAAGCATTTTCCACCAAAGCAGAAGCTGATTTCAATTAACCGGGTGAAAAGCTCCCCCGACCGTTGACGGATTTTACAAATATTTTATGGTCGGTGAATATTCATAAAGATGTACCTAACTGGAAGAAAGTTTTTTCCAGAATTTTCTGGAAAATTCATCGATAAATGAAGAAATAAACCCGAGGAAAGCTTCAGATTTAGACTATTATGCTATCAGGCCAGTATAGATTAATATTATATTGAAAATCGAACAAATGAATGTTGATGTCAAATGATATTATATTTTTGTACAGTTTGCAATGCTTCTGATTTCGTTTAAATGTTTTATTAAATATTTATTTCAGGTGCGTGCACACATTTAAAGTAAACATTGGTACTTTTAAATAATAATATTTTTATTTCAATCACGAAACGTATTGCTAAAAGAGTTTACAAACATTTAAAATTTATTTTTTAAGTTAAATCGTGTTTTATCAAATATTTCTAGAAACGTAAAAAAATGACATAACACGGTTGTACGGGACGTGTTTGCCTGCACAAGAAAAGACTGTAAATAATAAGCACCGGCACACATCAGCCCTCAACCTGGGTAATGATTTAAGTAAAACACCGTGAGGTGTTCTATCCAAACCATAAAGACGATTCGAATCAAAATTCACATTTTAATTTCAAGTATATTACTGGTATACAGAACGTACAAAGGGGTGTAACTTATAGGTAATTATTATTTTTTACAGCCAACCCAGTTCACAAGAAATAGTTATATGTATTTCAATACAACTGGGATTTGAACACAGATAGAAAACTGATACAATCGGAATTCTTTCAGCGATAATTTCAGATTGGAGCACATTGTGCATCATCGCGCCATACGATACAGCAAATGGCGTAGGTGACTGCTGGCCCAGTTGCCAGTTCAATTGGTAGCCAGCAGTAATCGGCCAGCCTCTAGGCTTCAGCATCAATGGCTAATTCAGTCGGTAGCCAGGAAGAATTGGCCGGTTTCTAGGTTTTCAGTATCAATGGCTAATTCAGTTGGTAACCAGGAAGAATTGGCCGGCTTCTAGGTTTTCAGCATCAATGGCTAACTCAGTCGGTAGCCAGGAAAAATTGGCCAGCTTCTAGGTTTTCAGCATCGATGGCTAATTCAGTTGGTATCCAGGAAGAATTGGCCGGTTTCTAGGTTTTCAGCATCAATGGCTAGTTCAGTCGGTAGCCAGGAGTAATTCATCAGCCTCTAGGTTGTCAGCATCAATGCAGCAGGGATTGGCCAGCCTCTAGGTGATCACCGGCAGTGAGCATTTGATTGTAAGAGCCGGCACACGGAGACGCCCCATTATTGTAATGATGACAGATGCGTCTGGCTCAGCTGATAGAGTGCCGGCCGTAAACAGCTCGTTAGAAATGGTTGTAATCTTTAAAATGATTGTGCCGTGATGGAGGAACAGAAGCGACTACAGATTTAAGTTGACACTCAGGAATTTATAATTTTTAAATTATAATTAAGAGATCGCGTTTTAACTGGAGGTGTTCCGTTCACTCGTGGTAATTTTTGAAACTTGAATGCCCCAATATTTTGTTTTTGTGACAGCAATAACATCAAACAAAAAAAACTTGTTTACTGTTCTAAACGCAGGGGTTTGTATGAATCAGCGTCAGGTGTTTAATATTCTTTTTTTTCTCCGGCTTTATTCGCCTAGTAATCGATTATTTTGGTGCATTTTTCAACTCGTAAACATTATGATTTGGAAAAGGGGTCATCAAACTTGCAGGTGTTCAACCTTAGTCGCAATAAAAATCAAATGCAGCAAAATTATGTTTTCACGTTCGATACAATGGTATTTCGAAAATAGTTTCCCGTTATAAAGAAATTTGTAATCATTACATATTTTGTGTCATTATTACAATAAAAAATAATTTTATAAGTTTTACCGAATGTTATGTCATTGGTGCAAATAATGAATTCTTTACTGTTGTTATTTTTTGGGTTTTAGTCATGGCATATTTGAGACAAACATAGATTAATTATTATTTCCGCGTGATAGAGCTTTTATAATGTATGGACGCCGGAGAAGACTAAGAAGCTCGAGGCGAAAGCGAAGTGATTATTTCTTATTACTATTTAATATTTAAGTGAAATTCATTGGTAAGAGATAAAGAGTTAAGACAAAGGAAAAACATTTAATAAACTCATTACTACGAAGTTGTAGATTGCGTACTCATTATTCTAAAATTTATTTTTTTCTAGACAATAGACCCTATTCTTAGTTTTTTGGGGACCTACCGTAACCCATCACACCTGCACGTATCTGTACGCCAGTTCAGAATGAATTTAGTTGAACTTATAAAAAAGCAGAGCATAACTTTTTCATGATGACCTTTGTTATTACATCAGAGCGATAAGCTTCTTGAATCTGGACCAAGTAGTGGATTTGAATACCACAACTTTTGAATAAATTTTCGAAATATATATATCCCCGCGTTTTAGAATTAAATATATCACTATTATCGCCCAGTTGAACGACCACCATTCAAAATTCAAATTAAATAGCTTTATGGATGTTTAGTGTACAGACCTTATTAGCTAGGCACTTATCATTCGGTGTATTAAATTTTCCTTCTAATCCTTCTATTTCCATTCTTCTCCCAATCACTTCAGCTTTGGAATAATACCAAATGAAAATGCCATAGTTCCATTGACTACGAGTAGTTGGAATTCATTAACCTTATCATCAAGTGCTCTTAATGCGTAATTTCAGAAAAGCTCAATCCTGAAGTAGAAATAATTATTAAATCGAAGAAAGAACGCAAAAGATCTCATCGTTACATCATAAAGTAGGTAATTTATTCGAGTCTAGTTCACTTGAGTACTCTAAACAATGCCTTAAACGAAGGCTACGTCATAATTTAACCAACGCTATATTCAAAGAGTTACGGTTATGAACTCACATAGGCGAGACCGGAGTTAGCACGCGAGAACATTAAGCTCAAACCAGTAATTAAATTTACCATCAATTTTACTTGATAAATAATTCAAGTTGTGAGTACTGCTTTATATAAACTTTTGCAGTGCTATGGATACGGGTAGAGTGGAAATTATATCGAGGTTAATCATGCATTCAACACAGTACGAATATTTTCATCAATTTCAGCTTAACGTGGTAAATTAACAATATGTTTGAACCTAAAAAGTTTGTTTGTTTTCAAATTGTGGTAAATTTGATACAGTGAGCAACACAAAATTCCATGATTGTTATTCGCGGAATGCAAAATATGGTTACATTATGTTATTCCATAGAAGAAGCGGAACAAATGTTTTGTTCCTCACTAAAAACTCGCCATGGTAAGCTTTGGCGTCAATTTATGTAATTTTTTCTGTCTGAATATTTGGTCTAGGTCAATGTATCGTCTTCAGTTTGCTATCTCATTTACTTAGAATGAGACAGGATGTTTTATTATTTTTTTTTTTAATTTAATGTAATTCAAATTTAATATTAATATAATCATTTTTTTATTTTTTATTAAAAAGAAAGACAAACATTGGAAAATGTTGCTTATATTGTGATTGAGGACTTGGGAGTTGAGCCAACTGAGGAATTGAACACACTACACCTGTGTGGAACCAAAATTCGATGTAAACTCTTCCACCAACCGGTCAAGATCTGTTAACCATTTTAAAATGGTCTCAAACGCCGAAACAGCTGTCACAATAATAAAAAAAAACTTAAATAATTGCAGAACTTAATAACTACATTATTAAATTTGAATTTTATAAAATTAAAAATATATATTGTTGGAGTTCTGCGAATTCTCACACAATGAGACAGGATGTTATATTTTTAAGTAAGGAAAAAAAATCGAACGAAACCGAGTGGCAGCTTTTACTTTTACAATTACACAAGATTTTGCAATTTATTATATTACAAAATTTGTGGATGCTAAAATATATTATACTCCATAAACTTAATCTGTAGAACAGATAGATTTGTAGATAAATGCGGATGAGCTTAAATAAAGCTTTTAGCAATTAAATTCGTGCTAAACGAACTGAGCACTATGCGGTAATGAATAAATGAGCTAGGAATGCAGAGACCAGCTGAAGAAGAAATAATCGAACATTATTCGATTCCTGGGAAAAAACTTTCTTCTCTCGCGTTTCAAAATAATCTGAGTTTATGGAACGAGTAATCCCGCTACCTTTTTTGCTTTGAGTGAATATTTGTTTTGGTCGGACGGGAACATCGAACGATGTAAAATATTTTTGTTGTTGGTCGCCCAGGCATATCGAATGAAGTTAAATATAAATTTCATTTTAGGAAAATCGAATGAAGTATAATGATTTTTTTGCTCTCTTGTTTTTTAGACTGTAGCAAATATATAAATGTACATTATTTTTTATCAACCAGTTATATCGAATGAAGTAGAATATAATTTGCTCGCGGTTGACCGTGAATGAATTATTATGTAGGTACGTTTTATTTTAAAACTTTAAATGTAATATTTAATCATTGATGACGATATTAATGACTCTCAATTTGAATCAGAAAAATCGGAAAAAGATTCCGTCTCACTTAGAAAGGTCGAATTAGCTCAGTGGCAGAGTAAAGCCCCGGCAAGGCTGAAGTCTTGGGTTTCTAGATGTGATCGCACCTGTTTATAATTTTTCTGTGACACGTTTTTCGTTTGAGAGTCGTTAATATTGTTTTCAATGATTAAATACAATATTTTGTTCTTTGTCGACTAGGAACAAAGAATGGAGTAGATTTTTTTACAGGCGAAGAATGGTATTATTTGCTCTGAATGAACTATAAAAATTTTATTCTTCATCGACCAGGAACATAGAAAGCGGTAGATTTTTTAAAGATCAACCAGTAACGTCGAATTAAGTAGAATATTATTTTGACTGCCAAGTTTTATATTAGCAGATGAATTTCACTGAGGCTGATTGTAATAACTGATTACTTTAAAAGTTTTGTTTAGCTTCATACGTATCAGAAGTTAATGTTAAGATATCAATGTCTAATGTAAACTGCCTCGCTAAATATTAGTTATCTAATAAACCAACATGCCACAAGTTCGGAATCTCTTAAATGAAGCGTAAAAAAATCAAAGGTTCATAAACATATTATGATAGTCTTAACTACAAACAGGCCATCTTACTGACAAAGAAAATAGATTCTCAAACGATGAGCCAATTGTACAGCGCAAATGTGTAGGTTAGCGGAAATTTTTCAGCTATCGAGTTATCAAGTTATCGTAGGTAGGTAATGTAGACGATTTGTTTGTTTTACTATTAAATTCGACATGGCGTGAGACGTAAACTTTAGAATAGTACTTGTTTTGCAATAAAATATAGAAATATATTTTTTTAATATGCTTTTTTCGACATTATTTATTTTTTAAAGCAATTGAAAATAAACCACTTTTTAAGCCAACCATCATGCATAAGATAAATAGCGGTGTGATTCTTTTCGCCTATTTATTTGTGAGGTTATGGAAAATACGATTATGAGTAGAATACATTTACAAGTCATCATGCTGTTTCACAAATGGTTTCAAGTGAAATTAAATTCCGATTCCAATGTTAATTTGTATGGAGTAATCAGAATAGAAGTCAGATTTGGTCCATTAAATATTGGTATCAGCGTAATTCCATTACACTGAACCAGATAACTGAATTAGGCCATGTTCCAGAATGAGCCGTTCAGTTAACTCATTCGCATGACCAATTCGCGAAGATATTCACTTCATAGACACCTCACTCCATGCCACATATTATTTATTTATTCAAGACATAGCATACTTATCATAACACTGACATTATAGAGATTAATTGGCGTAATCCACAATGGGGTTCTGATTCTAACAAAATATGTATGAAGTACTGTATTAAGAAAAAATACATTTCTAAGGAATACTCTTTTGGGGATACGCCATTAATGTTAACAAAAATATTAGTAGGTATGGCAGATTAACATTCGAAACGCCCGCAGATAAAAGTATATCGACTTTTATTATATCTTCGGCGGTATATCCTCTCTGCATTCCCATTAGGCCTGGTTCCCACTATGCCGGACCGGCAGATCTGCCGGGCCGGTAAAACTGCCGGAAGGGCTAGTGGCTGTACAATTTATATGTAGCTATTCACATTATCCCGGGTCCGGCATTTTTGCCGAGCCCGGCATTTTTACCGAGCATTTTGTCACTGCGAAAGTGCCGGTAGAACCACCGGACCGGAGTAATGTGAACGAGTTTGTGCCGGTATCCGGCTGTCCCCGCTCGCCGCGCCCGTGCTCCGGGCTCCCCTCTCGTCATCGGCTCGCATTTTTTGAAGAAAGTAGACGTGTTCGCCCTGCTCGTTTAAATCTTTGTATCAGTATTCAAATGTGTACCTCCATACGGACGTAGGAGATTAAAGCCTTCAGACACTCATTTCCATAAATCCGTCATTCTATCCAAATATTTCTTTTATTCATTTTTTTATACTGTAATTGTTACATTATCTAGCGATTCCGTTCATTTAATTTTTCTATTGACTTGCCTACCAATGGACAATGGACAATATCAGCGGGAACATAACAAGTCAATCGGTTTAATTGTTGGCAGATGAATCATCTAAATGCGTTTAAGATTGATGATTGATTTTATTCATTCATTTCGTTCATTTAACATATATATCCAGCTAACAATAAAAAACACCCTAATATAATAGAACTTCCTTCTTCTTCTGGCGTTAGTAAGATTAGATTGTTAATATTAATTTTAGTTGTAAGTTGCTAAATATGTAAATACTCGTATATATGTCGTTAATATAGTAGTTATAGGCCTTAGTCGTAAGTCACTAGATATAAGTCTTAGATATAAGTCAGTCGTTCTAGTATTAACTATTTAAGAAATATATTTGTACAGCGCCTTTGAGGTGATTTTTCACGAAAACGGCGCTATATAAATCAGCCAAATATTATTATTATTATTAGTTTAAACGGTAATTCCTCGTGCAAGTTTTCATGAAGCGGTCTAGGCTTTGGTACATTTGGTACAGTACCATCATTGATCTTTTGCCAAAATTTACTATCCTTTAATATACTAGAATCGCATTCCTTGCCGTATGAGCCCACACTAATAAAAATAAATCGGTACTCTGAATCAACAACTTCCATTAATACAAAAGAATAATATTCCTTGTAATTAAAGAACATAGAACCACCCTCGGCTGGTTTCAAAATTCTAATATGTTTGCCATCTACTGCTCCAACACAGTGAGGAAAGTTGGCTTTTCTTTCGAATCCTGAAGCGATGTCCTCCCATTGTCTCTCCGGCTCCGGTGTAATGTGAACACTCTTGTCCGGTGTCCGGTTTCCGGCAGATCTGCCGGTCCGGCATAGTGGGAACCCGGGCTTAGGCCTGGTTCCCACTATGCCGGACCGGCAGATCTGCCAGGCCGGTAAAACTGCCGGAAGGGCTAGTGGCTGTACAATTTATATGTAGCTGTTCACATTATCCCGGGTCCGGCATTTTTGCCGAGCCCGGCATTTTTACCGAGCGTTTTGTCACTGCGAAAGTGCCGGTAGAACCACCGGACCGGAGTAATGTGAACGAGTTTGTGCCGGTATCCGGCTGTCCCCGCTCGCCCCGCCCGCGCTCTGGGATCCCCTCGCGTCATATGCTCGCATTTTTTGAAGAAAGTAGACGTGTTCACTGTTCGCCCTGCTCGTTTAAATCTTTTTATCAGTATTCAAATGTGTACCTCCATACGGACGTAGGAGATTAAAGCCTTCAGACACTCATTTTCATAAATCCGTCATTCTATCCAAATATTTCTTTTTTTCATTTTTTTTATACTGTAATTGTTACATTATCTAGCGATTCCGTTCATTCAATTTTTCTATTGACTTGCCTACCATTGGATAATGGACAATATCAGCGGGAACATAACAAGTCAATCGGTTTAATTGTTGGCAGATGAATCATCTAAATGCGTTTAAGATTGACGATTGATTTTATTCATTAATTTCATTCATTTAACATATATATCCAGCTAACAATAAAAAACACCCTAATATAATAGAACTTCCTTCTTCTTCTGGCTTTAGTAAGATTAGATTGTTAATATTTATTTTAGTTGTAAGTTGCTAAATATGTAAATACTCGTATATATGTCGTTAATATAGTAGTTATAGGCCTTAGTCGTAAGTCACTAGATATAAGTCTTAGAGATAAGTCAGTAGTTCTAGTATTAACTATTTAAGAAATATATTTGTACAGCGTCCTTGAGGTGATTTCTCACGAAAACGGCGCTATATAAATCAGCCAAATATTATTATTATTATTAGTTTAAACGGTAATTCCTCGTGCAAGTTTTCATGAAGCGGTCTAGGCTTTGGTACATTTAAAGTACCATCATTGATCTTTTGCCAAAATTTACTATCCTTTAATATAGTAGAATCGCATTCCTAGCCATATGAGCCCACACTAATAAAAATAAAACGGTACTCTGAATCAACAACTTCCATTAATACAAAAGAATAATATTCCTTGTAATTAAAGAACATAGAACCACTCTCGGCTGGTTTCAAAATTCTAATATGTTTGCCATCTACTGCTCCAACACAGTGAGGAAAGTTGGCTTTTCTTTCGAATCCTGAAGCGATGTCCTCCCATTATCTTTCCGGCTCCGGTGTAATGTGAACACTCTTGTCCGGTGTCCGGTTTCCGGCAGATCTGCCGGTCCGGCATAGTGGGAACCCGGCCTAAGGGTACATGTAGTTATAGCAAGAAGGTACCAATAGCATATTTTCTCTAAGCCGACTGAATGGATAAGTTAGTCGTATTTAGTTTTTCTGTGGTTTATCCTCACTGCATACTCCTTCGGTGACACGGCATTATTTTTTGACAAATATATTTAGATAATAAATTTCCAATCAAGACGCCTGCTGATATATTGACTTCAGTTATACAGTTATTCTTTCCGCATGCCCGTTCGGGGACATTTAGTTTTACCTATTATAATATACAGGTATCTATAGCGTATTTTCCGTAAGCCTACTGCACGTATTAGTATGTCACCTTTTGTTATTCGCCGGTATATCCTCACTGCATACTCCTTCGGTGACACGGTATTATTATTATCAAAAATATTTGTTTAACAGATTTACACTCAAGACGCCTGCAGATATAATTTCTAAGTTATGAGGACCTCTGGCAGAAATAAACCTATACAATACAATAGGGATCAAGAGTCCAAGGTTTTCAACTGTCCGGGGATCAACTTTCGGGGGGCCAACTATCGGGGAATCAATTGTAATGGAATAGTTTATTTATAACTGTGTAAGTCTTTAAGCCACCAACAAAGATGTAACTCAGTAACGATAAAAATATAAAATTGGTCATTACGCTGTAAGAGTTAAAAAAAATCGGATTGGAACAAACAAAACGAGAAATCAGATTTTCTATGAAACTTTTTCTCCTCGTAGAAGGTGAATAATTTCCTCGGTTTTATTGAAAATTTAATACTTCTGCAGTCATTTTGTTCCTTCAATTTTTCAGTAACACAATTTTTACCTTCAGCCAACGCCAAGAAGCTTAACAAAAGCCATTTCCCTTTTTTATACCTAATAACGCGAAAGTAAATTTTATTGCTCTCAGTTGATTTTACCCTGGCACCCATTTTTCTTCGAACACGTGTGTTGTTTTATTCCATACGATATTTACGAACAATCGCCGTAAATTCCATTCCAGACATTGAGTTTGCTAGAAACACAAAACAGTGAATAAAATATCACACGGTTTCCTACCGAAATATCATTGGATATTAAATTGTACGATTTTATTATTAATAAGAGCAGAATGCGAGTGAATTGATAAAACCTAGTTAAGCAAAGTGGAGTTTAATGGGTGTTCATTCTCCGATAGCTTCATTAGAATTCGTTATCTATCATGTTTGTGGAATCATGGTAGGTTTTTTTTTATACTTAACAAAGGTTTAATGATGTTAAAATACGAACATCAGGAAATAAGCCTTACTTGAGTGTCAGTCATAATAGGTAGAAATGTTAGTTTTTAAAATAAAACCTTTCAATGAAATTAAGCTACCAAAAAAGGACAAAGGTATTTATGTGAGTAGTAATAAATAGGAAATTTTAAAATTTGGATGAATATATGGCTAAAACAAAACGAATAAATATAAACAAAATAATATTGAGCACAACAATATTTTGTTGAAATTGGTGATGTCACTTCTCCCGAGCTGTTGGTTTTTGCGTAACTTAAATAAAAATATATTAATAAAATAAAATGAATTATACCAGTAATAATTTGTACCCTGAAGATGCTTGAGTAAAGCAAAACCGTTCGGTTATAAAAATTATTAAAAACTCGTGGTTTTAAAACAAAAAGTATTTTATTTTATTTTATTAAAATAAAATACTTTTTGTTTTAAAACCACGATTTTTTAATAATTTTTATAACCTACCGGTTTCGCTTTACTCAATCATCTTCAGGATACAAATTATTACTGTCAAACCACAAAGTGATTGCTTTCTACAATAAAAATATTTTAGTATTTTTTTTAGGAATAACTTAATGAGTGAAACCTCAAATCGTAATATTTCATGATTGAAGATAATATTAGCAATTTTTAAACGAAAATTTGAAACGAAAAATCAAAAAAAGACACGGTCGCATCTGGGACTTGAACCCAGTACGGTTGTCTTGCCGGGGAGAGGCTCTACCGATTGCACTAATGGGACCTTATTTCTTTCGGTCATATTTAACTGTATCATATTTCGAATGAGAACTACCAATATTATCTTCATTTTTCTTACCGCTCATTTTTATTGGCTGCTATCTTCATGTATGATGGCAAGATTAAACTTAAACTGAATGCAATCTAGATAGTGTCTTATTTATTATTATTTTTATTTTATTGCGACATCTATTGACTTTTCTTAATGTCTAAGATGAATTTATTTATTAATATTTTTATTTTTCGAATAACGTAATGAGCAAAACCAAAAATTGTTAAATTTAAGATAACATTTAAGCGATTTTTAAAATAAAATTCGAAACAAAAAAATATATGGTCGTATCTGGGACTTGAACCAAGCACCTTCGCCTCGCCGGTCCACTGTTTTACCAACTGTGCTAATGTGACCTTATTTCCTCGTTCATATTCAACCGGATATATTTTAGTTGAAATTTATATAAACTCCAAGTGTTATGAGAGCCCAACCTCCTGGAAAATTTCCCTTTGAATAAACATTTTATGAATTACGTTTATGCAAAAGGACTCCAATCTATCAACTAAGTTTGTTTGCTTCTCATAAACTTCTGCGAGCGGAGCGGTGTGAGTGTTTCATTGTTTCGTAGATAAAATGTTTACAGTTTCAGAGTGACAGTATAACCCCGAGTAAATGTATTATTCGATTTTCAGATCAGACACTGATTTGATTTAAGTTTATATGTAAAAGACAAAAATATATTTTCTATAGTAAGACAAAAATATATTTGTGTGCTTCACTCATTTAACATAATGCAACATGGGAATATTGTAAAACACATTATACGTAACGGTTTTTATTACAGCCTCACGTTGGGCGCCAATGTAAAACATTAAATAATAGTTAACATTAAAATGAGTTCGGAACAAAGATTTTATGGTCGAAAAGTAAGAAATAACAATAAACAGTTAAACAGTCATATAAAACAATTTTACTATACTCGCGGGAAAGGTGAGACGGCGCGTTATTTGCTACTCTATTTAAAAAAATACTTCTAGGTACTCTTTAACCTACTGAAAGGGATGACACGTCTTTTAGAGCCCAGGGCTTGATATGGACCTCGCTGAAAGTGGCGATACATCTCACTACCAGGATCAGGACTTGAGCCCTCGACCGGCTCGGGATCTCTGCTCGTTCAAGGCCGTGCGTGGTGGATCATTTAGCGTGGAGCTAGCCACTTATTTGTTCGTTAATAATTTGCGTAGCCAGAAGGAGATCGACGAAATCAAGCATTCGTAGATAGGGATGCCGTAATAGGTGTGAGCGAGAATGTATTAGGGGTGGCGCTGTTTCGTCCTGGTACATTTACTCGTACACTATTTTCTCCAATAAAGTAACACTATCCAAAAAAATTAATAAAATTATTGGCACTTATAGTGACTTATTTTTGGGGTATTATTCTGTGTTGCGCTATCTCCTTCTTTAGCCAACGTTTCGAAACAGCATTACGTGTTTAACGCCTTAAAAATATTAGTTCTCAAATTAAAATGTAATCGTTATATTTTTGTAATATGTTTGTTTTATTTTTATTTATGTTTTATGGAATGTGTGGGATTGCACAAACCTCACACATACCCGAATTAACTCGTTATTATTATTATTAACTGGCTTGTACCCGGAGTTGCTGGGGATTATCCTTTAGGAGATAGACACAAAATATCTTAGACTTTTCTGTAGGCCTTTTTAAGATATGCAATTCCTTATTCCAAGCCAGCGTTAGCAATGTTGAAAATTTTTTTTAACACTTGATTACAAAACATCGACTTTCTCTACTTTTTTTAAAATATAATATGCATGTATTATATATATAAACTTTTGGAAGAAATTCTCTAAATTGTAGTGAAAACACTATAAAATTAGAAGAACTAAGCGCACAAATATTTAAAGATTATTACCATCCTTCACCAGGGCAGATGTAATGATGATGATGGAAACTGTAATGCTGTCGGAAACGTTGGCTAAAGGAGGTAGCGCAACATGGCATAAATACCAAAAAAATAAATCATAATACTTTTGGCCGAGAAAATCTCAAAACTTTTTAGTTTGAAAATAATATCCAGTTCATGGAGGAGGCTGAGAACTGCTGAGCTGTAAGAATTTGTAACAATTATTAAGTACTATAATTTTTGTTGATGTTGTGGCGTAACGTTTATGATACCATGATATTGAAACTTCATTGAGGTATGCTTATATGCAAAGATGGTCAGAGATGTAGCTGTTCATTTGCAATATGCAGTAGTGGAGCTGATCCTTGTTATCTATTGGTAGCTTCTCGAACTATTCTCGTATCCAGAGGGTAATCTGGACCAGACGAATAATGCAAATTAGTTCATTGGAGAACTCCATTGTTTGAAGTCAGCGGGCATGGAATTGCACTCTGCTTGGTGCAAAGAGCAATGATGTCAAGAGTACTTCTACCTTAGGATACCACTAACTGTAGCTTTGAATTGATACTTTGAACAGTTCACTTACTTTAGTAGTTAGTTCAGAAATCAAATACCAGTATTGTAGATATTTTTAATCGATCATAATGTTTTAATTTTTGTTTTAAAAAATACCGTTAAATTGGCTTAAATATTAAGTAAGTTGGCAATGGCGAACTAATACTAAATAAAGTGGACTTAGGCGTAACATTTGGAATCGGGCCGCTGACAATAACAAGTCTTATGCAGATGGCGATTATTTTCATTATAATTAATAATAATAATATAATTATTAAGTTCTGCAAGTATTTTTTGGTTGTTTCGGCTTTCAAGGCGATTTTCAAACTGTGGTTTTAGCCACGTTTAGACGACTTATTAATATGATTCTCTTTTACCCCCTCCCAATTTAAAATGATTTATTACCGGTTAAACCGATTTACTAATAAAATAATTGTGACAAATGATTTCATATTCTGTGGGGGTATTTTGAAGTCTGTTTTCCCCACACACCCCCTCAAAATACCCCCTCGATTGTTTTTTGAAGTCTGATATTTCATAAACATAAACAGTAATAATGTGAATAAAGCAATTTTAAACATGAAAGAGATCTAAAAATAAACAACAATTACGTCAATACTGAACTGAAATACAAAAATAGATAAAATAAAATTAGCAATCAAGGACAACGATATAGGGTGTGGTCTTGAGTGAGCTTGGGCCCAGCGCTTACACAGGAGTGGCGCTTGGTACTGGTAGGCTGCGGTCATCACCGTGGTGGCGGAGGCCATTAGCCGCATCTTGGCTCCAGTGACCCGGTGTATTATCAGGCCGGCAAGTCTTAATTCCGTCAAATTTGTCGGAGCGCTGCTGTATCTTCTGTATACAAATTAGATTCTGCAGACGTCATTATATTGGATTCGGAGTAGTTCCATCGAGTAAGTTCGTTAGTGACACCATGTCTCACACAGGTACAGAATGCGTTGAACAATGTTTTTTTTGAATATGAAACTATGCTGAGGCTTCACCTTTGTCGTTCGATATCACCTTCGTCCGATACGTCTTGATTAATAATGTGCCCCAAGTATATTTTACGTTCGTACATATATTTATTCTTTATTTTTTTTATTTTTTTTTTATTTTTTTTATTTATTGCACAACAGATAGATTATCCAATTACTGTACAATTCTCAATTTGACAATCTTACACCTATGAAGATAATTATTATGCAAAAAAAACTTTAGGCTATTTAAAGAAGAATTATATATATCTAGTGCTTCTGAGATTTCATTCAATAGCACCATTCCTCTTGTCATGCTATGTTGTGCTAGAATATCTGTTCTGCCGTATGGTTGGCTCGTTTCTTGCCTCGTTAAGGCGTATGGGGAGCATCTTACTCATATTTGGATGTTTTTTCTGTAGTGTTGTACATCATATTTTGCTGTTTTCTGTTTCTTCACAAATATTTAGCAGTAATCTCAATTCCTTGATCGACGGAGCTTATGTGATTTATGCATACATTGTTAATACAGCCCACTCTGATGTCCAGGCGATTTGTTGCTATAATTGTGTGGAACCATTTATACTTGTTTTTAAAATGAGAATGTCCGAAAATAATGCTACTTGGTCATTAATATGAATAAGGAAAGGACGATTGTTTCGACACCTATAATGTTTGGACGAAGAGAAAACATTATACTTTAGAAAGCAGCTATAAGTTTGTGGTTCCCTAACCCATAAATAGATGAAACAATGTAACTTTGTTTTAACTCTTTGTTTAGTTCTAAATAGTATAAAATAAATCTGTTTGTGCGCTTAGTTCTCATAAACAAGGCAACAGATTTTGATAGTGGTTTCATTGTCATTTATAGAATTTTTTCCGAAAGGTTTACATATATGATACATGCATATTATATTTATAGAAAGTAGAGAAAAGTCGATGTTATATAATCATGTCGTAAAAATATATTTTTGGACACTACATTACTAACGCTGGCTAAACCTCATGAAATAAATAAAAAATGTACTACCTACTGAATTGTATATCTTGAAAAGGCCTTCAGAATTTTTTTTAAATTGTATTTGTCTATCTCCTAAGGATAACACCCAGCAACGCCGGGTACACGTGAGCTAAGTAAAACATAAATACATAGTGGTTCAAACAGAGTAACATGGTTTCATTTAGAAAACGTTATATTTGCGCACAGGCATGAGTCAGAGTCATCCAAAAAAGAGATTCGATCTTTCAATCAAAATGAAGTATGATAATATTTCTAAATGCGGTTGAAGAATTAAGTACGAAGTGTCTTTTTTATTTATTATTTATTAATCTTAAGTTAGCTCACATCTTCGTGTGTGCTAATAGTTTTATAAACATATAAACATTTTTTTATTTATTTTTTTTTTATTATGTAATAATTAAACAGTTTACAATGTATAATAATATTTGCTAACAATAATAATATATAAAAATTAGTTTTCACAATTTTTTTTGAATTTTTTGGATGTTTCTCCTTTATGGAAGCAGACGCTTGTGTTTAAAAGAGATGCTGAGTATCGAGATGAACATTATTTATATAAGTATCCTTATTAATTATTTAAGGAGTTAAGAATACTAAAAATATAAGTGTATATCAACAATGTACAATTTAACGATTTATGACGTTACATTATTTAATTGACGAATTTCGTTATTTTGATTTTTTACATTGAAATGATCTTTGATCGCTTTGAGTAGGGTTTTGTCGTCTTCGATTTTTCTGATATTATCGGGTAGGTTATTAAAGTATTTTTTGCCTAGAAATGTGTAATGATGTTGTGCAAATGAGGTGTTACATTTATGTATTGGAAATATATGTTTTTGACGAGTACGTCTTTCAGTTGAAAAATTGTGATTTTGTTTTTCTTTTATTATTTGAATTATTATGTTTTTTCGGATAAGATCGTTAAATTTTGGTACTTTAAATTCTTCAAATATAAGTTGAGTTGGATAATCTCTCGGTTTTTTCAATATTATTTTAACAATCAGACGTTGTATAATTTCAATAGGTAGGAGATTAGTTTTGTATGCGGATCCCCAACTGGTTACACTGTATTGGAGATTCGATTGTACTAATGCGTAGTAGACTGAAGTTAAATTTTCCAATGATAGAAAGTTACGCAGTTTCAGAAAAATATAAATTCATTTCCTTATTTTGTTAATGGTAAGGTTAATTTGATCTTTCCAATTAAGGTTTTTGTCCATTATTATTCCTAAGTATTTAATTTTATTTGTAATTTGTAGTGTGGCACAATTTATTGTACAGTGATTTGTATTATGTTCTTCAAAGTTGTCGTGTATAATTATGTCAAAATTTTGTGGAATATCGTTTGATTTTATTGCGAATGGCAATACATGGGTTTTTTCGCTATTTAGGGATAGTAGGTTTATGTCAAACCGGTATTTGAGTAGATTTATGTCTTCTGTTGCTTTTTGTTTTACTCCTTCCCATGTATTATCACTTTCAATGAGTACTGTATCGTCCGCGTATGAGGTTATACTACCTAGAATTGACTGTGAGAATATCCCGTTTACATATAAGATAAATAGTAATGGACCCAGTACCGTTCCTTGTGGGATTCCATATTCAGATGTCTCTTCATCGCTGTATATATTGTTTATTTTGACGTACTGTGGTCGATTCTTTAAGTAGCTTTTTATCCAATTTGCAACATTCTCCTTAATGTTCAGATTATCTAATTTTTTCATAAGTTTTAAGTGAGATATGCTGTCAAATGCTTTTCTTAGGTCTATGAAAATGCCTAAACATTTTTTACTCTTATCTAGGTTTTCGTATATGCGTGAAGTAACGTTTGCAATTGCATCTTGTGTGCTGCGCGCTTTTCGGAATCCATATTGGTTATTGTGAAGTATTTTGTTGTTTTCAATAAATTCCATGAGTTGAGATTTAACAATTTTTTCGAATATTTTTCCAATATTAGAGATAAGAGAAATTGGTCGATAGTTGGTAACATTAAGGGTGTTAACATGTATATTGTTTGGCAAACATAATCTTTCTTTAAATATTTCAATAAAGTCACAAAAAAAGAAAAACATTAATAATTGAGATAGACATATTTTCTTAATTCATTTTTGAACTTATTAATATTTTCTATCACATCAATTTCCTTCGGGATTTTGTTATAGAGTTGAACGGCCTGGTACATCAGAGATTTTTGGGTGCTTGTTTTTTTTCTTGTTGGCAATCTAATTTGCTTAGAATTTCTCGTCCCGTGTCCGTGTATCTCGTTATTGTAATTTATTTTTCTTTTCAGTTCCTTAGACATCATCCCTAAGTTAATTTTATGTATAAAAATAAGTACATTCAAATACACAGTTTGCTTCACCGTCAAAATATTCAGCTCCTTTAACATGTCTCTTATCCGTGTGTATATGTTGCGCTTAAGTATTATTCGCATTGCTTTATTTTGCAGTATTTGCATTTTTTTCATTTTCTCTTTATTGCAGAGAAAAAGAATACTTGAACAGTAATTAAAGTGTGGTGATATAATTGTATTGTATATTATCTGGCATGTTTCTTTATTTACTTTGTTTCTGATTCTACCAAGAAATGATATTTTTTTTGCAATTTTTTTATTTGTATAGTCTGCATTTTTTGAGAAGTTCAATTTTGAGTCTATAATAACACCTAGATATTTAATTTCTTCCACTTTTTTTATGATTTCTCCATTTATAGAAACCTTTGGTTCCTCATGCGTATTTGTTCTCCCTATATGCATGTATTTTGTCTTATTTACATTTAGTTTTAATTTATTTAGTTTGAGCCATTTTATACAGTTTTTGAGCCATTTTGTACAGTGTTTAATTATTTATAGCTTCTCTTGCGGAGGAATAGCGTGATGGCTAGTAAGTCCCCTAGTAAGTTATTACCACCACACCATAAATAACATAACATTCCAATAAATATAACAGATTCTTATATCATACTATTCCAACTACCTATTGCCGTTTCATATTTTATTAGGTATGGAATAACAAGTCTGCTTTGGCGTATTACACTCTTCTTCATAAATATGCTATCAAATCATTTCTCATCATGCAAAGGTGGCATGCCGTGCACAAGGATGACCTTTTCCAGTAATTTGTTATGCCATATATGAAACGCGATACGCTATACCGTTCCTTTTAAATTTGTTACTCTACCATCCCTAATCGTGGTGACTAAGTAGTTCATGCTCTTTGATGCACGATGAGGTAATCATGAAATATTATGGAATTCCTAGCAATCGTATTGACTGTTTTATATTTAATACGATCCAATTGTTATTCTTTTCATTTTATTTTAACAGATATATAAATAGAATACAGTATCTATTATTTTCTTTTGGAAATGGCTTAAAAATACCTATAAAAAGCGATAAGTCTGCAACAAGACTGGAAATTATGATCCGATTTTGGAAATGGCTTAAAAATACCTATAAAAAGCGATAAGTCTGCAACAAGACTGGAAATTATGATCAGATTTTGTGATTAAACAAATTCTGTGTACAATATTCCTAGCATATAATAAATACTTCATTGATTGATAAAATGTATACTTTCCAACGTCATATTCGAAGAACATGGCGGTTGAAAGGATGTTACAATAGTTCAGTGGCTAGATCAGTCATCCAGATAATGTTGTTCAAATATTAGTCGTAAAAATAACGTTTAATTATCACATTAATGCAAATAATTGTTGTACATACCACTATTTTCATTTTAAATTTTGCAACGTATAAATATATATTCTATTTTAAGTTTACTCATATTTATTTTCTAGTAGGGAGGGAAAAGGCAAATTCACAAAATTACTTTTTATCTTACGGTAAGTTTGAAGTGCCAAGCAAAGGGAATAACTAAAGTGAAACAAAAACTTCGTACTCACTTGTGTTTCGTTTGCAAGTTACCATGCTATACTTCAGAGCAAGACAACGCACAAACTAAAAATCATTTTTTCACAAAATCACAAAGTGTTTCATGAAATTTAAGGAATTTGACATTCAAAGGACGGCGCTCTGAAGGCTGTTTTTCTTGTCCGAGTAAACGCTTTATGCGTTTGACACGCTCGTGCTCCTGCCCCGTATATCTCGTATCAGCGGGAGGCTGTGTGGTGGTTTAGGGGGGGGGGGGGGACTCCACGGGGGGCGGGGGTAAAAGCGAACAGCTACGCGAACATCTGTATTCAAAAGGCGTCCACTCATCCCTTAGAGATTTTTCCTTGTTTTCTCAAGGAAGATCTCACCGCAGACGTGCCAGAGGCGTACGGTAATTTCATTTCGTTAGGGAAAACTTACTTTGCCCAGCAGGGTTGCGGTGTACCTACTTACCTACTTTACATCTATGCCTAACATTATATCTTTTATTGGTTGGTATACAATAATTTAAGCAAAAGCATTAGGGCAGAGCTGGAGTATTTTGAATTTATAATTCAAAACACACAGAATTAAGAAAATTTTAAGGATAATTTAATTATTAATTTGTTTACAAAAGATTTGCCTTGAGTGCCGGCTGTAATAGCGCTCACACAGCGGGAGGCAGGATAAAATTCCAAAATTAACTCAATTTGGCAAATCGCTGAGGAATTTTATTTGGTATATTTGTTTTTTTTTTTACACAATATCATCACTACGTGGAGGAAATAAAATTCTAGCGACGGCTGATGAATATTATTTTAATGAGATAGCATTACTTATTTAACTGTGGTACCTTTGATATATTTGAAAAGTTGGCTATATAGCATTTTAAACCAAATAATCTAGCGAAACCTAACAAATCCCTTGGAATTACCTAAAAAATCCGAAAATCCAATCTAACAACCTATGAAATTTTACTACGTAATTTTTTTTAAGGGACGTTGAATCATAATCAAGAAGTCAAAAAAACGTAACTGAAACTATTAGATATTTTATTCAGAATTTTTAAGGAATTATAAGTAGGTACTTGTCATAGCAAATTATTACAGACGCAAGATAAAAACTAACTACATAAGATATTTTTAAAGATAATAATTTAATTACGAAGGTACCTTTACACAGGGGTACATAATATGAAAAAATATTATTTTCGTGTTTAATATACTCGTACGGATATATTTTATCTCTTATATTATTGGTGTGCGTGACTAAAATGATTTTCACAAAGTTGCAGTGTTTTTTTTAAATGGCTATCACCCCGAAGGAGTGTTCTAGCCAGAGTCAAGTTGAGGTGATTGTAGAATGTTTGTAAGTGTAGGATAAAAATAGTAGTAATTACATTACATGATATATCTAAAATATGCTAAACACTCAAAATAAATAATATTTTTTTTAATTCTGATGCAAAATAACAATTGTTTTGGAAATCTCACGATTGTAATTATTTATAAGTTGAATCTATAATTAGTAAATTAGTTGATATGGTTCACTGTATAAAATAAAACAAAAAAGTAAATTCATGAAGCTAAACACACTAACAACAAAAGAAAAGCTACTTTACTTTCGTTTAGCGGTGTTTTTGTTTTGTTTGAAGACTGTAAAAGCTTAGATTTGAGGTGGTACTAATAAAAAATATCTTTAACAGGGATCCGAAAGAACCGGCAACGTTAGATTTTCTGTAGATTACACGTGAAATTCAATCTTGAAAAAGATAGGTTATTTTGGAAAAAAATATTCTTTTTTTGACTGTTACAGCATGAAATTAATAACAATTAAGTGATGTTTTTTTAATAATACAAATGCTATATGTATGAGTAGGTAAATATAAATCAAAGAAATCAACGTTTATATTCCGCTAAAAATGAATTCAAAATCTCAATTTTTGGTGTTGTTAATCTCTGGGAATTATTATAATATTTTTTAATTGTATAAAGAAATTAAAAGTAAAAAGGAATGTGTTTTCAAAATTTCACACACATAATTTTTCAACGCTTGGAATAAAAATTTGTTTGTTTTTTTTAAAAACTTTTTTCATGTTTGAAATTAAAATATTACATTTTGTAAATATCAAAGTCTATTTCAAATACAAAAATCTAAAATGTAATTTTATCTTGTTTCTTAAAATGGTGTTTGTTTTAACGACATCTTCAAAAAGAAGAAATATATAGCACATTTGAAATACTTTGGAAATATTTCTAAATTCGATGAGAAATTTCAAGTTTACACAACAGATAAACTACCCTCTTTGGCTGTGTAAACAATTTATTTATCTTTCCATAAACTATTTCGTGTCAGTTTATATATTAGTAATGATTTCACATAGACTGTCATTTATCAATTTAATAAGTTTTCACCAGGTTTGTAGTAAAACTGTATAGAGAAAAAATTAATACTTTTACAGAAATACAATTACAAATTGATGGGGTTAATTTTAAGAGGAAGCTGCAAGCCAAAAATGTGTATATTCTTGGAATACCTTATATTGTAGGTAATAGGCATTAAAATTGCTTGACAAACGGAGTCTAGAAACGCTCGATTTCACGCACAAAACCTGTTTTTATTTATTTTGTAAATAATTTTAAAAGAAACCAAAAAAGTTAATCAAGTGAAACTGTCACAGATAATCTTAGCTATAATTATGTATTCTTAAAAAGTTGTTTCCTTTACATTTTCACACATTTATATTGAAATTTTTTTTTTGTAGTTTTCATTTATATTTTTTATTGAGTAATTTATTTATTTATTTGTATTCTACTCAAGCGAAACGATAGGAAAACCTTTAATTTATCTTAAGCATATTTTTTGGTATTCATAATGTATACCAATTCGTTATAAAGATTAATCAAAATAGTGATTTAGCACTAAGCTTCGCCTTAATTATTACTTTATATACACATTTTTTTCGAGAGAGGACAACAAATATGCACTGCCGATGTCGCAGTGCTTAATTTGAGATAAATGGTTTTAGGTTTTTTATCTCCCTTATTTCCAACATATTTTAATATTTTCATTTGAACCGTGAACACACTCCCAGCAATAGTGTGAGCTTTCTCACCACTGTGCATATATATTCCTTGGGCAGTTATGTTCATGTTAATTACGTTAGACTTATAAGCACGGCACAGATTGATTGTTTTTTTTATTACAAGTCTCAAAGCGATCCGGCAAATATTAATAGCCCAGCCGGTGCGCGAAGGCATTATAGCTGTAATTCTACGTCATATCGTTTTTTTCCACGAAGTTTTAAAAGTTCTATGTAAAATTAAATTATAATTAACAACTATCACGAAAGTTTTTCCGAGAAACTCCCCTTTCCTGCGATACATGAAAGTTTAGCGGTAAATTTATGAAAAAAAACTCGCCCCTAAAAATGTATATTATATCGAAAAGTTTGGACGGTTATTGGATATACTCATATTACGTCTGAACCACCGACGCTATGGAAATTGGAATTTGAGAGATATGTAATTCAAAGTGTAAAAAAAGGTATTGCGTATTGAATACATTTCAATAAAAATTCATATGCATGAATCAATTACGTACCTCTTAACGTAACTCTTGTGTTATATTATACAAAGAAAAATGTTTTTTAAGCGGATATTGAAAATACTTTTAAATAATATTACCTAATTTATAGGTAAGATACCACTCATTGAACATAGGTTTATCTTTTAAATGCGACCATCGGATATGTCGATCAAATTCACGAAAAACACCATTATATAGGTACATATCTACATAAAATAAAATAGTGTAGATTGTAGATTTAATTCAATGTACACACACATAAACATAAAAAAGAAGGAGATTTTAACTTCAAACTAGTAATATTTTTCTTGAAACAAAAAAGGTTTAGTTGAGTATGATAAGCGTCACCCTGGCGAAACACCATATTATAAAATTGACGCTTTGCTTGAATGGTAAGCCGTGTTTGGTGGCCAGATCTGAATATCCAGGTAGGTAATTTTCCACCTTTCTATTCCCACCTTCTTTGCTACCTAAAATAATTCAGCCTTACAACATACCAAAATGTGGGATATTCAATTTAAAAAAAAAAAACAAAATTATAAAAAAACTCCGCCCACTCTTACCCCTCCCCACTTCTTCCACTGTTCAATTGTAATCTATATTTAATTTTTGACTTAAGTATATACTTGCTCCTGATGAGGTAAACATTGTTCATGAAACATTTTGAGGTTATATAATAAAGCTATGTAAACAAAGTTATTTGTGTTTTAATATAATAAATAATGACATCACAAAGTGATAAGAAGAAATTTTCTTCGAAAAAAAAAAATATTTGAATCTAAATTTCAACCTAAAAAGACTAATCATTATTGGTCTATCTAATCAATTATTTGACTAAACTTGGTTTCAAACTTGCGTTTTTTTAAATTTTATATGACAACAATATGTTAAGAATAATAACATTACAATAAGAATATGGTTTATAGTATTTATAAAAAATATCAAGTAGTGACATAAATCTCAAGAAAGTTATCGAAAATAATAGTTATATTAAGTAAAAGTTTTGATTAATATTTTTTTCTTGTCTTCCATAACTAAAGTAAAAAAAGGTTAATTATACCTAAAACTTGATGATCAATCATGGAACTTGACATTGTCTTCTCCATAGACTAGACTGGCAAGGGTGTCGTTTATAGAAAATGGCGGCACTGCCCTTTATCCCATTACCATTGCCTGAAAGTTATTATTCTTTATAGAGATACAGCATTACATTTACACAGTGTTAGTCGAAACGACTGAGATTAGTCTCATAGGGTTAAAATAGTAAAATATTCGAAGTGAAAAATAATGATATATTTGCGATTTCGTTCTTTTTATTAACAGTACATAATTACTTTGGTGAGATTTGAATGTTATTAAAACATCCAGGAGTAGGGTGTAAAGCATCCTTGTAGGATGAGTAGTCAGGTGCCTTATAATCTCGTTATTCTAAGCAATTCATAGCATGCGGGATAATTGGGTTTAAGTGAATCTATAAATGATTTTGGTAAGATGATATTGTTTATTTAGGCATTCTTATCGAGTCGATGAACTAGCTTTCCGAATCCGCTTATTTTATTTTGTCATATGACTATGGTAAACAATTTCGCTTATAAGGTAATTGAATTTTTTAAATGTAACACGAAATGAACCTAGAATGAAAGCGGTGCTATATTTTCTTCTAGTGTTTAGAAGTATAAATAGCGATTGATCAGCAAACCATCGTATTAATGCGTTTTCACAGTGGAAGTTTATAGATATTTTTGTATACAACGTAGAGCTTAGATTGCGAGATAAATACTATAAAGAACTTAACGTGGAGCCAAGATTGCGTGATATGTATCATAAATAACGTACGTTAATATTCGATGACAATAAACAATAAAGGAGAATAAAGTGACCGGTCGGTGGCTAAGATGACATCGCTTTTGGGCCCCAACCAGACGTAGTGTGTTCAATTCCTCGGCTGGCTTAGTCCTCCATCATAACACAAGCAATATTTTCCTCTTAATGTGGTGGTAATATAAGATTTTCAAATATTGTCAGGTTATTCGTAACCCAGGAAGTACATACCTAATTATGGGTAAAAATGGACATGGTATATGATCTTATGTATTTTACAAAGGATATACTCACGAAAATATTGAATTTATCATGTAGAAATAATGAAAATAAGATTCAAATTAAATTCAAGCTTTCAGGAAGAAAAAAAAGGCTGTCGAGAATACTGCATGTCTGAAGGTTGGTTGTAGTTATGCAAATTCTCCGAGAATAGATCCCTAGTTCAAATCAGTACCGTGATAATAAAAAAAAAAAAATTCTGTTTTTTCAAAATTTATTGAATACAATCTCTGTTTTTAAGCTACAAAAAATACATTTATAATATTTTTTCATTGCAATTTTTCTATTTATGTACAAATAAAGTAAAGTCATTTACGTAATTAATTAATTAAAATAACTTCATTCCCAAAGCAAAAACTTCAAAGCTTATTTGTGTTAACCACAAAATCAGCACAAAGAGTTGAGGACACATTGCGACTCTTGCTCACTAATGGTCCTCTGGGATTTATTTGCGGATATTACTCCAAGTTCTGGCTGTCTTTAGACTTACCTGTCATTACGTTATCCGAACTAACTGAATCGTTAATCTTCCATGGCGAAGATTAGTTTCCCGTGCAGCACTGGCGTTCACTTGCAATTAATTACCTACATACATGCACACATGGCTTCATTTGGAATTTAAGTACCATCGTAGCTTTCAATATAATCAATCAGTGTAGATTTCAATATTCGCTTAACAATTAATCATTAATTACTTATTTCTCACTTCTACCTTGATTTTATATGATATTCCTACCATATAAAATCAAGGTTGGACACAGTTTTCATAGTTTTGTTAACATTTACAGATTTCTTCTCAATTTTATCAAACAGCAATCATACCTTTACAGTTATTATGGTTACTATTAAATCACAATCTTACCAATGCAGTGATTATTGTGATTATTACAATTACAAAGATATTATTATAGTGGTTATCGTGACTGTTACAATCAGAAACATTTTATTAAAGTGATTATCGTGACTATTACAATCACAATCATATCATTGAAGTGATTATCGTGACTATTACAATCACAATCATACCATTAAAGTGAATGTCGTGAGTATTACAATCACAATCATACAATTAAAGTGATTATCGTGACTATTAAAATAGCAAAAATATTAATATTATATTGATTATCGTGATTATTACGATAACAACCATAAAATTATATTTTATTTTAACTGAATAATTTTCGAAATAACACAAATTAATAAAATTTTACTTACTAGCGCAAGCCAGGATTTGATCTCGCGACCTCCAGCTTGCTAGTCGAGAGTCTTACCCCTCAACCACGGAGACCGTCAAATAAAATGTTTATTTTACTTCCCAAAAGTCTTAAATTTAAACCCTTTACAGTGTAAACGTATTCCACAAAATAAAATAGAAGTTATTTGTTTTCTTCTTTAAATTTTACGTCAGAACCATCTGTAAAATTAATATGTTTACCTAATTGTTACGGAAGTGGTAAAAATAATAAAAATGATGAATGCCTATTCAGTAGACACAAATAATAATAAAACCGAACAAAATATCGGCGCGGTTGCCAAAACTAAATCACAGTTTGTAACTCACTGACTGAAATTGTGTATTGGCAATATCTATGGATTCCCGTGAGATATAGATATATGGAGATACAGTCTCAAAATTTATTCAACTGAAGATTATGCATTAGTTGCCGGGAAACACCGAAGTTTGATATGATTTTAGCTTGGATAGCGGGTACTTTCTGCATTATATTTGATTGATTTTATTTACAGATCGCACAATGTAATCTTTTTAAGTAATCATATTGCATCATATTAATTATCATATTAAACATGTTCCATTAATTTTACTTTTATTAAGTAGATAGAGTAGGTGGTAATTTTTTTTAACAAATGGAGTTTTCAGGGAGAGTAAACAATAGGTGTGCGTTTTGATGGCCTCCTGGTCGAGGGGTAAGGCTTTCGACTAGCAAGCTGGATGTCGCGGGTTCAAATCCCGGCGTGCACAAATAAATTTTATTTTAATAATTTGTGTTATTTCACAAGTTACTCATTTATAATAATATATAGTATATTTGCGGCACGTTCTAGAGTGGACAACATCTCAGTATCGCCCTGGTTTACCACCATTCTGAATTGAAATTTTGCTTAAAATGGCTTTGGCCGTGTTTGGTGACCAGATCTGAATAGCCAGGTACTTTCCCACCCTTCTTTTCCCCTCTTCGCCACATTCAGATATTTTTTAAACTTCAATATACACACGTTATTAACTTTTTTTTTCGAAGGAAGCAAACAATTTGGGGTGTGACATTATATATTAAATGAAAAAACGCACTTTGTAATAACACCACTTTTTATTTGAATTAATAATGATAGCCAACCGGGTTTCGCTTATCTGAAGCTTCGTCAGGGCTTATTATATTCACTAAAGATAATTACACACAACAGCTCGTTCCACAAGGAGAAAAATGAGTATGTATTTCCTAATAAAATATTATTTTATTCAGAATATATCGGAACACGTGTTCACGCACGTGTCCTTTTCCTGATAAATGTATTGATAAAATGTAACAATATTAAAATTTGTGTGAACACGTATTACGTATTATTCGTATACGAAACTTGTCAATTCATTGGTTGAAGGCCTGAAGTCTCGTTTTCAACAGGAATACGAATAATTTGACAAGATAATTAATAAATTAGCAATATTATATATCGGTGCAGATACGTGATACTTATTTAGGACGAGGGTGAATTTTTTAAGGGTTCTGCCATCACTTTAGAGAAGAGAGGGAAAATGTAATTTTCGGATGGATAGTAATCTTGGCAGACAATATTTCCGATTTACCTCGTTAAAATGTGATTTGATATCTGGGTGAATTCCACTATTATTTATCGTATGACAAAATCTAAAAAGTTATACCAATTTGTCTTTTAATCTAACTTGTCGTTCTTTAAAACGGTTTATTTAAAAAAAAAACTTACTTCAAGTGAATCACGGTGAGCGTATTGCAAGTAAAACATCTCACTTGTAGCAATTGCTGAATGCTGGGCACAAAGAAAACCTTATTTGCACTTTACTTTTGTATTCGGTTTAAAAAATGAAAAAGTCCAGTCGCAGGTACACGAGATAAGAAAGTGGCAAGGCGTTATGTCTGTCTACGTTCAAGTATAGATTTCGTGCACTTGGTAAAAATGCTGCATTTAAATTGCTTTAACCGAACTCCACCATTCAAATACTAAAAATCCTCGATTGTGAGATGTGCGAGGGCTGTGTGAAAAGTGTGCTACTTTTTTCAGATGGCGTCGCGCTGGAAAGTATAATTGCATGAAAAAATCAATGCATGACATTTAACATTTCAATTAGATGCGATGTAGTTGGCGTTGTAGAACATAGTAGGTAGCGTTTGATATCTAGTCATCATCACTTTTGCATAGAATGAAAAACCGTTTCTTAAACTTACGGGGATAATCGCGCGGTTCCTAAATCGCGCACTTCCCGCCCGGGTCTTATTTACTTGAGCATCTTCATAATCATTCCGACGTAACCGCGCGGTTATTAATATCGCGCGGTTACCGCCACTCAACATCTAGAAAATATTGTGCGCCGCCCGCACGATTCTGTTATTTTGGAGAATGTAGACCCCCGAGAGCGTTCAGTTGAGTTGCGGGCACCACGTGGTTCGGACGTCACAACGCCACGAGCTCGCATTGGATCGTTTCGACACTGAATTATTTACAGATGAATAATAATAATAAACTTTTCATATCCGGACTCCAATCGCTTATAGTACGAGAGCCCACGACCAAAATTTTTGTCTCATAGCAATACGGCCAAAACCGCATCAAATCGATAGATACGATTATCCTGAACTCGAAAATACCAATATCAGACATTTTCCGCGTAGCGTTTGATCTGACCGAATTTTCAAAATTGTCAAAGAATTTTACCGAACTGCATCATAGCAATATGTCTGATTTGCAGACTGTAGTTGAATGATAGTTCTGAGATACCGGAAACATATTTTTCAGACGTTAGTGGTGTAGCGCAAACCCGTAAAATCACTTAAAAAAATTAAAAATGAGACAAAAAAAATGTCTCATAGCAATACGTCTGAAAATCTTTTTTATTAGTAAATTTTGGTTATTTGATGCGAACAAAACAATTTTCAGACGGAAATGTGAACGCATTAAATTTTGAGACCGTTTTGAAAATGTTAACAAATTTTACCGATCGGTATCATAGCAATATGTCTGAAAATTGTTGGACATGATAAAATAAGTTGTCCACATGTGCAAAAAATTTATATCAGACAAATTAAGTGTAGCACCTTCTCTATCAGACAACTTTTCGATACTCAGATATCATTTAAAAATCGTATTGAGGCATCTTGAATTTTCTGTTACAAACCAATGAATACGTTGCGACCCTGAATTTATTAGATGATAATTAACAAAGAATTTACCCGAAACCGTAACATTGAAGTTGAAGGACTGAAATAAATCGCACAAAAGGAAACTGGGATGAAGTTGAAAAAAAAACGGTTTATTCAAAGTTACAAAATATTCTCGTATTCAATCGCTGTCGGATTCGGAATCGTCATCTTCGAAATCACTCTCGACGTCGCTCGGGAGATCTTCAACGTCCTCTTCTGTAAAATAATCTATCATCTGTCAAATACATATAATATCTGTCATCTGTCAAAGTACATATAATAGACAAGGGAGATTCTTGAATATCTATGAAGGCTGTAAATTTAAAAAAAACAATTAACAGAGGCGTCGGCCAGGCGACTCCGAAACGTTATTTTCGTTTTTGGGAGTATATGCTACACTTAAAGTGTCTGAAAACAGGTTTTTGGTAATCATGGCAGCAATACGAAAAGTTGAAAAAAAAAATTATCCGTATTGCTATGATACAGGTCGGCTAAATTTGTTGACATTTTCAAAAATGCGCTCAGGCTATATGCTACGCGCAAAATGTCTGAAAACAAACTTTTTCGTAATACAATTATAAAATCTATGTACATTTTGACTATCAGACGTATTGCTATAATACCGACTGTCTTTTTTTTTTGACACAGCAGAAATGGCCTCCCACGCAGTTGCTACACTTTCGACCGTTACTACACACCTAGTCGGGTTCAGAATCATACAATCTAACGATTTTATAGGGTTTTTGCCGTATTGCTATGAGACATGGTTTTGGTCGTGGGCTCTCGTACTATTACTTACTGCCGCTGTCTGAATACCATGGCAAAATTTTGCAGTTCAAACCGCACGGTTTGCAATCGTGCGGGATCGCTTAGGGACAATCTAAAAAAGCATGTTCTTATGATAACATTTTCAAAACTTTCAAACATACCATTTAAAAAAAAAATACTTTGCGTAAGCAAAGTTTTAATGCTAAGTTGGTAATAATAAGCTGCCTTGTTTCTTGTTGCCAAAATTTGTTTGTTTTTATTTTCTCTCACTTGATTTGCAGAACTTAAGCTGGGCACACAGCTGTGTCCGCATCGCTCTCTTTGTTGTGCTGAATGGAGCGGAATTATCATTCCCTGGGGTGGGTGCGGGGAGGGGGTGGTCTTCTTGAAAAAGGGTGAAATGGTTGAGGGTCGCAGCAGAGCACGTATAATAGGAGGTTGAATTGGAACAAGTTAGCGATTTCGTTTAAACAATAGCCCGAGGTGGAACCCGTCCAAAGCAGATCTTCGTGAAACAGGTTTTGCTGAGTTAAGGTTTGGATGCCAAATATTTTTTCTTTTTTTTTGGAGAATTGAGAAATTTGGAGAAATGACGTGTATGTAGATTTTAGAAATATCCTATTGTGATGCATTCCATTGTGACGAAAACCGTTTTTGGAGAAATGCATCAAGTTGAGTACGAACATGTTTTCTTACTTCTTTTATTTTGTTATAATTCTTTTACATGATGTAGCTTGAGAATAATATAATATTTTTAAAAGATATCATCATTTTTACTGTCAAAATACTGTAATGTAAGAGCGATAAGAACTATGGTATACCTGTGATTGTATTTCAGTGTTGGTTTAAAAGAAAATGGTTGAATTTAAGAGAAAGATGAGACATTATATTTGTAGTTTCGGAAAATATAATAGTATCTTTATACATTTCGGCTGCCCAAAATTTATTGAAATTATTAATAGTTTTTTTCTAACTTTGTTAATTTTTCCCATACCTAAATTAATTAAAATAAAGTTCACAAACCGTGAGTACAATATTTGCGAAAAAAACCTGGTATTTGTTTGACAATTCAATCGTATCCCCATATCTTCTCACTACTGCATTGTCAAAGGTAGGTATTCTAAATATGCTATCGACGGTAAATCGGACGATTCAATTTAAATTTTCAGCAAAGTGTCTCCCCCACATTGGATACAGGCGATATCCACACGGCGAGGGCAATACTAACATTGGATATTGGGACCAGCGAAGAGGGAACGGAGAACAGAGAACAAGGGGATACACTGACCCGACCTCAAATCAATAACAATAACTGCGGTCGGGTCATCACAACTTGATTTTTTGCCTCAATTCCATTTGAATTCGGATTCTTTCCCATCCGATTGGGATTCCGCATGGAAATTGATTTCAATTTTGCTTTGTAAGGCTTAAACGGTAATAAAATCGCCCGAGTAAAAGGAGTCGAATAATTTGCTAATATATCCGAAGGTATTATCGCTTTCAATTTACGGATATGTGTTTGTATTACGATAACATTGTTTTTTATATGATTGGAATATTTTGGAGGCGAAAAATATCAGTAGGAAGTTTTAGACAGCTTGCACTAAACTTTTATGTAGGTAAAATACAACAGTTTACGAGCATCACACTATACAAGCATTTTGATAAGATCGCTTTTGAAAATCCATTTTTTTCACACTTACATAATATAAAAATAAGAAAGTGTCTCGCTACGACAGCTTCGACGTAAATTATGATATTAGCTATCGCCTGAAAAATGTTTAAAAATTCTTGGTGTTGATGCGGAATTATTACTAAGGATCGTCTAATATACACTAGTAAATAATAATATCATTGTGACGTCAAATTTGATTAGATAGAAAAGTCGCACTACAAATTTTGAGTTTTTATGTTTATTATTTTTCGCGAAAGTTTCCATTTAAATGTATTATACAGTGATCTCCGCTATAGAGAAAAAGGGTCCTTAAATTACTGCAAGAATTTAAAATCCGCCGGAAAACAATAATTATAAATGTATAACAAACGGTAGTTAATATTTGGTCTCTCTCTGGACCTAAAATTCTCACCACACTTCACAAACTTAAATAATATGCTTAAAATCACTATAAACAAGTCTTTAATCAGTTACAATAATAATTCTTACACAATTAAACTTACACAAGGAAACAATTAAAAAAATTAAGATGCTTACCTACCTTATGTCTTACATTGTAAATATGAAAGTAATTTGTCCAATGTTATGAATTTGTGTTACATTACCTATTTCATATGAACTAAACCTTTTAATTTGATTGTCCTAAAACGGGAAACTTTCCCATTTGGACAGTCAAAGCTTCATTATTCGGTAACTGTATTTTTTTAATATCTAATAAATAAATAAAATGTTAAACTAAAAATTATAAAAAAAAAAAATTAGTAAGTTTACCACTGGATTTCCTACACATTCGCTGTTAATTAAGCCAAAGCTCTCATAATTGTATAAAAACGAACAAACAATAAAAAAATTAAAAAGAATATTTGGTTTTGGTGAACTGAAGGTTGTACTCATTATTCCGTCAACATGTTCTCCAGATTGAAGTTAGCATATCCGAGATGGCTCGGAGGCAGTTATAAATTAAAAATGTAAATAGGGTAATAGCAATAGCCTCCGCAGCGGCTTGGAAGATTGAGAAAAAATTGCAAGGAAGCGGCTCAAGGAGCTCTTTTGGAAAATGTTGATTAATTTTTCCTCAAATCCATTTATAAAGATTCAAAACCGCTGAAATGGAAAGCTTAATTTCGCCCGCTCCTAAAATTAATTGAATTTAGCTAAAAAATCTAAATTTACACGAAAAATGATTTTTTTTACATCCTTGAACTTGAAATAAAATTGAGTTTTTGAACATGTTTTTAAGACACATTGATTAATTGATGATACAAGTTTGAAAAAAGCCAGTCAAGTGAAGAAATAATCTAATTTATGCTAAAGTCATGTATTTGATAAACCCTAACAGAGGGTCACGTCAAATGTCATCATGAATTCTTCCACAACTATTTTCTCCTCCAATAACTTGCGTTAAAACGAAAAAGAAAGAAAATTCCTGAATGTTGAATGTTTCCAATATTACAATTAAATTATGTGGGTGATTAAAGATTATCACACATGTAAAGTATTGCTAATTTATTAAGAATCTCTTCAAATTATTCCTAATCTTAACAAATAGTACCCTTAATAACAGACCCTTAATTGATAGGTTTCTATAAATAGATAATTTTCCTGTTAAATTTTTAGTAAACGACTTCATAAATATCATAATATTTTCATAAAAATCATATATTATCAAGGCAAATGTAGGTACCTACATGTACACGTGTTCAGATATATTACGAATGTACTAAAAAATTATCAGGAAAATGCCTGCAATCCCATTTTAAACCGCATTTAGAATAATTTGGAGAGATTTTTAATAAATCAACAATAATAGTTTTTTCCGAGCAAATTAGTGAAATACTCACATTTTCTGAGGTACCTAAGTGGAAAACAAAGGTTATCATTTAATGGTCTGTATACATTTGTGAACCGAAACGTGAGCCGAGCCACGCATTACGCGAAAGGAACGAAGCAACTGTAAGCAGCGTTTTACGTCATTTGCCGTTCCTTTCCCATAAGTTTAAATTCAGCTCGGAAGTCAGCTCGCGTATGTATACGTTGTACTATACTTTCCACGTGTATACGTTATAAAACATCTGGCTAACCACAAATACTGTAGTATCTAAAATAAGCAAATCAGTAAAATTCTTTACTTATTTATCATAAATAGAAACAATATTCTAATGAACTTTAAAAACTTCAACTTTATTTCAACTATAAACAACATTATTATTCTCATTATTTGTAATTCATTTTGACGTTGTTCAAATAATAACTGAAAACAACACAAAAATTGTAATTACTTATTGAAAATATTTTCATTGCAGCGCTTCAACGATGCATTAAATTATTTGTGTTTTACCTTAAAATTATTTTCATTCGGTATTTATAATGAATTCATTTGTTTGAATTATGCACTCATAGCTTATCTAAATGGATGGATTAAGCTCATTGGAGCGAAGTAGACAGGTGACATTGTTGTACCTATTTTTCCAGTATTTCAATCAAAGGTGCTCTGGAGGGCGATTCTCGTTCTACTTAACGACACTAAAATCGTCCTTACATTCAAATTAACGATTTTTCTCGGTTTATTCGTATGAAGCGATTCCGGTTCTCTCGTTGACAGATGGAATCCTTAGATTTTCGATTGCGCGCCAAAATTTTTAGCCTTACGCGAAGGGTACCCCTAGACCTGTCATTCGGCGGCCGAACGCTAGCGTTCGCGGAGAATTTGCTTCATTTAATTGTGACGTTTTGACAATTAGCAATATTTGCGTAGTTTTAATAAGAGAAAACTTAATATTATCGTAAGTATTGATTGTAAACATGATTAGTGACTTGTTTGTGGCACAATAATGCTATTAAATGAATTGAATCAGGTAATTGCGATGTTTGTAAAGTACGTAACATGTCGAAAGCCAGATAAGTGATTTAATTTACAATAAACTACACATACCATTTAGGATTTCTACATAAATAATAATAAGTTTCTGGCTGGCGCTCGAAATTGTGGGTTTTGAAGTTAACCACAACGAAATAAGAATCCCTTTCATTCTTAAATCAACTTGGGTGACAGTTAGCGCCATTCGGCAGCGTTAGTTTGACAGCAAACGTCACTTTAGAAGTGGTGAATCTGTAAAAAAGTCATTACTATCCAGCGAGGTAAGTACCTTTTCACAAAACGTAAATCTTCGATAAATGGCTTATTTATGTCATTCATAAATAAAATAAGCAGTTATTAAAATGCATTATAATACAAAGTATTTGTTTTTTTAAGTTTTAGTTAGAAACCTTGCGTCACTTAATTATATTTCACCAATTTGTGTTTTCAATAATCTCTTAACAATATCGTAGATGCTCTTAACCACGCTTCTTTAGGATTTTTTACTAGGTCTCTCAAAAATCGATCTTGTAAGGCTATCAGAAGAACGAGAATCGCTTAATAGTTAAGAAAAGATGTTACAAGCGACGGACAGCTATCTTTCGCAAACGATAGCAGTCGTTGACGAATGCTATCATTTAGCTTAAGGCTAAAAGAACGAGAATCGCCCTCCTGGTAAACTAGAATCAATGACAATAATCCACTCAAATAATTTTTAAAGGTTTGACGGCCTCCGTGGTCGAGGGGAAAATCTCTCGACTATCAATCCGAAGGTCGCGGGTTCAAATCCTGGCGTGCGCCAATACTTTTTTGTTGTTGATAACTTTGTGTTATTTCACAATTTATTCATTACACCCTTAAATCATAGTCAAATTTATTTTAATGTAGGTTGGTCCCTTGAGGTGATTTTCTCACGAAAACGGCGCTATACGAATAATCCAATCATTATTACTATCAACATATAAAAAACATGCACCCGTACGGCCTTAACGGCCGCAATTTAACTGGTTTTAGGTATGGTATAGCATGTGGTATACATGCTCCGTGGTCGATGGGTAAAGCTCTGGACTAGAAAGCTGGAGGTCGCAGGTTCAAATCCCGGCTGCGCAAGTAAATTTATTTGATTGGTTTGTTTTATTTCACAAATTATAAGAGTGGAAGACACTCCCAGTATCGCCCTGGCGTAAGCCTACCACTCAGAAATGAAAAGTTGCTTCATATAGATGTTACTATCAACCCAAGTTTCCAAATTGGTTTAGCTCAAAACTCAAACAGTTAATAATTGAAAAAAAGAAAACTCATAAGCTATTTAAAGACACTGGCAACTTAAACTTGTATCGAAAATTTTCTCATTTAAGGGAACTGTCCAAAATCGAATCAGCCAAATGCTATAAATCTTATGTAGAAGTTACTGAGTCAAAATTAATGCAAAACCCTAAACAATTTTGGCAATTTGTTGCGCAAAAGCGTACTGATAATGATCTTCCTTCTAGTATGCACTATAATGAAACTCATGCTACTAACGGTCTTGACATCGCCAACCTTTTTGCTAAACACTTCTCCTCTGTATATTCTGGTGCCTCATGCAACATCCCTCCACTCAACTATGACTACAACATTGACTTGAATGATTGCCAAATCTCACTTGTAGAGGTATACCAATCTTTAAGTAAACTTTCTAACAAAAAAAGTACCGGACCTGATGGCATTCCAGAAATCTTGCTAAAAGAATGTAAATATTCATTATCTATCCCAATTTGTATGTTGTACAACTTATCACTCTCATCTGGAACATTTGCTGATTCATGGAAAATTTCATATATTCGACCCATTTTTAAATCCGGGAACAAGTCAAACATTGAAAATTACAGACCAATATCAATTATATCTTGTATTCCAAAAATATTTGAGTCGATAATTACAAAGATAATCACTCCTATATTCAAAAATGTTCTGATTGATGAACAGCATGGATTTAGATCGGCGAAATCTACAACAACGAATTTATTGTCCTTTACAAATACCATTGTTAAAGCCTTGGAAGACAACACTCAGGTTGACGTACTCTATACTGATTTCTCCAAAGCCTTTGATAAAGTAAATCACTCGATTCTCATGGCCAAACTTTATGCTATAGGCATTAGAAACCCGTTGTTATCATTCCTTCGCTCTTACTTGAGCGATAGAAAACAAAGGGTTAAAATAAACAACTTTGAATCCTTTAACATTGACGTAACGTCCGGCGTTCCCCAAGGAGCTCATTTGGCCCCGCTTCTCTTCAACCTTTTTATTAACGATATCACCAAAGTTTTTTCTCATACACGCTTCTGGCTTTTTGCGGATGATAATAAGATTCTTCAGATAATTAAATCCTACCTTGACTGCTTACATTTTCAACGTGATATTGACTCGTTTAATAATTGGTGCAAAATAAACTGCATGGAACTTAATGTTGATAAATGTAAAATTTTGTCCTTTTATAGAACCAAAAAACCTATTCAGTTTGATTATAATTTAAACAATGTTTGTTTATCTACTGTAACATCTATCAAGGATCTTGGGGTCACTCTAGACTGCAAACTTTCTTTCCGTGAGCACATTAACAACATTGTTAACAAATCACTTAAACTACTCGGCTTCGTTCATAGAATAACCTCTGACTTTAAACATATAAGTACCCTTAAAACTCTTTACTGCTCGTTAGTTCGCCCTCACCTTGAATACGCTAGTGTTATTTGGTCTCCTTTCTATGCTGTCCACATTTGTCACATAGAATCCGTACAACATCGCTTCCTACGAGGAATCGCTTGGAGGTTGGGTCTTGAAAGAGGAGAGTACTCATATGATGAAGTTGAACAAACTTTAAACATTTCTTCTTTGGAGAAACGTAGAAGGGACACTGATCTGATTTGCATATTTAAGATTATCAATGGTATTACAGACTCACCTGCTTTGTTGCAACTTATCCAATTCAACATCCCTTCCCGTAGACTCCGAAATAATGAATTGCTGTTCGTCAATCAACATTCTACCAATTATGGATACCATTCTCCTTTGTCCAGAATGTCGAGACTTGTCAACTCACTGTCAAGTCAAAGCATTGAATTTTGTGGTATATGCCTAAATGACTTTCGACAGTCAATACGCAATGTCTAATTTCTAATGCCCTTTGAACCATCTTCATGCTTTGACTTATTATTATCTCCCATTCTTACTTTTTATTATTATTGTCATTATTATTGTCTTCGCTCCTCATTTATATATGCTCTCCTTTCACTGTCATCTCTGTTTATAAAACTTATTCGTGTAATTAATATGTTGTTAATGGACTATTTGTCCGTAAATAAATAAATAAATAAATAAATAAATAAATAAATAAATAAATATGGCTTTAGCCATGTTTGGTGACTAGATCTGAATAGCTAGATATTCCACACACCTTACTTTTCCCCATCTCCTTTCCCTCCCCACTACCTTAAGCCTCATAACATACCCCAATTGTGGATGCCATAGTCTCCCTTGCTCCAGACGGTTGGGTGCAGTTATGATTCTTCTGTCGTATTCATATTTTAAAAAAAAACCCTAGTGGCAGGGCTTGTTCTATTCGTTTCATCCTTAAGCTAGTTCCGAAGAGTACCTACCTAGTACGCGTTCTTGGTTGAACTCCCCGCCTGTAGAATAAGTTACAAGTGCAGATCATATCAGATTTCGTTTCCTTATCATATTTTAGGAATCTTAAAGATCTCAATACACTTACTAACCTCTGTAAAAAGCTGTTCCATATAAGTACTACAGTTGTCGTAGTTTGTGAGGGAAACATGCGTATGGAAGGTTATATTGAATAAACCCAAAATTGGCTACATAATCATTACCCCGTTAAACTACCGGAAAAACAATCCCAATTATTGTTAAACAGCCGCCTCATGAATTTTAAAACAGCGGGTAAAATTCAATACATTGCACAAACATAATTTTGACCTCGGGCGTTTTATTGTACACAATACAATTTGGCTGCGATGTTCATTAGTTTGATAAATAAATAACATTTGGGAAAATTTGGTAATTTGCGAAAACAAAGCAGCAATGGCACATTTCAATGACGTGTTCCCTCATTGGATATAATGAATTATCAATCATTGTCGCACATTGCTTATTTATGAATTGATTGTTTCATTAACACAAAATGTGTAATGGATAAAATTGAATACAAAATTGATCGATGATCTCCATCAAATGTCTTTGAGTGGATACCTAAATACCTACGCATAGAATTCATGTTTTATCTTTTTTATCTTGTGAAACACGTAGAGAAACTATTTAATTTTTATTTTTGGAAAATCTTAAGGCGATGCATTATGTCGTGTAATATTTTGAGTCAAGCCGCCATCAATAACACTCCTAAAATAGATGGCGATAAGGCTTAATTTCCCGCTTATCACCATCTAGCTGTTTTGATTTAGGCGAGAAAAAAATATGGCTAAAAAGTGCCTTTTATTTTATTTAGTGGATGTTCAGGCATAAATATTAAAATGTTTTCCGATCAGTTTATAAATAACTTAATTTGCCACATTATACAATAAAACCATAACCGAAAATGGGTTCGTAAGTAGGAAATTTGGAACTTTAAATCAGTTTTCATAGGCCTTATAAATTATTTTTTTCTTGGTTTATAAAAAGACTTATGTAAAAAATACTCGTTTATTTCATAGGCCAAGATGGATTATACTCGCGGTGTTTATTTAAAGCATCTGAAACATTTCTAGGCGACCAAATTTTCAAACCAAAACACATGATTTTGCATTGCTACGTAGTTTATCGCCTTAATAAGTAGAACCTCCAAACTTGGCGGGGCTTTGCTATATTATACATAAATATAACATTCTTTTTTAATGATAAACTAATGTTTATAAGAAAAGGTTTCTTATGCATAGCACAAAGGATAATAAATTATAGCACAAAGGATAATAAAATATACGTTTAGAAAAATGAAGATAATGTGTGTAGTTCTTCGAAGTATACTTATGCTTAGCCGAAGTACGAGTATGATACAGTTAAATATGACCGAAAGGGATATGGTCGAATTATATCAGTGCTAGAGAAAAGTGTGGTCTTGGGTTCAATTCCTGGATGCGACCGAAACTTTTATGTTTTAAATTTTCGTTTGAGAGTCGCTGATATTGTCTTAAATCATTTTAATTAATTTATTTGTTACACTTTTTCTTTCCAGTAACTTGAAACATGCTCGTTTCGATGTTCATTCATGGTGTGGTTTTAAATAGTTATTTATTTTTACTCTTTTAGATTGCACTTCCTACGACGTCATCATGAATTTCATTATAAAGTTGAATGTGATAATTTCACTTCCTGTCGGAAATAAATGGAACGGTTTTACGAAGCTTAACGTCCCGCTTTTAATTTATTCGCAGTGACAAATTAATTGGTTGCATTTTTGCATTTAACGGTCTTTGTGAACGTGTTCAAAAGAAAAAAAAAGCAATTGCTATGTTGCTGCCGACGTCATATTCATCTTGACGTAGTATTTATTCAGGGCGTTGTAAATAGACATTGCAAATAAATAATTGTTAATTATGTTGAGCAACATTCCAAATGTCGGCGCGCTGTATTGACGACCGTCAAAGTGAAACGCAAAATATGAATATTTTTTAACTAGTTTAATAGTAGTAGAAAATCATATTTGATTTTTTTTCCTTCGTGCTTTGTACGACCACAGCTCGGGTTACTTTGCTGAGGCAAACATATTTTTCCTATAAAATTTTGACCTTTTTACTTTGTCTTCTGTGTGATCATCAATCCAGGCTCTATTTAATTCATATGAATAGTATTTAGATACATTTAAATAAACTCCTTATTAATTTTCATCATATTTGAAATGAAAGAAAGATAGGAAAGTAAGAGAGGTGGTGTTAGGTTTAAATATTCAAGCGAATGGAGTTCCTGAGCCCCGATCCGTGTGGCAGAGTTTCTTGTTGGACAGGGAACCTTGGTACCTGTGGAAGTCCTTCGTAATTGATGGAAGTTGAGGAACTCCGTAGTGGTTACTTCTGCGGAGGCGGATCAGACGGTTGGAAGAAATTAATCAATTCTCTCTCTATTTCTTTCGCTTCTAAAACAATGTTCTTATTTTCTTTATACTTTTGTTTCTACATTTAATTATACATTCTAGGTGAATTCATCGCGCCCTTTAAGGCGATGCTATATGTAGTAATGCAAAATCATGTGTTTTTGGTGTGAAAATTTGGTCGCCTAGAAATGTTTCAGATGCTTTAATTAAATACTGCGAGTAAAATACATCTTGGCAAGTCTTTTTATAAGCCCAGAATAAAATAATGTATAAGGCCTATGATAACTGCTTTAAAGTTCAAAATTTCCCACTTACTAACCCATTTTCGGTTATGATTTTATTGTATAATGTGGCAAATTAAGTTATTTATAAAATGATCGAAAAAATATTAAATATTTATGCCTGAACATCCACAAAATAAAATAAAAGGCACTTTTTGGCCATGTTTTTTTCTTGCATAAATCAAAATAGGCGGATGGTGTTAAGCGGGAATTTAAACCTTATCGCCATCTAGGTAAGGGTTGTTATTGATAGCGGCTCAATTTAAAATATTACACGACGTAGTGCATCGCCTTAATTGAAAAATGTCCCACGTATCCTGAGTTTCATGATTCATGCTATCGTTATATGTATTACACCTTAAAAGGAGAGTGACGTGACTGTCACGCACCTTTTGAGTTGACACTATTGTGATATTTGGCACGCTACCTATATGCAGACACACATTACGCTACATTTGTGGCGCCCGACCTTGGACGCCAAATTCACTACGCCAAGGCGTCACTCACCTTTTTTACGTATAAGGAGAGCATGAATCATACCAAACTCATGAAACGTGGGACATACTAAAACTGTTTTCTATTAAGGGGGGGTAAATTCAACTCTTATAAATGAAAGAATGACTCCTATTTATGGGTCAAGAGAGTCCTGCTAGAGACGTCAAAATGTATCCCTCAACCGACCTCTTCCGATGCATCCCACCAGGTAATAGGTAGGTGTTCATATGCATCCGCCGCCAAGATCTTGACAAACCAAACCCTGTACGCTGCCTTAGTTCTTGTATGTTCAATAGACCATTTAACAAATTTTACAGGAGACTTTTTTTTTGTTTTTACAGGCAAATTCTAAAAAATTCTCGATTTTGGTCATTTCGTTTAATACGTATGTGTTACAGGAAATAATTAAAGATCATTTTTTGAAGATTGAAGTTATAATATGCCCATATTATGACTTTAAAGGTGGACGTTGAACATGGCTTGAAAATGCTGAATGATTATTTTGGATATTGAACATATCGCCTGGAGATTGAACAATTCGTCTCCCATAAGTTTGAGGTATTTTTTGTTCAATTAGCCAATAAGTGGTAAATTGTATATACAGGGTGATTTTCAGATTTCAAATACTTTACTTCTATCTTAGTTAGTAGTTGACTTAAAGTATTACTTTAAAATATACAAACAGAGTCCTTGAGTTGATTTTTCCATAAATCATCCAATATTTTGGAAGTTTGAAAACAATGCATAAGTACAAAGGTACCTACCGCTAATATACTACTATCGGTTGTCGGTGCATGCGTGATGTGAAATATTCTTTCATCGTACGTATTACGGCCTCCGTGGTCTAGGGGTACTCTTGACTAGAAATCCGGAGGTCGCGGATTCAAATCCCGGCGTGCGCAAGTAAATTTTATTTGATTCATTTATGTTATTTCACAAATTATTCATTTAAAATAACATATAGTCTATTTGCGGCATGTTCCAGAGAGGAAGATATGGTGTAAAGACCACCATAAGAATTGAAATTGCTTTAGCCGTGTTTGGTGATCAGATTTGAACAGATACTCACATACCATCTCTCTTCTCCTTCATCCTCCTTCCTCTCTTTCTCATCTCCATCTCCTTTCCCTCCACACTACCTTCAGCCTGACAATATACTAATATACCCCAATTGGGGATTCCATAGTCTCACTGGCTCCAGATGGTTGGGAGCAGTTGAGACTGTGTGCGGTATTCCATAAAAAAAAATCCCGAGTGATGCGTAAAATTATTGAAGTTCAATTTTCAGTTGACAATTTGTTTTTTTTTTATTGTTTCGTTACCTACATTTGATAAATGTAATTTTTAAAGTTTACTTACTTTAGAAAGATTTTTTTTTCTTTCGGAAGGTCTTATTTGCCGTGAGCTTATTATTTATGTTGATTATCGTGAATAAAATATTATTTTTTTAAATACTTTAAGCTCTTAAAATTATAATATCCCGCGATTTGGGTTATGGGTGTGCGCTATTTAACATTATATTTATTGTTGTTAGTCGTTTGCCTAGTTGGTTTTATTGTAGTTCCTACATAAGAATATGATAATTGTTTTTTTATGTGACTAAAAAAAACAAAAAATCAGAAACTTTTAATTGAATGAATTCAAAAATGTCTTTCAATCAGACTGTGAGGACAGCCGACTTTTTGCACATTTCCATTTCCTGGCTCTTTTGTTGTATTTCTTGAATATAAGTTTTAATGCACTAATATAATTTATTAATACTCATTTTATGTAAAATTCCTAAGTTTGTAAATAAATAAATAATAAATGAAGCATCCTGTATATTTGCCTAGCAAATTCAAGAAGTACATGTAAAATATGGTGAAAAAGCTTATAAATGACATAATTTTAAGACTTACCTTTCTATTTGAGCTACTGTTCTAAGGTTTATTGATTCTGGAGTCGGTTAAGTCATTTTTTAGTTCAATAACAGTATACATTCGCAATAAGGAAGTTGAGTGAAAAATATTTTGACTGATAAAAAATATGTTCATGTAGATCAAAAAATATCGATTCTAAATAAATAAATATATTTCTATATTATTATTCTTAGAATTAGTTAAACGTTCTTGAAAAACCGTTAAATAGCAATAAACTGAATACGCTCCACGATTGGTCGAAAGAATTCTGACGTCACATGTGTCGTTGCTCGTAGAACGGGTCACCGCTGTGTGTATGGTGCATCTCTTTCTATTAAATGAGAGATTGTAGCAGTTATTTCCTGCCCGCTACAGAGTCTCAGCTATAATCAGTGCCCATCTTTAGTTTACGGCTATTTTGAAGGATGGCAACTTCGCCACAAGATGACACGGACGGGCTTGCGGTCAGTACGGCCACCTCAAGCCGGCAGTATTCAACAGGCTGCGCTTCCGGAACGTTGTGAGCAGAGAGGACACGAACCACGCCATGAGCCGACACGACATAATTTACGAGCGATGATGACGACGCAGTTTAGTAATTTTTCTTTGGTCATCCATCGTACTACACATAAATATTAGCTTTGCCGATGGCACTGCTTGGCGCCTATTATTACCATACATCAGGTTAGTTAAATATTAAATGTCACCATCCATTTGTCGCTCTCAATGCAATTTTAAATTTCCAATCGTGCATTCAACCTTCGGCTGATGCACACGCCTGAGATATTTGCTATAATTTAAAGAGTTCTTGTGTTATTTAAAAGATGTAGAAATAAATGTTGTATTTAGGAATCTTTTCCTCCTTTCTTTTATTTACTACACTTATGTTACAACTTATTCCTGAGATAATCGGCGCGCAACGCGCCCTTCACCTTATAATCTCGTTTCAATGGCGCCAACGTGGTTGGATGGCCAATATTGTTACGTTACAAGATGGTCGGTTTAGATGAGAGAGGTGTATAGGCCAAACGTTTGTTTGGGTCAAATCAAGTTAAAGCTTCCAAGTAAGTATATCAATTTATTACCTAATTGTGTTCATTTGTACGTTACGATAAATATAATACATTTTTACAGTACTATTCAACCGCCTCTTGTTCCTTGGATATTTTCCAAGCCGCTGGAAATCGAGCTTAATTACACCTATCCTCAAAAAAGGAGACGACACTGACATAACCAATTATCGCCCCATATGTATACAGTCAGTACTTTCTAAGCTTTTTGAATCAATGGTCCTTGATGAAATCTATCCCAAATTAATAAAACTAATCGACCAAAAACAACGGTTTTATCAAAGGTAGATCAACCGCAACTAACGTAACAATATTTCAAAATTTATATTAGAATCTTTTGCAAAAATAAACAAGTCGACTGCATATATACAGACTTTTCAAAAGCATTCGACAAAGTATCCCATAAACTACTAACCCGAAAACTATTTGCCCTAGGAGTAAGAGACAACATGCTAAAATGGTTTACTAGCTATTTAACTAATCGTAAACTATTTGTTAAAATAAAATCTTTGCTATCGAAAGCTTTCTGTGCGACCAGTGGCCTACCGCAAGGTAGTCACCTTGGTCCGGTTTTGTTTCTCATTTTCATTAATGATATAACAAATTGCTTCGACGATGTCGAGGTATTGCTCTTTGCTGATGACATCAAGCTATACAAAAAAATAACTGATGTAAATCATTGCCAAATACTACAATCAAATATTAATAAGTTTAAAGATTGGTGCGTACAAAATAATCTGTTTTTAAATGTAGACAAATGCAAAACCCTGACTTTCTGCAGAAATAAAAATCCTGTTTTATTTGAATATTACATTAACAATACAGCTTTAGAAAGAGTCACGGAAATGAGAGATCTCGGAATTATTTTGAATGAAAAACTAAGTTTCGCCAATCAAATTCACCAAATTGTAAACAAAGGCATGAAAACACTAGGCTTCGTAATAAGAACAACTAAAAATTTTAACTCCATACAAGCCATTAAACTGTTATACATATCTCTAGTTAGAAGCATAATTGAATATAACTCAGTATTTTGGTCTCCTTCTTACAAAATTCACATTAATAACATTGAGCGAATACAAAAAAAATTTCTGCGTTTTATTAATTTTAAATTAAATATCCCACTAGAAGACTTAAAATATCATTTCTTATTAAACACTCTAAAAATACACACATTGGAAGACAGGCGTAAAATAAACGACTTAACTTTTTTATTCAAGATTCTAAACTCTAAATTCGACTGTTGCGAACTTCTGCAACTCATAAACATACGAATACCTACAATAACAAGACGACAAAATACACTATTCCACTGCAACACACATAAGCGCAATTACATTGCGAACTCCCCAATACAACGGTTTCACACTATGGGAAACCAATACTTAGGTGATGTCGATATATTTAATATTAACTTTGCGAATTTTGTGGATTACGTAAAAGACCTATTTCAATACTATTCCTAAATGGAAGTTATATTTTTGTAAACCAGTCAAATCGCTGTATTTTTTAATTTATGTTCTTGTTATTTTTAATTTTGTTTCTCGCATATACTTATGTAATTTTATTTTTATTATTTCTTTCTTTTCTTTCTTATGTTTCAAAACTGTCTTTAAATTTGTACCACCCACATGTAAAAGCCCTCTGGGCGTTAAATAAATAAATAAAATAAATAAATAAATTTTTAGAGTATAATAATAATTGCGTATTCTAACCATCTGACATTTCGCCATAACCTAACTAGTTTTGTGCAGGTATATTTATAGTATTCGCATGACATGATAATTATTCTCTACTCATTATAATATATATTATAATGTGGTGATGGCTTTTAAATATTTCAACTTTTGTTTACCATATAATAAGGCACTGCTGAAAACCAGCTGCATTCCCGGAGAAACCGCTTTATTAATAGGATCTATCTGAAAAAAATAGTTCCCATCTATTGTCAAATATATGTAGGTATTTGTTGTTATTATTATATGAAATGGATTTCTAAAGATACATATTCGTATAGTTCTTTATAATAATATGTTTTTTATTGCATCGCTTAGAAGTTTTTATTATTATACATGTCACATTACATGTGATTACACTTCAGGCCGCCGCGCAGATAAGTATCACAGTGAACTGGGCTGTAAACCGTTATTTTTCTGCGCGGCGGTCAACAAATAGCGTCTTCAATACCGTGCTGGGCGGGAAAAGCAAATATTTTAACTTAAAATATTAATTTAACTATGAAATCTTAATCAATTTTCATTTTTTTAATAAAATCAATTCTAATAGACGGTTAACATTGGTAAAAAAATTATTGGAATTCCTTATTGAAGAATTAAATTTTTTTCCATACAAAATGTATAAGCGACGTGGTTCTCACAGTTTGAATGACGTCACACCCACACCCCGCCTCTTACCGCTCGGATTCCGCTCGTTTTCGCGGGCTTAGTAAAATTTAAACTTTGAGAATTAATTTAATTATGAAAACAGACTTAAAAAAAAAATTACCAGTATTTAAGTTTGAATGCGAACATTGATAAAAAAAAATTTAAAAAATGGACTCAACTTCCTTATTAAACGTATTTTTTGTGGAACAATTTCGTTGTTTGAAAACAACTAAAAATCAACATGGCCGCACATTTTAACTAGCCGGCTCCTGATTGGTTGACAGTGGAGATTGAACATTCAAGACCTCAACCTTCTGCGGGATGTTGAACAAATATCTATGAACTTTAAAAAAAATATTATATTCATAACTTTGAGTGTTTGAATGTTCAATATCCAGTAGATTGAACAAATAAGAACTGAAACATTGTTCCGTGAGTGGATATTGGCACTCGAAAAATGCTTAAAATGTCACTTAAAAACCAAAAAATATGGTTTTTTTGTGCTTCATTAATGCGCAATAGGCTAATGAACATATTGGCATTCATAACTCAGTTTTGCAAAAAAAGGTCCATTGAACATACAAGAACTAGGGCTAAGTCATCAAACGTGGCAAACCACATGGGGTAACCTATAGCAGATTTCATATGCATGTACAGAGAAAACTAGTTTTAGATTCGCCCTTATTAACATGGGCTTTTCAAAGTGACACTGAAACAATATTTCACTAATATTTTTAATTAATTCTTTTGTGTTTCGGGGGAAAATCATTATTTTAGAGCTTCGTCCTACGAGTTTTGTTTCAAAGAGTTTACTTGTTGATTCTCTTGATATCCGATACATTCAATCATAACTAAGCAACCACACATCACGAATAATACATGATTCATTTACTTGGTTCGAGAAAATTCTTACGGGAATGCTTAAATTCTTTATCGCCAGATAACAAACCATTATATTCAAGATCCAAGATACTGCTTTAAAATTTTAATGAGAACTCTACAAAATGATACGAAAATTTGAACATTGATGTAAATGATCAAGATAAATCTCACCAAATGTAGGAATAATTAATTGCTAGAATAAGTAATGGTTTTGGTTTGAGAATAATGCGTATTAATAATTCAATACACCCTAGAAGCTCTTTGAATACATTTAATATTACCGGAGAGAGGTAAATACATTATTTATTTTTAAATAAGACGCATCATAATCAAACAATTTAATGAAATAAGTAAGGGGATAGGCATCTACATAATAGATTATTCTCGATGAGATTCAAATGATAAAAGTAAAATGAAGGATAATTTAGAGTACCTACTGTCAATCTTTCTAAGAAAACTATTATTAAAACTATATTGCTTATGATACCTACCCTCTGTCATCAATGTTTGGCTATCCTCAGGGTACCTGCAATCTATAGACCGAAACAAAGGCCCAATTACAACTGCGGAGTGCTCGGCCGAGCAATTATTGGAGAGTAGAGGTGATCATATGTAGAAGAGACTGATTAAATTTCTGTTAACATGGTTTCGCGATGGACGTAAAAGAGAAATTAAGAGAGTTTTACAACAATAAACTCCTTAAAAAATTCTTTTTTTTTTTAATTTTGCTGATCGCACTGACCGAGTGAAGCGCCAAGTTTGCAGGTGGATGGGGTACTTACTCGACCGAGCCATTGGGCCTTGCTTCTATCCGATGTCTCGCCTAAATCACCCGTACTGATCACATCAGCCGAGCACTCAGCAGGTATTATAATTCAGGCATAACTGTAACTCGTACCAGTCACGTAGATTACGAAAATTAAGTCTTAAGAAACAATTTTCTCGGAATTTTTAGTTGATAGTAAAAGCAAAAATTTAAATAAACCGTTCAAGAAAAAAATAATACCCTAAAAAAATAGACAAAACAATAAGCATTTGTTAAAAATTAAAACGGAAGTTCTAAATAAATAAATAGAAACATCTGAAACGAATTATGGACTATCTGGTGAAAGGTGTAGAATGCGGTGATTCTAAATTTGTTTAAAACAACTCTGAATATAATTGAATCCGCCGGTACTAAACTAAAAAAACTTCAACTGTTAGTAGTTTTAGACATGCGACATATTTCGTTTGAGAATGTGGATTTTAACGTTTTGTTCCCCATTTGTTCTGTGGAATTCTAAAATTTCAATTTAACGTTCAATTTAACGCCATTTAAAGGACATCGATTGATAGAGAAGTATCGGATAGCTTTTCACTAATTTATCAATAGATACTTATTTTATTTCAGAAATACCTATAATATGACGTTAAACGCTGTTTCGCAGATAAATTAAAAGCTTTCTCATGTTTCAACGCAAGGACAGCCTCTAAAGTCTAAACAGTGTTGTCATTGTCATTATGAAACCCTTTTACTGAAAGATACCACGAAAATACGCTGTATGCTTTTTTACTACAAATTTAAACAAGGCGTCAATGTGTTATATCATAGCATAACAAAATTAGGTACGAGGTACTATCTGCGAATTTCATCAAAATTAGTGAGAGTAAGCAACATCTCGTAGAATAACCACCGTTTTCCATGCATTCATTACGTAGGGGAATATTCACCCGTTGTGGTAATGTGTCGTGTGTCGCGCCGCAACATGCTTTTTAGGATTAGTTCACTGCGCAGCAAACATCGCTTGTTTCCATCAGAGATGTAAATAAACCGTTATGATAAAACGCCGTTTACTTTTATGAATAGTTGCCATGTTCGAGCTCCTTTTTCCAACTGAATAATGATATCTTTGCGATGCTGCATAATACCATTTTCTTTTAAGAATTTAAAAATATATTTCAGCCATGTTTTCAGCAGCTGTTAGGTTTTTAAAAATGGACGAAGAATGCTAATAAAATTTTTGAAACATAATTTAATTTCTACTTTTAACATATTGACTGTGATTTAAGATCACATGGTAGCTCATTCTATTTTAAATATATTTCTTTATCTGCACCATTTTTCTCTGATTCAGCCATATTCAAGGTGTCCGAGGGTAAAGTGCACTTAGGGGGAGGTAGTTCTTCTTGAGAGTAAAAGCATTAAAGCTTTTTAAAAAATTCCTACGTTTAAAAAGTAGTTTTATGGTAGTTTTCAGATAAAAAATTCAATTGCTAGTATGGAAAAAAATCTTCTCTGGAAACATATTTTTTATGGCAAGATAAACAATGAAATTTTTGTATGCAAAGTAAAACGCTAGAAGGCTAGAGGGTGATATCTAATGCCACTGTAGGTACATTTGTCCGTCTGCCATGTTAAACATCCTCTGTCATTTGTTCTAATGTACATTAGGCAGAACATTATATTAAATTATTGCAGTGTGCATATGCAATATGCATGTAAACTAGTAATAATGATTAAACCACAAAAAACGGCTGCTTGACTATGATGAATCTTCAAAAATATGGATATAAAAAAATAATCGAGGAATAAAATATCTCCTTTAACAAAAAAACGAACTGAGAGTTTCGTAATTGTAAGAATTATTAAATACATTTTTATGGAAGTAATAACTTGTTGCTTTGACATTTTAGCTAAATAAAACCAGAATTAATTTGTTTGAAACGTCTTATATTATTCTTTCTTAACAAGGCTATGCTGTACATGTAATTATAAATTCACTCTAGTAGTTATGCTAGAAATATCGTTTTTTTATCTAATTAAACAACTAATTAAATGTGCTACCTGAAAATTTACTGTAAAAGTAAATATTTTTAGGGCAAAGAAAATATTTTAACAAGCTTAGAATAAACCATGACCTGAATTTTTTGAGTTAATTTAAAATCTATTACGATAAGAAAAAAAAACTCTTGCACAAATATAGGAACCGTTCGTCCAGCAGAAAAGAAAATTATTCATTTTATAAAATCTCGAATCATTTATGAATATTTTTTGTAATACGTGACAATGCGAAATCCCAGAGAATTAAAAAGCTTTTTCCTCATTCTATAGAATCGCGCGGAGCACAGAGAGCCGGCGTTTGTTGATGTTTGGGATAATATTTGACTAATTATTATATACGAGAGTTTCATGATGTGAGATTAGAGCTTCGGAAGATGTACTCACGAGGAAATATTTCCACATGAAACTCATTTGGATTATGAAATTTTCTTCTTAAAATGTTTAATTAAAAACACACGCACACGCGGAGAAAAATGAGTACGTCTTGGTTCATTAAATTACTGTTAAAAATGTAACTGCATGACTTTTTCCTAATAAATTATTGTTCACATTCAGAGTATTTCTGAATACGTGTACGCGCAGGTGTCCTTGTCCGAATAAAGCCTTAATTATGCGCGCATAATCTTCGTCAGGAGAGGAGATCAGATCAATTGGGGAACTGCCGCTGAATATCCTTTCTTTGTAGGGGATCTGTTACTTTGAGAGATGACAGCCGCTTAAAAATAGCGACCCGTAAATTGTTCTGACCCCGTTCCCTGCCGTAGTCAGGAGCGGGGTCGCATAATTTTCAAATATCGCCTGGCTAGCAAATCACAGCGCATATCGTCGCCACGTCCACAATTATAAAACATCATCATTTTTAGAAGGAAAACGAATAATTTGACCAGATTTTCAATAAATCAACAATATTTCATATCGGTAAGTATTCTCCGTGCACCATTGCGAATTGAAGAATATTTATGATTCACATTAAATTAGGTGATCAGGTTTATTAAAACACTTTTGATACTCGGTTAGAAATTTCTGAAAAGCTTTTATTACGGATTTTTATACAGAATGATATTTTCATATTTATAATTATGCAAGATTCCTATTAAAGTTAAATATTTTTTTTATAAACTTGGACCAGCTTATGATGAGTAACTGTATGTACTAAATAGTTAAGTTTTATCTGAGCTACTGTCAAATAAGCATATTAAAGCTTCCATTCCACATCTAAACAATGATGGCATTACATAATCTATAATCTTCTTATCACCCACACTAAGCCGACCAGATCCTTTCATAAATTTTGGGGGACCATCTTACCCATGGGCAACTTACGCTCAGAATTGTCTGAGAAACTAGTTAAGCCTCTCGTTGAAATGTTGCATTTCACGTATTGGGTCCGTATTCTTGGAATAAACTGCAACGTAATCTAAGCTCACGAAAATCTACTCCCTGCATACTGTAGTTTGGATCTACTCGAAATTGCAGTCGTATTCGTAATGGTCATGTTAAGTATGAAAACCTACGAGGTGCTGCGCTTTTACTATATGCCATAAATCTTCTCCCGTGGTTACCTATCTTTTCCTATAAGTTATACCTTAACCCTTAATATATAGGTTATCTTGAATTTATTTAAATTTATAGCTTTCATTCATTCTAGTTTAAATAAACAATTTCCAACGAAACATCTATTTACAAAGTAAGTTATCTCGATAAATTCTTTTCTAAACACATTATTGTTTTACTTAAAACTGCACTTAACACATGTATGCTCTAGGCCATCGATAAACTATGATTTATCTTATGGCTTCAAAAACTAACTTTAACCTTATTTCGCTGAGATCTTCCGGAATACAGGTTGAATGGTTGTCTTGAAAAAGAAAAAAAGGTTTATCATCACTATTTATGAATATTTTAAAATGTTCTTTCAATTTATCCACATTCAGAAAAATTACTTAACAACCAAAATCTAATGGTACGTATGCAAACCGAAACGCGAACCGAGCCAAGAATTACGGGAAAGGAACGAAGCAACTGCAAGTGGCGTTTCGCGCCATTTGCGGTTGCTTCGTTCCTTTCCCGTAAGTTGAGGTTCAGTTCGGCAGTTCGGCTCGCGTATGTATACGTAACATTAGAAAATGTATTATTTTATTGCGTAGGTTGGTGTTTTTACAAATAATAAAGTTTTTTTATTTGAATTGATTGTCTTTGTTGAAGATACGGAACATTGAAGTTGACGAGACTGGATGGAATTACAATGTACCTCCACTAGAAAACTTAAGCTCGAAATTAAGGTTAATGCCTTTCTGCCATTCTTCAGCTCCTATCATCAGATCGGATGAAAGAGATTCGCCTCGTATAAGAATATTGTAATACATTTTCCTTTGAGACTTGTATTCATGGAGTGCCTTTGACACAAAATAATATGGTAATTATTTTGTTCTCAAGATATAAAATATTCACGCTAGCAAGAGTAGCCAATTATTATTAAAGTATGCTAAACTAGGGAACTGCCACATCCTATTATTTGTTTTACATTTTCACGACGTTACTTAAGGCACATAGATTAGACTTATATTGAAATTTTTTGGATGTGTTAACTTTGCACTTTTTTCGTGTAAATAGTGTATTCTGAAGTCTTTTTTCGCTGGAGATCATTTTGATAGCACTGTTTTAACGGACAATTTTACGTGCATAATTATTCCTACCTATCTGAAATACTTTTTCATGTAAAGAACGGTAAGTAGTGTTAGATGACGAATGGCCAACACATACTCCATTTTGTGTATATCCTGTTCAGCGAGATTCTAGATGATTAACTTTAGTAGAAAAATTAATTATTTTTAAACTATCGTTAACTTCACTTTCAATATTCTCAACGTATATTTTGCAATTTTTTTTTCCTTTCCTTGCACTTATTAGATTTGGAACGTATAAATATGTGATGTACCAAAATTGGTGCTAATATTCATGTAAAGGATGTAAAATAACATTTTTTTCTATTATTCAGGTTCAATATATTTTTTTAAATATTTCAGTTTAAATCATATTTCTTCAAGCTCATTCTCACCGTATATTTTGCATTGTTTTTTTCCTTTCTTGCACTTATTAAATTTGGAACGTATAAATATGTTATGTACCAAAATTGGTGCTTTTATTCATGTAAAGGATGTTAAATAACTTTTTTTCCATTATTCAGGTTCAATAAATTTTTTTTATATTTCATTTAAAATCATATTTCTTCAAGGAATATTTCTTTATTTTGTCTGAAAATGAAGTTTAATAAAAAATAACTCTTGTTAATTTTTCATGAATTACATTATTCTTAAGAACCCAAACATCTTGTTTTGTCAGTTAACATAGTTTACACCCGAGCAGCTCATTTATGGAGAAAATGCTGTATAAAATAAAGACTTAATAAATACGTGTTTTTTACACTATACGAACAACTAATTAAGTCTCATTGCTTTTATTAGAATACATTATCTATAAGATAAATTTTGAAAGACGTGTAATACTGTAGCAATATAAAACTATTGTAACGTTTTAGTATCAGATGACACGGGTTTTAATAATAGGGTTTTTTTTTACTTGATGTCAGTGGAGACGAGATATTCAGTTAGCAACTTAAATACACGAACAATCAAACTGCATTAAAATCATCTATACCAATAGATATATTTCGGGTTATATACTATGCATGTCCTGACAAAGATCAATATTTTAATAAATTAACTGTTATGAATTTATGACGTATCGAATCACTCGGGTACAAGTTAACTTTCACTGTATTTGTTTCAATATGAACAAATAAATTGGTTAGAAAACACTTTTTATGTGCAAGATGTGATTTCAAATGTTTATGTTGATGGTGTTTATTTTTTACATAATTTATTTATTTTATTTGTAAGTTTAAGTTTACAAAGTACTAAATATAACTTACATACTATCAAATTTTATTTTGCTTGTGGTTTTTACAATCTATTTTAAATTTCTGTAGTTTTTATGGTTTCCTTCAGCGCATTATAATATTTCATCCTTTCGTAGCACTTCCTTGTGTTATGTCTGTGAATTTCCTTGTTGTGTATAATTTTGGTAACAGGTTATTTGTTATTGTATGTATAAATATCATCGCATTCAAGGTCAGAATCTATTTTACTGTTAGCCAATTAAACTCCTTTAACATTTTAGTTACTTTCAAAATCTATTTCGCCTGAGTATTTTATTTATTTTATTTTATTTGGTACATTATTTTGTTACAATTAATGTTTTCCAGTAATGTAGGCCTCACTGGGTGGCTTGCCCGTGCTGAGGCCTTCATTTTATAATATGAAAATCTAATCTACATATTACATTTAAAGAGAAGATAGTAAATTTGAAAAGAAAATAATAAATTTAAAATTAAAAATAAAAATACATAATAATACATTTAAAATTAAAAAATAATACAATGAAAATAATCTTGTGTGTTTGTGAGTGATGTGTGTTTATGTTGGTTTTGTGTGTTACGTGTAGGTTATTATTCGCATCGGTCGATTTTTGAGAATTTGCAACTTATTTTGCTCTCTGTCTGTAAACGAGATGTATCTAAAATTATTTTTCGTGTTGTTTTTATGATAAACCATAAAATAATACTTTCCTTGTTTACAAGTACACATACAATTTGAAAGATATTTTAAAACATGAAAATACATGCTTTAAAATATACTAATAATTTAAAAAAATAACGATAACTTTTGAATGAATCAAAAATATATCTGTGTGTGTATAGATTTATACCTTTCAACACCTGCACAAAAATTGTACTGCAACGATGGAATAATAGAAATCGTGAAATAATTGCATTGAACAATCGTATATCGGTTACATAGGAAGAATTCATGTTTACTTTCACATTAGCTATATGTAACGTTTCTGAAAAACATTTATCAAAAATTATTGTATTTGCACCGGATGAACACCAACAAAAGTCATTTATTATCATCCCGCCCTGTACGGCGATAAGCAATTCTCAGGGTTTAACTTTTATTCTTTACGACATCCTTCGGGCCGATAAATTTATTGGGCGCAGGGAGGTTTTTTTCTTCTTTCCCTGGATCCACTTATGGAGAAGGGTCGCCCGGGTCGCCGGGGTGAAACATAAATTCCCAGCAGTTTGTTTCAAATTTACCTTCTAAAGGCCGGCTGGAAGTAACGGTGCTTTTATTTCCGATGTTATGATTATCCCGCGGGTGACAATGAGTCTCGTGTGTTGCGACAACCCCCGATTGACCTTCACACGGCTGCATCAAGGTTTTATTCCTGCTAGTTTACTGCGACGAAACCCGTGAGGTGGCTTTCAAACGGCTCCATTGGCTTTATTCCAGCTGTTATTTTAATTCTGTAGTTGCTTTTTGCGACTTTCAAACGGCTCTATTAACTTTATTCCAGCTGTTATTTGAATTCCATTGGTGCTTTTCGTGACTTTCAAACGGCTATATTGGCTTTATTCCAGCTGTTATGTTAATTTCGTACTTGCATTTTGTGACTTTCAAACGGCTCCATTGGCTTTATCGAACTGTTATTTTAATTCATCCACTTTTGATCACGTACGGAGTCCCACAAGGGAGTGTATTCGGCCCTCTATTGTTCCTCATCTACATAAACGAACTATGTGACATTGAAATTGAAGGTAAAATCGTGACCTTCGCTGACGACACAGTACTTCTCTGTCAAGCAGCCACATGGAAAGATGTATTTATAATTGCCGAAAAAAGTCTATCAGTTGTCGAAAAATGGCTAAACTGGAATACTCTTACCGTTAATACAATAAAAACAAAATACATCACACATAGTATTACACAAAGAGGTCAACCTCCACCTAACATAGACCTGTTTCTACATGACTGTGAACAAACTTCACCCAATTGCCAATGCGAGCGTATAGAAAGGGTAAACCAGACAAAATACCTAGGGGTCATTATTGATTCACACTTACGCTGGACTGACCACATAACTTTCATTACTAATAAACTAAAAAGAGTCATGCACCTAATAAAGTCAATCAAAAATATTTTCCCACATTCAATACTTAGATCTATATATTTCGCACTCTGTCAATCGATTGTTACATATGGCATACTGGCTTGGGGAAGCGCTACAAACACTGCAATCGACCCAATACAAAAAATTCAAAAGGCAATAATTAAAATCATCTTGCAAGTACCATTCCACAGAAATTCAAGCGAAATTTTCAAAACATTGGACGTCATGTCAATAAGACAACTTTATGCCAAATCTGCACTACTTAATTTCCTCCAACAGAAACTACACACTCTAATACCACCTCAAACAACAATAAAAACAAGGTCGACAACAAACAATACCCTGAACATACCGATAACATACACCACACACGGACAAAGACACTTCCAGTATTACGCTACAAAACTTTTTAATTGTATGCCCACCACTCTGAAACTACTACTAATGGGAAATACATACACAAACATTCACAAAAAACTGATCACAGCCTGGATCAAAAAACAAGATATCCATTTTATACAAAACATTATAACACCAAACCAAACATAATCATGGATGAATGTGTATGTATGTATGTATACATGTGTTTAATTATATGTGTGTATGCATGCACATATGTTTATTTATGTATGTATGTATATACATGGGTGTATGTATATATGTGCACATAAATAAATATTTTTCCTTTTTCTTTAAATAACAATGTACAATAACCATTAAAAAAAAAAAAAATTTAAATCACAATTCACAATTAATATAAGAAAATTTAACCAATACACATAAATACATGTACTATTTAATCATAACCACGTAAACACCTCAGCACAGGTTCTCCTAGTGAGGTGTTCACGAAACATATAACATTACCCACCACAGTGTCACCTACTCAAACCTACCTCAAACCCAGCATAAAAAAAAAAAAAAATTTACTCACATACAGTTTCACCTTCTCAAACCTACCTTACACACAACATATTATAGTTATAAGTTTGAAATATATCATGTAAAAATATAAATAATTATGTGAACACTGTAAATATTATATAGAAAAAAAAAAAAAAAAAAAAAAAAAAATTCCGTAGATGCGTTCCATGACGATGTTTTATTCCTGGGTGTTACGTTTATTCTGTGAGGACAACCCGTGGAATGACATTCCCTACGTCTGCGTAGGTGGTTTTTTCCTCGTCAATATGTTTATTCCGTTGGGGCTACCCGCGGAGTATCATTCTTATGGCTGATGTAAGGTTATATTCCCGCTGGTATAGTGTCTACTAATTGCCCTTCAATCCGTGAAGTACAAATTTTTATTTCTGGGAGTTCGTTAGTTAGTTTATTCCACAATGCAATGCGTAAAGCTACATTTACGTGGCTATACAGTTTTTTTTTCCTTTACAGTGTGCATCTTGTGTCAACCCTTTGAGTGATCTTTGACAGCAAGTTGTCATTCCGTTGTGTGACCTTCAGTAACAAATTGATTTTTTTAAATAAAGTTATTTTTTTTTTAACATAATGTGATAATATTATTATGGTTAACACGAGAACCTTAACAATCCCAAGAGTCCTCATAATCAACTACTTTTGAAGTAATATCCGCAAAGTCAAATCTTTTAAAATGTAACCTTTAACTTTTTATTTATTTTGGAGACATAAAACAAACTAAAAGTTAACCAAAGTCAAAATGGTCAAAAATATTGGGTGTTTATAAATAATGAAGAATAATTCGAGAAAAGCGGAGTGGGCTTGTTTGGTGTACAAACACCAACACCAAACGGAATGTATTGTATCTACTCTATCAGGCAGTGTAAGAGAGATACAGCACTGTATTTTCATTCGATTCTAGGACCAAAAGGTTAGTGGTTACATTGATTTCGATTCAAATCTACGTGGGAGGCACTTCTATGTGAAAATAGGTTTGTCTTATATATTCAGTGGGTGACGGTTTTAAATTCAGATTTTTTTATTCCAAAATGAGCTAACAAAACACTGTAATACATTTTGTTCATTTGAATGTGTGAAATACGTATCTGACTTGTGGCCGGGTACATTTGAACTGAAACATAGTTTAATTACTGAAACCTACCATCCTGAATTCAATAATTAAACGAATTTGGTATTCATCCCTCCGGCAGCAAGTGAGGGGTCTTGACTTCCAAGTAGTCCCTGTAGATAATTTGGCAAGTTATGTGTTCGTCCCGGGGTCCGCCTCCCGAGACAAATGTCCCACCGAATGTGGGTCATCATTTATAAACACTGACACTTGTGTAGCGTGTAAACCGTGGGATTTGCAACTCTTAATTGACACGAAATACGTTCTCTTGGAGTAGCAATAGAAGTAGGTATTTATGAAGTTAGGGGTATGTGTGTGGGTGCCACGACCCTTGCGATAAAGTCACTCTAATTGATTTATAATGGAACGAAAAATAAACTTGCTTCTCTCTTTTTGGTACCAACGTGTTAGTTTTGTTTGTGTTGAAAATATTTGTACGTACCTACATGAAAGTGTTGTTAATATATCGAAATTCTTGCTATTGAGACATAGTAAAAAGCTATTTTAATGTGATACAATCGCTTCATAACTTTATATCTATAAAGTTAACTTACCTGGAAACTACAACTAGTCATGTTTTATGTGAATAACGCGCATGAGTCCCAACTACTCCCAATCGTTTGGAGCCAACTGAGGTATTTTGTGAGGTTGGTAGTGGGGAGGGTAAATAGACGGGAAAGAGGAAGATGAAGAAGTAACTGGCTATTCAGATCTGGTCACAAAACATGGCGAAAGTCATTTCAAATAATGTTTCAATTCTGAGTCTTACACCAGGGTGATACAGAGAGTATCTTCGACTCTGGAACATGCCACAGAAATTTGTGAAATAAAACAAACCAAGCCGGGATTTGAACCCGCAACCTCCAGCTTTCTAGTCCAGAGCCTTACCCCTCTACCACGGAGGCCGTCAAAACGCAATACACCACACCTAAAACAAGTTAAATGGTGGCCTTTAAGGCCGTACGGGTGAGTTAACATGTTTTTTTATGTTGCTAATATTAATAATAATAATTTTTTTTTTTATACGAATACCTCACAAGAGTCCCAACTGCTCCCGTCTGGAGCCAGTGAGACTATGGCATCCCCAATTGGGGGATGTTGTGAGGCTGAAGGTAAGTGGGGAAGGGAAAGAGGAAGGTGGGGAAGTACCTGGCTATTCAGATCTAGTCACTAAACACGGCTAAAGCCATTTGGAGCAACGTTTCAATTCTGAATGGTGGTCTTACACCAGGGCGATACTGATAGTATCTTCCACTCTGGAACGTGCCGCAAATATACTATATATTATTTTAATTAATTAATTGTGAAATAACACAAATTAATCAAATAAAATTTATTTGCGCACGCCGGGTTCGAACCCGCGACCTTCGGAATGGCAGTCCAATGCGTTACCACTGGACTATGCCGGCCGTCAATGATTGGATTATTTGGATAATTCACCATGATTTAATAGACCAAAAAATATATACATTTTTTATGTTACTTACTATAAGTACCTTAAGTTGGCATTGATCAAGTACAAAATATAACTATATACACAAAAAATGGTAACAGTATAATTAAAAGTTGCAAATTATATTATATTAGACAGATGAAAATGGTTGATAAGGTGTTATAACAATGTAACAGATTTTTATATTGTTAATATCAATTTTGTCATTTTCACGTTTTTTTTTTCGAACATCTTCTTGAAATTGCTTCATAAAAATGAAAACATAACATTAATCATTATTAAGTATTTATTTATACTAAGGTGGAGTAGTGACATATTTCAGCAAAGGCTTACCTTTATAGAGATTTATTTTGAGGTATTAAGCCGTGTTGTGTTACCCCCTTCTTTAGTCAAAGTTTTGGACAGCATTACAATGTTCATCATCAGGTCAAAAATAAATCATTATAATACTTTTGGCCGTGAAAATCTCAAATCACATGTGCGTTGTCTTATTTAAAAAAAAATGCTCTTTACTTATATTACATCATGGTTTATTATTTATGCTTAGTGCTAAAATAAAAATGATTTGCTATCGAACTTGGCATCCTTAAAAAGGCTAAAGGGTGACGGGTGTAGCCAAAAAATCCACAAAGGTCTCAAAAATATAATATTTATAACTACGTATCTACTTAAGAAAATCACCAACCAGCGTGTTTCAAAGTGTTTTCAGCAGTTGCAGTCGTCTTGGAAAATATTATGTTTCATTCAAAAAAATAATCGAATAAACTGACAAACAAAGCAGCGAAAAGGAGAGCGTTAAAAATCGCTTAGAGCTTATAATATATTAAAATATTTGAGAGGAAGTCTTTGCAAGCTGCGAGTATTTTGAACCCTGGCAATCCTCATAAGCCGCTTACATGTTTCACTTACGAGGATCAAACATTTTATTTCCTTGCTACACAGGCTTCGTCCTCCCAGCGAACACCCCAATGAGCAATTCTCTTATCAGGAGATATTCTATTCTTAAGAAATTCCCAATCTCCCCGTTACAGCGGTACGATATTTGACGAATTTATTACAAAGTTTTCTAAAGAATCGGTTCGATGTTATTTTAAACGAGGAAAATCAATGCTCCTTAAGCAGGGACACTTTCCCCTGCATACGCCCTCCATTCAATTTATAGATCATATCAGCTTCATCACGATGAATGCTTTTTCATTACGCTCAAGAAAAATGTTTTTTTTTCTGAAAAAGTTTTGTATAGGTACCGCCTGTCACTTTTCGATCATGTTCCAATACATAATCATGAATATATACCTACTGTGAATTTCAGTTTTCCATTACGGCGTGCTTTATTTGTGTTTGTCCCTTTCAAAGGGGAAATCTCAACAATATGAAATATTTATATTTTGTGTCGATTCGGCGTTTTCAAAAAATATATGATCGACATAAATTGGAATTGAGTTACTATGGTAAAGGATGATTAAATTTAATACACAGAAAAAAGTGCATTAATTCGCAAATTTTACAAAAAAAAAAAATATCTCTGCCATCATTAAACGATTTTTATTTTTTGCCTAGAATATCGAATCTAACATAATTATTTTCAGACCCACCGTCCTTTCATATTGAGATAATAAGGCGGATAATTATTCCTTGACACTGTTAAGTACAATGTACATCGCTATAATATCTGTGTTTTGTTTATAGACAGGTACAAAGAAATATAGACACCGTTAAATAGTTTAATGTTCAAAGTACCTACAACTGGTATGACGCTCAAAAATGGAAGATGATATCTTACACGCAAACAGACCTTTTATTCCCTACGTTTGTGTCGTACATTCACCAGAGTCATACATTCACTAATATTCCATAGCCTCCGACCTACTTTCATACCAATTATCATATTTTTTGTTCGACATATTTCAACCCATTTTCCGAGAAAAGTCAGGCAGTATAGTATAGCTACATATGATATAAAATAGATGAATCCTTCCCCTTTCTCTATTTAAAATGTTAATTAATTAATTGCCTACAATAAACTTATGTTAGGTGTTCATTGCCCATAGTACCAACTACGTTATTCCACTTATTGTTGATCCGTTTTTGCTTCCTCCTGTTTTAATCACTTCACTAATTAAGTAATTTGATTTTAAAATCTACCAGAATTTATTGTAGTTTGCATTAAAATCAACCAATATTTGCGATATTAATAAGAAAATTATCATTTTGGAACGTGCGAAAGTTTGTGTTTTCGATACTGTTCAAATAATATAAAATATTATCCTTCTTCAACTATTCGGTAAAAGTGGCAACAGAATAAATAAGTCGAAGCTGAAAGGATGACAATTTATTCTCGTAAGAAAAGTACCATACGAGCATAAAGCCGCCACATCTGGTTCAAGGAAGTTATTATACAATGAGGAACACATATATTGAACACGCTCTGCAGTAAATTTGGTCTCGAAATCGGAAGCTGCTCATATTAAAAGTGAAAAAGAATGTCTTGAATTTTCCTCGGAAATGTTTTCATCCCAGAAACGAATAAGTTTTCAGTAAACAAATACGCAGTTTAATGTCGCATGATCTTAAAATAAAATAACATCAACTCAAACAGATTATTTAACAAAATATTATTCTCTTCTTTAATTATTATTTTTTTTTTGGTAAACTGATGTTTAGGACAAGATTTTTTATGCATAGCACAAAGGGTAACAATTATTTTACAAGCAATAATTATTCGCCTGAAACACTCATCCACATTGAAAAATCTCCTGATACATGACGCCAACGGAACTCGAACACGTGTCCCTTCGATTTCCGGTCGACAGCTCTGACCACTGAGCTATGGCGGCTTATCTCTTATCCGCGAAATAATTCAATATATACTAGTGTTTCATTCAACAATTACTTCTTGTTACATTTTTTCACCTGAAAACAACCAACTTTATTTAATATGAGAAAGGCATTGTAAGTGCTAACTCTCTCACTAGATGGCGTAGAGACAAATTGTCTACATTTTTAGGTGAAATACTTGAACTTGTCATTACTCCGTATTAAATAAAGTTGGTTGTTTTCAGGTGAAAAAATGTAACAAGCAGTAATTGTTGAATGAAACACTAGTATATATTGAATTATTTCGCGGATAAGAGATAAGCCGCCATAGCTCAGTGGTCAGAGCTGTCGACCGGAAATCGAAGGGACACGGGTTCGAGTCCCGTTGGCGTCATGTATCTTTTATCAGGAGATTTTTCAATGTGGATGAGTGTTTCAGGCGAATAATTATTGCTTGTAAAATAATTATTCTCTTCTTTGTTAGAAGAACTGTGTTATATATAAAACGTTTTTAAATAATTTTTTTTTTTTTTTAAATGTGAAACTGCACAAGAGTCTAAACTGTTCCCAACCGTCTGGAGCCAGTGAGACTATGGCATCCCCACTCTGGGTATTTTGTGAGGCGGAAGGGAAGGAGGTATTGAAGAGGAAGGTAGAAAAGTACCTGGCAATTTAGATCTGGTCACCAAACACGGCCAAAGCCATTTCAAGTTACGTTTCAATTCTGAATGTTGGTCTTACACCAGGGCGGTACTGAGAGAATCCACTATGCAGAATTTAGAATTTTACTCTTAACTTTATGTAGCTCCAAAAGAAAGACAACATTTTTGTGAATAGGTGAAGAAATAATATCTAGAAGTGTCATCTATACCGATTCTTAGTAAAAACGGGTAACACTGATTTACGACACATTTTAACACGTCAAAGCTATTATATATTTGGTCAATTTCACCATAAATAAGAAAAAAATGAAATTACTTCGGTCACACGAACATGCCAAAAACATGGAAAGGGATAGGGATGATCCGGTGCTATGTAGGGAACCCGATAGTGCAGCGCGGGTGTAAACTGTGCGCCCTAAAGTTTATGTTTAGACTTATGGAATCCATTACTTTGTGTGCATGAAAGCACTATGAAACAATACAACACATATCTATCGGTCAATATCTTCAGTGAATTTTAGGCTTATTTTAAAATATTATTTTTTGAAGTAGCAGAAAACTAAACTTTTAATCTATTTTTAATTTTAAACCTAGTCACGCCATATTGGCCGGTTAGTATACAGTTTCTAAGAAAAAAAAAATTATAGTTTGACTGAGGATTTAAACTTCCCCATGTAATTGATCTTAAGCTGATGTGATCTTTTAAAATGCTTTTCAAACTTAAAAAAAAAATGCTTTGACCGAGGATGGAACCTTCTTCCCCATGGACAAGAGTTAACAACTCTAACAACTGAGCAATATGTTAATTGGGTAGGTTCGACATTTACTTCAAATATAAGATGTTGAAGTATAATCCAATTTCAGATTAATGCGTTCATGTTCTCACGTGAAATCGACAAAGAAGATGAAAGACATTTTCAATATTTCCACACAAATACAAGATATTTCTCCCCTGTTCCGCGGACATTAAGAAATTATAATACACTGTAATAGATACACAATATACTTCTCTAATAATTAAGACATCATTTTTAATTACTAATTTAAACACTTCAAAAAAGTTTTACCATTAATCATATTAAACTGATATCGTGCTCTTTATTTAAATTCAGGCAATTTTGTACTTACTAAATCAGTATCTCGTTAGTACAGACGACAATAATCAATTGTACCTTTCAAATCAGTATCTCTTCAGTACAGACGACAATAATTGGGCAGATTTGTATTCTTCCTTTTACCCATTCTTGTTTGTTAGTTACTATTTTTGTTATACTATGTGTTAATCCATGTATGTATATTTTTGGGCATCTGCCTGTTTCATGTTCTTAAATAAATTAGTATAATGCTTGTGATTGTCACTAAAAGTTGATCGAATGCGTTGACATTGACAATTAGTCTGTCTGTCGAGTTACAGCTCGATCGACTCTCGGAAAGTTGATTAATTTCCACTTCCAAGACTACACTTCATACATACATGCATTCAAGAAAACGGAAGTGAAATTCAAATGGATGCATTAAAAGTTATTGGAGTACCTACGAATTCTCCTTGTTCCGTGATACTCATCGAAAAATATTGTTTTATTCTTAATTTAAATCTCAGTTTGCATGTTGGGGATTAGTCGCTCCGACAATACACCTCCAGTCGACTTTATCATGCGAATTTGTTGGTCTGTTGCGGATCAATCGTCTACACGTGGAGATTCTGAATCTTAGTATCAGGCAACCGATGTACCGATAAGTCTTATCTCAAGAAATGTGGATAGATTTTTGTTCGGTACTCGTTCTGGTCATCTTAAGCTTAAGCTCTTTGCCTGAGCCATTATATCTAGGATTTTTCCAATGTGGAAAAAAACACAGATTTTTACTGAATAATCTGAAACATAATATAAACATTTACTTTATTTAATTAAAGAAGAAGATAATACCAACAAATGTAAACGAAACATGAAACAGAACAAGACGCAGAAAATAAAATAAACACAGAAAGTATAATAAAATCGCTCCTAGTTGTGACCGTTATCTTCGAATTTTCTGTTTCATGTTTTTTTTAGATTTTTTAGTATTATCTTCTTCTTTGATAATATAAAGTAAATTTTTATTTTATATATCAGATTATTTAGTAAAAATCTTATTTAATAATCTTAAATATTATCTTCTTCTTCAATTATATATTACATTGATGGGTATTACCTTAAAAAAAACAAAGAAAATGTGTTCCCTGAAACTCCTGTTTAACAGTATTTGTATATTAATTTGAACAAACTGTAAATAGTCAATTACTAATCTTGACACAAATTAAAACAAAAAGGAAATACAAATGGAAATATAAAATGTTAATAATCTTCTTATTAATTAATTTCTCATTAAGTTATTCCAAAAAATTAAATATTCATCCTAGACTTGCAGATAAAGTCAAAAGAAGTAGCACATTGATATAAAAAATAATATAATATCTGAGACACTGTCTAGATTGCATTTAGTTAAAAGTTGAATCTTGCGATCATACATAAAGATAGCAGCCAATAAAAATTGATTAAAATTAAGGAGGTAGTTCTTATTCGAAATATGATACAGTTAAATATGACCGAAGGAGATAGGCTCCCATTAGCTCAGTTGGTAGAGCGGTGCCCCGGCAAGGAAAGGGTCTTGGGTTCGAGTTCTAGATGTGACTGTATCTTTTTCTGTTTAAAATATTCGTTTAGGCATTGCTAATATTGTCTTCAATAATTAAATATTACAATTTGAGGTTTTACTCATAAAGTTATTAAAAAAATATATATATTACCTTTTTAGTGAGTAAGATAAGTCCAAGAACCGTTCTTTAATGATAATAATCTGTTTTAATATAATTGTCTTTTATGAAAGTTATACACCGTTTTAAGAAATACTATAATATTGTTGACGGAATAATTTAATAACTTAGATGATCGTCTGGTATAGAAGAGACTGAGTGTGATCACGCTACTCTATATTAAAAGGCTCACCCATTTATAAATTTACACTACGTGAATCAACTTACCGTCTTTCTACCCCACAGTAATGTATACGTTTACGTTCCGGGTACAACGCCCCCACTTTTTCTTTATGCAGGACCTTCTGTTTTGTTTAAATAATTTTTTTTTTTTTAAATAACTTCATTTTTCACGACGGTTTCTGTGGTCGAGGGGTAAGGCTCTCGACTAGCAATTCAATAGTCGATGGTTCAAACTCCATCGTGCGAAAGTAAATTTTATTTCATGAATTCATGAAAGTTATTTTACAATTTATTAATTTAAATAATATATTATACTTGCGGTAAGTTCCAGAGTAGAATGCACTTTCAGACTACCATTCAGAATTGAAACATTGCTTGAAATGGCTTTTTACCTATTTAGTGACCAGATCTGAATATACAGGAATCCTCTTTTCCATCTCCTCCCCCTCTTGGGGATGCTGTAGACTCACTGACTCCAGACGGTTGGGATCAGCTGGGACTCTTGTACGAGACTCACGTTAAAAAAGCATAATTTTTCATGGGTGGAATATATATTTTTAATTATAAAATGTGATGTAAAAAAAAGGTTCACCGGATTTTTTCTATTTAATTTATTAAAGAAATATGGTATTAACACCTCCCTTGGCGATGCAGCGCCTCAGAGGGAAGGGCACATGGGTTCGCTGCTTTGATGCGCCACAGCGACAAGTCAGCGCTACCTGAGATCGGAAAACACTATTGTCCATGCCGCCGGCAAACAGCACAGCTCACCCCTATACCCTATATGATGAATTTTATTAAGGCCACCGCAGTACAATTCTAAATATGTTTACCATGTTATTTTATTTAGATTATGCTTTAAATGGCAGACCGAGTATTAAACTTACCGCTCTGTTTAGCTGAAATAAACAAACAATATTATTATTATATAAAATAGTAATTTCATTGGGTTTTTACGTATTAACACTAGAAAGACCGAAGCGGTCATTTTGACTGTTTCTCGATGTAATATGACGATATTTTGCTTAAAATTTATGGTAATGAACTGATTTTTTTTGACTTTTCATGATTCATGATTTAACGACTATGGTGAAAAAAAAAATTATGTACCTTATTTATTTTTCGAAATATAATGATTTATACCTACAAAGACCGCCGCGGTCATTGTGACCGTTAGGGCCATTTTAAGCTGGGTTTGTTTATGATCTTCTTTATCCAAGTTTAAATATACCCATTCCACCTTACATATCTTAGTACTAATTTACCTTTCTCTTTCTTTCGGTATAATTCTTACTCGATCTGTACTGTGGGTGTCGGTTGTTAGTATTCTACCGCATGTTGGTCTGTGCGTACGTATTTCAAGTCACCGAAAATTTCGTTTTATTTTTGTAGATTGTGTTCTAATCATTTTTGTTATAGTTTTATTGAAACTTTGGAACATAATATCATATCGATATGAGTGCTCGTAGAAATCTTACCGAGTTGGATATAATGGAAGAACTAGCAAGACTTCAAAACATTGCAGAGGATAAGTCAGATGAAGAATGTTGTAACAGTGAAATTGATGACACCGTTTTTGTTTTGGAGCCAAATATTTCTTCATCGGACGCTACAGAATCAGATGAAGATCTTCAGATGACATCGACATCTTTTCCTAGAAATCCGATTTCAAATCGTCGTGGTCGAGGGGTTAAAATAAGAGGCAGCCATGGAGGGAGATCTACACAACTTGGAGGACGTTTTTCTGCAAGAGTAACAGAACTTCCGGAAATTGGAGATATTCAGGTTGCAGTTGACGGTACAGAATGGACGTGTAAATCACATACTCAGAGTACTTCCAGCCAGCAAGGACGACGTAATCGAGAAAATATACTCAGAGAAGTTGCAGGCTCAACACCTTATGCAAAACGATATGTTGAAAACATCAAAGTTCTAACTGCTTGGCGATTATTCATCGATGAACCGACCCTTCGACATATAAAAATATGCACCGAGACAGAAGCTCGTAGTCAGACAAACAATGATAATTGGAGCATATCTTTGGATGAGCTTGATGCATTTATTGCTGTTGTTTATGCTCGCGGGGCTTATAATGCTAGACACCTGGATATTTACTTATTATGGTCGACATTATGGGGACCCCCCATATTCAAAGAAACTATGAATTAGAACAGGTTCAAAGGAATTATGAAATATTTGCGTTTTGATTTGCGAACTACGAGATCTTCACGACTGGCAACTGACAAATTAGCACTAGCATCGGCAATTTGGAACAAGTTCATTGAAAACTGTAATCTGTGTTACGTTCCTGGTGAAAATTTTACGGGCGATTAACAGCTATTTCCTAGCCAAACTCGATGTCCATTTACTCAGTATATAGTAAATAAGCCTGACAAATTTGGAATAAAGTATTGGCTTCTGGTGGACGTAGATACTAAATACCTATGTAATGGATTTCCATATTTAGGTAAAACTGAAGAACGTTCAAATGAATCATTACCAGAATATGTAATAATGAAACTATTACAACCGTATCTCAAAAAGGGACGAAACATCACAACTGACAATTTATTACTTCGATGAAGCTGGCAGAGAAATTACGAGCTGAACAAATAAGTATTGTCGGAACGATGAGAAGGGCCAATAGAGAAATACCAGCAGTTTATGAATAATTTATTCTGAAGGCTAACAATAATACTACACTAACTGTTTATCAAGGAAAACCGAAGAAAAATGAAATGATATTAAGTACAGTACTTCCATATGTTCGATTTGGCGACGGAACAAAGAAAATTCCCGAAAAGATTGAATTTTACAATTCTACAAAATATGGTGTCGATATAATCGACCAAATGGCTAGTAAATATTCCGTAAGAACTGGAAGTAGAAGGTGGCTTGTGCACGTTTTCTACAACATACTTGATCTAGCCGCTATAAATGCATGGATAAGTTATAAAAAGATAAAAAAAAATAAATATATCTCGTCACAATTTTATTCTACAGCTTGTTGGAGAACTAAGGTCAGCATATACAAATACCAGAGCTGGTCCAAATGTGTTTGCTCCTGAAGAATTGACAGAAAGGGAACCGGAAAATAAAACTTCTAAAAGACGACAGTGTCAAATTAATAAAAAATGTAAACAAAATAAAACAACTGACACATGTGATAATTGTAAGAAATCTGTTTGCGGAAAGTGCCTAGGATATTATAAAAAAACAACAGTTTGTACTATATGTGCACCTAATTTATTAAAGTAAATTATTTCATTACATAATTATTTTTTTTTAATTTAATATTATGCCAAATATTACACATTTACAATAATAATAAACTCGTATGTTATCAGCGGTCAAAATGACCGTTGTGGTCTTTATAGGTATGGAGCAGTACCCGGTCTTTCTAGTGTTAAGAGATTTGAATAGATTGAACTTCTCTTCCATAGAACTTTACATAAACGTTAGCTTGTATTTGGATGAAGCTAATGTATCGATATTAAAATATACACAGGTTTTACAACCCCGCATTTACATGCAACCCAGATAAAATCAATGCCAAATTGGTTATACACATGTCCACGTGGCATTCGCCCCCACACATTATTTATCGTAGTTCAAACCCACCCACTTGTCACGGAATATCTTTAGTTATGACTGAAATTAAAAAAGATGTGCTAAATTCGGTAACTAGGTAAATAATTAATCAACACGGTTAATGCCTAGCTGGTGATTTTTTAGGCTGGTCAGCCAAAGTTTAGAGAATGAACAATTATTATGATGTTTTCGTAGTCATTTTCAGAATGAATTAATGTCGTACACTTAAAATGATCTGGAGTTCTGAGAAATAAATATAAACAATTTAAAAATGTAGCTTTTAAGTGAATATTTTTATTGTTACCCAGAAAATAAATTTTACACCGTGTGTTCAAAACTGAAAAGGGCATTCACTGAACAACTAGATATTGACACCGGTATTTTTTTATCATATTGTTCATATTATCTTAGACCCCATTAATCTCTTTAAATCCAGTCGAAAGATGACTTGCCATATTTAAGTCTGCTTGCTTTGGGCTTTGAACCATTGTTGCTTAAATTTTGGACTCTTTTTACAATTTTTTTAATAAAACTTACAAATATAGGATAAACGTTGAAAAGGTGAATTAATTGGCTTTAAACCAAAGTAAGCAGTTAATATGTTTTCAAATAAATATTCGGAGGTATTATTTTTTGAATGGGCGCATTTCTCTTTTTTGTATTTTTTTTGTAAATACGCCATCGCTCGAGTGGCCAACGTATTCAGTTAAAAATCCTTGGCTGACCTGAATTAAAAATTTATGAGAGCGTCCAACGTTATTCTGTTTTTTCTGACTCGAAGAAGTTTTATTAAATACCTAGCCATCTGGCTTCGTGAAATACCTCCGGTCTCTTAATGGTGTGAAAGTTTCGTTGGAACTTTCATTAGGCCGGGGTTCCTCCAAATTTGAATGTTTGCCTCGCGTTTTGTGTTTTTGTCGGGCGGTATTTCAAATCTACAATGTTTATTCTACAGGTGTAGTACCTACCCGCCCTGAATTCGGAATAATGTATGTGTTCCAATTATGACACGTTTCTTATGAAGGCATGAAATACGTCATCAACTGTTTTTTGTTGAGCCGTAAAACCTGTGGGTGTTTTCTTGTTTGTTTCAGATTCAGTCTCACGCTTTCAGAGGTCTGTTTTAATTGTAAAAATAGGACGACAGTAAGACTTTTTAAAAGCAAAACTTTTTTTGCAAATCGAAATTATCTAGATTGGGAGGCAGGTATGAGTACCGCTGCACAGGGAACCATTTATTGGAAAACGCCTTTGCCATAGTTCATGTGGTGACTTGGGTTCATGAGGTGAGGTTTGTTCAAGTCTTGGCAGCTGATGCGTCAGCCCACCAACTGCGAGGTAGGTCGGATCGGGAGAGACTGGTTGAGAGAAACCTTTTGATATTTCCTGTAGGATTTTCCCTGAACATCGTCTTGTACCGCAGTAGGGGGAACGGATTCATAAGTCCGTCACTCCTAGACACAATGACCTCCAGATTCATAACCACTCCTCCCACTCTCCTTCCTTTCCTAAAAATACCCCCCAAACCGCATCCACTAAGAATACATTGCCTTGAAGGGAATTATTTTCCTCAGGGCAATGTATGAGACTAAAGTTAAAAAACAATATTTTTGGATGTTTTTTTTATGAAAAATCAATTAAGAATCAAAATCGAAAAGTACTTAGATAACAATATTTCGTCTTTTTTTTATTTTCGTGCATAAGGTGGGTGGTAAGAAGCTCCCCACTTTTTCCCAATTCAAACATAATAAATGTTTTCTTTATTAAATTAGGCAGTAATTGGTTTTAGAACTATCGGTATTTTTAATGTGTTATATGTATGTAGGTGTTACTCCGACATGTAAACATGGAAAGCCCTTTCACCCATATTCAATACTTTAAAACTATAATACGTAGTCCAAAACCGCGTGTGCAGTGCACATTTTTTCAAGGACTGGGCCAGTATAAAATTAACATGTCGCGACAGATGCCGAATTTACACTGAGCATTGAAATTTTTATTGACGCACATGCCAATTGGCGGATGTGGAGTTTCTCGAGACATTCGAGCTCCCGCCAAATGGCGGAATTTGCATTGAACCTGTTTACTAATAATAATAATAAAAAAATATTTATAAAGTCTAAAAACATGGTAGCCGTCGACTGGAGATCTGATGGTTTTCGGACCCTTCTTTTTTCTTGCATCCTTTTCACTTGTTTCATTTTCACCTTGTTAACAGCATACCTGAAAATCTCTGTAGAACATACTAGGCATGTAGATTTTAAAGAGATTAGTTGACTTCTCTATTAACGGTTATGAGATCATGTTTGAAAGAGAAAGTACGAAAACAGTGTGCAATATAGCTGTGAATGAGGAATACTTGGAGCAGGTGGATGAATTTGTGTATTTAGGAAGCATGTTTACGAGAGATGGGAAGGCTGACAGAGATATTGAAAGAAGAGTAAATGCAGGTAACTCCATTAATGGAGGACTGAACGCAGTTGGCGCTAACAAAAAATTGTCCAAAGAAGCGAAGTTAGCAGTCCACAATGGAGTGCTGGTACCTACCCTAATGTATGGAAGTGAGGCATGGAACTGGCAAAGAAAGGATGAAAGTAGATTGAATGCTGTTGAAATGAGATCCCTGAGGCGTATGTGTGGTAAAACCATGTATGATCGTGTGAGGAATGTGGATATCCGCAAAGAGTGCAAGGCTGATGTAAGCGTAATGAGTAAGATCAAGAAAGGGAAGCTTAGATGGTTTGGGCATGTAGAGCGAATGAGCGAAGAAAGGAATGTAAGGAGAATATACGATGAAAATGTGAATGGTAGCAGAAGTCGGGGACGCCCGAGGAAGACATGGCATGACCAAGTGAATCAGATAATTGAGTCAGGCCATGTCAAGAGTCAGAACAATAGAAGAGTATGTATGAGACGATGTATGAATGTGAATGAGGCAAGGAGTGTGTGCCAAGACCGAGTTGTTTGGCGGTCCGTCCTCTCTGCCTACCCCTGCGGGGAAACGGCGTGATGGTTAGTTAGTTAGTTAGTTAGATCCATATTTATTGTGGTTTGGCCCCTTATGACAATTAGGTATGTAACTGCAATAAGTAGGTGTTTTTTTTTAAATTCACTTCATTGTATCATCTTTGGAGATGCTGTATGACGGGTCTTTTTGAGGAGAAGAATGAGTGAACAAGTGGTCTTGTAGAGATCCATGTTATAGGAGGGAAGACATACAGAGGCTGGAAAATTGCTCTGCAGCCGAGAACAAATCCAAGAAGAAGAATAGTAGAAACGGATACTTGCAGGTATCAGGTAGCACTAGCCTTTCCACTTAACGACTAAATAATAATATCGAAACTCATGTTTAAGTGAAAGAAAAATACTTGTCGTAGACAATGGTCTAAGTTACCCTCTGTAAACGTTACAGTAGGTATTACGTGACTGATGAAGGCAAAGGGGTGGGGGGGAGGGGGGCGGTTAATCTGAATCGTGAAGAGTCCGGGATTATACCGGGGATTTAACTTAATGCCCGTTTTAAACGCATATTAATTAACCCAATTTGTCCTGCGGAGTTCTGGATTCTCGGTATTTTTTACTAATTTTATTATGGAAAGACATTTACAGAACAAACCACCCACATTAAATTTAAATTAAAGTTTTGCTACCTTTGTGCTTTAGTACAAAATAAATATTTTACAGCCACTTTGAGGAATACTTTTTATTTTTATTTTGTTAAAAATACTTTATTTGAAACACTTTTTGTACATTATTACCTTTCGTATTATAAACTGTATTATTTAAAAAGTGGTTTCAAATAAAATTCAAATTCAAAAAAATATTTATTGCACAAAAATATAGAGTACAAAGGGTATAGCTTATAGGTAACATCCTATTTCTTCCAGCTAATCCAACAAATACACACTATATTACATAACCCAACAATTACATGTTAACAAATGTATGAAAATAATAAAAAAACATAGGTATTTAATTTATGTAAGTTATTCATTTAAGGTGTAGTGACATTTGTTTTAAGAGAAATGTTTTTAGTGATGATTTAAATTTAATCATTTGTTTAAGAATTATTATTAGATTTGTTCAATCACAAAGAAATTGCTCCCTGCGACAGTTTTCAAAGAATATTTTGTATTTTAAAAATGTATTGTAGGTAAATGGGTGGGTAGGAATCTAGGGATCAGAGTGTACAGGGGTAACGAACGAATGATTTTCCATCCCGCTGCGGCGCAAGGCGGTGGGTCAGGAGAGACCAGTTGGAGAGGTCAAACGGTCTCCCCAAAGCAGCTTCTCCCGATCCAGTACGCCACGCAGCTGGTGAGCGGGCGCATCTTGAACACACCTCTCCCAATGAACCCAGTCACCACTGCTAAATCACTTAACGTAGCAAAACACTTGGGCTGACTCATGGCAGAGGAGTTTGTTATCTAATAAATGGTTCCCTGCAAATTCATAATAATTTTCAAATAAATAAAACACACAGGTAATATTTCTTAGTGAAATCATTGTAACAGATTGGTTACTGTACCATTCACTAAAAGCTGCATGTTTTTCATATCGACGCCGGAAAGGCAAAAGGATGTAAGTGGAAATTTAGTCAAAAATGAGTTAATAATGCAGTTTTTTATAATTTTTGTCTGATCAAAACTGTAGATTTAACTCATTTTTTACTAAATTGTCGCTTACGCCGTTTTGAATTTCCGGCTTCGATATGTACTTTCAATTGGGCTGAAAGAAGCTTTTATTAAAAAAAAAATCACAAATACATTCATACTGGGTCATCGTATTACGTATTATATACAATTGATTAATGGAACAAGTACGTAAATTACAGTTTTTTTTAATTTACTTATTTTACTATTACTTACAATCCTGGGCTCAAAACAAAAGATCTCTCCTTTTAGATGCGGAAATCGTCAATCGAATCGTTTCACGAATCCCTGTATTGCGGCAGATACACATTTTTATTATGCTGAAGTGACAATTGAAGTTGACAAAGTGCGTGTCTATTAAATAAAACAACAACATAACCCTAACTTCCGGACTGTATGACGTATCTCGACAAATTCCTCCGGCAAACAAAGGTGATGTCCGAGCAGTTGAGCGGCGGGCGTCGAAACAGAAAACAGACGTCACAGCTGTAATTTTCCATCTCTACTCCTGCAAAAGTTTAAATTGTTGGATGTGAGCTCGTGTTCACAGTGACGAGGATTACCACAATTCGTAACTGTTGAAATTTCCAGCTGTTCCGTCGCCATTGTTACTGTGCTAGTTGCCTAGTTGTTCCAACTGAGAGTGTGTGTGTACTTCAAATACGTCTGTGTGGTACAAATTAGGGCTTCCAAAAATAGGGTGAACCGGAAACATAACTATATAAACATAAATATATTAAAAAAACATCGGAAAGTCGTTTTAAAAACACAAACAACATTTAACAACACAATTTTGTAGTTGCGGATTATTGAACTTAGCACTTCATATTTTTAATACTGCAGTTAATTTACAATTAAAAAAGTATTTGTAATTAGAGAAATTAATCTGGATGCTTTTTATTATTGACAACATATGTGTTTTTACTGCGATACTTCTATTTTGAATTTTTTTTTTTTTTTGACTGAGGGTTGAACTTTTCTCCCCAGGAGGTTAACTGGTGTGAATTTTTAAAATGTTTTTAATATTTTTTTTAATGAGGATTGAGCACTCCTCCCCAGGGAATGCAATTAACCGCACTAAAAACTTAACCAAATCCCGATTGGTTAGGAGCGACATACATATTAATGCCACCAAATTTATTTTAATTTTATTTATTTTGTTTTTTTTTGGAAAACCAACAGTTGTAATATTTTATAAAGTGTAGAAGTATAAGTAATATAAAATACAACAATAGGTTTACACTGATGGATCTTAATTATTTAGTGAATATAGGAGAAAAAAGTTACATTGGCATATGTGGATGGGATGGGATGGAGGAAGGGAGGGGTATGGGATGGATCTAGTCTATGTGATGAGTAACATGCTAATGTAAATGTTATTTTATGATTTTAAATTTAAAAATGCCAGGTGTTGTGTTAAATAAGTCAAATGTGTTGTACGAATTGTTGAAAGGATAATTAGTATTACAATGAGGGATGTTTAGCATGTGGTTTTGTCTGGTTTGTATGATGGGTACCCTTCATTGAATTCTTCAAATTTGAATTCTTGCAATTTCAAAGAAATGCTTATATGTCCGCGTGATATTATATGTAATACCTCACCAAAATGCATTGTCATTAAATGTTGGGAAATGGGTATATTTCACTTCCAAGATTTGCATTAGAACATTCCCGAAAACAAAAAAGAAATTCAAATAGATGTTTTTAAAAAAATGTTTTTTTTTACAGTCCAACTCTTCATAAGTACCAGTTAATCCACTAACTGCAAAGATGCTCTTGATTTTCTTACTTAGCGTATATACGTAGTATCACATTTTTTGTAGATAGTGGAAAATATTTTAAGGTGTTGGTATTGATGTATTTATATTTATATGAGGAACGGAGCGAAAAAATAGATTCCGATTTCTTACCTCCAACTGACCTCCAACTCTCCCCTCTCTCTAACATAATCTGGTATACGCGCACGTTTATCGCATTCTAATAGTGGAAAAAGTTTTGACGAGATTTTAGTACGTAGTTTCACCTCTAATTGTAGGTTTATTGTTGTTGGGCGTTTTATTCACAATATAACCGAATAGTTGTGCCTATATGCTAGGTTTATATTTACTTATTAGTTGTGATTATGTTAAGTTATGGATGGATGTTTAGTTTTGTCTGTGTGCTAACATGTGTTTATAATATACATTTGAAATGCAGTTATGTAGTCTTAACATTTCGGTTTGCTTATGAAGGGTTTACTGGGACGAGCGTTCAAATAGGAGTTGAGAACTACAGAATACAGTGCCAGGATAGCATGGGCGTTTGAGGTTTACAAGTTGTAAGATGGTTATATTGGTTATATGGTTAGCGTATTTCACCACATTGCACTAGTTTCATAACACATGATATTATCTCAATAGAGATGATGTTTCAATGTAATACGATATAATTTACGATGTTCCTACATAGTTCGAAGCTTTAGCATATAAGATGTTGTTGAATTATGTTTCTGTTTTAGAAAATGATTATATCCATTTAATAAACAACACTTTGACACACAGTAAAATTGGATAATTATCTTTAAGTAAATTAATTTAATTTGAATAACTTCTTAAAAAATAAATACAAAAAATAATTGTGACATCGTATTAAATTAAATGAAAATAATAATTACGTTAACTTTAATTCGATTCCTTGGGTTTCCCCGGCTTCTTTTACCATTCAAACCACTCTCTAAATACTCCTAGCACTAATAAGAACAAATATTGGAATTTTTGGGAGCCCCAAAACACTTGATAAACCTGCTTGCAAAGGAGGGCGGTCCGTCTGATTGACAAACCGTTGTTAACAGACCGATTGCTACATATAATGCACAGACGCAATGTAGGCATGCTGTGCCTGTTTACAGACTTATGAACGTAACCTTCTCTAGAGAGATAGCAGCATTGATCCCCGGAGAACCGGTGACACTCGACGGACACGAGCTGAACACCCGTGCACAGTTGATGTTGGCTTTACGAGAACAGGTCGTTTCTTTGACTTGTCTATGTGTAAGTCGGTTCGTATGTGGAACGGGAAATCGCCATTTATTTTTCCTCCTTCATTATATAATCCGGAACTCTTCATGTCCCGCATTAATAAATCCCCTATTATACAGCCCCTGCCTTAACCCGCCTAATAATTCTGCCCAACCGGGTGGCGACATAACACTCCTGTCTTTACACTGTACAGTCAGAAGCGCTCTTGTACGGTGTCACAAAAAAACATTGCTTCACATCGCTGAAAAATGTTGAAATATTGAAAAAGTTCCATAAATTCGGAAAAAAATGATTATTAAAAATGCTGTGATAGAACATTTAAAGTGAACATCAATGCGTGACAAAATTTTAAAATGTTGCAAATATTTTCGTTCTTAAGAAATCTGTCTTGAATGTCCAGATGTCCTGACAATGGGATGCTAAGGGTGCAGTAGAAATAATGATGTAAACATGTTTGCGCCATTACGTCAGAAAGTAGTGCACTCCATACAAAACACTGCGTTGTTGACTAATTCTTGAAAGAACTTCTCATAAAGAAGTCAACTTTTAAGGGAACTTTCTGGAATCATTTTTAGGAATACAGCACCACAATGCGAATAACTCAATTTTCAAAAAAAGGAACTGGTTTCAGGAATAGGGGAATTGACAACACTTTAAAACAAATTCAGTGTCTTAAATTATTCTACTATCTTTAATCTCTTCGATAAGCGAGGCTTAAGTTTTGGGTAAAGGATTTAAATTATGGTTGCTGTCTCCAGAAAAACACATTCCTTCAAAATTTGTCAGAATCTTTGTTAAACGTATTATATTACAATTTCGAATGTCAAGATTGAAAGATAGAGAGCAGCTTTCAAATATACGGGACTTAGGTTTCAAATAAAGTTTTAAAAAATACGTCCAGAAATATTACATTCGACTGCTTAAAACATTTTCATACGTATAAATAAATTGTAAAATCACGATGACCTCGCATTTACCTTACTTTTATCGCTTCACCCACTAAGCTAGATCGGCTTATTTTTAAACACCATAGTGGCTAGTGCACCTGACCGGTAATCGGAAGGATGCGGGTTTGATTCCGGTCAGCGGCATTTTTTTTTCTCGGACGATTTTTTAAATCTGAGGGTGTTTCAACTAATAATTATTGTTTATAATAATTTGTTATCGTTTGTGCTTCGCATAAAAATCCTTAATCTTAAAAAAATAAATTAATACGAAATTGTTATAATTGACTTGAAACTATATTATTATCAGAATTTTTCATCAATTTATAAAATTGACTAGGAGGATTGTTGTTACTGTAATGTGTGGAACATCTGAAATGGAGACTTTTGTGTTCTTCATGATTGTCATTCCATACTGTCAGCGAGACGTGAAGTCCCGCAGTAGATCTTCTGATCACAAGAATGCAGAGTCGGCATTATGTCATGATTTATTACCCGAGCATGTCAATCTTCAGTTAGAGAAAAATGTCTGGGAATTCAACATACAGTATCTTACAACTAGTTGCAGGGTGGTGTGGAAAAATCACGTGTTTTTAGTTTTAAAAATGCATGTTTATATTCAGTATTGCAACATCTCGTAAGCCATTAATGTCACACAACAATCTATCTTTTTTTGGAAAGAGGTATGTATTTATGCAATGTCACTCACGGATAATCGATTTGATTGAACTGTCCATGTCTAGTTATGTAAAATAATTACTATAAAACTTCTTGAAGACATTTAATTCACTGAGCGTCGCGAAGTCCTGTTTTTGTTTTTACGTTCCGTTTCCGTTTCAAAATGTTTTAAAGGTTCAGTAAAGGTTTATTTCTTTAATGTGAAATCGTCATGTTTATTTATTTTATTTTTTTTTTTCAATTTTATATAGTACATGCCTGAAGAAAGTCTGAAAAAGAATTGTCATTTAGATAATGACCTTTCTTTTACAATAAATTCCATAATTGATATTTAAAAAAATGTTTCGTGAAATATTCATTTAAAAATAAAGTAGGTAGGTATTTAAGTACTTACAGCAAATCTTATGATTTCATGAGAAATTTTTGTAATTATTTATTTGTTAAAGCCTTATTGTACACAATAATAATTGAAATTACTTTGAAAACAGCGGTAAAACATAAATAAAAAAGGTTTATAAAATAAATTTAAACCCTTGAAATAAGAAATTAAAAACATATTGTGAATACTTAACCTGCTTAAGCAATTTAAAAGATTATTATAACTCGTTATTTACATTTACTAAAAGGCGCTGAATTGATTCGGCTCTGGGTCAAAATTTAAAACTAAGATATCAGCGACATGTATTAATAATAATAATGATTGGATTATTTGTATAGCGCCGTTTTCGTGAGAAAATCACCTCAAGGGCGCATTAATTCAAGTCTATGAATTCTCTTCATAACTGAATTGAACACAAAGTTATTGTTGTGAAATAATATGTTCAATCTGGTATGCTTTGGAGGTAATGACAACAAATTAATAGAGTCAGGGCAGTCAAATCTTGAATAAACATTTTTATACAATAAAAAAAGATCGAATATTTTTCGCCTTTCAGATAATTTCGATTAATTATCCTTTCGGCAAAATATAAAATTAGCGGTAGATCAGCGTGATTGATGAAAGCGGTCGAAAGAGTAACTTATTTTATAGAATGAAGTGAAAATGGGACACGAATGGGACTTTCTCTTCTGTGGTAACAATTAACCAGTAGCGGCCAGAATAATTGCGCCCGTGCGCCGAACAAACAACAAAATTTTCGACACGGCTAATCACAATGAGAAACTTGGTTCGGTTATAACAACTCACAAAGATCTCTGACGATGGGTGCCGATTAAGCGTGCGTAACTTGCATTGCGACTGGGGTTGACACAGACACTTCACATCGGAAGGAACAGTTTGTTCAGCAGCATGTTACGGGAACGCATATTTGTGATTTTGTGGTTAATATTCAATTTAACATCTACTCTTTTTCAGCCACACATAAATACTTTCTTGTACATAAAAATCATTATATTTTCGCATATTATCAGGGCAAATTCAGGTGCATGAAAAATTGTTCCGATATAAATGAAATGTAAGATTTTAATAGCAAGCTGCCTGCAATCCCGTTAAATAAATTGGCAATACTTTTTTGTCTGCGTGCAGTGTTTACAGCTTTCTTCGATACAAGTTGCAACTTGTCATTATGAAATCAGTGATTAGTTGTTGTCAAGCATTGTCTCGCAGTGATGCTATGTCTGGAGAGAAGTCCCCAGATCTGGGGGTTTTTAATTTTAAAGGGAGAAAGAGAGTTTTATAGAAAAAGATACGAAGTCTAGAAAATTTTGAGCAATGGTACAATCATGCACATTATTTACTGGCCATTTTTTCAATGAAAGGGTCAAAGCATAGATATAGGGTCATAGAGGTTTTGACTAAGCAAAAGAAGCGAAGAATAGAAATTCCTTATAAATACTTGTTCTTATAATTACAGAAAACAAGTAATTTTTCCACACTACCAGCAGTTTAAATTTATTGCCTGACTTAATGTTGCGCTCTGGTGTACCCCCACATATTTCAACCACCGGCCACCACTGCTATTAACCCAATAGTTCCGCATTCTAAGGAACCTATCTTAAATTATAAAATATTTATCGAAAATTTTTTGATTATAAATAAACCAAAAAATCACGCTCAATTCACGCCTTTCTTGACAGCCAACAGTCAACAAGAAGTTTAGCAATTGAAGTGTCACGATAATAAAACTGTAAATTCATTTTGTTCAAACTTGCTGACACCCCGGAAAGTTTGACAAGCAAATCGAAAAATCTTGAATAATTATAACCCATACGCTTATCTTTGAACGTTGTTTTATACAATTCTACAAAAAATGAATTATTCTAGATAAAGTCGTTGATGAAAATTTTTTACCCTAGATTTGACTTCAGAGTCACTAAAGTCACTTTTAAAGGTCATAAATCTAGTCGCATTAATTCAGAGATCCCGATATTAAAGATAACAACAGGATTATAATATAAAACTTTACTTTTTTTTTTTTTTAAAGAAAGACAAACATTCCCGGGTTACGAATAACCTGACAATATTTGAAAATCTCCTACTACCACCACAGTAAGCTGAAAATGTTGCTTGTGTTGTGATGGAGGACTTAGCTAGCCGAGGAATTGAACACACTACGCCCGAGTGAGACCCAAGCGCGATGTCAACTCGGCCACCGACCGGTCAATTCACTCATAGGTGTCAATTAGTCCTGATGTCTTTTCGATAATTGACCGGTATTGTTTACATAAATTAAATAGGTATTTATACCAATTTTTTTCTTAATTTTTCGTGCTACCCAACCTTTCTTTTTTCTAAAATCTTTCACAATAACTTAATTTCCCATATTTATCGATTTATAAGAATTTTTCTGGTGTTCCCTTTGTTTTTCCTTTACCTTTTCAGGCATATATCTGTCCTTCTTCTTTCTGAAATAGCTAGCGTAATAAAATCGAAAACCGACCTTGACCGTCGTCCTAACATGGATACTGCTGGCTTCACTGCTGTGGTTGTGTTTGGAGTATATCCGTAGTCTATGAAAAATTAAGTTAACCTATCAATGACAAGCTCAGAGACAGATTCTTATTCAAAAAAATTTGATTAAAAAGTGACACAATTTAAGGTATCAAAAAAAGAAAACTTCATTTTGTTTTGTTGGTCACATAACGAGGTGCGACAAATAAAATAATACTTAATAATTACTTCGGAAAATATTGAAAAGATTGGTGGAGGAAGTATAAAGAAAAGTGCAGGAACTCGTGGTTTAGAAACATTCTTGCATTCTTGTAACGATTTCCCATATGAAAAATCAGACGTAAGCTTTATAAGGAATTATCTTCTGCTATAAAGATGTGAAGCCTTCGTCCTTAAAATGAGGCAATCAATAGGTCCCAAGCATGCGAGATGTGGCTTCCGAGATAAATGTTTGTGATGAAATGAGATTCCTTTGCCTCCAATAACCATGTTCCGAACCAAGCCAACTGCACACGGGAGCTGACGACATCTATTGTGCGGCATAAGGCTGCCTTCTCCGGTCAACTACAAAGGAGTAGCCGATATGAGTTTCCCAGAATGATGGTAAAGAATAACTTAATATATTATACAGGAATTTTTAATTAAAATTTTCCTATGAACAGCTATAAAATAATACGGTATTCGTCAATTTAATATACAGGGTGTCCGGAAACTCGTAGTACAAGCGGGAAACTGGTGAATCTACATCACATTTGGAGTCGATTTTGTAGTCTATTTTTTTTTATTTGAGCTTTCGTTATCGAGTAAATCGAGTTAGAAGTTGATTTTTTTTTTTTTTTTTTTAATCAAATTCTTATAAATTATTACTGAAGATCAAAGTACCCAACTAATTAAAACTATTTGAAAGTAAAACAAATGAAGAAACTCGGATTTGAAGCATTATTTTGAAATCACCCTTCATTTAATCCGGTGTAATCATAAAATATTTCTGCTCTGCAGGGTTAAAACATCTGTTGTTCAACCCTAAACACCAGAAAAAACTTTAACCCTAAAATAGCCGAAAAATATTTTTTTTTGGTTTTTTTTTTTGTGTAATTGCTCAAATCAAAAAACTTTATGTTTATTTGGGTTCCCCATGTGGTGTAGATTCTCCAGTTTCCCGCTTGTACTACGAGTTTCCGGACACCGTGTATAATATATATCATATCATGTATTATAATTGACTCCGAGATTGCAATGATTATGTTTTTAACACAAGGTTGCGTCTCAACTGATTTAATGTGGATGTAATTAATTAATGTATTTATGTTATTAATTGTAAAATTTGTGAAATGTAAATGGATTCGCTGTTTTACACAATAAATAAATGAAATTACTATTTTCAGTAGCTTACAACTAGTTGCAGGGTGGTGTGGAAAAATCAGGAGTTTCTAGTTTTAAAAATGCGTGTTTCTTTTCAGTATTGAAACGTCTCCTAAGCCATTAATGTCACACAACAATCAATCTTTTTTAGGTAAGAGGATAATCGATTTGGTTGAACTGTCATGTCTAGTTATGTAAATTAATTGCTATAAAACTTCTTGAAGACATTTAATTCACTGAGCATCGTAAAATAAATAAATAAATGAAATTACTATTTTTGTAAATATATAAACACATTATCTGGTAAGCCATCATAAAAATGATAATAAATTATTATTATTGATACAAAAATAAATTGGCAGTCACAAATTAATAATACCGTCTGTAAATTAAGATATCTTACATACACATTTTACAGACTAAAAGAAGTGCTCAATGCTGAAAAACTGAATATTATTTTTTTTTCTTTGGTGTAATCTTCCCTCATATACGGAATAATAGGATGTACATATAAAACCTTTACAAATAACTTAAAATGATATCATCAAAGTTATGTATAATCGGAAAAGAACATTTTCAACAGATGAGTGATACAAAGAATCTAAACTATTTTGTCCCCGCAAACTATTTATTTTCAAACTATGAAATACATATTTAAAAACAAAAATAAATTCAATATAAATGAAAACAGAATCAAGATTCGAAATAATAATGTATTTTATACTCCCCAAACGAACACAAAACAAATACAAACACACTGCAGTTTCATTGGATCTTTCAATCTTTTACCGAAAAATATTCAAGTGATTACTAAACTTCCTCAATATTTAAAAGAGTTAAAATTATGGATTTTCGATACAGCAGTTGAAATTTTTTTTATTTAATTTGTATCAATTTATGTTTTTTATAAAATATTCACCATGTATTACACTAAACACTTATAACTTCACTATACACAATTGTAAACACTTTTTATACAAACCGCTTAGACAAAATGTAATCTTGTTTTTGTTTAATATGCCCACAGTTTGTTTATTTCTAGGTACAATAATATAATAACTTAAATATATTACCCACGCACAGGCTGCGCCTTAGTAGGTTCCCATTATTCGTATTGATTTATATAATATTGTATGTAATTAATGTAAAAATTAGCAAAAATAAAGGAATTAAAAAAAATAAAATAAAATAAAAAATTTCGATAATCTAAAAGTCGTAGCAGATCTCTATCACCGAGTAAATCTAGTAAGGTGCAAAGTTTAAAAAATGATGTATTTGTGGCGGCAAAAAGCATTTTGAAAAAAAACAAGCCTTACGTAAATGGAAACAGAATACGCCCGGCGAAAAATTTGCGGCGGCACGGCACACTAAGAGAATACGGGCATTTTGCTTATCGTTTTAAAATAATTAATTGACTCGATAATATTTCCACTTTAACCATAAAATTTGTTATTGTGAGTTCTCCGAAAAGTTCGACCGACGCAATAAAAGCTCCCATACATAAATTTTTTTTAAATCGTGTTTTTGCAAATGTGGTCCTGTCAGATCTATATACGAGTGCACCCGACCTAATGAAATATTGGTTTACCGGGAATTAGTTGTATTGGGAATAAAAAAAATATTGGTTGCGCGTTGCTAGTCGATTTTATTAACTTCTGGTTTTAATACACGCTTACGAAAATTGTAAAATGTTGAATTTGGTTGAGTGTGACGATAACTGCGAAATATTTATTTGCAAAGCTGCAAAATATTTGGTTGCACATTTTACAAAACCGCAAATGTCTGGGTATTACGCATTTAATATTTTCCGCACAACTTCCCAGTGAAAAAAGTGTGAGAGGAAAAGCATAATAAGAAGTACTTTTTTTTATCAACCTCTGCAGCGTTTTAGGGTCATATATTACAGGTCGTTCATATTTTATAAAATATGTTTTTTTCTAACATGCGGATATACGTAATTTATTAATTATATAAAGTTGTATGTAGGTTAGCGTTTTCGACAGCATTTTTTACGTTTGATATTAAAATTTTATTATTTAGAAATAGTAGTGTTTATCTTAAATACGTACCTACACCGGAAAGATAATTTTATGTAGTTTCTAAAAAAGTATTTATTTATAGGGAAAATTATAAAAATAAGTTATTTATATTTATACATTTTATATTTGAAATACACAGAAAACATTACAATCTGAACAAAAGTGATGAAAGTACTGAAGGTACATAGTCAATCTTATTATTTTATTATTTTAATTTCATCGTTTTTATTTTACAAATTATAATAATTTAAAAAAAAATCTTTATATTTATTCACATTTTTACATGTAATATTGTTGTTGGTTAGTTGTTTAGGAGTACAATGATAACAATATACATTACATAATAAACTGAGTGTGAACGAGATTAGCAGGTGCAATACAAGCATAGTAGTCATATAGTATTCTGTGGTACGGAGGATTTTAATAATTGTATATAATTTTGACCGGTCGGTGGCCGAGTTGATATCGCGCTTGGGTCCCACCCAGGCGTAGTGTGTTCAATTCCTCGTCTGGCTAAGTCCTCCATCACAACACAAGCAACATTTTCCGCTTACTGTGGTGGTTGTAGGAGATCTTCAAATATTGTCAGGTTATTCCTTACCCGGGAATGTTTGTCTTTCTTTTTTAAAAAAATACCAAAATAAGTACTTAAGGTTATGAAAATAGAAACTTTGTTGATATTTATAAAAATAAACTTTGAACAGTTTGATGTGTAGCATTTTTGTATTTAGCAAACATTTACAGAATATTGCTAAATTAATACAGCTTTAAAAGGTCCACATGAAGAAATATGAATGATACATCGAAAGGTGTGCAATGAAGTTCGATAAGTATATTATAGATGTATATAAACATAATTAATTTAAGTTCTTTTAACATAATTGTATAAATAAACATGAACAGTTTGTTGAAAAGCACGTTTCTAATTATCAAATCTTTTATTACGTCCGATTGTGTGTTTTATAGAACACAGAAAATTTAATATATTTATGTAAAGACAAAATGAACACATGAAAAAAAGATCTGTTAGAATATTCTAATATACAGACTTTTAGTTTGAACACTGTTGTGCGGTAAACACCGATTGAACTATACTTACTACGAAATCTTGGAATGCTTCGAATTGGCGAATTATACAGGATGTCCGGGGGTAAAGTGCGCAAACTTAGGGAGGTACTATCACTACATAATGGTAGAAGTAAAAAAAATAGGAATTACTTGTATGTAGAATCACCCTCCAAAGTGAGCGCTTTTTATCCTTGGATACCCTGTATAATGAAAAAAAAATTATATAATATATGGATTTTGTGGTGTAGAGAAAGAATTCCTACTTACAGTAATTATACAGTTACACATATTATTTCGTTTATATGTTTTAGCCTTTCACGAGGGAAACCTTTGTTGACGTGTTTTTGATAGGTTGTTATTGTTATATCATTTTGTTAAAGAATATTATGTAAAAGTACAAGAAACCCCAAAAAGATAACAAATATATTATAAAGGGTATTGCGTTATTAAGTTATGAAAAAAATCCATACCCTTTATTTTATCTAGACCGAAACATTATTTTTGATTAAATTTGTTGGTGTATTCTCTGTGAATTGTTTCAATTTTAAAGTTTAATTGCGTAGTGCTTTAAATGTCTTTGTCCAATGTCCATTAACCACAGCCAAAGCAATTTCGAGACACATTTAGGTTTTAAATGGTGATCTCTCACCAAGGCATTATTGCGATTGTTAGGATACTTACTTAAGACTCTGTATCACAAACTGAATTGATTTTTGTTTAAAGGTAGTCATTAAAAACCGTGCGTCTTTGTTATTTTATTTTTTTTAATAATTCTTCATATTTGTTTTGTTTTGGGTCCTCACTAGTATATTATTTAAGACTCCTCGCGAAAAACTTCAATAAATCCCTCTGCGTCGTAACATCACACACCACTTATCTCATAAAAAAAACTCTTGTAGGAAGAATTACAGCCACCTTGTGCGTCACCCAGAAACTAATATTAAAAATATATCTAAAGGACAACCCTTTAATATGGCCTCACTTCAAATGATGCCTGAATTACAAAACTGTGCGAAACATATTGTGGAAGTTCAATAATTTGACCAAGGTTTGTTTTCTTTGGATTTTGTTAGGGCTTATGGTGAGAACACCCAGCCATGGTGAGGGTGCCGTTTCCCGTTTTCCTCTGAGTGAGTTTTCATATTCACCACCGGCTGTTTGAGTTATAAAACGGGCCAGAGCTCATCAAAAACAAAAAGTGTGCGAAACAACTTTTTACTCTCAAGAACATATCCTTTGGCGCCTTATGACCACTTAACGTAGCGGTGGCGAACATTGAGACGAGACGTGAAAGGGAAATGAAATTTCCAACATTTTTCAGCATACATATTATGTACACGCACACGTGTTTGTTACGCGATAGATTTTTTTCCTTTAATTGACTGAGATAATGTCAAAAGTAATTTAAAGAATTTTCTTTCTGCCATTTACTGCGAATTCGGTGAAAAAATAAATTTTAGATCTGTTTTTTGGCTTCATAGAGTTTTATAAACACCCTTTGTTCATAAATGTGTTAATTTATATATATATATATATAATGTACCTAAAATGCAAAAATATTAAAAATTAAACATATTATTCTTGATAATTGGCAAGCCCATTCAACCAGAGGTTAAGTAAAATAGTGTTTTTATACATATATAATATTTAAATGATCTACCTAAAATTGAACTATTCTTCCATATCAATTCCATCCAATTTTAGAGGTGGGTATAGGTACCGCCGCCTTAGAAACCATTTATTGGATAACCAACACCTCTGCCATATCGCCGCAAGTGGTTTGTTACGTTTGCTGACTTAGCAGAGGTGCCTGGGTTCATGGGGTGAGGTTTGTCTAGGTATATTAGTGGCGGATGCGTCTACCCACCAACTGCGTGGAAGCTTGGTACACTGGTTGAAGGAGACCTTTTGACCTCTATAGCGGGACTCTCTCGGAACATCGACCTGTATCACAGTGGAAGGGATCCGGTCCGTCATTCCTGTACATACTGACCCCCAGATTCCTAACCCTCATTCCTTTTCCTTTCCAGAACTTTCGATTCTTCCTTTCTTTAAAAAGATCCTCCACACAGCATACCCAGAGATGTCTCCTGTGGGGGGTTAATATAAAACACATCAGAATATTATAAAATAACGACGTTCAGTTGCAAATGTAAATTTTGTTTAGTTAAATACTTTTGATACGTTTTATGTTTTATGATTAGTATATTGAAAAAGGGTCTTGGTAAGCGCAGTTTTGTATTTTATGATGGGTGGATTGAAAAAGGGTCTTGGTAAGCGCAGTTTTGTATTTTATGATGGGTGGATTGAAAAAGGGTCTTGGTAAGCGCAGTTTTGAATTTTATGATGGGTGGATTGAAAAAGGGTCTTGGTAAGCGCAGTTTAGTATTTTATGCTGGGTGGATTGAAAAAGAGTCTTGGTAAGCGCAGTTTTATGTTTATGATGTGAGGATTGAAAGAGGATCTTGGTAAGGACAGTTTTGTGTTTTATGATGGGTGTATTGAAAAAGGGTCTTGGTAAGCGCATTTTCGAAGCTCAGAACAAAATAAAAATCATCCCCCCATAGAAAACATAAAAAATAACATACGCTAAAATAAAACAAATAAATATTAGCAAACTTTTGCCGGTAATTATTTGTAATGTCTCCAACAAAAAGGTTGACCGTAACATTCCGAAGCCTCCATCGACGTTGTATTGCCCCGGATAAGTTGGGTATTTGCTGTAACAGTTAAAATGGACCCGTGCGGTGGTCATTAAAAGCGAGACTAACGGCGAGGCAAACGATACAAGAATATAAAGATTACGCTAAATTCTACGCTTTGACCATCTTCATGGGATTGGTAATTCTGTTTACCCTCTCACGAGCTGGGTAATAAAATTGAACGCGACATCACGGATATACTCGGTATCTAACCTGAAGTATCCGTTTCTGCTCTGTCGGCTTTTTCAGTATTTTCAGAATTTTATGCCACACGGACCAAAGGAGGATTTGTTGGATGTTTTTAAGCCATTAAATTATAAAGAATGTACGTTTTGTGAAGCCACTCCGTAGTGAAGCAACTAATACAATTTTCAGTATTTCAAAAAGCCTTTATTTAAATTATGGTTGATATTTTTTAATCCCGTTTCTTGTGTGCGATGCTCATTATATTATTTGAGATACCAGTTTTATCGGTAATTGAAATCAGAAAATTGTGATATTTATCAAGAACAAGCATAGTATACTTATTACTGCGTTAGTAGAATATCTCTTTGTATATCCTATCAAAAATTCTCGAACGGCGAACTCTTGTATAATGAAAGGCCTTTTAGCTTTTCAGTCTGGAATTTCTAAGTTCAACATAACTATTTATGAACCAAACGAGACTATTTGAATAAGAGTAACGAAGGCCAAATGATAGAAAAGCTAAAGATACCAAATAAAGACAATATTACATTATTTAAAAATCTCACATTTTTTTATGAATGGTTGATGCAGATGATGCGGCAACCTCACTGAAGTGCGATCTTAAATTTTATTTAATGTATTTATATTATCTTATATTTTCAATTTTTTTATATTTTTTATGTTTACTCTAAATTTTTTTTTTTTTATATATCATGTTATGTGGCAGATTGGGATAGCGCTATTGTCCCTCCTGCTGGATTAATAACTTAAATAAAAATAATAAAAAAACTCGTGATCATTTATGAAACGTGTTTTTTTTACATTTACTCCACACATGAGGCACTGAGAAAAATAATATCCCTTTGTGTCATCTCTGGGAAAGCTGTGTGGACGGTCATTTTAAGGAAAGAATAGAGTTAACATAGACCTTAAAGAGACCCATATTGTAGAAGAGAGGAAACATAGAGGCCCGCAAATCGTTCCACAACCGAGCTCTTCAACTCAAAAACGAGTCGTAGAAGCCACTCGTCCTCAAGTGATAAATGTTAACCATGTACAAATGTTGAGCGCGCGTTTGGCGTGTTACCCGATTTTGCACCGGGGCCGAAGGGATCAATGACGCTAATGACGTGTTGTATTATAAAAAAAGTTATCTAGATTCCAGATTTGATTCGTTATAATTAACTTTTTTTAGAATTAATTCAGATTATAATTAAATAATTGTTTGGACTGCAATCGTTTAATCCTGAAGTCAGTTAGAAAACAAACACCAGGGCCGGCTCTAAGCGGGCCCAATTGGAGCAGTCCACTCCGGGCACCGAATTGCTAAGACGCTAATAAAACGTGATACCCACCAGTTTTAACACATCACCCTTAAGACAAATATTCATCCAATAGTATTGTAGGCGTCTACTGACTTTGACTAGGGGAGCCAAAATTATACTCGCGCCAGGCGCTGTTTAACTCAGGGCCGGCCCTGACAAACACAACATTACATCACGTTTTTCGTTTCAGAGTGAAAAGTCTGTATTGTCAACAGAAAATAAATCTGTTGGATGTATTCCGTTTCCACTAAACATGGCATCGTCCCTTGACACATCGAGGCTTTTAAAGTTGGTGACGTTTCCGAAAATCTCTGCTTTATGGCGCCCTGCACTGTACACTACACTCACTCTATTCCCATGGCTTATATCAATAGAGATTGAAAATCATGGAGAGTGCAAGAAAACCTTATTGGGAAAATTCGAAGTTTAACTGTTGGCAATTGCTCTTTGAAAATATTTTGCATGAAAAATCATTGCATTGACCTAATTTGTTGCGTTAACAAACATACAAATACAGAACAGATAAATACATCAAGTAAACAAAAAAATATATTGTGCGTCATTAATTGTCAGCGTCCTAGCAGTTTTTCATTCGACATTTCAAGAATTTGTAGTAGAAGTAGTCAAAGTTGGCAATTTGATGAACAGCTTTTTTAGAATTTCATTCATAATTCTATTTTGTTTAAAGAAAGTTTTTTTGAACACTCCCAAGTTACGAATAACTGAGAATATTTGATTGTCTCCTACTTGGTACCTACTATCACGCGAAAAAAGTTAGACTATGGCATCTCCAATTGGCTGATTTGATTGGATTCGCTGGCTCCAATTGAATTATGAGGCTGAAGGTAGTGGAGAGGGGAGGGAGATGTGGCACATAAAGGAAGGGGAGTATCTGGCTATCCTAATATGGTCACCAAATACGGCTAAACCCGTTTCAAGTAACATTTATATTCTGAAGTGTGGTCTTACACCAGGACGATACTAAGAGTATCTTATAATCTGGAACGTGCCACTAGTATCCTATATATTATTTTAAATGAAGACATTGTGAAATAACACAAATTTGTCAAAAAAAATTACTTGCGCACGCCGGGATTTGAACCCGCGACCTACGGTTTGCTAGTACTTAGCGTTACCCTTACCCTACCTCTCGACCACTGGATGTCAAAGACCGCCCCTGGGAGGAAACCCGATGCTGTGGATAGCTTAACCAACTAATCCACATTTTTTATGGAGAATAATTTGTCATTTTTTATACGTGAAACTTCTTTCACTTTAATTAAACATTAAAAAAAAAAATTTCAAAATAAAAAAAGTTAAAAATTATTTAGTATATTGTCAAGAAAAGAACTAACTGTTTAAATCTGATAATATTTGAAGCGATATCCTCGTGGTCATAGATCTGCGGATCTGTCGAGCCAGGGGCGTTAAATCCCAAAGCTTTGGGGGCGCTGTCGATATTATTGTGTATCGCCACGGTATTGCAGACCGTTATTTACATAAGCCGGAAGCGGGTCAGCGTGCGAAGGCGTCGGGGCCCGCCTTCCGTTCTGCATTATGCTCCCCTGGAACCCCGACTGATATCGACCGGAACACACATGACACCCGCCAGCGCTTTCATACAACTCAAATTGACAGGTTGACAAAAATCTTATTACTTTTATTCAAATCAGACGAACACTATGTGAGGGAACGTTATTCGTCACATTTCTGCAGCCTGATTATTTGACACATTACGTGAACGAAAAACTTTCTGTCGTGATTAAATACGTTTGTAATAATTTTCGGTTATCGTTAATCGATTTAATAGATTGTTGTGTATTACTTCTTCCTTCGTATCGGTGCTACCATAGGTGATTCAGAAAGGACATATTAGATTTGAAGATAAGAACTGAAGTGCCACATATTAAGCCTTGAACTCATATCTTTCAATATCTATCCCCTCACAGTGTGAAAAATACAAATAATGTTTAATTACGCAAGGATAATTGAGGAGTTGTTCATTTAAGACAAGAAGATTCTTTCAAAGATTGTTCGAAGATTGTTCAAAGATTTTTTCTACTAAAAATTTGGTATAGTCGCAGTTCACACAAATTATTTTCTTAAACCATTACTTGATGTTAATAATGGGAGTAAATTGAAAATATTATTGTTATTTTCTAATATCTTAAGGTAATTTATTTTTCTAATAGGTAAGGTATGTCTTTATTGATTAACATTTCATTCATACAGATTTTTTAAAATCCATTCCCCTTTAGAGAAGTCGAATTTGAGTACTCACGACCCTTTAAATTTGACCATATTAAAATATTATTAAATATTATTATTCCCGCGGTAGCAAAATTCTTCTGACTATGAAAAATTATACACAAATTGACTTCCACGTTGCGTTTGTTAAATTAACAGCTTTTTAAGAGTTTCGGATTCGGGTTATTATTATTTCAATTAATAGGTAATTTAGAAAGGTTGACGATTTGATGTTTTTTTCAGGACGATATACGTAAACCAATTTTCTAAATCAAATTAACTAAATCAACTTATTAATCAATTTACTGAATCAAATTAATTAAATCAATTTACTAAACCAATTAACTAAATCAATTTACCAAATTATAAAAAAAACTTCATATTTAATTTATTGCACATTGGGTTTTGAAACTGCCTCCTCAGCGTAGTTAGCGTGAAAGTAAGAAAATTATTGTCACGATATGTATTTTGGGTTACGACATTTTTTTGAGAGCTGTTGATTTTTAACGACTGAACGAAAAACTCAGTTGTGACCATTTTGTATGGAGTCAAGAAAGAAAGAAGAGCGATATGTATTTTTATGATGATGAAAACGTGAGCTCTTTGTCTTATGGGGTAATGAATTTTCCTTAATTAACGTCGGCAATAAAAGAGTACGTCGGAATAGTAAACGTTAGGCGCTATTACTGTATGCAGTAAGTGGGATTAACAGTCTGGAATATAATAATGAGTGCTGGTGAACTGGGTCAAATGCCACAGGAACTGCCAGGGGGTGTTTTAGACTTTGTTGGGACATTCTCTGTTGGCGCCTAGTGGGCAAGGATAGTTACAGGAAACTTGTTAGCATAATAAATGTTTAATTACAAACGCTAAAGTTTTTCGCTGATAAAACACTTACAATAAATGAATTTTTTTTTTATCTAGTCATAAATTTAGTATAAATATAATCAGAGGTTGTTCCAGGTTGTAGCCTGCAGAATGAAGATTCCCTGATGACAGACAGCCTCCGATATGAGAGGACAAGAAGAAGATGATAATCTTAATTTTCTATTTAATGTAAGAGAAGTACGTTAATCGCTAAATTTTCAACAGATGGATTCTGGCAGCTTCTTCTTGCTTTTTTGGATAAAATGCCTAAAATTATTTTAAGACCAAGTCAATATCATTATGAAGCACCTTGCTTTGAAAAATTGTCCGTTACATCTTAAGGAAAAAAAAACTCAACGAAATAAATTCACATTAATTTATATAAATATAATTATTTATTCTAAACGATATTCCAAAAATATATTAACCCACGGGAAAATGAGGTATTCCTTAAAGGTATACCTTTTCAACCATTTCTGTGATTAACAATAATATTAAAAGATATCATGATATTGTATAAAAGGTTATCAGGCACATATCAGATTACTGTCGGTTTTGCTTTTCAAATATGAAAGCATTATTTTCTGTAATATCGCATGGGAATAATTACATTATCTATGTGATTTGGTTTATAATTTTTTGGAAACCACCGCAAGGCTTGGAGGCTTTACATTATATATTAATCACATGTATAATACCAAAATGAATTATCAAATTGTTTTGTTTTATAACCATTGTATTTATTCCAACGGGGACCGAATAATGATCATCGATTTTTGGTAAACTAAATAACCAACAATCTTATCACTATATTATTATTCCTGATTTATTAAGAAATCTCTTAAAATTATTAGCTACACTGTTAAAAACGGGATTGCATGACCTTTCCTGATAAACTTTTAGTAAAAACATAATATATCGGGTTCATGCACCTCTATTTGCCTTGATAATATAATATAAAAAAGAAATGCAAAAATATCATCATTTTTATGAACACATGTTCCGAAATCGTGGTAATACATTCCTTTTATACTATAAGTATAACAGGAAACTTATCGATTCATTCGTTATAGGTCTGCAATCCCGTTTTTACTCATTTTTCTCCGTGTATGTTTAGAAATTATATTTGTTTGACGAAAAGTATCTGAAATAAAATTTGTTTAACAATATTAAACAGGTATCAAATGAAAATTAGAAAAAAAAAATTAATTAATAATATAAAATTTAAAATTAAACAATAACTTTGTAAACATCACTTATTCTATAAGTGATGTTTACAAAGTTATTGTTTAATTTTAAATTATAATGTCACATCACAAAGTAACCGCTTCATATGAAGAAATAATTAATAATAGTTCAACTGGTCAAATCGGAAGTAAAAATAGGGAGTTTTGATGACGTGAATGCTTATTAATAATATAATATTTAACAATTTAACAGATTGAACTTAAAGCTTTTTAGTACATCCAGGATATAATAAAATATGTTTATTTAAGGCTTTTAAGCCCCCGCAAGTATTTCTCTTCCAAATTCAAATATATGCCAAGAATTACTTAAAAGTAAAATCATTATAATTATTAAAAATATTTCAACTCGGAATTAATATTACTTTGTAAAGAAATCATATTGACCACTTCATCAAGCGCACTATAGTAAATACATTTTGAAAATTTGTTAAAATTTTTTTGAAAACTTGTTTTAAATTTTTGTTGATGAATTTGATACTAAGTATGTGCTTTGAACGATGTTTATATAACGCATTCCATACCCAAAGGTCTTTATTAAAACTTCACTTTATTTTCAGACTTCTGAAAAGAAGACACATATTGAAATTGCCCATATTTGATAGTTGAAATTCCAACAAACAATTGGAAACGTAAAACAAATATATAAGTGTGTACTTCTAGTGACGTCAGGTTTGGTTTTGTTTGTGGAAAACTAAAAAAGTACGGAAATTAGTGAAAAGTCTTCTTGGTTTTAATAGCGTTGGAATTCTCCCCTTCACAGAATTCAAAGGAACCTTCTATGGGTTCATAATAAATAAATAAAATGATTTTTATACAGAATTTGTTTAACGGATGAACGAAGTGTTGAACATGTGTTTGTGTATTTTTGTACGTCATTACGTAGGCAAACAAAACAATTTCTTTTTATTACTCAAATGTGACAGTAGATACTAGTTGTATTTTGTAACCTTAGAAGTGTGATGACAAAAGAAACCAAACACCTTACTTGATATAATTTGAAAATATATCACTAGTTTGCGTTGACAAATTGAGTGGGCGTGCTTGAGGTATATCGCAACGTTATTATATTTTGGAAGAATTTGTAAACAGTGTCAAATTAAGGTAGAAAAACAATCACAAAAGAGTGATGTATTAAAATTTACACAAGTCCGCATTGGGATTCCTGCATTTAACTTTCTCTCTTTATTAAAAAAATACAAAAAATCTATCGTTCTATCGTTATGTACACTATGCAAAATGTAGATTATACACCTTGCGACCGTTTCTATACATCCTTCAGACTATTATTTTTGGTAAATATTTGGCATCGATGGCCAAGCTAAATAATTTTTTTAATAAAACTTTTTGAATCACCTCAATTATTATAAAAGGCAACAATTTGCATTTGGGAAATTTTCACTGTTAACATTCTATTTTTTAATTACGTAAAATGAAAATTGTGTGGGATGACAACCATTTCCAATAATTTCTGTCAACGATATTTTCATATGTAGGTTATTCACGATAATACCGGTGGGCTAGAAACGTTAGTACTTAATTTAATTCAAGCATATTAGGTGGGTACTATTTTGGCGGATCACTGGAAATAAACAAAAACAAAATTAAGTTAGGGTATTAAGTCAAGATTTTTTAACAATTCTTAAATATTTTTGTACGCTAAGAAACCTAACCCAATTTGATCTAACCTAACCTTACCTTATCTAACCAAACCTATACTAACCTATACTAAACCTAACCTACACTAACCTAACCTTACCTGTAATGTCTTTACCTAACCTAACCTAACCTATACTAACTTAACCTTGAAAAAAAAATCCTTTAAAAAACATGCCTAAATACCTTTGATAATTTAATTTTTTGTTCAAGTTCTGCCAAAATAGTACCTACCTAATTTACACATGGTAATAACATCACTTCTAGCTACACGTATATTATCAAGAATACCAACGTAAGAAATTGTCATCAACAGTAATTATTTTGGCTGTCATCCCATAAAATACCATATAACGAAAGGGAATGTTGTACGTAATTAAAAATCAGAATGAAAAGAAGTAAGGTTACATGGCGCAGCTGATTTTCACGTTTTATTTTTTAACTCACATTTTGAACGACTTACTTACATAATACATCAGAACTCTAAAAAAATGCTGTTAAATAGTCACAGTAACTTGTGTTAAATTAAAATCACTGTCCATTCTTAAACCAGCTAGCCTGCTAATGAAATAGACGGTTTGAGATTTTTTTAATTATATACTTTAAAATTAAATCTTTTCTTCGTGTTGATTCGTTGCCCTTGATTCATTTTAAAACTAGCGTCATCGATCCCTTCGGCACCGGTGCGTAGTCGGAATACACGCCAAACGCGCGCCCAACATTTGTACACGGTTGACATTTGTCACATGAGAACGGGTCGCTTCTACGATTCGTTCTTAAATTCAACAGCTCGGCTGTGGAACAAACTGCCGGCCTCTGTGTTTCCTCCCTCCTACAACATGGGACTCTTCAAGACCCATGTTCACTCCTTCCTCTCCACAAAAAGACCCTCCACACAGCATCCCCAAAGAGGACATAGGCCCCGAGGGAAATTATTTCCTTCAGGGCCTCCTGTGTGGAGTTAATATATAAAAAAAAAAACATTTTCAGACCAAAATCCATGTTTTAAAAACCCTTTTTTTAAATTAATTGAATACGCCCGGTTACATTGCAGGTCGTAATTAAGCCTCTGATTAGTGTCATCGAGTTTAGAATCATTTAGTAAAAAATGACGTAAGTCGACATGGTCTATTTAAATCAGTGGTGCAAGCAATCATTTTTTTTCTTTTCTGTTTTGTATTTATTTGTTATTGTTATTGTCTTTACTGTTATCTTCTGTGATTAAATGATACATTTGATTCCTTCTAAAACTTTTAAACTCGTAGTAGAATCTAACTTTTTTTTTCATCGACCGCAGAGTAACAACATCATTTCGCTCATATAGGTACGTTCCAGAACTAATTTATTTTAAAAATAAAATAAAACTAAAGGTGAAACATTAAGGGCGTGTACTCAAGAGTGAGAATAATGTTTTTATCACAAAATTGTATGGCCTCAACGTTTAATATTTTACATCCGCAACGAGTTTATACGCATACTAAAGAATGCGCCTTACACGCGTATCGTGTAAATCTTTTAAAAATAAAAGTTAAGTAAAGCACATATTTTGTTAATATATATTGCGACAATATCTTCCCAACAAAAATTCCGTCGAAATATATTTTTTGTGAGTAATCTATTAAATAGGTAGGAATTCAAACATGTTATCAATAGTCACACAACATTAATTGCCTCGTAAGAACGGGTCGTATCATTGACTCGTTCTTGTAAACAGTTCGACCGTGAAATTACTAGCGAGCTTTCACGTTTCCTTCCTATCACGCCATACGTAGATCTCTTATACGCACACACTGATTTCTTTCCCTTCGTGAAAATACCCTCCTAACAGATTTCTCGAAGACAAACTTTGGCTTCTGAATAAAGTTATAAAATAAAAAAGTTCAAAAATAAAAATATAAAATATAAAGTTCACGTTGGTGGCAGTTTAAATTCATTGCGTATTGCATCAAAATGCCGACAGAAAATAATTGTGATTGTACATTATAATGAAATTATCAATCTTACTTTTAAATAAATCATTTCAATTCATCAAGTAGTTTTTTCCCAACTTAAGCGAGTCTTTAAGTTGGATGTTTTTCAAGACTTTATTAACAGCTGCCTTCTCATAGTGATCAGCGATTTTCCCAATCCTCTACTAGACATCTGTTTCTCGGCAAATATCTCAGCCCAGTGACTAGATCTATTCACTGAAAATCGTCGAGTCATGGTGAACCATGTATAATGCTATGTTCGGGAGTTATTCAAGTTTAACGCTGATATTTGAGTTATGTAATGACTTTCGAAATTTCTGATTTATTTTTAAATCGATTAAGACTTAGTTGAATATTTGAGTGTGCTACTCTTTAATCATAAACTTTCAAGCGGTTTATTGTTTATTCAACTAAAGCCGTTGAATCGTCCCATTACCTCCATGATAATATCTATAGGCTTCTTTCAAATAGATTTAAACTTTAATTGTTTTTTCACCATGCGAAAAGCTGAATCCGAGCAAAACATTACGCATCATTCCAAGAATGCTATTTTATCTATCAATAAATAACACAATGTGGTATTAATTATTTTATTAATTGTTTATCAAAATCCCGAAAAGAGACATATTTTAAATAGCAAAAATTAAAAACAGTTTAATTTTATTTAAAGTGTGGATATAACATAATGTTAGCAAAAGACCAAATGTTCGGCAATACTGTTTCAAAATGGTATTACATTCGCAAGATGTCCGCCAAGTGTCGCTGTAGATGATGCCTGCACGCAACCTTTGGAGGTCAGCTTTGACAGATGTTTGTATACGCTATTGGTTGTGCAGTGCTTTTGTGAGTGATTTTTATACAAATTGGTAGTTTGTCTGCGGTTTTCCCACAGTTATCAAATATGTCGAAAATACCTTCATCTCCGCCTGTAATTTGTCATTACATTATGAGTGCTCTGAATATGTTGACAGTGTGCGTACTGCTGTTGTGACCCTTCAAACGTCTCGACGAACAGGTGGAAGAGCATATTGGAGGGAGCAGAGGAGGGTAGCTGCCCCTTAAACAAATTGATGGTTAAAAAGACGTTTTTAACTGGCGCCAAGACCAAAAACCTTATATTTTATGATAAATGTTACAAGTTTAGTTCCAGATACAGACGTAACGCATCGATCAGGGCCGGACTTCCAAGGATTCCAACCTTCCACCACGGCTAGGGACCGATTTTTATTTATTTTTTTAACATAATTACACAAGAGTATACTTTTACATACTTGGCCTCGACAGAAAATAAGTTCCTTTTATGACATAATATGTCTTCTTTGGAGATTCTATGAAAATGGTACATATTGAGGACGTAGGACTATAAGGAAAATAAAACAAAAATTTTTCCATAAGGACCCAATGTCATAGGGCGCCCCGGCTAAATGCCAAAATGTTACACATCAAGGGCACACAACTCATGTAAAAATTTCACATTGTCATATAAGCGGAAAATGTTTCTTGTGCAATGATGGAGGACTAGGCTAGCAGTGGTTTGAATCTGATAGATATGCACTACCTAGTCTATTACAAGCCGATATAATTGATATGTTTTAAAGGTTTTTATTTCGAACAATACTAAAATATTTCCGTTTAAGAAAAAACTAAATACTTTTGGAATACTGACTTTTCAAAAGATAGAAATCAAAAGGATTTATTTGTTTGCCCTTTTCCATAGATTTTTTTTTGTCGTTGACGCTTTTTCCATGAGATTTTAAATGCATTAATTCAGAATCCACTCCCTTCACCCACACCATATACCTAATACAGTTAGAGCTGACATAGAATTATTCAGATGAAGTACCTGTCTTTAATGTAAAAATCTGTTAACCAGAAAATTATTTTAATTCTATATTTAAAATAAATTTTTCTTTTGTTAAAATTACTTTAAAACTAAAGTCAGATTTCGTTTTTTAAAATGTCTTCCCTTTTTAGGTAACAAGCAATTATCAATCCTACAACTGTAGTATCTAGTAATGTTTTACGGGTAAATTTTATATTATTTAATTTAATCACATACCACAAAAAACGAAAAATGATTCATTACAAGTTACTGAACAACACGCTGTGAACGCCTTATAACCAAATAAGTCTTTTGCATAAATTTCCAAGGAATGATTAAGTAAGTGTTGAATATTTCATAATCCATCAATGTTTAGGCGAAATGAATAAACTGCAAAGAATGTTGATTGTTCCTACAAAATTTTTAGAGAGCAAAAATAATTTAAAGTTTCATACCTACAAAACACAAAAAAATACAACAACCCACAAAATCAACAGCGCCGTGGGAGAGGTGTTATTACAAAACGGCGCTAAACACGATTGTCGATAGTTTTTTATTCCTTTTTCTTATTCGGGTGTCCCGTTTGCGCTACTTCTGTAACCTTGGCCCAATGCAGGTCAAGTTTCTCCTCGCATAGCCCGCATAGCATTATATGTTTATTCTGATTGATTTGGTATAACTAGGGAATGCAATCCCGGTATACCGGGATCCCGAAATACCGAGATCCCGCAGACATTTTGCGGGACTAATCTCGGTCGAAAATTTTGCGGGATCCCGCTAGACTGGCGGGGATTACAGAGAAGCTTCTACAACTGCATCGACGTCCAGTTCTTCCACATCGGCTCATTGTGAACCTCAACCATCAACAAATAAAATCACTGACCATTTTTCAAGCGAAAACAATACCGTCGAAAAGAGGGTATCACGAATGGTGTCTAAAGATGGTTTACCATTCCGAGTTTTCTGTACCTCGTCGGATTTGCGAGATCTTTTTAAAGCCGGGGGTTTTAACTTACCAACATCGTCTAATTCTATCAAATTAATGGTTATGAATTACGGCAAGACACTAAAAATAATGGTTATTCAAGATCTTTTAAAGCTGAAAGAGAGCAACTACAGATTTACCCTCACTTACTCTGAATTAATTCGAGTCCGGTGGATTAAAAGGCACATACCTTCAATTCACTTACAATGCGCTAATGACTATTGTGCCAACCAGCGTGGAAGCTGAACGAGCTTTTTCAGCCGCTGGCTACCTTGTGTCCAATATCAGAAGCCGTTTATCAGATGACACAATCAATACTTTAACTTTTTTACGAAGCTATTTCCAAAATAATGTTTAATTATACTTATGATGCTCACTGTACAGGAATATTGTTTATCGTGTGAACGTTATTATTTAAATTTAAGTTTCAGTTCAATTTCAGTTTCAGTTCAATTTCAGTTTCAGTTCAATTTCAGTTTCAGTTCAATTTCAGTTTCAGTGCCGGCAATCCGGGCGTTTATTTTATTTTCATTTGTGTACATAGATTTCTTTTACCCACCTCACTAGACAAAGTCTGTTCCGAGGCGGGTATGTTATGTAAATTTATGTCTTATCTTATTCTTTGCCAATTTATGACTTAAACTTTACCTATGTCTAATTAAAGGTATATCTATTAATAAATCATTTAAAATGTCCCAAAGAACTTGTTTTATTATAGGTATAAATTTAAAAGTCTAAAAACAAGGTTGGTAGATCGAGGTACGAGGTCTTTATTATACGATTGATTAGATATCTAAGTCCACTCTGCTGGATCACCTGGATCGCAAAATACAAAATACCTGGATCCAGCGGGACTAAGATTTTTCAGTCCCGCAAATACCTGGATTGACATCTTGCGGGATTGCTTTCCCTAGGTATAACCAACTGTACGAATTATAGCTGCTTTAGCTCACAGATTCCTACTTTAAGGTTTTGCTAGTCTCATGGAGTGTTTTCAAAATCAGCACATCTAGGTTTTCTTATTGACAGGGGTTTGAAGGTTTCTCAAATAGTGCAGATTTTATTTTGGTTTCGTAGCACGAGTTCCAACAAATCACACATTACGGCAGTCTCTGTTCTTGATCCTACATAATCTTGCAGTCTTGATTTTTGTGCGTACACAATCTGGCTGTCGTGGTTCTTGAGCGTACGCAATCTTGCAGTCTGGGTTCTTGAGCGTACACATTCTTGCAGTCTGGCTTCTTGAGCATACGCAATCTCGCGGTCTGGGTTCTTGAGCGTACACAATCTGGCAGTCTGAGTTCTTAAGTGTACACAATCTGGCAGTCTTGGATCTTGTGCTTACGCAATCAGTTTTTGGGCGTACACAATCGCGTATGTTCGGGCATATATACCAATAGATATTTTCAACTATTATATCCTACCTACCCGTCCTTGTAACCCTGTCACCAGGAGAGGAAAGGTTCGCCAGTACAATTTCTACACCCCCGCTGTAAGGTTGCATTAAAAGTGTTAAGTGTAATTACGCCGTGAGTTTCTTTACGTGCTGGCCAAGAGGAACCTTGAGAACACCATAACCAAGGTAGGACCTTCATTATTCTGGTGGCATCCTCTTATAGATCACGTTCGTTCCCCTTTCGCTAGACAATATTCAACGAAGAAATTCACAACCGGAAATATATTAGGTTATTTCCAAGAGCTATCGAATCAGCGCAGTTTTGGTTCTTGCGCGTATACAATCTCACAGTCTGGGTTCTTAAGCCTAATGACTGACTGGATTCTTGGGCATACACAATATCGGCAGTCTGGGTTCTTGATCGTACATAATCTCGGCAGTTTGGGTTTTTGAGCGGACATAATCTTGCTAATGGTCAGAAATCGCTAAGGGTGGTATGATTAACTCATTAATAAAGTGCTTTATTTATATATAGACTTAAGTAAGTGACAGTGATGAGTTGGAATGCTGAAGATGCAACATAATACTATGATCACTTAAGATTTTGCAAAGATTTATAAGCTGTCTGCAATTCGTGTAAATTATTGATAGGAGTGAGAAGTTCGATAAATTCATTTTTTATCGTGAGAGGCGTGTCATTCATTGCACTGTCATCAACGGCACTTTTCAATGACAAAAGTATATTTTACATCATTGATAAGCTTTGAAAAATAATACAATAAACTCCTTTTATTACATCTAGGTATATGCATAATAGTTTTTTGTAGATGTAATAAAACTCCGCGGAAAACAATGCGATTCCGGACAAAGGCCTTTCATAATACCTCAGAAGTATTTTAAAACAAAAGCCAAGCAAAATTGCTTTCCTTTCATGATTTTTTTTCTTACTGGAATCTGACGCCAACAACAACTTACTATTGTGTAAAGTTTTAATTCCTACCATAAAATAACCAACTTCCAGAGATATTTTCACTGCTTTTTTTATGTAAATTCTCTTTTCCATATAGAAAAGTCTTACAAAGTCTTTATAGTTGGAGATTACTTACCACAAGCCGGAAATGCCACGAATTAGATTCTCTTGGAAGATTTATGCGGGAATTATTGAGCTCGCAACCTCTAGAAGCATATTAAGACCTTGTGTGAAAACCACTATATTTATGCGGGAATTATTGAGCTCGCAACCTCTAGAAGCATATTAAGACCTTGTGTGAAAACCACTATATTTATGCGGGAATTATTGAGCTCGCAACCTCTAGAAGCATATTAAGACCTTGTGTGAAAACCACTATATTTATGCGGGAATTATTGAGCTCGCAACCTCTAGAAGCATATTAAGACCTTGTGTGAAAACCACTATATTTATGCGGGAATTATTGAGCTCGCAACCTCTAGAAGCATATTAAGACCTTGTGTGAAAACCACTATATTTATGCGGGAATTATTGAGCTCGCAACCTCTAGAAGCATATTAAGACCTTGTGTGAAAACCACTATATTTATGCGGGAATTATTGAGCTCGCAACCTCTAGAAGCATATTAAGACCTTGTGTGAAAACCACTATATTTATGCGGGAATTATTGAGCTCGCAACCTCTAGAAGCATATTAAGACCTTGTGTGAAAACCACTATATTTATGCGGGAATTATTGAGCTCGCAACCTCTAGAAGCATATTAAGACCTTGTGTGAAAACCACTATATTTATGCGGGAATTATTGAGCTCGCAACCTCTAGAAGCATATTAAGACCTTGTGTGAAAACCACTATATTTATGCGGGAATTATTGAGCTCGCAACCTCTAGAAGCATATTAAGACCTTGTGTGAAAACCACTATATTTATGCGGGAATTATTGAGCTCGCAACCTCTAGAAGCATATTAAGACCTTGTGTGAAAACCACTATATTTATGCGGGAATTATTGAGCTCGCAACCTCTAGAAGCATATTAAGACCTTGTGTGAAAACCACTATATTTATGCGGGAATTATTGAGCTCGCAACCTCTAGAAGCATATTAAGACCTTGTGTGAAAACCACTATATTTATGCGGGAATTATTGAGCTCGCAACCTCTAGAAGCATATTAAGACCTTGTGTGAAAACCACTATATTTATGCGGGAATTATTGAGCTCGCAACCTCTAGAAGCATATTAAGACCTTGTGTGAAAACCACTATATTGAGTTTATAAATAAACATAATACACTTACCGGTTTCGGTTCCCCATCAACTTCCTCGGAACTACATAAATGAAACATATACTAATCCAAGGGATATATCATATCAACCTAATAGCCGTTCATAAACAATCTCCTACACGTCTTGTATGAGAACGAAAAAGATACCAGAATGTCGAATGCCTTTAATCATATTCCTATATACATTTCTCTTGTGTATAGTTCTTTCGAATTACTTAACTGTTATGGTACTGCTAGGTAGAAAAACTGTGAAAAAAATTCAAATTCTTTTTCCATAAAATGCACACAATTGTAATGAAATTCGTTATTGATTCGGTAAACATTTAACATTATGTAATTACTTATTCGTTAATAATTTTATTGTAAAAATAATATGATATTATTGTTAAAAGTTAACTTTATACAAGTTCCTGTCCGGGAAGATTTATATCCAGATTTGATACATATCGAATTGAAATATCAACGTGACCAGCTAATTTTATTTTATTTATTATTGGTAAAACGTGAGTCATAAAATTTTATTTTGACACAATTTTATGTTTCTACCTATTCATAAATCTTCAGGCACATAAATAATATTTAAAAAGCGTAATAATGTACACATCCCAACATATAATTATGTATCTGAATCATCGATAGAGTTATTTATTGACACTTCGTTACTAATATTTACGATATATATATATATATATATATTATGTAATATCTCAGATGGGACCCCCTGTCTGTACAGTGTTAATGCGAAGGAGCTATGTCACCACCCGGTTGGGTAGCGTTGTGAAGCGGGTTAAGGAGGAAAAACAGAAACTCGTAACTCGTTCTACATACGAGCGGTCTTACACAAAAACCGAAGAAGCGAAGAAGAGTCGAAGAAGCGGCACGTTCTCATGAAGCTGTGAACGGGTGTCCCGCTCGCGTCGAGTTTTAAGTACGTATAGGCACCCATATATCATCGTACAGGATCTACATGTACCAATAACTCTTCGTGATTAGCTCTCTCGACATTTGCGAGACGAGCACGAGCTGATGTCAGCACGGCTGTAAGAGCAGACATTTCCCTTTAGCCTGAAAAGGCTTTTCTGATGATAAACTGCCTGGGCAGTTCAGATAGGAGGTGTCTGGGGGCTCGGCGATCTGAGCCTCCGTAAAGTCGAGGAGATGGGAATTTCGGGAGAAAAGTGGTGGTGGATGGGATTTAGGTTAGTGTGCAGACCTCACCGAGGACGCCCGATGTTCGTCATAAGGTATATTTTTTTAGGTTTGTTTTGCTTAAGGGGGTTTAAGGAGAGGTTGGGAAAGAATATGTTAAAATGTTGGGTAGGAAGCTGGAGAGTAAAGCAAATAGACGTACTTTTAATCAAAATACTGTTAAAAATGTGACTGCGTAATCATTTACCAATACAATATTAGTCAGTCAGAATATATCTGAACATGTGTTCACGCAGGTGCCTTTCCTTGTCCGAATAAATATAATGGACGAGATGAGAAACTTTTATTTTTTTGAAGAACAGTGTTCTTCCTCATGACATATTCGTGGTTTGATGATAGATTATTATAAATTTTGTCAAATCATTCAAGGCCAAGTTTTAAGAGGGCAAGGAAAAAATTTACCAGATTTTTAATAAATTAACATTATTTCACATCAGTTTTCTCCGTGTACGAAATGAAGGGTATGTTTTTCCGACTGCAGTTTAAGGCAATAGAGCAAGATAGACCGGGTGTGGAGGTCACCAAGCTCATCAACGGTCACGAACTGATGGGAGAGCCCACCCTTGGTCGTGAACCCAAGGGTCGGGTCCCTGTACTATCCAGCGGCCCGGATGACGATAACCGACTTAGGGTCTCAGTAAGTAGGCCAACCCATTCATCGGTGTGTTCCAGATAAAACAAAACCCTTGAGCCCGAGCACCCACTAAAGTCACCAAACGAAGCTAACCACTTCAGGTGACCAATGGCAGGGCTGTTGGTAACCTAGAGTAAGGTACCCGTCAACCGCCTCCAAAATTAATTATGTTGTAAAGGTATCGTCAATTATTGAAGAATTGTCCCTGTCACCCAACATTATTTTAAGAAGCAAGTTACGATGTACGTTCCTTTCAAATGCTCCATGACTATGTTGATACGAGCTCTGCGTAAGAATACTTATGCAGACGGAGACAGAACGTTAACGTTAGTGGGCTTTGATAAAAAGCTTTGGCAGAGGAAATCATGAGGGCTACATATCTAAAATTAGGCTACTCGATAAATCATATTGCCTTTTTTTAATTATTTGAATTGATTTTTTTTTAAATTTTATTTCATGAGTTTCTACATGATTTATTGGTACATTTATCTCATTTGAATGGATAAAATACGCCAATACTGGAAGGTTTCTGAGAGGAATGATCTTCATATTTTGACTGTGCAGATTAGAAGTTTTCCAATAGCATCCCCGATGAAAAATGTCAAAAATAAAATTTACGAAACTACAATTATTTGATCAATTTTGAAACTTATTTTTTCACACTTTCCAATTTTCCGAGAAACTAATGTGATAAACATTTCCGGGATAAAATTTTTTCCAACAATTCGATAATTACACACCAAAAAAATTAAAGATAAAAAACTACAACATTAAATATTTTTAGAAAACATTTTTGACCAGTTTTCCGAGCAAAATTTATGATATTTCAATTTTTTCCCAGAAGAATTTTATCCAAATTTTACATCAAAAAGATAAATGTTTTAAGAATTTCCCGAGTTTTATAGTGTCATTAAACTTATTTAAGATAAGGGGAAGTGGAAGAGGAATATATGATAGGAATAGGAGATACATTCCATGCTCACGTATTAATTAACAATCGTATGCGTTACTTCTTTTCGACATGTCTGAAGGTTATTGTTAAGAATGTCTACTTTGTGAAATTATGTGTTATATTGCGCACGTGTACGGAGAATTAGGGATTATTTCTAATGTTGGTTCTTCATGTGGCCAAATGAAATGTGTCTTGACGGTGTACGAATTTGTATTATATTGATAAGTTCTGACGAGTCCAGGCCATTATTTATTTTTACATAGAATTTTATATCAAATTTAATCAAAATTGAAACGTCGTGTATGAAAAGAACTGAAGTTGTGAACTTTAATGAATTTGATGTAATTTGAAAAGTCTAAGTTTAGTTTATACTTTATGTGTGTACTCCTATTATATTTATCTTTTTATGCTTTTTTTACTGTTAAATAAAAATACCGTCACTAAATCCATGAACATTTTAATAAACAGCATTATAAGGCTTTAATAATCTAATACATTATTTACATAATATGTATTTACATTTAAAAAAATTTTAAACAGTCAGATTTCTGAAAAACGAATCGTAATATTATCTTTAAATCATTATTTTCATATCTTTGTGAATAAACAAGTTCGTAAAAAAATATTAGAGTTTGAAGGTTATGTTTTCGAGCGACCCAACCATAATCAATAACAGTGTATTTACGACTTAGCGAAGGGCCTTGGAAGATCTTCTTAAAAATTTATGGGGCTTCAAAGTAAGGCTTATAGGCCAAAGGTCACGTAAAACTAAGGAATTAGACTACGTAGATGTAACGTAAGATTTCGAAGATATTTTATTTACAAGGGAATATACAAGTGTCTTAACACTGCGTGTGTGTTTTGTTTGTATAATACATAGTTACCTATGTACACAGTTTAATAAGCAGATAGTGGAATTATTTTTAGAGATAGTTCAACATGAAAATTATGTTTTAATCAGAAATTCTTCTAACGGTTACATATAACTTGTACGAGTGATAGCTGTTTTACATCTAGGAAGCATTGTAAGAAGTCAATGGGTTGAAGTTACTAATATACAAATAAAGGGAGACATAAATACAAGCACATTTTTGACTTTTTAAGTTGATTCTTTGATTCGTTGTTAAGTTGATTCAAATTATTATATAATAATTTTGTCTTTTTTTAAAATTATTTAACATATTTTAAAAAGAAAAACAAACATATCGGGGTCTAACCTGAAATTATTTGTAAAACTAATTATAACATCATCATAAGCAGAAGATGATTGAGAACTTGAACAGGAATTAAACTCACGGCGGCTCGTGGGTGAGAACCACACGCATTTGTTAACTCGGCCTTTAACTGGTAATTAATTTCCATTATTACTTTTAAAACTAATGCATGGTGTCAAGTTTTGTATGTGTATCATAATTTAAACACGCAACTGTACATGGAGATTTACAAATAAATACAAGAAACTTTGTAAAATGTTATTATGTGTGATACAAAGTAGGATTTATATAAAATAAATACAAATAACTTTTTGATAAATACGATACCTCCATCGTTCTAAATCACCACAATTAACTTTATTTAATGCAAATAATGTGTAAATCAAATGAAAAAATAAATTTCTATAATTTCACAATTCCCAATTTTGCTTATCTATATTTAAGTTGGTGGATATTTTAAAAATACAATTTCCTAGAGCCTGAGAGGATTCTGTGCTATGGGATGATCATTCCTTGCTACAGAAGGATGATAAGAGTTTCACATTTAAAATGCAAAGCGCACAACTGAGATCTTCGCGAGAATTTCATGGGACACAAAGGACCTATACTGGATGAAATAACAAACACAGTGAGCAATGAACACAAGTAAAAAGGTAAACGTTAACAACTCTTTTATAATTTTCATTTAAAGAAATGATTTTATTCCTTTTAAGAGCGAAGATTTTTTTAGAAGGTTCGCGCCTGTTCTTTCCAAAAAATCGCGAAGAAATGCATTTTACATTTTTTACTAAGTTGTTTAAATGTCTTTGCCATGTTTCTCAAGGCTTCACGCCCTACTGAAATATAATATTAACATAATGAAATTAGCGATGCTCAGCAAAACGAATGCAAAAATTTTCCGAGGGGATTTTAATTTGACATTAAGCCCAAGGACATTCTAAAATATAAATATAGTCAGTTTATCGCGGGAGACTGAATTATTTTCAAAATGGAAATTTAAGGTTAAAAATAAACAGAGTTCATTTTACGGAACAAATTCCCAATAAACTGTTTTAAAACTGAAAAAAATGTTTGCATGATTAAAGCGTTTTTATCATCGGGCACCTTTTTGTGAGAATATCCCACAAAGCTACCCGTGTTTGTTTGCTTTAGCTATTATTGAAAATAACAAAACCACAGGAGGAAGTCATAAACATTCTCAGCATATTGTATTAATACAAAATATTATGTCAGGTTTCCAAAATATTATATTCGGGGGTTTGATTTCAGGAATTCTCTCAACAGCATGTACGTATATAATTTATTAAATATATTTATGTAGGCTTATTACCTGTTAAAGTTATACCTTTCTGAATCATGGCTTCTCATAGACGAAAGTAATCAAAAGTGAGAGTCCACTATTAACTCCAAATCACATTCTTTATAAAAGGGTAAGTTTAGGCCTATTTACCTGTGAGGCTTAAAGGCTACAGTAAAGTTTACGGTCAGGCTTTTTTCTTTTTAGTTGGCAAACATGTACGTGAGATCTTTCGCCAGCACTCAGTAGGATCTAGTACCACTCGTTTGGTACAGTGACGTTGTAAAAGGGGTCAATATTTTTTTTTTATTCGACCTTTAACTGTTTTTCTCCCGAATTTAGTTATTAAAGTCCTGTTGAGTGTGACCCATTTGTTTTGGTCCCATATCAGATAGATAAGCTAACAATTATATTATAAATATTTGATTGTCACAGAGGGCTAAATGTTTGATGCCAAAATGCGGTTAAAATGGACTATTAATGAAAAAAAACAAAAAAAATCATTCCGTCGGCTAAAATAAGGGAAATACGATCAGAAATGGAAAGGAAGCCGTATATTATGATGATGTTGGTTTCTTTTGAGTCCTTGGTTTGTTTCTTGACAAATCGATCGTATTTATCAATTTAAGTTTATAGGTTAACTCCTCATAATCACAATTAATGTTATATTTCCTCAATACCATTCTGTTTAATTTCGCACACACGGCGATATTGAATTTGGGGATGCAATTTTAAACGATTGAATAGCCTTTTCACGAGTATAATTATCCTATTACCAATCAAAATAATGGTATACGTGTGTTGTTAATAACAATCGAATCTTCTTCCGACCTTGTTTATTCCCAGGTAAGACTGATGAAAGAGAGTAATAATGGAAATAAATTTTTTAAAAAGACGTTGGGAAGTGAAATAATCACACATTTTTATTTAAATAAGTAATTATGTTAAGGGGTTTTCACTACCCTTGATGGCTGTTGAAAGCACTATTGAAATGATAACACATTTGTTTCCATTTACGATTGATTTATTTATCCAATATAATAAGTCTGATTGTACTATTAGGTACTTACTTGAAACTATGAATATTGTCTATATCACAAGAGTCGCGACTGCTCCCTACCATCTAGTGCGCGTGAGACTATGGCATCCCCAATTGTGGTATGATTTAACGTTGAAGGTTGTGGGAGAGTATCTTCTACTCTTATTTAGCCGAGTTTTCTATCTTGTGTGAATATTAATTTATTATAATGTATAAGTATTTTGACATCTTATTGAGATGATGGTGAAATAACCCCTACACAGAAATAACGCAGTTGAAGGCCGTAATTTGTAATTCATAGTACTCACATGTTATGAAATACATTTAAAAGAACAACATACATATAATAATTCTATATGCAACGAATTGTCCACTTATCCTAGAAAATATGTAAGAGTATAAAACGGTTGCAAAAAAAATCTTCCGATATCAACTATTCTCAAACCCCACACCTGCCACTATTGTACGGTATAGTTGTGTGAGATAGCGCCATCGACAGTTTTTTTTTTCTAAATTTATGCCTCCAGACAAGAAATCTCCGAAATAACACCGTTTTATCAGACAGCTCTAACGATTTCGGCATGTTGTAAAACGGTAGATTGCTCTATAAAGGGTTTGGTCTCTATCGGAAAACTTATCTGAACAGTATAACACTGGTACCTACCCACTTCTATATTAATATAAATGGGTAGGTACCACATATTTCAACCTTGTTTTTGGAAAGACTTCACTTCAAATAACATTATGAATAACGTTATGAGTAACAACTTACGAATGCATATATTTTTCTTTTGAATAATAATTATTATAATAATAACTTAAATTAATTTACATTGACAATGACGTAACATGTTTTAATATTGCATCGCGAATATACCGTGGCTTAGCGACTAACTCCCACACCCGCCCCACAGCAACCCTATAAACTGTCTTAACCAGTTTCAATCACCCATTAAAGCCGATAATTTATATTTGTCATTCACATGAATCCATCATTTTATTTATGAAGGTACGACTTGCGGAAGACGGATCCATGGTAACTAAGGACAGTGGCAATTCAATGTTCAATACGCTTTTGAAAAGTGATATAAAATCATTGAAAATGATACAAAAACTATCCTATGAATCTATCCTAACGTAACATATTTAACCTATTATATTTTTTTTTGGATAAACTTATGTTTATAAGACAAGGTTTTTTATGCATAGCAGAAAGGATAACAAATTATTATAAGCAATAGTAGTTTGTCGCTTGGAATATTCCTGCCAGCGGCATTTATTTTTACTCGGGAGATATTTTCAATTTGCATGGATATTTTAAGCGACTAATTATTGCTTATACTAATTTGTTATGTTTAACCCAGTTTTTTTTTAAAATATTTTTTTTACTTAATACCATTTTTCAGGAGTGTGTTGGTTTGCCACTGTCCTGAGTTATCCGGTCACTGCGAAAAACATTTCAAAAAAGGGGGGTTTGTTTCACACAATACGATGCAATATGAACCACCGCAGAGAGTAAGACTCCTGTCCCGGTGCGACCGGTTCTGATTTGTTAGGACTTGGAGCACATGCTCATGCACATGCTATTGGAGTTAAATCAACCAGTTTAACAAACCATTGGAATTTTGGATGGGCAGGAATAAAGGAATTGATTGAGCGTTGTTGCTATTGTTTTCCTGTTGTCCTGTTTTCCTTCTTCTTCCCTCTTCCTGATTTTTCTTGTCATTTATAGACTCTTCTTTTATCTCCCTGTATTTTTTATTCTTTTAGCTTATTTTGAGTCTCGTTGAATCTTTTTATTTCATCCTGCAAATATTTAGCCTTTAATCAGATCGTCTAGAATTCTTGAACCAACCATCCTACGCCACTGGTTTAATAAGCTTTTCACTTTTAATCTAACTGAATTGCTGCATATATGGAAAGATAATAGTAATAACAGTGATGTGTAATTTTAATTGTCAAAACCAGTAATGTTATTTAATGAATTTCAGATAATTCAACAATAATGACAGTCATATTTCTGCGAAGTAGCAAAAACTGTAAAACGTTTAGTCTTTTGGTAATAAAATTTAAAGATATATATCTTTGACGTTTCCAAGGCAGCTATTACTATGTCCTGGTTCGATTTCCAATACACGGCTGATAGTTTGCAACTTTTTTCAAATTTTCATAAACAATGCCGGTTTCAGAGATGCTAAGATGGAGCGCTGTTACCAAAAAGGAAATATCTATTAAACCATGAAAAATTAATATCATTTCCGAAATGAAATCTCATTAAAAAAACTAATACAAAGCTGTATGTTAAAACTATTTAATAACTGTTTTATTTAGTTGTAATCATAGTTTTCATTACACAAAACACATTGCTAATTTAGTATTGATTTAGGAAAACGACACCGCATACCGAAACATTGTATGGATGTATGTCACAACGGAAAAACGAGTGTAATATAAAACGACAAAATGAATAATTTTCCCATCCCCCGACTGTTTTACAAAGTGGTGGAAATTTAGAAGCGCGGAATTCGGGATTCGCACACTAAGTGCTCACTATTAAATCTCGGCACTGCGTGATGATGGTGTCATAACATATTTATTACCTCCTTGATGGTGGAAAGCAGTTTCAAATTTCGTGTCTGAAAATTAAAGGTTAATTTTCTTCTTTCAGGCTTACACGGGTACAAAACCGAGAACACGAAATTTACGTGAATATTCATAAGTTTAGTATTATAAGTTCAACGCGATAAGACTTGAGTGTGATTGAATACTTTGATACTTATAATCACTAACATATCTAAATATGTATTTATAACTTGTAAGGAACTTAAATAAAGTCTATGAATATATGTTTAGTTTAAATATGTTTTAAATTAAATAATTTTAAATAGCGCCGTTTTCGTGAAAAATCACCCCAAGGCTGAGTTGACTTTTCAGAATTTTTAATCTACTTCTGCCAACATTTCGAAAATATAATAATTTTTTTTTGTTTGTTTATTTAAAGGCCCATTAGTTCTTACATAACATATATGTAAAAAACGTATGAACGTAATAAGTAATAATAATCCTATACTCATAATAACAATAAAGCCATCAATTAAATTATTCAAATTAAATATATCGACAGAGCAAGTTTCATTCCCCACAAAATGCTATATCTGTGAACAAGAATTTCATATTTAATAGGTGCGAGATACGACTACATAAAATGGAGCATAGTGAGACTAAAATGACCGTAACAGAGATTGGTATACTATTTAAATACATAATAATGAAAAAAAAACTATAAATCGGAGGTAATAACAAAAACTCTTAAATGTATAATGCTGCTAAATTTTTGGAAAAAAATTATATCCGGAGTTTTGCATTTGATTATAAATTATAAATCTATCATAAATATTTATTTGATGTCTGTTGAATTTAAACTGCTTTTAATTTCATTGCAAGCTTCTATCGATTAGAACAAAATACTTTAAAGTTTATAGTAATATATGAGATTTTTATCTCTTTTTGTAGCCCGTGCCGATATTTTCATTGCAATTAATAATAATAATTGGATATTTTTTATGGCATTGTTTTTGTGATAAATCACCAGAACGGCGCAATCAATTTATTAATCTTTTAACGGGCTTAAGTTTTCTCAGGTGTTTCACTCAGACATAAAAACACATATTCTGAGTCATAAATTCATAAAAAAACACATATTCTAAGTCATAAGTTCATAAAAACACATATTTGGAGTCATAGTCTAATGCTGAAATCAACTTTACGAAGAATGCTTTTTCAATTAGATCGACAGTAATATAGTTTAACGTTGATAGTAAAACCTGGGATTTTTATCTGTATTTTATAGCTTGTGCTGTAATTTGTATCGGCCTTTTATAAATTCCGTTGTCAAGTAATGGTTGATTCCGTCAAGGCAGTTATTTTGGTCACAACATTTTTTGGGTATAATAACATCGTTGATATTGACGACTCGATCTGATAAAAAAACATATTAGAGCCGAATTATTCGTGGTTCTATGTGGAAAACCGATTTGATATTAATCAATTGAATGCCGAGCGACTCGAGCAGAGTAAATACAGGGACGAATTTATATTTTACGTGGAAAAGCGCGAGAAATACTAATGATATTTACGCTTAACAAATAAACATTTCCAGTTTATTGACAGACTATCGATTCTGCGATATTAACTCCCTCAGCGTAGGGTGATCAGTTTACCATGGGAAAACGCTGGTAAATCTGGCAAACACTAGAGCGCCCGAGGTAAAAAATGCCGACCCTTTCAATCTTCGTTTAATGCTGCTAACCAAATGATGAGACACGGCTTATTAATGTCTGTTTTCCGATCAATAAACATGTCTGCGTCTATCTTAAAAGCTTAATCAATGTTTTTTGAACACGTATACTATTCTAAACAATTTTCGAAAGGATATTGACTGTCGATTGATTTATGCCGGAAAAGCGAGGCACCAATTTGTGTTTGAATACTATCTGCCAGGTCGGCAGTTTTATCAATTATTCAGAATTTAGCAATGCCAATAATCATAATATTGCAGAATCTCAAAAACAATATTGATATTATTCTGATATTTGATATCTGAACTATACACAAAGAATACAAACAACACAAACATCACCAATAATATATTTTTTGGAGACATGTAAGTATTAAAAAACACAATCAACCTTTTAGTCGTATTTTGTAATTTTACGCATGACATTTCTTACCAAATGCACTGTAAAATGGTGATATACCTACTGATCTTAAATACAGAATTGAAATAAATTCTTTATTTTAATTTTTTATGAAAAAAAATTCTGTTGAAATATATCGATCATCATCTGGATTTAATATTTTGATCACCAGAGCTATTATTATGTATTAAAATATAAAATAATACAGCTAAATGAATACAATTTTGTCCAAATTTCTGAAATCTAAATTCGCCTTTGCATCCACTTAATCACTAACATTAATTTATGTTTTGTTAAGAGTTATGTTTGTGAAAAGATTTGTATTGTTATTTATTCTTTACTACAATTATAAAGACGGGTTCTTTGCTACACAGTTTTACAGGACTTTGTTATCTAATTTACAAAATTTGTATTCTTAGAGAACCAAGATTGTATTGAAGCAAGAACAAAGGGAAGTCATCTTAAAATGAAGAAAAAAACAACAGGGCAAGTTTGTACTAAATCTCAATTCAAGAAACAGCCTGCCAACGAAGATCTTAAATGATGAAAGAACTATTAAGTAAATGTCATTAGTATTTTATTAAACAGAAACAGTTGCTAAAATGCAAACTTGTGTCTTATTTGTACACTAAATGCTTGTGTTTTATAGTTATATTATAATCATTTTGATATAAAAAGAGGACGCACTTAGATACTACTTTATTTTGAGAAAATAAAACAATTACTTTGTTTATAACCACGAAACTTTGTTCTTTTAATTTGTTATGAACGACCGGTTTCGCTTAGTACAGGTATCTTTACGGTACTTAATTTTAAAAAAGGCTGTTTTTTTCAATAATTTATGTTCCTTTTTTTATTTTTCTGTGTCTTGTTCTTTTTCATGTTTGCAAAACTGCTGTTTTATAAATTATTTATTTAAATTTTGTACACGACTGCTTGTGCTAAGCGAAACCGGTAGGTCATAACAACTTAAATAAGTAAAAGTTCGTGGTTATATAAAAGTTATTGTTTTATTTTCCTTATTATGTCAAACCACAAACTGACTGCTTTCTACCAAAATTTATTTTATAATCAATTCATTTATTATCATTGTAGAAGGTAATTCCAATAAATCTAAACAAAACTTGAAACAGAAAAAGACACAGAAAAATGAAAACAGGTCTCAACTGGGAATCGAACCCAGGATATCTTCATAACCATGTCCCGGTTATGCAGATATCCTGGGTTCGACTCCCAGTTGAGACCGTTACCTTTTTATTTTTTTGTGTCTCGTTCTATTTCATATTTAGTTTAAATTTATCAGAATTATCTTTTTCTTCAATGATATATTACATTGCTAGGTTTTTTTAGCTTTAAATGTTAAAAGAAAAGTTATTCAAATTAGAATCTAAGTTTATTAATTAAATAATTAATCCATTTATTAATCAAATATTTAATATTAATTTTTAATTGTATTGATTATCAATCCATTTTTTATTCAACTTAATATATTTTTAATATTTAAGACACGACATGTTTTTATGAAAGACGACATGTTGTAATCCAAAATACGGACAGAATAATCTGATGTTGCTTCGTCGAAACTACCGAGGATTAGAGTTGTTGGAGATTATTAGGAAGCCTTTTAAAGCAGGAACTTATTTTTCCTCCACGCTTCTATAATCCAAGTGGAGTACTATACACGAGTCCCTTCGTATTCAAAGTGCCCCATCCCTGGAAGGACCCATCTTGATGTAATATTCGCCTGGAGATCTAGAAGGATTAGGGTTAATGGGGCCGAAGGAAGGGATAAAAGTGGTAAGTGGTTTTCAGGGGATGACCAAGGGAGGAAAACGCTTTCGAATTGAATGCGAAAAAATCCATTAGACCAACAAACCTTTAAAAATATGATGTACGTAAGATCATCATACTGATTTGGATGTTTACTAAAATATGATGTACGGGAGATCATCATACTGATTTGGATGTTTATTAAAATATGATGTAAGCGAGATAATCACACTGATTTGGAAGTTTATTACAATATGATGTACCCGAGATCTGATTCCGGATTTGGATGTTTATTATGATTATGAAAATACACATAAAACATTTGAAAATTTTTGGCAGATTCCTGTTTTCATTTACCGGAATAGAGAGTTTAATCCCTTTGGGAAAACATTTTCATGTGGTGAAGTTATTACAAAATTATTAACGATTAATAACGCTCGGTGAAAATTTAAAATCTATTTGCCATATTTTTTAGATTTTTACGACTTTTTAGTTGAAGTTTGTAGTTTTTGTTGTATATCGACATGCCCTATTTGAGTCTCTTATATCACCGTAAGTAAATTTAAATTGGTGTCTGATATTTTTTTTCGTGAGTTTTTTTTTTCACAGTGCGAAATTTTTATTATACGTTCTTTTAAATTATTACTATTTATAAATCTTTATAATTTGACTTGAAAAACGCACGTCACGCTTCTTCCATTTTCTCGAATACGGAACAGCTGCACGTATCTAATAATGTACATATTTTTAAATAATAAACAATACGATTTACATCGTATTGTTTATTATAAAAAATTATAAACAATACGATGTGAATAAAATTAAGGTGTGACGATATTTTGCCAGTCCTCCTATTTATTCCATCAAAATCTGCTCGTTGATTTACCCAAAACAGTCATTTTCAGTGTGGCGGGTAGCACATACACAATATAATATTTATTTTATCAAAAAATACGCCAATACTAATAAATCTATACAAAACCTGAAGCAGATAAATAAAACAGGTAACGGTTTCAATTGGAAATTGAACCCAGGATCTTTATCTTGCTGGGACAACGCTTCTAACCTTTCGGCCATTGGGAAGTAAAAAATATTACTTTTTTATTACGTCTTTTCTGGGCGATCTGATAATTCAAATTCAGAATAAAATATTATATTCAACTAATTTTTCCCCTTTTTGGCAGCAATCTTTTTGATTTTTCCTAGATAGTGTCTTCGATAAACATAACCGATTTTTATTTATATTGGCTATCTCATCTTATATTGACCATCTCAATCGAACCCAGGATCTCTATTTTACCGTTGCTAGGACCGTTATCTCTTTATTTTTCTATGTATTGTTCTGTTTTACGTTTTGCTTAGTTTTATTAGTATTATCTTCTTCTACTTCAATAATATATTACTGTATCGAACGTGAAAACAAGATTTACTGCATTTGACTCGATTGCGACTAAGGTTGGCAAGTTTGATGACTCCTTTTTCTACGAAATAATGTTTACGAGTTGAAAAATGCACCACAATTATCGGTTACTAAGCGAATCGAGCCGGAGAAAAATCAAAATATTGACAAACCAGTCGCTGTGCGAAATTATTATTCTCACCGAAAAACACCTGCGTCTGAAACGAAAACAAGTTGTGGTAAAGATATTGACGTCACAAGAGGGCTTGCTAGAGAAATTATAAATAGCTAAAAACACTACAATATTCGTCAGTCAAATTTCAAAAATTAACACGAGTGGACGGAACACCTTAAACAGTTAAAACGCGATCTGTTAATTATAATTATAAATTCCTGAGTGTTAACTGAAATCTGTAGTCGCTTCTGTTCCTCCATCACGGCACAATCATTTTAAAGATTACAACTATTTCTAACGAGCTGTTTACGGCCGGCACTTTATCAGCTGAGTCAGACGCATCAGTCATCATTACAAGAATGGGGCGTCTCCGTGTGCCGGCTCTTATAATCAAACGACTGAACTGCCCACTGCCGGTGATCACCTTGAGGCTGGCCAATCTCGCTGCATTGATGCTGATAACCTGGCTGACAAATACCTGCTGGCTAACGACTGAACTGCCCATTGCCGGTGATCACCTAGAGGCTGGCCAATCCCTGCTGCATTGATGCCGACAACCTAGATTCTGAAGAATTCCTCCTTGCTACCGACTGAACCAGCCACAGATGCTGACAACCTAAAGGCTGAAGAATACCTGCTGGCTACCGACTGAACTGCCCACTGCCGGTGATCACCTAGAGGCTGGCCAATCCCTGCTGCATTGATGCTGACAACCTAGAAGCCGGCCAATTCTTCCTGGCTACCAACTGAATAAGCCATTGATGCTGAAAACCTAGAAGCCAGCCAATTCTTCCTGGCTACCAACTGAATTAGCCATTGATGCTGAAACCCTAGAAGCCGGCCAAATCTTCCTGGCTACCAAGTGAATTAGCCATTGATGCTGATAAGCTAGAGGCTGACCAATCCTTCCTGGCTACCAACTAAATTGGCCATTGATGCTGAAAACCTAGAAGCCGGCCAATTCTTCCTGGCTACCAACTGAATTAGCCATTGATGCTGAACACCTAGAGGCTGGCCAATTCTTCCTGGCTACCGACTAAATTAGCCATTGAAGCTGACAACCTAGAAGCTGGCCGATTCCTGCTGGCTACCAATTGAACTGGCCACTGCTGCAGCAGTCACCTTTACTGTATCGTATGGCGCGATGATGTACAATGTGCTCCAATCTGAAATTATCGCTGGAAGGATTCCGGTTGTATCAGTTTTCTATCTGTGTTTTAAATCCCAGTTGTATTGAAATACATATAACTATTTTTGTGAATTGGGCTGGCTGTAAAAAATAGGAAGTACCTATAAGCTACACCCCTTTGTACGTTTTGTATACCAAAACAATACTTGTAATTAAAATGTGAATTTTGATTCGAATCGTCTTTCTTTTATGATGGTTTGGATAGAACACCTCACGGTGTTTTACTTAAATCATTACCCAGGTTGAGGACTGATGTGTGCCGGTGCATATTATTTACAGTCTTTTCTTGTGCAGGCAAACACGTCCCGTACAATTACTTTGATGGGTATAATCTTAAAAAGTTCAAAGAGTTATTACAATTTTTTTTGTGTCAACTTCTTCCGGCTTTTATTTTATTTTTATTTTAGTTTATTTAGCAAACAGATATGTGAATAATTTTAATAAATTTTAGTTGAAAATAAGATAAACCAATTAAGTTCCATTTATAATCTTTTTTATAGTTACAGGTTAGGAAGAAAATAAATATTTAAAGACATTGGTAAAAAAAAAAATAATTTAAAGAATAGGCGAATAATAAACAATAATCGTTGTGATTAAGGTACATTGTAAGGTTAATTTGTTTTTAAAAGTTTTGAGGGTATAGTGGAAAAAACCTTAAAGAGGCCACATTGTAAAACATTAATAAGGTATCACCAAAATTTCATTTTAATAATAATAAAAGGTATGGTAAAGTAGTAATGCGAGTTTGATTAATGTAGACAAAAAGTTTGCAATGTAAATTTAACCTCTTACGAGACGTATTACTCTTACTCTTATGAGCCTTGATTGAAAGTAATTTGTTTACTGGAAGTTATAAGATTAAATAATGGTGTTAAATTGTGTATGCAACATAAAAATGCCGACTGCGAATAGAAATGAAAAGAAAAATAATTGGAGTAATTGAAAGGAGTCATGCTATTTTGTTTATACAGAGTGGCGCAAAGCTACCGTTATGGTTTGAATGTTTAATAACTTTTTTAATTAATTTATATTTTTTATTTTTATTTGAGAATTTTGTGAAGAAAACTTGGGGAATTTGAAATGGAACACTACACAAGAGAACATCGATCAACAATTGTTGAATTTTATTTTGAAAATCAACGATCAATTGTTTTGAAGCAGCTTATCATCGTTTTTTTAATGTGCGTACTGGACCTTTCGCACCACCAATAAATCGCCTGGTTGCAAATTTTTGACATCATGGTACAGGAAGACACCTAACATCAACAAGTAGACGTTCGGCACAACTGGGGCTATCGCGGAGGTCCGTTCAGAGGATTTTGGCCACATTGAACATTTTCCCGTATAAAGTTCAGCTTGTGCAAGAATTAAAGCCAATAGACTACCAACAACGGCTTGATTATGCCATTTCATTCCGAAAAAAAGCAGAAGAAAATCGCCATTTCATTAACAATTTAATAATGAGCGACGAAGCCCATTTCCAATTGAATGGTTTCGTAAACAAGCAAAATTGCAGGTTATGGGCTACGAAGAATCCAAAAACAGTTTATCAGCAACAATACACCCACTTAAGTGTACTGTTTGGTGCGGTGTATCGTCTGAAAGGATCGTTGGTCCATATTTCTTTGAAAATGCACATGGCGACTCAGTTACGGTTAATGGTGCTGAATATCGAACGATGCTGGACAATTTTTTAAAGCCAGCTGTAGAAAACCATCCACAGTTGTGGTTCCAACAAGATGGAGCCACAGCCCACACTGCAAGGGACACAATGGTTCTGTTACGGGACCTCTTTGGCGAACGCATTATTTCGCGCAGAAGCGATTTCAATTGGCTCGCACGTTCACCGGATTTAACTGCGCCAGACTGTTTTCTTTGGGGTTATTTGAAAGAAAGGGTATATATAAATAAGCCAGCGACCATACCACAGCAAAAAAAAATATTCGCAATGAAATTCAAGCCACAAAACCGGAAATTTTACGAAAAGTTATGCAAAATGTACTGGAAAGAGCACGAATGTGCGAAGCCGAAAATGGCCACCACTTGCGGGATATAATTTTTCACACTTAAGCCAAAAATATTCCCCATTTATATACTGTAAAAAAAATAAATAATAATACTTAACCATTAAATAAAAAAGTTATTACACATTCAAACCATATCGGTAGTTTTGCGCCACCCTGTATCTGCCTCAGAGGAAATTCGAATAACCGGAGAGCCGTCATTTTTTCTCATAAATATAAAAGTTTTTTGTCCAAAGGTATTTATAATTTTTTTCACTTTTAAATTCCCTGGCTTTCTTCATTAGTAACTTGTTAGAGGGCGTGAGGTGATCATTGAAGAATATACGACTTGCTACTCTTGGAAGGCCGATATCTGCTGAAGTCAAGGTCCGATGGCGACGAGCAGCTACCAACAAAGCGTCCTTGCAATCTCGCCGAAGAAGACGTATGATTATATTTGATGTAGATGTGGGTGTGGATGTGATTTTAGAAGCTGCCGTTGGCCATGGTCGCACTCTATAGATGAAGTCAATGTCCTCTTTTTGTAGTTGGTACCCAACTTTCTGGGATATATTCATTGTAATATCCTGGAGGTTTTCACTTTTTGACATCGGAACCCCGCAAATTTCAACATTACGTAGTCTATCATATTGTTTTCGTTGGTTCATTTTCATATTAACGTCCTTTATTTCCTTCAAATGAATAAATTCGCATTCCAGAGAATCAATTTTAGCGGTTTTACTGCTCAATGCTAACATTTTGGTGTTTAAAGTTTCAATTTGTGAAGATACAAATTCCACTGATTTAATAATAGGTTCTAATTGATCTGTAAAATCCTTGAATCTTGCGTCTAGCTTACAAACAATATTTTTTTCCATCTCTTTATGTTTGTCATTGAAGGTTTTTGAGAGTTGGTTAAGAATTTCATTTAAACTTATAGGATTATCGTCATTACTTTGTTTGTTTCCCCGCGTATTATTTTTCATGTTGTTGTTTAAATTAGAATATTACGTGTTAATTAAGAAACAATAATAGTTAACGTGATTGGTTTAATTTCAAACACTCAGCCAATAACAGTACGGATGGAGATTTAATAACCAATGAGAGATCTCCGCGGTGACGACACTATTTTAGTACAGGTTTCACTCCTTATTTAGTACAGGTTGGTAACAAGTATTTATTGGAGATTTATTTGGTTATTGATGTTTATCAGCGCTTGTAGAACAGATAAATAATTTTACTTAGTAGATTGATTAAAACTGTATCGGTTTAGTACCGGAGTTTTAGATTAGGATACTTATTTTTATTGATAATCACAATAATTACAGAGACCAATGCTTATCAACTGTTAAACGTTATTAGGTAGCATTGTTGTATATAATATAACTCTACATATATCTATGTACAAGGAACAAAAACATATATTCTACGCTCGGACAATGCAATCTCAAATGTTTATTTTAAAACAGTCAGTCTGATGAATTGTGAGATGAAGATGAAAACTGGGATGCATTTTTCTCGAAACAGAAACAAATGAACACACTCAAAACTGTTCTTCATTCTTTATTTGTATGTTGGGGTGGGGGTGCCAGGGATGTGGAGGGGGACCGATTGCTGTTAAACAGTGAGAGTACGTCCACGCTGTCGGGGCAGCCTTTGTTAGGTGTGACAATGGTGCTTCCGCGTCACACCTCAGGTATCAGAGACAAAGAGGATTTTTCCTCCATCGCGGGTTGAAATGATTGCAGTCCTTTTTCAGCAAGGGCGGAGTTTTAAACGGTTAGAATCGGGTAGATATTGATATTTCATTCAAAACATGTAATAACACGGAAAAAAATTAGTTGACTCCGTCACAAAATTATTTTTTTTTTTAATGTGGAACCGCAGAAGAGTTCCAACTGCTCCCAACCGTCTGATATCCCCGATCGAGGTACGTTGTGAGGCTGAAGGTAGTGGGGATGGGAAGGAGATGTGGAGGAGGAAGGTAGGGAAATACCTAGCTGTTCAGATCTGGTCACCAAACATGGCCAAAGCCATTTCAAGCAACGTTTCAATTCTGAATGGTGGTTTTACACCAAGGCGATACTAAGGATGGGTTGTTTCATTAAATTTGAACAATTCATCGAATTTCAACGTTTGTTTTCGGGTTCCGCGAAAGTCCTATTGAATTTCTGTTAGGATATCATTATAGGCTCGTTACTTGACAGAGCTGAAATAATAACAGAACTTGAAATAACTTTCACAGAACTTGAAAATGAACTTTTGAAACTTGAAGAATTGTTCAAATTGTCTGAAAAAACCCGTCCTAATAGTAAATTTCTGGAGGGTACCGCAAATATACTACATATTATTTTAAATCGTGGAAATTATTTTAAATGGTTTTTATATGGTGGAAAAGCAGCATGACCACAGACAATATCCATGTGATATAGCCTTAGTGTGTCAAAATTACCCTTTACGTCGTTGAATATTATAATAATCTGCATTCTCTCTTCGATCCTGTTTCCTATGCCATTAAAAAAGATTTTTCTCGAATGCCGGAGCTTAAAATCACGAATTTCTGAAACAATGTTGAGTAAGGTTAACAAATATCTACCATGGGGTTTCTTGAAGCACTTTAGAAGTAGTCATTGCTACTCTGCTTCATATCGATCGGGTCGCAAAACATGACGGTAGCATCGCCATACAATGTTATGGAGAATTTACGTGGAAACCTCATACAATGTGACTTTATTACATACTCGTATATAAGTCAAAATTGTACTACTAAATCACCATAGGTATTTCATCGACCAGTATGATTAAATAATGTATTACTGTTTTAGAATTCAATTCGGGAGGCGGTTTTGGGTGCCACCGCCCCGAAAAACATTTATTGGATAACCAACGCCTCTGCCATTGGTCATCCCAAGCGGTTCGCTACGTTTGGTGATGTTGCAGGGGTTCCTGGGTTCATCGGGTGAGGTGTGTTCAGGATGCGCCTGCCAATCGCTGCGTGGCGGGCCAGATTGGGAGAGGCTGGTTTGGTGAGACCCTTTGACCTTTCCAACTGGTCTCTCCTATCGCCTTGCACCACAGCGAGAGAGATAGATTCGTTAGTCCATCACTCCTGGAAACACTGATCCTTAGATTCTTACCCTCCTTTTATACCTTTTACCTTCCCAGAACATATTTTCCTTTAAAAGACCCTCCACATGTGTATCCTCAAATAATTCAAATCTCAGAGGCGTCGTTGAAGTGAAAAAGAAATGGCTTAAAGGGAAGGAGATGAGTAAATGAAACAATTGCTTTTTAACAATTTGGATCGAATGTTCAAACATAGCTAAAGCTGAATGGGGTGGGACATCATCATGGCAAGGGGCGTACAAATAGAAATCAAATTTTCATTCAGAATCAACATATTGCTTGAAATGGGTTTCGCTATATCTTTTTCATCCCCCAATCAAACTTCCGTCAGCATCTTAACATTACACAACAACGGACACTATAATTCCACTGCCTCTGCGCAGTTGAAACTAGCGGAATAACGTTAAAATATTAATATTACACACGAAAATAAGCTTACTCCCGCGCAAAAATGCATGGTAATTCGCACCTCCTAATAACTGCATACAAACTAGCCACCTGCCTTTATTTCTGGTGCTTACGGGTAATAAGCTCTCATGAAACTGCTTATTAAATTAAATCTCTAGCTAAATTCACCGGCACAGCGTGGATATTAAATCTGATACATATTTTCCGCAGATAAGGTTAAATTATTAAGCGTACTTTCCTTCGGTGGTCGCCAACATGGGAACTAATACACTTAGCGGGGTTTATACTACAACGCATTACTTTAATAATACTGAACTGCACTTTATACTGGTTGAATTTTGTGGAGGTAAGGAATATTATGTTTACACAGTCGTAATGGATGAAATGCTTTCTCAACATATTTTAATGGATATTTGAAAAGATTTTAAGACATGTGAAGAGCAGTGGCGGCTAGTGATTTTGGTGTTTACTAGAGTGCTAATATTATAAAGTCACGAGCCGTCATTGGTGAAGAAGACTTTTTGCATATTTTTTTCAAACTACTTGACCAATCATCATGTTCTTTCCCCGCAGGGGTAAGACAATAAGATGGATTAATGTGTGTAAACCTGTGATACATTTTGAGAACTTGTTGATTATTTGTTGTCTGAAACTTCTCTTTTTAATAGGTATCAGAGAAAGAATTTTTTTTTCAGGATGTGGATAGAAATTTAAAGTTTAAAATTCACAATTATTAATAATTATGTCGGGGAGTGGCGCTTGGTGCTGGTCGGCGGTCACCACCATGTTGCCGAAGGCCATCAACTGCGTCCTGGCTCCGGTGACCCTGTGTGAATCCATTTAGTCCTCCTACTTCCGTAAAAACTGTCAATGCGCTGCTGTATCTTCTACATCCAAGCATAATTCTGCAGGCGTTATATTTGAATGTAGAAATGGTTCCATAAAGCAAGTTCAGCAGTGACACCGTGTCTCACATGCAAGTTCTAAATTCATCGAACAATATTTATTACATTATTACTGCATTTGTTAAATCTGTTATTCTAAATTCATGGATTTATCACGGTAGTAACTAAAACATCTCTCATTTCCAGTACTATATATAAAAGTATCATAATATATAAAAATGATGTGTCACTGTGTTCGAAAACGACCAACCAATTTCAATAAAATTTTGTGAATGTGTATGGTTGGTTCCAGCTTGAAATTTAGGATAGTTTATGACCCGTTAGATGTAGATATTTTTTTTAGATTTCTTATTCAAAAATACATATCTACAACCACAATTTTAACAGGACAACGTTTGCCCGTGCCCACTACTTACTTACTTTTTTTAAATTTTTTTTTATATTAACTCCACACAGGAGGCCCTGAAGAAAATAATTTCCCTCAGGGCCTAAGTCATCTTTGGGGATGCTGTGTGGAGGGTCTTTTTGTGGAGAGGAAGGAGTGAACATGGGTCTTGAAGAGTCCCATCTTGTAGGATGGAGGAAACACAGAGGCCGGCAGTGCGTTCCACAGCCGAGCTGTTGAACTTAAGAACGAATCGTAGAAGCGACCCGTTCTCATGTGACAAATGTCAACCGTGTACAAATGTTGGGCGCGCGTTTGGCGTGTATCCCGACTACGCACCGGTGCCGAAGGGATCAATGACGCTAGTTCCTCAGAGCATCTTCCATGGTAATTTTTTTTTATTTTTTTTATAGTGAATACCTCACAAGAGTCCCAACTGCTCCCGTCTGGAGCCAGTGAGACTATGGCATCCCCAATTGGGGGATGTTGTGAGGCTGAAGGTAAGTGGGGAAGGGAAAGAGGAAGGTGGGGAAGTACCTGGCTATTCAGATCTAGTCACTAAACACGGCTAAAGCCATTTGGAGCAACGTTTCAATTCTGAATGGTGGTCTTACACCAGGGCGATACTGGTAGTATCTTCCACTCTGGAACGTGCCGCAAATATACTATATATTATTTTAATTAATTAATTGTGAAATAACACAAATTAATCAAATAAAATTTATTTGCGCACGCCGGGTTCGAACCCGCGACCTTCGGAATGGCAGTCCAATGCGTTACTACTGGACTATGCCGGCCGTCAAACTGGATAATACCGGTAGAACAAGGACAGCATACCTACCTGACGCCTGTGCTCTAAAGATTGCAGTCCGTTTGTTAAGATTGGGGAATCTATCAAACGGACCGCCCGTTTTTGCACAGAGTCAAGGGTTTTTTTCAGGTATTTAGGGGCTCCGGACCAGAGATGGCTGCCAAATTCGACAGTAGGGCGCACTTGCGATTTGTACAGGGTCAGCAGTTGTGTACTATTAAAGTATCTGCGGGCCCTGTACAGTACGCCCAGCTTCTGAGAGGCCAGCTTTACTCTGGCTTCGATGGAGCCCCCATACCTGAGCTGGTCACTTATAGTTACACCAAGCAAATCAATGGAAGGCCTGTTCGGAAGATTGCTTCCGTTGAAGGAGAAATACAAAATTGATGCAAAGTTTGACTTCCGCTATGGTTATTTCTGGTAGGCAAACACAGGTTTCTTTTTATAGTAGGTAAAAAGAAACCCGTATTTCCCTACCCGCCTAATTTTTTACACAACCATCCACCGAAAGCCACCGGTGGTAATGGTGGTAGATATAACCCCTGGTGTCACATCGAAAGTAAGAGAGTTTGGTGGTGGTAGCTGAAGATTGCTTTATGATTGTTCATTGAAAAAAAACTCTCAACCGGAGTGATAATAGATGTGTATTTCTAGGTTCAGAATTTTTAATTTATTTCTCAACAATATCAAAAAAGTAAAAGAAAGCTTACTATCTTACATCATGAAGTAGGTACCCACGAATACAATAAAGTTACATTGAGACTTGAAACTAACTAGGTCTTCAAGTTGTCAGAACCGTATGCAAACGTTCCGCCTCTCCCACGCGTTACAAATGCGAAATACATACTACGCCTTTAGCTACAGGCAAATATGAAATAGATAATTGAAACTACAAAAACTTTGCAGGTACATCTTCCTCCATCGCACCAAGTAAAGAATGGGTGGCGCAGTCTGAAAACACAATAATTTTTGGATATTAATTTAAAATATCAACGTAGCTTCCCCATACATAATACGAACATTAGAAATTCACAAAATACACGACATAATGCCCAAAGCCGATTGTTTATTAAATTATACACACTGAATAGCGAATTACATTCTTATCTACACGAGAAATTTTCAACTGCGCTGTGCAAGTAACAAAAATCTACATAAAAATATCAAAGTATTATAGTAAGCCACGTATCCAACAGAAACGCTTTTTACAGATTTCAGGGTGCCCCGAGTAGAAGATATATTCAAGAAAAATGCAATTATCCAAATTTATAAAGATAATGTAATCAAAAAATTTGAAACCCACTTATCTAAAAGATATCAATACAATATCAAAATTCCAAAATGTAATACCAAACAAATGCAAAATAACTATAAATATTTAGGAATAAAGTATTTCAACAACCTTTCGATTGAAATAAAGAAATTAAAGGATATTAACATACTTAAACTAAAACTGAAGTTACTCTTTCAGAAATAATTAATAAATAATTGCCTGTTTTTTCATTCATTGATATTTATTATCAGTCTATACTCATCTCCACTGTATTTAGATTTTGTCTCTTTATATATTGTTCCTATCATATATATATACTTACTTATAGCATAATGATATTCTATTTTTCTTATAATTAGTGTAACTCTCTCACCAAGCACAAGAACCAGTTTCTTCATTGGTAAGATTGCGAGAAAAATATATTTTGTAATGTAAATATATTTTTTATGTACTCATATTATATCCTGTACCCACTTATATATATAAAAAAAAAATTAATAAAAAAAATATCTAGAACCTTAAGACGAGACAATACCCTAAAATACAGCCAGAATCTTAACGACGTAAGTGAAGTAGCCGGGCACAAAAATATGCGATGCGTGGCTTTGGTGTATTGGACAGACCTGCGGTTGAATTTTCCCCATCAAACCTCTAAAATAAAGTGGGAATCTTAACGACATAAGTGATGCAGTCATGTAAAAATAAAATTCGGCGCGCTGCCCGGCTTCTAGGACGGATCTACGGTCGACTTTGCCCTAGCAGGCCTAGAAAATCGTTCTTTCCGTAGGGTTTATTTTTTAATTATATGTGATGAACGTATTACTAAATTCTCAAATGTTTCTAGAGGGATCCATCAGGAAATTACTAATTCATCGTCAAGAAAAATAAAATATTGTCCTCACCGCTAATTTTATAGTTATTTTAATGGTAAGGTCATGTTTTTATTAATCTTAAATATAAATAATCCTTATGGATAATTCTAGAAAAATATGAAATTTTTGTAATACACATCATAAATAGTTGAAATATGAGCATCGAGCAAACCTCCGTTATTAGAGTCTTATGTCGCCATAAAATAACCACAGAAACCTAAATATTGGTTCAAGAAAATATTTGTCGAAAATAAAGTGCATTGTATAGCAATGAAAAGATCAGAAGAAGCATTGCTTTTTATCTTTTGTTGGTCTGCATTGAGCAAATTCGTCTTCCAGCCAGATCGTACCATGAGTGTTATATGAGGTAGTTAAATAGAAAATATTTTCAGTTGCGGACTCTTGCGGACTTAAATTAACAATTTAATCAACTATATGAATATTTAAGAAATATATACCTTATGGATGGCTTCGACGTGGCGTATCGATTAAAGTAATATTTCATGAAAATGTTAGATTTATTTCTAGCAAAACAACTACGTCACTCGACAAATTACGACAACACTTTTGCCACAAAATGGACGATCTTTGCTTGGTTTGCGTACGTTTTTAAAACTTGAAAAACAAGTTTATTTTAGTTATTTTCTTTATCTTGTGACGCGATGCCTTTCAGGCATTGTTGGTCTATAAAATTGACAACTTACAACATGGGTTTGAACGATAACTTTATACTCTGTTTTATGTTGCAGGGACATATATATCTAGACTTTCGCGTTGAGGCATCAAATTTTGATGGGTATTTTTATAATGAAATCACTATTAAGTGGCGTTATTTCATTTTATTATTATAAATCAATGACAAAAATGCTTGAGATTTTCAATGTTTGAGAGTATTCATGTAAATAACTGTTAGCCATTAGGATATTCAATTTCATCTTCAACCGAGACGGGCTTGTCACTTGAAACATGCATGGTTTAAGCATTTTACTTTGTGTTCACATGAACACCAACAAATGTGTTTAAAACTTGAAAGGAAATTATTTTGATCATTATAAAGATGTTCAACGTTCAATGACAAAACGTTTTAAAAAATAAACGAACTTTTAACTGAATGTTCAACATGCAAGTTTGTGACCCACTTGCGAAACTTTGGGTGACCCGGTACTTTAGTCAAGCCTAGAGTTTGGAAATTGTCTGAGATATTTATACAGGATGCGTGGATTAAATCGCATAATCAGTTCTATTTCAATTTACTTTGTGATAATTTTACCTCCTGTTTAGTATTATTTATGAGTTTTAGTAAACCATTAACATTACCTACGTTTTTTATAATAAGTTGATGCGAAATCTAAAGTTATTGCCCTTGATATATGTATTTTCCACAGACATAGGAATTAATAGACGAGAAGAAGGCGGTAAGGCTGACTGTGATTCGTCAATAAATCAATCTGACAGTAAATAGGCATCTCGCATTATAATATTCACCATTGACGGCCGGCATAGTCCAGTGGTAACGCATTGGACTGCCATTCCGAAGGTCGCGGGTTCGAACCCGGCGTGCGCAAATAAATTTTATTTGATTAATTTGTGTTATTTCACAATTAATTAATTAAAATAATAGATATATAGTATATTTGCGGCACGTTCCAGAGTGGAAGATACTACCAGTATCGCCCTGGTGTAAGACCACCATTCAGAATTGAAACGTTGCTCCAAATGGCTTTAGCCGTGTTTAGTGACTAGATCTGAATAGCCAGGTACTTCACCACCTTCCTCTTTCCCTTCCCCACTTACCTTCGGCCTCACAACATCCCCCAATTGGGGATGCCATAGTCTCACTGGCTCCAGACGGGAGCAGTTGGGACTCTTGTGAGGTATTCACTATAAAAAAAAAAAAAAAAAAAAAATTTACTTCTTAAAAGTAAAATCTGCTTTTGAATGAAAAGACATTTTTACATGGGAGCGCAAATTACTCGCCACGTTATGAACAAATTTGCGAAGTCCAAATTTGGCAAAAAAATTCGGTTTCATCTTCAGAGTCGAATATTTCGTTTAAGTATTTAGTTAAGACACTTTTATAAATGTTCATAATTTACTTCCCAGCAACCAACCAGCTTTGTGTTTCGCGTCCAGACGTTTCTCGATGTGATAGTATATGTTTCTAAAACTGATACATATTAAACGATGTGAATATGCTTAAAATAAAGTAAAATAATGCTTATATATGGAATGTAATACGACAATTGGGTTTATTCTCTTTTTCACATCTATTTTTACAAGTTTTCATAGTACAAGTCAACATTTTGCCGTGTTATTTCGTAGAATGAACCGATGATACCTCGACCATAGTTCGCACAAGAATGATGACGTCACGTTTTCAAATTTCACTTGAGGCCATACGCGAGCACAGCCGGCTCCAATGGAACCGGTATGGGGAGTGGGGATAATACGCTTTTAATCACTTAGGGCAGGTCTACTAATATTAATATGTCTATGGTATTTTCATAATCATGATCTAAAATCAACCAAATAAAAATTACCCAACCAACTACTTAAATATCTTCCTCGGGCATCTCCAACTTCTACAACCATACACTCTCGCGATACTAAAAAATATTATTTTTGCGCTCCTTTCGTCTTTCATTCGCTTTTTTTTCAAAACCATTTAAACCTTCCATTTTCAAAATTGATTAGCTTTATCCCACCACGCGTTGATATAACTCCTTCCAGAACTTTCAAGAGTATTTTATAAATTTCTGGAACCTTTTAGACTCACTGACACACTCCACCACTCAGTTCACGCTCAGCTACCACCACCAAACTCTCTTACTTTCGATATGACACCAAGGGCTATCTACCACAATAACCACTGGTGGGTTTTGGTGGCTGGTTGTGAAAAAAATTCGGCGGATAGGGAAACACGGGTTTCTTTTTATAAAATGAATATATATATCTGTAGAATAATTTTCTTGGTTTACCCGCGTAACGTAGTCCTTAAAAGGACTTTTTAATTCCTGAAGTTTTGGACAGATCTCACTGTCCATCTTCAAATGTTAAATCAACGTGTAATCAATGTGTAACTCAAGACATAAGGCCTCTGAAGATGGACAAATACAAAGACAAATCATACAAATTTGTCTGTGTTTTACGGCAGGCGGCGTGGATTTTGTTTGTGTGCAAATCTACAGTTTAATCCTAAAATTTTGCACACTTCAATTTCGAAACAACCATTTACATTTTTCAGCTGGTTAGCATAAAGTTAACTAACTATATTATGTCCCATTCAATATTTCAACATTCGACCGCCTTATGTAGTATTTTCTGTTCGTTAAATCACAAAGAGGGAATGCATATTGCATAGTGGACAGAAAGTGGTTCTTGAGAAAGTTATGGAGAACTCTACTGCATGCAATTCAATTCGATTATTACATAAGTTTACTTAAAAATCATTTTTATTTCCGTGCTGGCAGTTCAGATTCAGTGTTGCAAAATTATAAATAAGTTCTTAGTTCTCGGACAAGAACTAAGAACTTAGTTATGTTTATGACGATAATACAACATTGTGTGTATGGTAAAATTATAATCGAATCTTCCTTTTGAAAATTTATTACAATTGTGTGCGTTTTATGATATAATATTTTTTTATTGTATGACAACGGGCAATACCATCATAGTTAAACAATTCGAAAAGAAACATACTTTTGCGAATTTTCCTTGGAAATATTTCTAACAGCATTTTATAATTTGGCAAGACTTGTGCGAATGAAGATTTTTATAAACGGCTTTAAGGACGATCGTCGATGACTTGCACACGATCTCTCACTGGGATTAGTATATTGAATGTACCAAAACAAAAAGACGCATAATCCAAATATTTCATAATTAAAACATATCTTACAATTGTCAATAAGTATTTATTTTGTAAACAAATTGTAGCGCTATAAAGAAATGTTAATTTAGGTATTATCAATTATTACAAATTAATTAGGAATGATAATTTGGAAAATGGTATAAAATTTAATCACAATACCCGACCTTTTTTAGTACATTACACTTGTCAGTACCCTGCACTACACACCACCCTTTCTTTTCGCTACCTACCTACCTAACGATTCATGATTTAAATTTAGGAACAATAAAGGAAAAATAATACTGGTAAGTATAATATAATATAACAATATATTACAATATTACTTTTTATGTGAAAGCATATAATTTATGAATTATAATGAAATTTGCAACTGGCTAAACTAATAAACGTGTTTTAAATTCAACATATTAAATTTAAAGCACGTTTATTAGTAAGATTAATACTCATATCCTTAGTCGGTGCTCAAATGAGGGTTAACGGAATCTGTATTGTGTGATTATGGACATGTCTAAACCTATAGGGAAGGTTGTTGAACAGTATCCACAAGATGCTGAAAGTCTAATAAAATCTAATGCCATTGAATGACGGAAGATAATAAAAATGAATTTAACTAACAAAAATATTAAAATGACACTTAAAAATTATAATTTTAAGGCTTTATTTTACTGTTCACCGTCAAGAAAAAAAAACATTGAAAAGAAAAAAAAAAGAGGAATATTTCCCTATTTTTATATTCACTAACCTATGCTACCTGGGGGTCTAGCACAATCAACTTGATAACATAACAAAATCGGATCAATAGACTTAACTTCCGAAGATTTTGTATCAGTATATCGAGCACGGTTGCGCTGACGATTCTCGTACCGATATTGAGACGAAATATAATAGATAATAGTTATAAATCGAATTGTCGCTACTAAACGTCAGACGGCATACACAAAAGTTAAAAATACTATCTAAGTATGTGTTACGATGTGCCAACCTATATTTACATTATGTACAAAACAAATGCCATCTTATATTTTTCATTATGTATATAGAAATAAATTTCATTATGTACAAAAAAAAAAAAAATTGCAACCTATATTTTAATTATGTTTTAAAAAAAAGTAGTCCTTCATGCATCCAAATTGTAACAACTGATAAGTATGTATAGTACTGTCAATTTGATAGTGCTCCCTCCCTAAACACGAGAATTTCTCAATTAGGGAGGTATTGTTACCACTAATATTATATATATTGTTTAATTATGTATTATATGTATATTGGTTAATAAATAAATAAAAAAAAATGACGTCAAATTAAAAAAAAAATCTTTAACATATATTGGCAGTGCGCATGTACTTTTTGACTTTAAAATAGAGATAATTAGTGAATTAGTCACAACTAATAACTTTTTTTTTCTCCAAGCAAGAACGGAATAAATTGATCGCGCCTTAAAATAATTAATTAAGTTTTTTTCTTTCAATTCTAAGAGCTTAGTTAATTCACCTCCATTTATTAATAGGCCAGTCATTTTGCATAACGAATGACATTATTGGAGGCCGCACTAAAATCAGCGGATTTTGTCTACCGACTGTCGGAATCATATTCTGACCGTACTCGCAAATATCGATACAATATACAATATTGTAGCGATATAGGGTTTTGTCGATCTATCGTGCTAGATACCCTGGAGCTGCGTGATATTTTATATTTTTTTAAATTAATTCATTAGAAACTACTTACATAATTTGACTTGTGCTGGTTTTGTAATCAAACAAAGTCAACATTGCATATGGATGGTAGGTACCTACTTTGCCTATCTTAATTAACGGTAGGGGCTGTAATGATAGATCAATATCCTAACTAATTGTACAACAACAAAAATGTGAGCGAGTAAATGGAAGGATAGTTATATGATAATATTAATGTACTTGTGGTGGCACCATGAATATTTGATTTCTTGCTTGGAAAACGTTTTGTTATATGGCAAAGCAATATAATATTTTCATTCCACCATGATAAAAACTTAACAGATGTGGTGAGTTAAAATATCTTATTGTGAAATTGCGATATTGGTGGTTAATAAAACTATTTAATTGCTCTAATATTACTTAGTTTACTTACAAAAAATATATTTTCTATTTGGTATCCTTTACAAACCCTTTACATACAAAACGATCCTTACTCTAGAGTATTTTAGTTCAGATTTTTAGTAGTAGGTACATCATAGGATGAAGATTGACATAGTTAGGAATTATTTACTTTGAAATAAATACCAATATACATAAGGTAATTCTTGAATGTTTCATATAATATCGTATATTTTTATTTTCTTATATTTTTCCAGTTAATATCGTTATCATTTTGTTGTACGATGTTTCAAAAGATAAGTAGTTTACGTAGAGTTTCACCTATTAATTTGATTTTTTTTAAATCTAATTAATGATTGAGAATGGATTCAAGACAACCTCCATAGTTATAAAACAGTTTAGGTTTCAGAGAACATACAAGCTTGACAAAACGATTTTTTTTAAATTGAGATATCACTGTTAGTGTAGGCAGTGACATATTCCATGTGTACAGTTAATTTTTACCCTGACTTTCAAATGAAAATAGTTTTTTTATTCGTTTAATTCACTAGGACTAATAAGCCATATTTGTTTGCAAGTACCTTCTGAAATAAAGTTACGCAAACTCAGATTACTATAACATAAAATTCTTCTGAGAGATTATCTCGAGATGGGAGGAGTTCCTACTATAAAAAATAAGCTCCTTTCGTCACAAATACGAAAACAATTTTATTTTCTTAATAATTTTAACACTGACTTGGGGTTTTTATGATTTTATGATGGAATGTCAAGATAATTGCCAACTTGGGTTTAACTTTTTTTAATGTTGTTTGTAATCATACTACAAAGTTTACCTACATTTAATACGATAATGTGTTATTTCATATTAATGTTTTTCTTGATAGAATATTGAATAATATAACCCACATTCATTGAAGTTTGATTATGATCTGAACTAATTTCTTAACTTTTTCCCTGATATTTAAAGCAGAAAAAACTCTCGATCCGTCTGCACAGGTATGATAAAATGAACACAGCTTTTCGTTTGTAAAATTTTGCATAATGTCAAGTTATTTCATAAAAAAACTGTCATTGTTTTTTATTTTTTTTTATTTAATTCAACTATTTTATATATGTTTTTAAATATATTTTTTGGGGATTGAACTGTCCTCCCCAGGGACTGGATTCAACCGGGCAAACAACTGAACCAAATCCCGATTCGGATCAACATTTGTTTTGTATTTCTGTAATATCATCCAATTTTAGAGAAATGCGTATTAGTCCGCTCGTGTATACATTATTGCCACTAAAAGTTGACAGAATGCATTGTCATCGACAAAGAGTCTGTCTTTCGAGTTTCAGCTCGATTGGATGTTGGGAAGTGGGTAAATTTACATTACCAAATTTGCAATAATTCATTCACGAAAACAAAAATAAATAAAAAAAACAATGCGTCATTTTGTTAGTTCTATATTATATAGCTACCATTTGTTTAAAAATATTTACGTCTTGGTAAAATTTATCATTTAAATTAAATTTTCGTATTGAATTAGTATATTAACAATTGATTTTTTTTCAGAATACTTAGTGACGTGGAACATAATGCAGTGATAAAGTGTAAATGGATAATTGAAATTTCACGGAAACAGTTCAACGCAAGGTAAATATTTTCTTTATTCCGGATTATAATTGTAAGAATATTTTTATGCAGTGTTCACATTCAATTTTTACTCTTGGTGTGTAGATACTAAAGTCAAGTTACCCAGAAGAATGTTGCATCTAATGTAGCGCCAATAAACATCAAACAAAAATGTGCAATAGTACAATTGCCGTTCAGTAGTCGGCAGCATACTCATAAATTATCAACACTTAATCATGAAACAATACATGATTAAATTTTGATAATTGAAAAGAGACTATTAATAAAGAAACAAAATTTACGGCCAAGATGGCCAAGGAAAATTCTAAAAGAGTTATAGACTTATTGGAAAACTAAATATGAGTTGTCGTTAGTTGATGAGTGTATTTTTTGGGTGTCATAAAGCAATTATTTCACTTAAACTCGAATGTTTCCAAAATCCAATCGAATGTTGCCACAATCCAATCGAATATTACCACAATCCAATTGAATGTTGCCACAGTCTAATTGAATGTTGCCACAATCCAATCTAATATTGCCACAATTATATCGAATGTTGTCACAATCCAATCGCAATAAATTATTTCCGGTAAGTGTGTACACTCAGAAAACTTACTAATATAAACTAATGAATGAAAATTTCAAATCATATTGCTAAGTAATTAACAATCTAATAATTAAAATAAAATAACTTTGTTTGAATACCACTTTATTGTATATATTTATAACCTATAACCTATATAATATATTTGTAACCGGTTATAAATATATACAATTATGTGGTATTCAAACAAAGTTATTTTATTTTAATTATTATAATTATGTATACCCACAAAGTGTTTGCTACAAGTGAAAAATTAATAATCTCTTCAAATTATTCGTAATCCTGTTAAAAACGAGATTGCAGGCTTTTTACGAATGAATTGATTGGTTTCCTAATAAACTTTCAGTAAAACGCGATTGTGTTATTGCGATGTCGGAACACGTATTCATAAAAATTCTAATATTTTAATTCAAATATAAATATTTATAAACCAACGCAGGTGCATGAACAAAGCGAAACAGCTGTCACGCGTTGTGATAATTGTACTGCAGAACTTTCACAGTCGATATGGTTTGAAATTGTAATATTTATAGAACGGCACCAACCTAATGACAAAACTTGGTTTATTTTAAGGCTATATCCAAAATAACTATTTTCCAGAACTTAATTAATTCAATTCGCGTGAAAATTTTGATCCTTTCGTACAAACAGACGCAGGGAGAACAATAAATTTCGGCATTTTATGACTGTTTGAAACACGAATAAAAATACTATAAATTGAGTGGTTAAGGGCGACTCGTGTGCGGGGTAGTAAATTTTTGAGCGTACCGGGATCACTCATGGGATTCGGAAACAATAGCGGTCGCTCTTGGAAAAAGTGATCTTTATTGCGTAGAGCCAGGTGTGGGGAGCCGGGGCATAAACTCATTGCCAATTCCCTAAATGTCGCGCCACTGCTCATGTTTACGATTATATGAAAATTGGGACGGTAATATACGAACATTCTGGTAAATAGATCATCACAATTTCTTTCAAATTATTTGTAATGAAAGCGAAAATTAGACAAATGTTATTGATTTTTTATTCATCATTTTATTTATTTTTCGATGTTCTCCATTAAACGGTTATAAACCAATGTGTGTATAACGGAGAAGGTTACAAATTTGAGCCTTCATGTAGGTATAAAAATTCAAAAGATAGTTGCTGAACTTCTCTCTATGGGTGACATTGAAAATGTAAATGGTCAATGCCGATTCGTTACGCAGTTGAGTCGCTCTGTTTTTTGCCGCGTTCTGGTAGGCAGAAGTCCTCGCTTTCAGAGGTTGTGCATGAGATCGCTCACGAGTATACTAAGGCACATCTACGCTAACCTCTTTCATAGAACTATAAATAATAATAATAATAACATGGAATTTATATAAATATTTGTACTGCCAATAAATGCTCCCTGTTTAAACAGAATCGTTTTCCACGATTTTGTAAATACATGGAAAAGTCTTGCTTACGTCACAGAAATAATAACAGAAAAAAACAATTTTCCAGAATTAATAATTTACTTACAAGTGATGAAAATGCTTATTTTTAATATTTTCAAACCATTTTGGATCGTAGGTTGGTTATCATCAGGTACATACTCACCCCATAGACCGGAACACAGAGCAACTCAGACAAACTGCAAGAGTACCAGTTATGTAAGTTTCGAAGCCATGTGGGGCGTCTTCCTCTATCTACCACATTTTAGCCATCCCCTAATATTAATCAAAAGAAGAAAAAACTCTTGTGTGATATTTAAAGAAACGCTGTGATTTTTGTAATACCAGAACCAGAAGTGCTTGTTTTAATTTTTGGAGCACATTTTGTGATTTATTCCATTGGGGGAATTTCAAATAATTACTTTTTATTAACAAGACTATGAACGAACAGAGATTTTCTTAAAAAATAACATCAAATTTTTAAAGAGCTTAAAAACTTTACGTGTTCAAGGGGAGCAGAAATTCCGGTGGAATTTCGGAATGCGGGATCTTAAGTAAAACCAAGATCATCTCTCTAGACTTTATAACCTTTAGTTGATTTGTCACCTTTCATTTTTTTATGAACAGATTGGGGTGTTATAATTTTTACCTAATTCAGTTTATATCGAGGTAATTACGAGAAAACGTCAAAATATTGATATTACAAAAACCACTCCAATCCATTTCAATGCATGGTTTAGTATCAAGGTTTCCACAATATTAAAACGTCAATATATTGACATTAAAAACACTCAAAACATTCCGTTAATGGAGGACTGAACGCCGTTGGCGCTAACAAAAAATTGTCCAAAGAAGCGAAGTTAGCAGTCCACAACGGAGTGCTGGTACCTACCTTGATGTATGGAAGTGAGGCATGGAACTGGCAAAGAAAGGATGAAAGTAGATTGAATGCTGTTGAAATGAGATCCCTGAGGCGTATGTGTGGTAAAACCATGTTTGATCGTGTGAGGAATGTGGAGATCCGCAAAGAGTGCAAGGCTGATGTAAGCGTAATGAGTAAGATTAAGAAAGGGACGCTTAGATGGTTTGGGCATGTAGAGCGAATGAGCGAAGATAGGAGTGTAAGGAGGATATATGATGCAATTGCGAATGGTAGCAGAAGTCGGGGACGCCCGAGGAAGACATGGCACGATCAAGTGAATCAGATACTCGAGTCGGGCCATGTCAAGAGTCAGAATAATAGAAGAGTATGTATGAGACGATGTATGAATGTGAATGAGGCAAGGAGTGTGTGCCAAGACCGAGTTGTTTGGCGGTCCGTCCTCTCTGCCTACCCCTGCGGGGAAACGGCGTGATGGTTAGTTAGTTAGTTAGTTAAAAACACCACTACAATCCATTTCAATGCATGGTTTAGTATCTAGGTTTCCACAACATTAAAACGTCAATATATTGACATTACAAACACCACTACAATCCATTTCAATGCATGGTTTAGTATCAAGGTTTCCACGACATTAAAACGTCAATATATTGACATTACAAAAACCACTACAATCCATTTCAATGCATGGTTTAGTATCAAGGTTTCCACAACATTAAAACGTCAATATATTGATATTACAAAAACCACTACAATCCATTTCAATGCATGGTTTAGTATAAAGGTTTCCACAACATTAAAACGTCAATATATTGACATTACAAAAACCACTACAATCCATTTCAATGCATGGTTTGGTATCAAGGTTTCCACAACATTAAAACGTCAATATATTGACATTAAAAAAACCACTACAATCCATTTCAATACGTGGTTTAGTATCAAGGTTTCCACAACATTAAAACGAACACCGAAAAAAAGCAAACATTTTAATACCGTACATAAAAATCCAGCGATCATTGATGAACTGAGATAAAACCAACAATTAATTATCAGCGATTACTTCAATCGCAAAATTTTACAAGTGAACAGTAAAAATACAATAATAACATGTATACTTAAAACAACTATTCATCAAGTGAAAGATTCTAATTTTGATCCTGTGTTTGGTGAGGAGAAAACTCCTCATCTTATTTCCACAACATTCCGACAAGTTGCGAGGCATTTGGAGATTCGGCAAATTGGACCGGTAAAAACTTCCAAAGGCAACATGGCCGACTTTCTGAGTTTGGTCGGCCCTCATTATATATTTAGAGCAATCGATAAAGTTAATTGTAAGATTGTTTGGCAAAACAAGCCCGCTAAACATTGATAAACTGTTTTAAGCACAAATGCGCACGCACAATCTGATGAAAGATTTACAGTGGATATTGTATCAACATTTTAAATATATTTTGGTATGAATATTTCTCCATTTAAAAATTGCCAGCAAATTTTTTTTTTCTTATTCTGTTTTGGCCTTATTTAAGAATTATGATAAATTCGTGTTCTATTTTGAGGTTTGTTAATATTTTATCCAAAATTTATGTTGGGACGATATGGTTGTTAAATCTTCAAGTATAATAGTCATCTTATTTTGACTTAACGCTGACGGGCCGATACTAAGAACCAAAAATGTCAAAATATTCATAATGAATTGAATAAACGATTCGGTAACTACATCATATGTGCTGGTAGTTCGAAATGGGCCTTACAAAAACACTGTATGAAAAATCGCCACAAAATATTGACTTGTATCAAAGAGGTTTTATTCAGCACTTATTTTAACAAAATTAAAATTGATAAGTGCCATTATATTAGAAGCACTGTGATGTAAGGAATTAAGCTCTATCGAAAGCACTGTTTCATCACTAGGCCTAAACCTCGATATATAGATAGTCCAAGACGCAAAGCCCGCATTCATGGGCCAATAAAGGTAAACTTTAAGAATTACTCGAAACAAAGGCGATAAGAAGGGTGGCGACAGGACGAGGGATAGCCGTGACAAACTTGGACCCTTTTACCAAACAACCCTCCCCCAACCACCCTTTTGCCGAATGCCCCTTTGTAATGTTGTAAACTGTAAACTAGCAGCCGACTGTTATGTTTACGGGGTGAAAATTGTAAAAAAAGTTAGCAATCACGTCATTATTACAGCAGTGCCTTCAAATTGGTAGTTTAACTTCTAATAGATTTCGTTTTTAGGCTAGGTTTCAGGGTGTTTTTGGTACCTAAAGGAGACCCCTCTAACATCGCCGATATTCATGCAAACTTGAATTGACTGCTTTCAGAAGTTGTTTACAAAAGATATTTTTTATCTTCTGTATACTTCGTGAAAAATTTAATTTATGTGATTCGCTTTTAATTCATTCATAATTCGTGTGAAAAAATAGTACATTTCATTAATAATTCATATTGTTTTATACGGTGCCTATATCTATACTATACGTGTGTATCTACCTAATGCGTGGATTTATTTGTTTACTGTCGATTATTAATTTATTTATTTATTGTAAGAAACAAACAGCAATTTTATACAGGATAAGTTATACAAGAGGTTAAATATGAGGTAGGCCAAAATAGTTTCTTATGCTAATGTTTGTTAATATGATATAATACAAAATTGTAATTGGTTATAACCATTAACTGAAAATGAAATTAACAAAAAAGAAAAAAAATCATATAAATATATTAGAACACGATGATATTTGTACACAAAATAGTAAACAACCTGCTACCCAAATATTTTTCAAATAAAATTGTATACAACAAGGACATACACAAACATAAAACTAGGACGTGCAATGAAATCAGGCTAACAAAAAAGGACAAGACGAATACACAGAACAGTATATTCTATAAAGGGATGAAATACTATAACGCGCTGCCGGAAAACCTAAAGATGCCCCAATTGAAAAAATTCAAGAAGTTGTGTAGAAGCCACATGAAACAAGAAAAAACATAAAATATTAATATGTAAAAAATAATTAGTCATTTGTAAACTTTAATGAACAAATTGCTAAAATAAAAATTAATAAAAAAAAAGAAGGAAGAAGGAATAGGAAAGGGCAAGAGGCAGAGGACGATGGGATGGGGACAGGAGATGCTTACAATAGATGACCTACATTATAAAGGTTTTTATTTATATATTAATTGGTTTAAAGCATTCAGATAAGTATAAATGTAGTTTAGATGGATAATAAATCAAGATAAAATAATTAGTATCCTATCAAGTTTAAATACATTTATCAGTCTTTGGATTCGGAGACATGACCGGTCAACAGTGTCTAAAATAAAAGTGTAACAAAATACTAACGTTTTTAACCGTAGGTAATATTACCAGTTGGTCAATTTTTTAATGGGGGTTCAGAAATACAAGTGAAAATATTATATTTACACGTCCGTTTCATCAAATTTTACATTTCCCTAATTTTTACTTTGAAGCCCCTTTTTATACGAACTTGTATTCTTTTTTTAATGTGAACAACACTATAATTCACCATCGTACAATATTAGGTATTCCAACAAGAATAACTGTAAACAATAAATGAGAGTGCTTTTTAGTTGAAAGTCGAAACCAAACTATAGAAAACACAAAACAATGCACTGCATATCTAGCAATTTGACAAAAAGGCGTTTGCGAAACTTTCGCAACTAAATAATGTAATTTTTATCTAAAAAAGAATACGAAAACAAAAGAAAACTAAATTAAAACAGATTTACTAGTAGATTTACAAATGCCATTAAAAGCGAACGATTGGAGAAATGCAGCAGAAAATAAAAATTTACTACTGACAAAGAGAAATAATATTTTACTTGCATTTAGGGCAATGTTCAGCTGCCGAATGCCGACGCAGGCACAGAGCTCGGCCAATCTCGGCTTCACTCGTCAAACTCCGGAGGTCACGTGGCATCAAAAAATCTACTATCGCGGCACACATAGACATAAATTGTCTGTTTTGATGTAGGTTATTTGATTTCACCGTCAGGGGGATCGTGTTGTATGGTTTTAATATGAAATATGCTGTGCCGATTCTAAAACGCACAACATGGGAATATCGGATTTTAAACACGGAATTTCAATGGTTTTTGAGGTGCTAATATTTTTATAATGCGAGTTTGTCTTATATTATCATCTTTTTAATGGGTGTTCTCGTTTTTGCATCACAAGATCGTTTTATTAAATACTCACCTTGAACATCGTCCTATTAGCTCAGTGGTAAAGCGGTGTCCCGGAAAGACAAGGGTCCTGGGTTCGAGTCCTAGATGTGACCGTATCCTTTTCTGATTTTTCTGTTTCAGACTTTCGTTTAGAAATCGCTAATATTGTCTTCAATAATTAAATATTACAATTTGAGGTTTTACTCAATAAAGTTATTCCGAAAAATAAATAGTTATTTTATTTGCAATGAAAACTGATTATTAAAAAATAGTGAAACTCATCAATATTACATATTATTGCAAGGCCAATCTCTTCTCATCCCAGATTCTAAAACTTGCCTAATTTTCCGTCTTCCAGTCTTATCTTCGTATACGAAAAATATATTATCAGTGGAAAATAAGCTCTTTGATCCGTCCCGCAAATCTCTATCAAGTATAATTTCTGTCTATCTAATTATGTATTTCTCTCTGCGATCGAGCGGATAAATTGGCTAGGGAACGGAAACGTATTTCGGAGAAATTCTATTTTCAACAAAGATTAGTTGTTGCGGCTTATGACTATTTTAGAGGTTTTGAGAAATGGTTTTAAAAATGGGATTATTATTTCAAACTACAAACATTTTTTTGGCAATTAGAGCGCTTCACCGGATTTCTCAAAATCGGTTGACTTTTCCAACATAACAGTATTTCTTCATTTCCATACATGAATACGAACATAATCTTCAAACACGTTTCAGAATACCAAAACAAAAATTTCTTGGCACCATGCGTAATTCTGATAGCAAGTATTTGAATATTTTATTTTATACAAACCTAAACCTTTTTTTAAAATACTGCCCATTTTTGAACTTGGCAGCCACCTCTGGTCTGGAGCCCCAAAACACTTAAAAAACCGTTAATCCTGTGCAAAAACGGGCGGATCGTTTGTTAGATTCTCTATCTTATGATTTGCAATATTTATTGCACAGGGCCAGGTGGGAATGATAGATGCTCCGAAAAACTAGCGTCAATCAAACATTCGGCACCGGTGCATATTAGATAATGTTTGTCACATAAGAACGGGTCGTTATTACGTTTTGTCTGTTGATTCAACAATTTGCCCGCCTCTGAGTTTCTTTCCTCCGTCAATACGGGTCATTTCTAGACTCGTGTTTACTCCTTCCTCTCCTAAAAAGACCCTCCACATAGCATCCCCAAAGATAACACAGTTACCCAAGGAAAGAATTTTCCTCAGTGCCTGTGTGGACTACAATCATCACGATACATTTAATGTTTTATGTACACGGTGTGTTGGCGTCCTAGATACGACTAAGGTAAAAGTCGGGTTCTTATTGAAAAAATAACATTTTTATTTTGGTTACTGTTTTTTTTGGTAAGCTATTGACGTAAGTTATGTTGTTAGTTGAAAATAGTTCCGACGATACAAATTTTCCAGGAAGGCAAAGAAGTAAGCATTTAAAAATACAGATTCTCACAATTGGACAGTTTTACCGAGATAAACAAATTGGTTTTCCAGAAGGTTGCGGTTCTGTAAATTTTCATTGTATTGTCGTTATCCAATAGCTATATAATAGGAATAAACCCAACTCGGTATTTATTCTGTCAGTGACAGTTATAAGAAACAAACATATCTAGTATGATTATCAGATACGATCCGTCACGAAAACCCGGAGCCTTTCAACGAGAAGATGTATTCATTTTAGTACGAGCTTCGAAGGCTATTGAAGTACAGTATACACACCTTAGTACTACAAAAGAGTGCCGCTATTGGCAATAAAGTCACAATGTATAAAATGTAAATTAAATGTTGTTTCGTTTGTTTGAAGTACATAAAAAAGACCTTCGGGTCGTAAAGACGAGAATCGTAATCGCAGTTCTATCACCGGCCTGGTTTGTCGGGTCCAAGGGGTTAACAGAAAAACTGGTGTTAATGATTTATGGCGCGTTTTCAATTAAATTATAATGAGATTAGAGATGTGTAAGAGTAGGCGAGATATTTTAATAATTAGTTTCCAGATTGTAATCATTCCTTTATATTTGAAATATTTAAATCTTCTTTGAAAAAAAACTGTGTACCTTCTATGAACATTTTTTTATTTATACTTCATTGCAAAACCCGTTAAACTGCCACAGCAGTTTGTCAAAATATATATTTAACAATTATTATATCACCGCAGTATTTAAATTTTAACAATACATAAAAAACGGGCAAATAATAATTGTTGTCATATTATGTACAGTAATGAAATCGAATGAATTAAATTGTATTTCGTATAACTAAAGTAAATTAATATCTAAAAAAGACCCTTTATTTCGTAAAAGCGGCAAATATTTTTATTTATATGTAAGTAATTTTAATAAAAATATATTTATAATATTTATAGTCCACCAAAGAAAAAGAAAAAAATTGTTTCCCATGCTACAAACTTAACGTGTTTAAGATATTTGCATTATTATTTCATTTTTAGATATTTTATTTTAGGGTAAGGCCAAAGGTCCAAGATTTTGACTGTCAAACGCGTAAAGCGTATATAATTTTACCGTAAGATAGAAAGGAATAAATTTTAAAATATCACACTGAAAACATATTTTTTTATCCCCGTTATAATGTAGGTAACTTAATATTTTAAAAACTAGGGACGGGATAAAACAGTGACAGATAACAGTTTAACATAATTTGAACAAATTTCAACCTTAAAGTTCAAGTTCCGTGAAAGTACCGTGAAATTTGATGAATTTTTCAACAACCCTGTGAAACAACCCGTTCGCGTTAAACTACGTACCGTAAAAGTCTAACTACAAAATCGTTGTTAAAAAATACTTTTATGTGCTTCTTGGTCCTTTTCAATTTCGGTATCTATCACACAACTGTTCAACAGATAAAAATAGATACAATCAATTTGCTTGGCTTGTTATTTTTACATGTTACGTATATACGAAAATATGACCAATAAAAAGGCACCAAACAGAATTAAGACATTAAAGACTTGTAACTTTTTCCGGAAAGTTCGAAATCAAAGTCGTAAAAATATGTTTTGAAAATGTCGTTTCAGTCATGATGTCTTAGTAGGTAAATATACGAAGGGATATATTTTACGGCCTACTTAGCCTCTGGAGTAAACCTAAAAAGTTGAACTATAACGTTCTTCATTTAACCCCCAATCACCGCGGAAACAAAAACACTCATTAAATAGATTCCTGAAAAGTTGGCACGCATAACGGCCAAAGAAGACGTTAGGGGGTCTAAGGTCGGCGAAGGGCAGGCTGGGAAGGGCACATAGTTCAGGAACCCTAATAAATAAACCGACACTACTTTTTTATAAATTTTGAAATGGCACTGAAATGCTTTATTTTTGATACCGTATTAAGAACAAAATAATTGGAATGCAACCGCAAACACTCATTAACGATCCCCGTAGCAAGAGAGTAAGCACCATGGCCTTGGACCTAGTCCATGAGCTCAAAATCCATGGAGAGCAAATACAAGTTTTTTACTTTTTACTCGTGTAACTTAATTTACACATAAAATTTGAATTAAGCATTTTATAAAAATAAGTTTTTGAAGCAACCTCTATACCCGGTGAGTTATCACAACTGATAATGGAAGTGTTGCTTAATTTTACTCTGGCCACATTATATTATGATGTGAGATATTCACGTCCAAAAATTTCGATGACCGAATAACTCATTAAAATTACAATTCATTCGAACTTTAAAACGTGATATAAAGTCATGAAAAGCAATGAAACAAAAACCAGGTTATATTGGTTACGTAGGTTAGGTTTGTGTGTTAATTTTTTTCATCACTTTTAATGACTTTGTGTCATTTTTTACAGATGAGCTTACTTTTCGTTGTGTTGAGTTATCATGGAACCAGAAAAAGCGAGATAAATAATAAATATAAAAAACCTTAACACGTTCCTCTAATAGAGGTGCCATAAGGTCCATCCACACGTATATTTCTAATCGATGTCGACGGTATTACGCACCGCTCCAGGCCACCGGACAAAAAAGTCTTACCTTCGGATTCTGCTTTTCTGTGGGGTGACCTGTAGTGGCGCGCGGTACCGTCACTCCGAAGTGGTAATAGCCGCTAAAGAGCCACTGTCTTAATACATTACATCTAAAGTAAACTTTTAGTAAGTACACGGAGAAAAAGGAGTAATAATAAATTATCAAGAAACTTTTCAAAATATTCGTAATGCGGTTAAAAACGGGACCTTAACGAATGAATTTCCTGTTAAACTTTTAATAAAAGAAGAATGTATTATTACGACGTCGGAACACGTGTTCATAAAAATCATAAGATTGTCGCATTTTGTCATTTTATATTATCAAGGCAAATGCAGGTGCATTAACACATAATCAGATACATTAGGATTTGAATAAAATTTTATCAGGAAACGACCGCTTTACCACTGAGCTAATAGGACCCTATCCCCGTCGGTCACTTTTAACTGTATCATACTTCGAATAAGAACTACCAACATTGTCTTCATTTTGAAATGACGAAATGAAAAAATGGTAGAGCGGTGTCCCGGAAAGACAAGGGTCCTGGGTTCGAGTCCTAGATGTGACCGTATCCTTTTCTGATTTTTCTCTTTCAGACTTTCGTTTAGAAATCGCTAATATTGTCTTCAATAATTAAATATTACAATTTGAGGTTTTACTCAATAAAGTTATTCCGAAAAATAAATATTCATTCTAGACTTGCAGAAAAGTCAATAGATGTCGCACATTAAAAAAAATAAGATAGGTTTCTCTAAAAAGACGCTGTCTAGATTGCATTTAGTTCGGGTTGAATATTGCGATCATACATAAAGATAGTTACCAATAAAAATGTGCGGTGAAAAAATGAAGACAATGTTGGTAGTTCTTATTCGAATTATGATACAGTTAAAAGGGACCGAGTGGGAGAGGGTCCCATTAGCTCAGTGGTAGAGCGGTGTCCCGGAATGACAAGGGTCCTGGGTTCGAGTTCTAGATGTGACCGTATCCTTTTCTGATTTTTCTGTTTCAGACATTCGTTTAGAAATCGCTAATATTGTCTTCAATAATTAAATAAAATAACTACTTGCATTTGCAAAAATATTTTTTCATTTGTAATAATTTAATGAGATTCCACGAAAGTGAAGTTAATTATCACAGAGGATATTTTGTTTGGAAAAGTTTTTTTTTTTTCTTTTCTACGTGTAAATTTAATGTAAAGGTACGAATAATGTTAATGTTCAAATATAATTACTATCATAGTTTTAAGTAAACCCTAAATAAGTTTGATTTGCTTAAATAACATGTTGGTTTTTTAAACAATAGTATTTTTATTAATTAAATTATATTATTATTCATAATTATTCGATATTTATACTGAAAATTACAAAAATCAAACTCACTGCCTTTATCAAATTCCATTCCAAAAATGTAATTTAAGGTAATGGAAATAAAAAAAATTAAACTAAGTCAACTATTTTTATGTTAACATCACATAAGGGTCTTACTACCAGTGGGAGCAAGGACACCCTCATTGAAGGAATATTTCAATTAAACCTTCATCTATAAAAATTCGGCCTCGAAAACTCGAAAAGTAGTCAACCGATAACGTTGAAAATTTCAAAATTATTTTTTATTAGTTCTGGGAGTGTTTAAAGTGTGCTTTGAATGGTAGAAGAAATCAGAGACGCCCGAAAATCTGCACTGGAATGAGATACGGAGTCGAAAAAGTCGATGTTATGTAGTTTTGTAAAATTAGCATTGTGGTTTACAGTAGTGAATAGTGGAAGAAGTCAAATACGTCCGAGAAAGATATTGGTAAAAGCGAAGCATTGAGGGGTCCACTAGTTCTTTATAAAATATAAAGATGACTGGTATATATGTACATGTTTTCAAAGAGCAAACATGCTCCATTTTTGTACATAAACTAGCGCAGGTCCATGAAAAAATCACGGGATAGTCTGAATGAGATGAGAATGTTACAAACTTTTCGGCTTACCGTTAATTTAAACGGTATTTTTCTAGGTAAATATTCAAAAAGTTCTATGCTGAGCATACTCGAATTAATATGAAAAAAAAAATTACAAAAAAAGAACATGAATTTTCAAAAAACATTCTAGACAAATCAGTTCAAGACAAAACGTAAATAATCTTCTACAAATATTATTTTTTAGTTATAGATACTTTCGAAGCTATATTACAGTCAGTTTCAATTATGAAAATGACGCTTTTTCGCGATTTTTTTATAAATCATTATACATAAAATGCATGCAGGTTGACTGTTGGGGTAAGGATTAAGCAGTTTAGAGAGGAAGGAGTTGAAGGGGAAATGCCTGACTATTCAGATCTGATCATCAAACGCCGCTAACTTTAAGCAAAGTACCAATTCTGAATGGTGGTACTTCACCGGGGCAATAATGAGAGAGTACCTTCCTATACGTTTATAAACGTTTCTATAATTTATGAAATACTAGCTGTAGTTTGTTCAAAATCTAACATAAACAGCGACGTTCCTCTTGTTCAGAACTTCAAGTGTGCAAAAATTCACCAATTTTGGAATAAATATTACACAGAATAGATTGTATCGTAAAAGAATTTATAAAAAACAAACCCACGGACACTTTTCTTTATTTTATTTTGTACAGATGGATTTTAAACGAATTCTGTTGCAATCATCCATTGTTCACCATTTGGAAGAATTTCTAATTCAATCATCTAATTCCATTTTACACGATGAAAAATAACGAAAGTAACTGCCAAGACGATTTTTAGATAACACCTCGTAAAAACTGGAAAGCTTTTGGGAAATGAAAGCGGTAGTGAGATTGAACAAAGCAATTTGAAAATAATCAAAAAATATATTTATACATTCAGCCTTCCTATCACTTCAGAGCAGAGAGACAAACAAGGCGGTAACTTCGAAAACACCACGGAGTTATTTTACTTCGGAGGGAGCCTAGACGATTTTAAGAATTAATCATTTTATTTATTATGTCGTGGATTACTGTGTACGTTTTATTAATTGGTATTATATTTACTTGTGTACGAGAGTCTTCAATGAATACTTGATTCGTTCAAGATTACAAGAAGTTTATTATCGTAGATAATTACAATATAAGTCTTACTGGTCACACGTCCATTCTGATTGATTCTATAAGTTATTCTCCCGTGCACTAGAAATACAAATGAGCTCCCGACCTATGAATCGGCTTTCCTCGGGTGCAGTCGGAACCACTCGTTCCCAACAGTATAAACACCGCCACCTATGATTAACTTTAAAAACTATCTTTACTAGATATTAACTGTACAAATAATAACATTTTATAGTTTTATTCTTCTACTCTGCGTACATATCAACATTATGTTTTGGAAAAGCAATGTACGCGTTTCACTATGTTATATGTCAACTAAAGGCTAGATTCTTAAATTTTATTTTACCGTTTTATGAATTTCGTTATATTTTTTTATTATTAAAATAGCATTCCAATACGCGTGTGTTTATATGTATCTACCTTTATTATATAGATGTCACTTGTGTTAAAAAAAGCACCACCTGTTGGTGGTAAAAGCAAAACGCCCTATTGTTTCTCTATCTGCACAGACAGACTGAGCCACAGCAACGCTTAGTTGGGTACAGCTCATTATTTATAAAGAACGCGAATCAAAAAATATTTGTTTTATCTCTGCCTATACCTACATACCTTTGAGGAAATATTGTGACGGTTGGTGAGTTAAAATAATGCCAATAATTTTGATAAATGCAACAATACAATACGGCATGATGGATAGTTAGTTAGTAAGACTCAATATTATTGAGAAATTTATTCATTTCTGAGGCTTCCAAGTTATCTAACTATTTACCTTTAACATTAAAATGAAGAATATTTAATCATGTATTTATTATAAAACTGTGTATTTGTAATAATGACTAGCGAAATTGGAAATATGTTTTTACTTTTTTTAAGATCTACTTAAAAAATATCAGTTTTTCAAGACCCGATATTATAATTTATTCGGTCTTAAAGGTATCCCCTCTCTGTCTTAAATCCGTAACGAGCATCGTAGGGTTGTTGACTGAAAAATATTGCACTACGAACCTTTTTATGTCCACATTACGTAGTCTCTTTTAGGGTACATACCATTTCCATATATACTCTTTTCAGCGTTTATATGGAAATGTTTATTCGCATTGGACGCGTGTCAACACACACAAGCGCTTTTTGGAAATAATAAAAAAAATATTTACAAACCCTTTGACGGGTCCTCCGTATTACGTTAAACGATAAATAAATGAAAATATTTTAAAACGCTACCGTGAATGTTCGTTACGTTCAATCTGTTTGGAAAAAGAATTTTGTGAAAAGTGTTATTTTTTTATCGGAATATTCAGATAATACGAAAAAAACTGGAAAATTTAAATCCAATGAAAGTAGTGAGTACACAATTCTATATAATGATTTATCAGTTTCGTGGAAAAATGGCGAATTAATTTATTTAAAAAAACACAACCAAAACTATAACCAACTAGAATGTACCTAAACTACAACTTACATCAACGGTTCCATGATAACTCAACACAGCGAGTATTCAACACACATTAAAAAAGTGATTAATGTCATTAAAAACGATGAAATTTTATTTTTAAACTAAACCTAACCTAACCTACTTAACCTAGTTAAAAAAGTTTTTGTTTCATCAATTTCCATGACTTTATATAACTTTTTAAAGATGTGATGAATTATCATATTGATGATTTATCCGGTCACCTACATCAACACAAAGACAATTTATCTATCTAGTTCCAAAAAAAATTCAACTTTCTCACTGATAACTTAAAAAATTGAATCCCATCTACTTTTAATCCAGAAATAACGCGATGGATTCATACATACGCAATACATTATTTCAATCGTACATATCTCTCATTCATCCCTACATACATCTCTATCATTCTTAATCCAATTTCATTTTTCAAATTATTATGGAAAATATTTACAACTCAATCTGAATCGTGTACTCTAATAACGATTATGAAAATTTCAATCTTTAAACTTCACATGCCATAACACAGAGGCATCATTAACAAGGCGGGTGAAATAATACAAAATAATGTATCTACTCTAGAGTAGATAGATACATTTTTTGTATTTTAGAGTTGTTACAAAATTGTTGATCTGGATTGAAAATTTAGAATGATTTATAAAAGATCACGTATGTACATAGCCTCACATACATCAGGGATGCACTACAGTCACTACACCAAGGGTATCACGTGCGGCCCGCTGGGTTTACTTATGGCCCGGGGGCATATGCACATATTTTTTTCTTTTAGTGTAAAACCACCAAAAAACATTCCAACTTTCGTAGTTTGTATCATATCTCGTATATGGAAGTATGTCAGTACCTACATTGATTCAACTATCAGTATTGCGCGTCTGACGAGTGTTGCGCGTCTTGCGAGTATTGCTTACCTTGCGAATATTGCGCGTCTTGCAAGTATTGAGTTTCTGGCAAGGAGTACCTAGCCACTTACGGATTATCCGCAAAAAAAATGCACCAGAGGACAAGGAAAAATCACTGTAAGGAATCATAAATCGAATATTTTTGTGGGGAATTACCCATCACAGAAATTCTGTAACAACCCCCTCCCCCCATGGATTCGATTGTGGGGAATCCAGCATCGAGTGAGTAATACCCCATACAATAATTCCTTTCAGCATACTATTACCTGTAAAAGTAAGTACAAGTGCGAAATACTAGGGAACAGGTATTTGGACTGGGTATTTATTCATACTTGTACCAGTTGTTCCAAGTATCAAGACTAGCTAATACGACTCAACTCTAGTACGGCCCGGTAGGAAATCTCATTTCTAAAATCTGGCCCGGCTGCTGAAAAGGTTGGCCACCCGTGCACAACACAATAACTAGAAAAACTTATGTCAGTGCATAATTTGTGTATTTCATCGAAACCTTGTTCAGAAACCATACAATATCTGATGTATGCGTTCGAGCAATCTTTCATTGCTTTATTCAGGTGTAGCTAATTTGTAGCTTAGTACTAACCATTCTCTTCGTTCATTTATACTGTTTTTCAAATCGTTGTATGTGCTTCGCACTGTGTTATTTATGGATAAATAAATAAATAAGTAGTCTTTAAATGAATGAAATAAATAAATATGGTTCTTAGGAAAGCCTTAGAACGATAAAAATGTTGTTGAATAATCATATTACAGTCATTTAAATCAATATGTTATAAAATAAAAATAAATAAAAATCTCGCTGCTATTTTACGAAACAAAAGGGGCGAAAAAAAACTCAGGGGCGCTTTGCAGTTAATGCGGATATTACAAAAAAATATAAATATTACAAATTGAAATTGAAATTAAGTTAAATAAAATGAAGTACAGAAACAGGTGACACGAAGATGGATGAAGAATCTGCTGCAAGAATCCTAGGTGGTGAGGAAACTGGACCAGCTGCTGCAGCGAGAGAGTGCACCGCGTCCACCAACAGTGCCAGCACGAGGTTCGTCATCCTTCCAGGTATGTGTCTGCTGCTAATAGAGCGCTGACACAATGTCCTCTATGGATTCCAGACCTTGGCAGCACCGCTGTGACATTCGACGAAGATAGAGGATGGAGACTCTGCAGCAAGAATCCTAGGTGGTGAGGAAACTGGACCAGCTGCTGCAGCGAAAGAGTGCACCGCGCCCACTAACAGTGCCAGCACGAGGTTCGTCATCCGTCCAGGTATGTGTCTGCTGCTAATTAAGCGCTGTCACAGTATCCTCATATAGATAACAAACCTTGGCAGCACCGCTGTGACGTTCGGCAAGTCCATCTCCTTGTACACTTGTTCCTGGTGATTATGTTAGTGGTGCATTGTCCCGCCATTAAAGGCGACGGACGGGATAATAAATTACCCTGGGCACTTGTTAGGGCTTTCAGAGTTTCCAAGAATTCCATTGAAAACATCTGGCGTACGCACAGTTACCGATTCTCGTCCCAAGTTCAGCGAATTTAGAATATTTTTTAGCACAATTTTTGATTATTTATTTTTAAAACACTGCACTCTAATCACATTACTATAAAGTTCTGATTACTAATTGGTAAGTTAATTTAAAATGTTGATTCACTGATTTTTAAAATAATTTCAAAGGGATGTTGCCTCGTTTCCCTTGAAAATACTAAAAAAACACAAAGCGGTTGGAAGACGGCATGAAGCGTTCAGCTGCCACAAAGGGCGCTAAATAACTTAAGTAAATGGTTAGATATTTATCTTGAATAGTATTAAAGTTGAAGTTATTCAAAACAACTACTTTTTAACTCTCTCCAATCACCAACACAAAAATCACGATTAATTAATTCATTCAACAATTTACAAGTTTTGGAATTCCGAATGAAAATCTTAAGATACCGACACTAATTTGAAATAGCGTTTACAGTTTCCTGCTGGGAAAATTGACTGGAAATCGTAAATTCATAACTGGGTTAAATAAAAGGGTAATAATAGGCTTCCACTGTTCCGTTGTTCGGCTTTGGAAAGATAAGCCTACGGGTAATATATTCAACACTTAATTTGTGGCACTTCATTAGAAGGCGGAGCAAGGGTCGGCATGAATTTTCAAATTATCAATTCTGTGTGTTTACGGGTGTTAGGAAAAACACAAGAATTAAACACCTCACTTCTCCGGGTAGATAAAGTTTCAACATTAATTGAGAAGGTTAAGTTTGGCAGTTAACTAAGTGGTATTTACGTATTTATTAAGTACTAAGATAAATATATTTTCCGATAATTTATTTTAATGAAAATGGCTTATTTGTTAGTGTGTAAAATAATTTATAATCATCTCAAGGGCGCCACTTGCTAAAATTAAGCAGTTGTTGATTATTCCAAATAAGATCTAGCGATTTGAAAATAGTTGCGTTGGCCGATAAATGTGTTGTAACAAAGTTGGGCAATTTTTATGACTTCTTCTACATCAAAAACAGAGGTCTGCTTCAGCAAAAATATGAACACACCTCACAATTAATCGTTTCTCACGGGTAGCTAGGATAACAAAACGCTGGTCGTGTTCCCTAAATGTAATTATTTTCATGATGAAGCGAAGAAAAGAATTATCTCCCAACGACTGGAGGGTTTGGAGGGCATGGATCTGGGTCCAGTATCCAGCCTACAGTTTTCAAGCCCTACACCAAACGAAAATATTATTAAGAAATAACGACGGACATACAAGTATGCTAAATTTAAAAATGAGCTCCCTTCTCAGATTAGATTGGTTAATTTGTCCCTGCTGTTTTAAATACTTGTTTTTAAATAACCTCAATCCCATAAAAATATTTAAACTTCGATATAACCTACACATAAAATACCATTGATAGCGTGGGTACTAAAACAATTAAGGCTTTGATGATAAAATGTCATATGGAATATAAAATACAATCAGAAAAGTAACTAATTAATCATTAATAACCAATAGTAAAACGTTTAAATTCTAAAACGTAGTGTTTGTATAATTTTATCGAAACGGTTTAAAAATGATTATTTGAAAATATTATTATGACACACGGAGCAAAATAAATATTACTGATTTTAAATAAACTTAAATTCATAATATATCGGAACACGTGTTCATGCACCTGCGTTGTCCTGATAATACACAACCACGAAATGCGAAATACGATATCTGATCATGTGTTCCGCAATAACACATTCGTGTTTTACTGAAAGTTTATTAGGAAACCTATCAATTCATTCGTTAAAAGTCTGCAGTACCGTTTTTAACCGGAATATGAATAATTTGAAGAGGTTCTTAATAAATTAGCAATATTTTATATCAGTCAATTTTCTCCGTACATCCTTCGAAAAGCATTATTAACCATACTAATTTCGATTGTTGATGCATGGGTAAGTGGGTAAGTAATTTGAAATATTATTCAAGTTGCGTGTTTGATGACCAGATCTGAATAGCTAAGTACCCCCCCACATTCCTCTTCCCCATCTCCTTCCTCTATCCACTATCTTCAGTCTCACTGGCTCCAGAAGATTGGGAGCAGTTGGGAGTCCCATACAAGAGTGCGGTATTCACATTAAAAACAAAAATGTTTTAACATATGTTTGACACTTCTACTGGAAATAATTTTCTATAGATTGTATATATTTCATTCGTACACATATTCTTTGAATGGATATCTTTTATAGATTGTATATGTTTCATTCGTACAGACATATTCTTTGAATGGATATCTTTTATAGATTGTATATGTTTAATTCGTACACACATATTCTTTGAATGGATATCTTTTATAGATTGTATATGTTTCATTCGTACACACATATTCTTTGAATGGGTATCTTTTATAGATTGCATAAATAAATGATAAATTTAGTCCTTCGACGGAAATTTATCTCTAAACAAATATATATATTTGATATGATTTGAATACTTCCCACAGTTTTGCTTTTCTTGGTCGTTCTTCCTGTTTACGAGTGACTGCTATGAAATGAATCTCGCATATTTTTGAATTTAGCGCAAGACGTAGAAATAATAAGCACGATTCTTAGGCTAATTCTCGTGTCTCGGTACAAAGTATAAATGTCACCAGAATGCTGGGTACAGAACTCGAGTCAACCTGTCGCACTGCTGAAGATGTTGTTGGATACAAATGAGACTTTAATAACTTTGCAGGCGAACTTTTTAGCATACTACATCCGAGTATCAAATTATTACATTATTTTAGTCAAAGAGACAGATACCTACGCTATTCTTACGACAAGTTTTGTTTGTAAATGATAAATATGGTTTTAAATGTAATCAAAAATTTGTCAAAGAAACTCATTCTTATTTTAGTACAAGGTAACTTTATAATAAGTACATTATATGTAACTACCAACAGTTAATTAATCATTTCAAAGTTAAATTGAAACTTATAACTCACAGACTTAAATTAAAATATAGGAGGCGGGTTTGTGTACTTTCGCCCCGGAAACCATTTATTGGATAACTAATACCTCTGCCATAGGTCACCCCAAGTGGTTCGCTACGTTTGGTGACTGAGCAGGGGTACCCGGGTTCATTGCGTGAGTTGTTTTCATGATGCGCCTGCCCAACAAGCTGCGTGGCGTGCCAGATCGGGAGACGCTTATTTGGAGAGACCCTTTGACCTCTCCAACTAATCTCTCGAACCATCGCTTTGTGCTGCAGTTGGAGCGATTTGTTCATATATCTATCACTCTTGGACACACTGATCCCCAGATTCCTACCCAACCCTCATACCTTTTACCTTTCATGAACTTCGTCTCATTCCTTTCCTTAAAATAGGCCCTCAACACAGCATCCTAAAAGATGACATAAACCCTGAAGGAATTGTTTCTCCTCAGGGCCTCATGTGTGGGGTTAGTGTAAAAAAATCTGGCCGTGGTACAACATATTTGAAATATTAATTGGTAGAGTTAAGTGAAAACTTACCGTGTCTTTTTTTAATGTTTAGAAGATATTTCTAATTTAATTTGAAAGAAAATAATGTCACAGAGGGCGTGTTTCACATACAATGATAAATCTTGCGCTGTTTTCTAAAAATATAACATTTTATTGATTAAAAAAATTACATGAAAATTTAACATTGAAAAAAATACCCTCTAAACCTACGTCTAGATAATATCGGGCACGAAAATTGAACTAAAAAATTACATTAAAAAATATTATGATGGCTACCACCTAAACTAGTGGCTTAAACCTAGTGAAATAAACGATACCAGCAATATTGAATAACGATAACTTTATTCGTTCTAGATTGGGAGAAAAAAGTGTACCGATTTTCAAATATATACGTGGTCCAGAAAGGTTAAGTACTGGTATAACTATTGCTGTCAAATAATGCATGACGATAAGACTGATATAAGTACAGATCCTGAATTTTTCTGGGTTCTGACGATTTTACAAGGCCCTAGAAGAATAAGTTAATTACTCTCGTATCCCGGGTTGAATAATGCCGATTAAGTCGGTAATATTGAGGAGTCCTCTAATGATGTTACATTTTATTGATGCCGTAACAATTCCTCTAATCAACTGATTTAAAAATTTGGTGCAAATGCAAAAAAATTAATTGAGCTGCAATCTGAGGATATGTGCGATCGTTGATCCGTGTCAGGAATATAAGAGATTCTGTCACACTTGGACTAGACTCATTTCGATATGAAGTTTAATTCATTTGTCTTCAATATTCTGTCACTGTTTTAGTTGAAAAACGTTGCATTTTTTCATTTTTATTTGAGTTTGCAATGAATTACTCCCAACTTTTGATTGTCAGTTTTTTTGATACAGCAGATACTAGGAATTCAATGTTCTTTGTTCGTTTTATCTATTCCAAAAGTGCTTCATTTCATACGCTTTCATATACCAATGTTTACTAGAGTATGAACTTCAAAGGTAACAGTAGCGAATAACGTTTTTCGTGCAGAATGTAATGCGATCCCTGTGCGAAGGAGAGAAAAAACTAACTAGAAATATGTTACTTGATGATACGTAAGAAAATTGGATATTCTTTGGTAAATCCATATGCCCGAGGAGTCTACAACATTAATCCAAATTTTGTTATTAAAATCCCTCATATGACAGATATTTTTTTCTAGATGATGCTCTCCATCAAACATCATGTTTTCGAGGCTTATTCACATTACTTAAAATATTGTGGAGATTATTTTTATACTCCAAAATAAATTAATAAAAAAGATGAAGACAGTTTTAAACTATTTGATATAAAGATGAAAATGATCTAGAATTGGCGTTTGCAAGACACCTTTTGAACGTCATAAGAAAATGCAATTATTAGCCAATTGGTGACAGTGTTACATTTGAATTTCTGTAAAACACTCCAACCTTAGATTGATACCTACTAATGATGATAAGTTCACCGGATTTTTGTTTTATCTTCTTTGGCAGGTATAAAAGAATATAAATTTTCAGAATAAAATAATAAATTTTGACCGATGTAAGAAATGTGTCAAGCCAGTGACCAAGTAGGCAAGTAGTGAAAGTGATTGACCGGTCTTCAGCCAGTGGCTTACCCTGTCCTCGTACCCTGTTCGGTACTTCCCCGCGAGGGGTTGCGTGTCTCGACGCGATATCAGTTAATTTGCGGAAACTCAAACAATGGTCTCGTTTTTAGTATTTAGAGTTAGTTAAATCGTTTTTTGTTGTATTTAGCTCACAATGATTTGCATTTTTTTTAAATTCTGGTCACTTAAAAGAACCCCGTATTATTTTTTCGACAGGTTTTCAGTCAATTATTTCACTAGTAACAATACAATATTATGAAAATACTCTTTCTCAAGAATTTTTTTATCTGTATTTTCCTGGTAGTTTTCTATTATAAAGTTACTATTACCTACCCCTATTTACTAATGTATTATTTCGAATAATTTTTCACGAAAAGTCAAATTGCAATTTAATATACTTGTAAGTAATGTAAGTTTTTGTGTATTTTTTTATGTGATACTCACTCAGTAAGTTGATAAAGATGTATGTAGTTTAATTACGTTTAAAGCTGAAGAATGTTGGAGCGGAGTAAGTTTTGTTTAAAACTAGCAACCCTACAAAGATGAATCCATTACAAATCACGTTTCCATATAGTAAATAAATCGATAGAACCACTGTAAATATGCCTTATTGTTAGTAATAACCAAATCAATGGAAATTCACTTGTGAAACGTGACATTACATAGCGAATACAACAGTAAACTCATAATAAATTTAGAATTTAAAAACCATTCATTACATAATAATATTACAAAATCGTCTTGATATGAACAAAATGTAAACTATCCTTGGAATAAAGTTATAATGTTAATTAAAATTAAAAAAAAGCATCTTGAAGCTTACAAATTTTAAAATCAGAGTATATTGATATTTATTAATGTAATTTAAAAAAAATCGTTGTTTACCAATACTGATACTCCCCCAAATTTTGTATAATACATACCATAGTTTAAGAAAAAATATTGTACCGGTCCAAAGATGGACTTGATAGGCTGAAACCGGGAACAGTCAAAAATACAAAGTCTGTAAAAAGTTTAAATCGTATTTTGTTTCATTGGTAGAAATTTTTCCACTCTGAATATACGGCTCTCCATTGTGAGAGTATTGTACCTTCTCCTCTCAATTACGTATCTCCTTGGTGAGAGTATTTAGCCTTTCCCTCTAAATATACGTCTCTCCATTGTGATAGTATTGTACCTACTCCTCTGGATATAGGTCTCTCCATTGTGAAAGTATCGCACCTTCTCCTCTGAATATACGTCTCTCCATTGTGAGAGTATTGTACCTTCTCATCTGAAATGAGGTACAAATACGCATCACGTTAATATCACGCATAACCTATGTTATTCTTAAGATTAGTAGACTAAAACACAAACATTAGATCTGGACGGCATTTCATAGTGACGAATTAGACTCAACTAAGAATAATCCAATTTTTTTCAAAAGATCATTTTACAAAGATGTAAACATTATTTAAAACTATTAAATCAAGATTACCAAAAAAGTCGTTCTTTCAACTTGTTTTTTTTAATGATAACGGTATATGGAGATACACCTCTATGTGAAATGACCCACATTAAAAAAAAATGTTTTTAAACCTGCAAATTTTGGGACCAAAGAGAGAAAGAGACTGTCGTTCTGCCACGAATCTGTTCATATTTGTTTGCCTTATATTCGTCAGTCATGTTATTGTAACTATCCGAAAATCTATGACAGTATAATTAAACTACCAATGATGCACGTATTTGCAATAGACGGGATGATAATAAGCTTATTGCTCCGAATGCTCAGCTCGATGCATTCGGTCGCAGCCTCCATCAGTGTCTGCCCGCAGCAGTTCGCGTCGCCCCAGAAAACTTTAATTTCCACTTCAAGTGTTCTTAGTATGAAGTGGGTACTGCAGCATCCAAACCAAAGTACAGCGGGAGCATTCCGATAGATTGACTCAATTCCGAGGATGTCACAGCTCTACTGAGAAAACAATCGGCCCACATAACAAAAGCAGCAGAGAATTCTTGCATTTTAATCGAAAGGGTTAAGCATTTACACCGATCCAATATTTTGTGATGAATGAAGATTAAATTTTCTTGTGAGGTCTTTCTTGCTGGTTTATTATTTTTTTTAAATGTAACCGTAATGAGGTAATAAAGGAAGGTAGCGGGAGACCAACATTGTGAATAACAAAGAGAAACGTACAAACATTTTGAATCTTCCTTTTGTAAATATTTTACGTGATTACCTTAGGTACATGAGACTATGACATTCCCAAATTTGGAAATGTGACGAAACTGGAAAAGAAGAAGATGGGGAAAACCAAGGCTGCCAGTCTTAAACATTGCTAAAGCTATTTAAATCAGGTTTACAAGTACTTCTCAAACTTCTTTTCTAAACCCTCTCTTCTTTCAACTTTATTACACTCTTGATTTGGGGTTGCCATAGTTCCATTGGCTCCTGAAAGTTGGAACTATTTTGCGGCAATCACATAAAATCAACCATGCTAGTCCCCCTGAATGGTCACCAAGTCGTCAGTGAGAGTATTTAACATCTAACCAATAAATCTCGATTTAGATGCATGTACAAACAAAATATTGACGATAGACGATAGTTTTGAATACAGTCAACAACTATAAGACCGGAGCAAAGAAGGTTACCACTTTACCAGACAGGTCTTTAATATAATTAATATTTTGAAACTTTTTTGTATTGCAGTTGTTGCTAGCGAGCCGCTTGCACCTTTTTGAATACTTGAGTGCGGCTCTTCTATATTTTACTAACCATTAATAATATTTCACTAAAACAAGGTTTTATATCAAAAATAGAAAATTTAGTGAGTAGGTTCTAACTAAGTAAAAACATTACTGTAAAAACGAAAACGAGTGGAATGAATTTTGACTTTTGGCGATTGCGAGCGGCCTGGATTTGTGAATCGATTCCCTGAACTTCGTCTAGCCTTCGCCCGCATAGCGTCGAGGACCGAATTACATCTCTCTGATGGACCATGAAGATTCGTGTTTTTTACCACCAGCGATAAACATCATCAAGTTTCTGCACGCCGCGCATCGAGCACGCATCCACATCCCGCCGTGATGTGACCCACATACATCCCGTCGCGATACAAAACAACATACAGTATCATAAGAAGCCTTCGCATCCGCACCCCGTTGTGATGTGTCCTACCTGCAGTCCATCGTGATGCATACCAGCAGACCACAATAAAAGAAACCTTCCCATCCACATCCCGCCGTTATGTGACCTATGTGCAACCCATCATGAAACATACCAAATTAGAACGTCATCAGAAGCCTTAGCTTTGGCTTCCACATCCCCGCTATGGTGTGATGTGTTACGTATCCCATCGTGATTCATAACACAACTACACTGTCAACATAATAAAGATACAGTGATTCATTATAACATCCCTAATTTATTTCTACTTACCGTTACCCACAAATACTTTGATTTATTTTATCGAAGGAAGCAAACACTTTGTGATGTGACATTATATTTTAAATGAAAAAAATACACTTTGTAAAACACCACTTTTATTATGAATTAATATTAACAGCCAACCAGGTTTCGCTTAGCTCAAGCTTAGTCAGGGCTTATTATATCAACTAAAGTTATTTTCATACAGACACATATATATATATAGAAGAAAATAAAACAATGAGTGAAATAAAATAACAGACACGAGTGAAAGAGATAGAATTAAAAGAGCAGACACCTTATTAGTGCTAGAACGAGAAAGGATGTAGATTGACTGACTATCTATCTGACTGACTATGTTTTATTTTCTTCTATATATATGTGTCTGTATGAAAATAACTTTAGTTGATATAATAAGCCCTGACGAAGCTTGAGCTAAGCGAAACCTGGTTGGCTGTTAATATTAATTCATAATAAAAGTGGTGTTTTACAAAGTGTATTTTTTTCATTTAATACTTTGATTTATATTTATATTAATATAATTGTCAGTTGGGTACTTAAACGACTTATACAGTATACCCTGCAAAGTTTGTAGTATTTTTATAGGGCGCCTGTTTACCAGGAATGAGATGTTTGTGGGTAATGCGAGAAGGTAACAGGAGAAGACGGTAAGTGGAGAGCGGAGCCACTGCGATCGATGAGCGTCCCGACAGTTGGGCGCCGGAAGAAACTAAACTCCAACTTTCGCCATCTCGATGTTATCTCGTAATTAGTTCACGTCTGACCAACTTTGTCAAACTTTTGAATGTTTTCAAAAATAATCATATTTTTGAACAAATAGCGTTTACTTGTAAATGTAAATGTTTTTATTCGATTTATTTTATAAGAATGTTTTTTGGTATATTTTTATTTCAATGGAAGGAGCATGTCGTGACTTCTGTCGACTAAAGGTTATACATATATGCATAATTTTGTAATGATGTTTGGGGACAAGGTTTTAATGGCCAGGTATTTCCTAACTCTCCACTTCCTTATCTCCTTCATCTCCCTACTGCGTTCAGCCATACATTGACCAACAAGACTTAAATTATTTAATCCAAATTTTCTTCTATAAAACCAGTTGAATTACGAGTTTGAGAAAATTACGAGAATAAAAAAATTAATCATAAATTAAGAAGATAAAATAAAACATCGAGCAAATAATGCTTGTCGCGAAATTTTGGATTCTAAAATTAATGTCTAAAACATTAGTTGAATTTTTAGAAATTTTAAATCGTATTAAGACAAATCGTTGAATATACATAGGATCCTTTAGGAGTATGTATAAGGGTTTGATGGCCATATTTATAAAAATACATTATTTTTATCCTCCATTCATTTTATTTGAATTAATGTGGGTACTGCGTACGTTTTCCACCATTGTCTCAAAATAACAACAGATTTGCTCATTTTTTATTATAAAAAAACAATTATTCCAAGAAAAAACCTATTTCTGACGATATATAGTTGTATTATTGTCAATTTGACTGTCTTAAAACAAGAAACCTTCTAGTTAGACAGTCAAAAGCTTTTAAAAATAAATACACTAATAAATATATCTAAGAGAGTTAGATAATAATGAATATGTTTAATTACTTACCAAACTATACTGATGGTATCAGGAAGTTTGCAAACGTGTGATCAATTATATCAATAAATTTCACTTAAAATGGTAAAACAACTTTTATTTAATTGGATTGTGTGAAGTGAAGTGGATAAAGCTTCTTTACCTGAAATTAAGATCGTCACACGACACATAGAATCATCAATAATGAAGCTTGACGAAACATATGTGTCAATATCACACTAAGAAGAAGATAACACTAAAAAAATTTGAATAAAACATGGAAAATAAAAAAAGGATTCTGTCACAACTACGAATCGAATTCTCGTCTTACAAGAACAGCGTCTCAACCACTTCAAAGTAACTTTCAAATAACAGAGTATCTAGCACATGTAAGTACCCAACTGTGCTACTAATCTACAACACCACAAAGTTATGATTATTGTTCTACATTTTCTAAATGTTTGTAGGCCCTGTTCTGTTTTCATCGAATCGCAATAATTGAATAACCCTGACGATCCCATACAAATTTAATTTAATTCAATTTAGAGTGAAAAACTTTTCAAATTATTTCGGTTATGACTTTTGGAACATCGATGGTTTGTAAAATTTCGAAATGTCAAATGGTTTTTGATTACATCCATGATTGAAATGGTTTGAATAAAACCTCAGAATTGGGGAGATATTATTTTTTTAAACTCGCGGAATTCTATTTAATAAGCCATTGGAAAGTAATATTATTAAAGAAGCCTTAGAGCACCGGTTTAAATGTAAAACAGGTCAATCAGTATTTATTGTTAGCTGATCTGAAAAACAAAACGTTATTTTATCAACGAGCAGAGGGGTAAAGCTTTCACTAGCAAGCCGGAGGTCGCGGGTTGACGGATTGATTTGTGTTTTTTTTTACCCACAATTTACTTACTACTAAAATAATATATAGTATATTTGCGGCATGTTCCAGAGTAAAAGGTACTCTTATCTTAAGATACATTGTTTGAAATGGCTTTGGCCATATATAGCGACCAGATCTGAGTAGCCAGGTACTTTTCCACCTTCCCCTCCCTTCTTCTCCTTCCCTTCCGCACTACGTTCAGCCTCACACCATATCCCAATCGGGGATGACATAGTCAAAATAAAAATAGGTCAAGATACGATATAATTTACTGGCTACCCGACTATTTAACCCAATCTCAAAACATATGTAAGTCATTAACACATGACGCTTTAATACCTTCAAATAGTCTAGGCAATAGGTATTTTTTTAACCATTTTCTAATTATATACGGTACAAAGTACAGGGTACTTCATAGAAGGTAATTTATAACTACTTCGTACTGACCATCCATTTTGCACCTGGCCATCGTCAGATCAGCATGCAAATCATCAAATCAGTAGTTTGGTCTCCATCTTATTCAAATTCACATTAACAACATTGAGCGAATACAAAAAAAAATTCTACGTTTTATAAATTTTATATTAAATATTCCTGTCGAAGACTTAAAATACAATCTGATATTATTAATACTCCAGCGTCTGGACGGTGTAGGCCCTCTGATTGGTCAAATTTAAATTGTCTGTTTCAGTTAAATTCCGCTAACTTGAAAATTAAGGCACGATTTGAAAATGACACGATGCTCATATAATTTTTGGATAATATCGAAGAAAATATGTTTTAGAAAGTTGACAATCCATTGGATTCATTACATTACAGTAAAAATTATCCACAATTACGTATTAAAATTTGACGTTTATCATTATTCACGCCATATTCACGCGAAAGACAGATTGTCCAGTGTTGCCAGCGTATATGGATTTCCAATCATTGTAAAAAACTTTTATAGCCAGTTAGTGTCAAGCAATGTATGTTAATGTGAGATATATTATAATTATAAATAATAAATATAATTATAAATCCACCATTACCACCATTTAAAGCCGGCTGCAAAAATAACCAGCTCCACTCGATACTTTACGTAATTAATTATTTTTTGATATTACAACACCGACCCCATGCGCTATCATGTTTAATATCTAGGTAATTACATAATTATTGACGTGCTAACCTAGAAATTTGTTTTAAAAAGTTCCTGTGAGTCACTAAAAATAAATATTTTGTTTTCAGATTATTATTTCAATTTAATAACTATGGCTAAAAGGAATGTGGACAATATTTTACCAGAATTGGCCGAATTTCGGAATGTTCGAATGAGAGAGGGACGTTTACCGAGCGATCGAAGTGCCAGAAGACGAATAGAATATATGACTGATAATCAAATTGAACACAATAATTCCAGAAGGCGGTTTTCCACAGCAAATAGATGTAATGTATTCTTGAAGTGTGCTTTAATCAATAATCCAAATTATGTGCTTCCAGAACAGAATTATTTCGGCGTCATGTCAAAAGAATGTACAATCGAGCATTGCAAGGCGCTTCATTTTGAAGTTGAAAAAGGTAAACTGTTACATTCTTGCTGTCATAATGGAAAAATAATACCACAAATTTTAGCTTATCCTCCAGCACTTAACGCATTATTGACAGGAGATTGTAGTCAATCTAAAAACTTTAGGAATTTTATTCGTCAATATAACAGTGCTAATGGATTTGCCTCATTTGGAGCGCAAACAGCTAATATCCCAGGTAATGGTCCATATTGTTTAAAAATTTCTGGTGAGGTTTATCATTTGACTTCCAGAAGTATACATGTTGAAGGTGAAATACCTTCCTATGCTCAGCTTTATGTATATGATCCTGATGAGGCTGTTAGAGTGCGTATGAGTCATCCATCTAATGCCGATTGCTATCAAAATATAATGCAAATAATTGATAGCGAAATACGCCAAATAAGCCCTTATGCTCATCAGTATAAGAAACTAAAAGAAGCTGTCGAGGAAGAAGAATTACGCATTGCGGCTGACGGTGGGCAGGTGAGAGATATACGTCTATTATTTACACGTTCATCAGCTGATGACCAACGGAGGTACAGTGCTCCAACCAGTTCTCACGATATCGCCATGGTATATGTAGCAGACAGAGACGGGAATTTACCATCGGGTATAGATATCGCTGTTTATCCTAAAAATGTTGAAGGACTTCAAAGGGTGGCAACTTTATCAAAGCATTTAGATCCTATGGATTTCCCACTACTATTTCCATCAGGTGAATGTGGTTGGACCCCAGGCTTTCAGCATCATGCTGATTTCTGTACTGCTCAACGTCATACTGTAACTGCCATGCAGTTTTATGCAAGTAAATTAGCAGTGCGAAGAAACATATTTAATCCAATCCATTATGCGGGTAAACTTTTTCAACAGTATTTAATTCATGCTTACATTATTTATGAATCTGGTCGCCTAGATTACATAAGGAAAAACCAACGACAACTCAGAGTGGAATGCTACCAAGGTTTGCAAGACCATGTAAGAAATTTAGCCACTGATAGAGGAGTACGTGCAGGTAATATAGTCATTCTTCCATCTTCATTTACTGGTGGACCACGCCATATGAATAAACTTTATCAAGATTCAATGGCAATGGTACGTAAATTTGGTCGTCCTGAACTATTCATAACGTTTACATGCAATCCCAAATGGCCAGAAATACAAACCGAATTGGAACATTATCAATCGGCCGCGGACAGGCCTGATATAGTAGCCAAGGTTTTCCATCTAAAAGTCAAGGAATTTATTCATGATATGACTGAGAAACATGTTTTTGGAAAGGTAATTTGTTGGGTTTATACAATTGAACAGCAAAAAAGAGGACTCCCTCATCTACATGGCGTGTTTACACTTTGCAGCCAAGATAAGTTGTATACAGCTTCTGATATTGATAATGCCGTATCTGCAGAACTACCCCATCCGAAGAATTCGGCTTTGTACCATATTATTTTAAAAAATAACATTCATGGACCATGTGGCGTACTTAATCCAAGGTCAGTCTGCATGGTAAACGGTAAGTGCTCTAAAAAATTCCCCAAATCATTTAAAGATTCTACTGATAATAATTCCGCAGGCTACCCAGAGTACAGGAGACGTGATAATTTTTCTGAAAATCACGTTGTTCGGGATATACGTATCGACAATCGATTTGTTGTTCCATATAATGCATACCTTAGCAAAAAATATGATGCTCATATTAATGTTGAAATTTGTTCCTCAGTGGCCAGTATTAAATATATTCATAAATATATATCTAAAGGTTTTGATTGTGCTAGAATCGAAATAAGACAAGAAGCTGGAAATTTGGAGAGTGCGGTTATTCAATATGATGAAATTAAGCAATATATCAATTGTCGATATGTAAGTGCCCCTGAAGCTGTCTGGAAAATTATGGAAAATCCTATACATGATCAATCTCACTCAATTTTACTTCTGGCTTTACATTTACCCGACAGCCAATCTGTGTATTTTGTAGAGGGGCGGGAGGAACAGGCTCTCAGGGAAGCATCTACAAGGAACACCTCTTTAACAGCGTGGTTCCAATTGAATCTTCAAGATATTGAGGGACGCTCTATTCTGTATCAAGATGTACCAAATAATTATGTCTTTTCAGCTGGTAAAAAGTGGACGAGACGACAGCGGGGAGGTGGCAAAATCATTGGACGAATACCTTCAATTTCTCCTAGAAATATAGAACTGTATCATTTACGGCTGATTCTTATAAAGGTGGCTGGAGCTACATCCTTTGAATCTTTGCGAACTGTTGATGGTAATTTACTAGCTACTTTTCGTGATGCGGCGCGTGAACTGAAGCTCATTGATGACATAGGAGAATGGACGCAGTGCATGACGGAGGCTTCATTGTATTTGATGCCTAAAACTCTTCGACATCTATTTGTTTTAATTTTAATACAATGTATCCCTTCGGACCCGTTGCAGCTGTGGAATGATTTCAACAAATGTATGTCTGAAGATTTTTTTCATCATGGTGTTGCTGAAGAAACAGCTATTAATCTTTGTCTTTTAAACATACAGGATATGCTTATGAAGGAGAATTCATCTTGCAGAATGCAGGGCTTACCTGAACCTGATGAAAGTTGCAGTTTTGGACAAGTGACTGATTTTAATGTAATTTCTGAAAACACTTTAGGTGAATTGATGGCTGCCAAACTCAATGACGAACAACTTCAAGCATATAATTCTATTTTGAATAAGTTTTTTTCATATGAAAATGATGACAATAAATGTTTCTTCATTGATGGCCCAGGAGGAACAGGGAAAACATACCTTTACGAAACTTTAATTCACACTCTAAGAGGAAAAGGTAAAAAAGTTTTATCAGTCGCTTGGACAGGCATTGCAGCTATCTTGCTTCCAGGTGGGGTAACGTGTCATACTGCTTTTAATTTACCCCTCAGTTTACAGGACAATACAACATGTAAGGTCACATCAAAGAACCGGAAAATTATAACAGAAGCAGATATTATAATATGGGATGAAGCACCAATGGCTCCAGGTGTAGCTTTAGAAGTAATTGAGCGTACTATACGTGATATCATGGGAAGTGATTCTGTCTTTGGTAACAAAGTTATTGTTTTGGGCGGAGACTTTCGTCAGATCCTTCCAGTGTGTCGACGTGCTTCACGAGGACAATTAATTGCCGCTTGCATAAAAAGCAGCATACTTTGGTACCATTTCAAAACTTTTCAATTAAAAACAAATGTCAGAGCTTTAGAAAACATATTTTCTAAATGGCAATTAATTAAATTATATTAATTAATAGTGAAAACATATTTTCTAAATGGCTTTTGGACTTGGGAGATGGAAAACTTCCTCCCGTAGAAGGAACATTAGAGTCCTCTGTGCTTATTCCCAATGTAAATATTTGCCAAGATATTATTCAATGTATATATGGTAAGACACATACCACTGCTGATGCCTTAGTGATGAGTCAACGTACCATTTTGTGCCCCAAAAATAGTCATGTTTGTGCAATCAATGAGGATGTACTTCAACGATTAGAAGGACAAATGAAGACTTTTCATTCTGTTGATACCATCATTAATGAAGAAGGAAATTTAGATTATAACGAGCAGGCTAACTTTCCTGTTGAATATTTAAATTCTATAAACCCAAATGGCTTCCCACCACACATATTAAATCTTAAAATTGGTGCCATCATTATGTTACTTAGAAATTTATCTGTTGGTGATGGCCTTTGCAATGGAACAAGAATGGTTATTAAAAATTTCAGCTGTAACTTAATTCAAGCCGAAATCATTACGGGGAACAGAAAAGGTACAGTACATTTCATTCCTAGAATTTACTTAAACACTTTGTCTGATGTTACAATACAATTCAATATGTGCAGGAAACAGTTTCCAGTTAAATTAGCTTATGCAATGACCATTAATAAATCTCAAGGACAAACTTTTGAACGGATTGGACTGTTACTTCCTGAACCAGTATTTTCTCATGGACAGTTGTACGTTGCCTGTTCCAGAGTACGAACGCAGTCATCGTTATTTATACAGATTATTGACGGTTCCAGACAAGGGCAAATTCTGACTGATTGGTATACGGACAATATTGTTTATAAAGAGATTTTTTCCTAATGAAAGTATATAATATTAAGTTGTAAATTGTAAAAAATAAAAGTATAATAAATTGTAGGTACTTGCTTACAATAGTTTGGTTTTTCAGGTCAATTTATCCCACATGTAAGGTTTTTCTGCCTAAGAATTTTTTCTTTGAAAAATTTTTAATAGAGTTTTGTTGTATGAGTATTTACTTTGACAATCTTTTGGTAAGAACGTAATACTATTTCACCCAAATATGTAGATTTTTAGGAATTATCCCAATAAAATAATCCTTTATATTTAAAAAAAAAAATTATTTACATTGACAATCTTTTGGTAAGAGTTTATTATTTCAGCAAAGTTATATTTAATATTGTAATATGTTGATATTTTTTATTTCCGAATTACATATATTATATATATATATATATATATATATATATATATATATATATATGTAGAATAATGTTCTCGGTTTACCCGCGTAAAGTAGTCCTTAAAAGGACTTTTTAATTTCTGACGTTTCGGACAGATCTCACTGTCCATCTTCAGAGGCCTTATGTCCTGAATTTCGTCTCAAACTGAACGCTTTCGCGTGTCTGTTCGGTCCGGAAGTCAAGATACAAGTGGGTGCTTATCAATTCTTATGTCTAGGACGAAGTATGCGTGTTGATAGTGATTTGACGGTAGAGGGGGTGGGGGCGGGGTTGGCAATATCAAGCAGTATGTGTGTAACGACCTGATTGGGTTGCTTTGAACTTGTTGGAAGTGCTTCTGAGAATTTTGGAAATCACTATCAACACGCATACTTCGTCCTAGACATAAGAATTGATAAGCACCCACTTGTATCTTGACTTCCGGACCGAACAGACACGCGAAAGCGTTCAGTTTGAGACGAAATTCAGGACATAAGGCCTCTGAAGATGGACAGTGAGATCTGTCCGAAACGTCAGAAATTAAAAAGTCCTTTTAAGGACTACTTTACGCGGGTAAACCGAGAACATTATTCTACATCTTACACCCGTGAAAACCTTAACCATAACATATATATATATATATATATATATATATATATATATATATATATATATATATTTTTTTTTTTTCAATTTAACTTCGATTTAAAAATGAAATCATTTCGGTGGTATGGGAGAGGAAACATTTTTCTCATTGACGAGATTTATGTTGGGGTGAAGGGTGTTCCTCTCATTGTCCGCGCTCGGATTGATCTAATATCTACTTATTAAATGTAACTGTTGTTAGTAAACTGGGCGAAGCCCAACTAAGTGCCGCCCGCAGGGCCTAGCAGCAAAAACCCGCGGAGCGGGTTTTTAACTGCTAGTTTCTTATTAAATACTCTAAAAATACATACATTAGAAGATAGACGTAAAATAAACGATTTAACGTTCTTATTGAAAATACTTAACTCTAAATTCGACTGTTGTGAACTCTTGCAACTTATAAACATACATACACCCACAGTAACAACACGACAAAATACAATATTCTACAGCACACATAAGCCTAACTACATTGCCCACTCTCCGATACAACGACTTCACACCATGGGAAATCATTACTTGGGTGATGTTGACATATTCAATACCAACTTGGCAAGTTTTGTGGATCATTTAAAACATTTATTTCAACAATACTCCTAAACACATTCTTTCAAAATATCTGTCAAATTAAAATTATACTACCAACCATGTAAAAGCCCTCTGGGCGTTAAATAAATATATATAAAATATAAATATAAATCACGAATTCTATGAAAATCTATATCAGATATTATCTTCCCGGTGTATGCTTAAATCATTAATACCATCAGTTCATCGTTAAGACCTCAGATTTAGGTATGTTTAAGGTTGAACGTAAAATACGTTATAATCTAAGCGTTCATAAATGGCGTACATTTAACATTTTGCAAGTTATGCTTTAAAATAGTAAAACCAATTATTTCTTTGCGTCCATACATACGCAATATAAATATGAATAAATTGTTTTAACCGTACAACAACTAAATTCTTTAAAAGGGCATATATTGTATTCGTAAGGACGGGTTGTTTCGGAGTATTTGAACAATTCATCAAATTTCAACGTTCATTTCTGGGATCTGTGAAAGTCCAATTCAAGTTCTGTTATTATATCATTATAGGCTAGTTGCTTGACAAAACTGAAATAAAAACAGAAATTGAAAAAATCCTTCACAGAACTTGAAAATGAACGCTGAAATTTGATGAATTATTCAAATACTCCGAAACAACCCGTCCTTTAATGATGGATTCCATCAAAACCTTGTTCAGAAATTATCTTCCTGATCTAAGTTTTGCTCAATTTTGGTCATTGCTATATGTGAAGTGAAGATAGTTTGTAGGTACCATTCTCTTATGTCATTTCTAAGGTAGTTTGTAGGTACCATTTCTATTGTTTAATTAAATGACATAAGAGGATGGTACCTACTCATAATGATTTTAGAGTAGGTACAATTCTCTTATGTCATTAAGTGAAGGAAGTTGGTAGCTACATTTTATATTATGCCAATTTTATTGTTTATAAGTTCATGTAAAATATTGTTTCTTTGTTGAAGAATAGTCTGTAAACAAAATAAATAAATAACGTAACGTTATTTAGGATATTTTGCCGTAATGCGTAATAACCTTTGTGTAATATTACGTACTCTATATGTACCCTTTAAACCGTGTAATGAAATATTTATTAATTATTTTACAAGCAATAATTATTCGCCTGAAACACTCATCCACATTGAAAAATCTCCTGATAAAAGATACATGACGCCAACGGGACTCGAACCCGTGTCCCTTCGATTTTTCAATGTGGATGAGTGTTTCAGGCGAATAATTATTGCTTGTAAAATAATTGTTACCCTTTGTGCTATGCATAAAAAATCTTGTCTTAAACATTAGTTTACCAAAAAAATAATAATAAATATTTATTAATTAAGGTATCAAAAGATTTTAGTTGCACAATCTGTTTGCTTGTGAGTTTTCTTTGGTAATGGTTTTTTGTTGTTGTTGGTTTTTTACACGATGAGTAATTAACTTTGTTTAGCCACGTTTTCCGCAGCTTGCTGAAATTGTTGGCTTTGTTAAAAAACGATCCAGTTTTAATTGGCAGATTTCATGCAGCGTTTAGTTAAATGGTAGGTAGATGCTTTGCATTCTTGGGCGAACCTGAAAATAAATTAGGTTTATTTAACTGTATCTATGTTGATCATTTCCAATTAAATGTTAAACAGTTAAACATTTTTTTGCGGCGTCAATATTTTTTTATTCAACCCCAGCAAAAAAGTTTAGGTTAAAGCTTATGTATCTATATCAACTCAGGTATTGGAAGTAGCAGAAGTATTCAATTCAATTCTTTTTCCTCTTTCGTATCCTATGAGAGTTTGACTATCATCAGAACAATCTTCATCCTGCAGACTGCAGCCCAGAACAACTCAACGAAATTGTACTTGAACAAATCACACTTTCAAAATCATCAAGTAGTACGGCATCTTTCTCTTCATTTAAAGAAAATAACTAAATGCAGAAAAATGTGTGGAATTAAATTACTTTATTCTATAAATACGTACCTAAATAAAATGGCATTACTTCGAATCCTTTAATTTTCATACGTGATTTAATAAAATTAGTAAACATATTTATCATTTTAGGTACAGCGTCTTAAAATAGAGTCTTTAACCAATCCATCAAAATCAAGATTTCTTCTATAGTCCAGTCTGTAGAGATGTTTTCCTTGCAAAAGTTGGTCTAAAATAAATTTTGATTTTAAATTATAAAGGTTGGTAGCCAGAAAAAAAATATTTTCGACCTTGGTTGACCTCCGCTAAGGTCGCCATTTTATATGAAACGTGCCAAAATTTGTTTTTTTCAAAATAATTCCTCAACAGCTGCTTTTACGACAAAGTTGTCGAATACTAACTAAAAAATTTTTTTTTTCTAACTGTAATATATAACTTTCAAAACAATATCAAGTTCGTGTCAGCAATGCTCAAAAAACTCTATCAGGATTGTAAAGTGATATGCACAAGTGAATGAATTTCAACATGCAATCAGCCCCGAAAATCTTCACCTTCTAACAAAATACACAAAGAGCCCAAAAAGCAACAGAAATCATATTTCATTAATGATGTTTTAAAATAAAAACCATTACTTTATAGGTGGATTTACTGCACTCGTAGAGTCACGTGGGGTAACCGTGCGCGATTTTTACATTGGGATTTTTGTATTAAAAAGCTTTAGGTATTTTACTCAATTTTTTTGTTTATTAATATGATCGATTATTAAGGCATCTCAAATAACCATAAAACCTCATATGGTTCATAAATCAAACAGTTATATAAAAAGTTTACATGCATGTCGATTGCGTACACTTACCCCGTGTGCGGGGTAAGTATACGCATACCGTAGGGTAAGTGTTCGCACCGCGAAGAGTTACCCCCCATTGCAATTATCACACTTAAATTGCCCCTTATCGTAGTCTGTGCAGTTCTCATGCCACCATGCTTTACACACAATACATTCTATCCAATCTTCTGTTGGTGGATCTCGATATTTCTCCTTGCATTGTAGACAAAAATAGTCCATAGAAGCCTGTTTTTGTGCTCTCTTTAAACAGTTATGCACACTGGAATCTCCCGCCTTACGCTTTGTGGTGATTCTTTGTGGTGTGACTTTCTTGAAAAGAGGTGGTCGTCCTATTTCCATGGTTTTAATTATTGGTTTTCGGACCATTTTTGCATCTGCATCTCTCTGCTTCTGTTGAAGTTTCTTTTTATAGGGACTTAAGGTAATTATTTCAGACATTTTTTCGTCGTTTTTGTGTATGTGTTGCTTTTGGTAGAGGACTTATAACAAATATTGGGACGTGAAGGACTGATGTTGCATCTTGTGGTGGGGAGTTGGCCTGAACTTCAATTACATCTTCAATCGGAGTAGTAAGAAGCTGACGAATAATATTTTTATTAGGTCTGACAGACGTTTGTGGGCTGCTTGGTGCCGCATGTATTTCGGCATAGCAAGAGATCTGATTGTTCAGAATATCTGTGCTAATTATTGAGCCTATGTCACTTTGCTCTTGATTAGCTAACGAAGAGATAATGGATACGTCAGGTTGGGGCTCAAACATATCAGTAACAGAAGCAGCTGCAAAATCAGCTTCGGTTAAGAGTTCACTGTCTAAAGGATGTATTCCGCTTACTTTAAAACCTGATACCGCATTCCCCACAGTTGCAACTTTCTTAAAGGCTTTATCGAAAATCGAGATAACTTGGTATTGGTCGATTTCTCTCCCAGGATGCTGACCCATCCATCTTTTGCATTCCACTGCGTATTGACCTTTAAAAAGACTGAAAAATGCCTTGCCTAGTGGCTGCATTTTATGGCTACAATGAGGCGGTAATGTCAGGACTACTATTCCGTGGTCCCTACAAAATGTGGTTGCTTCAAGACTGATATGAGATGAATGGTTATCAATAATCAAAAGGACAGGGTTGTTGGGACTTGCCCCCACATTGTCTTTAAAATGCTATAACTAGTTTAGGTACAAATTAGCATTTATAAATCCGGAATCGGAAACCATTCCATTGCAACCAGCCGGTCCATCGTCCATTAGTTCTCCCTTCAGTCGTTTACGTGGGAAAATGAATGCAGGTTTCTCACGTACACTGAAAAAAATGAGTTAGCTAAAGTGTTAAGCTAATTGAAGTTGTGTAACCATCGCCTAAACTTGAGCTACTAGTACCAAACTACTTTATGTGCAGATACCGTCGTTGTTTAGTAAAATGTGCTTGAGCTATTACAACCAAACTTTAATAATAGCATACTAAAGGCTTACTTACCTAAACAAAATAATCGGTTTGGTTAATTAAGCTAAAGTAATTTACTAAACCTATTTCACTTTAGTAACTCAAGTTTATGTGTTACTTCCCAAAGTATTTAGCTAAATTTAACTAAACATCTAGTTTCGTTAAATGTTGTGTTCTTATAGCCAAACTTAGGTTGGAATATCTAAATTTGGTATTTTTACATAACAATTAGTTGCTTTGCACAAACTTGAGCTAATGCAACAAAACTTTAGTTAAATTTCCCGAACTTTGGTAGATCTTATCGGTGTCGCTAGCCGTCCGCGATGACGAGTTGTTTATTTACGACGCAGTTGTCCGTTCGCCACAGTTCGCACCATACTTGAATTGACGTTTGTTGCTAGTGATAATGGCAAACAACACCGTGGAGGATTATTTAATTTCTTGGAATCTGGAAGCTTACATAGAAACATTTAAAGGTGAGTTTTTTGTTCATTTTTTTATTGATCTAGAATTTAGATCATGGAACTATGATATATTTTACGATAATATCCATTCTTTTTGATTTAGAAACTGGCACCTTCATTATTCACGACTCAAGTACGCAATAGATTTAGTAGATTTGTATTTATTATGTACCTAGTTTGAAGAGTGCGTGTGGACGCTACAATCAGATTATGTCAGGAGTCATGACACAGTTTACAGAGAGTGGTATATAAAAAAATAATAATAATTGGATGACTTGTATAGCGCTGTTTTTGTGCAAAATCACCTCAAGGGCGCCTTTATTTCTTTGTTCCTTTCTGCCAGTATTATTTTGTATTGAACGAATGTTGTTTGAAACTGCAGTATTTTCTAAGTTACAGTTTTACCCTAGCCAAAAACTAGAACCAACCAAACTAGCTTTTAAATCGTACCGATGGATGGTCAATCATAGCAGGTTATGTTTAATTTTAATAAATGTGTATTGCAATTATTAATTCGGACATATCATTTTGAACATTGAATTCTGTTGATTTTTTTTGGGAAGGATATGTTTTTTTAAATACAGGGTGTACCCATTGTTTATGTTTACATTGGAATTTTTCATATAAATTAAATAATTTCATTATTAAAACTATTTTATCTCCGCTTGATTCATGATACAGGGTGTTCGGTATCTGCTGTTGTATAAATATACATTTTTTTAATGAATAATTTTCATTCCTTTGAAAAATAATTTTTTATTTTCTTATTTGAATTTTTTTTTATTTTCTCGTCGTTTTTTCTTTATTTCAGAACAAGCCATAGACTCAAAAACACTCCTGATAATATCTGAAGATGATATTAAAGAATTGATTCCGACTGTAGGGCACCGGGCACTGTTTACAGCACACATTAATGCGCTCAAGGATGTTATTAATCCACCTGTCATAAGTGTAAGTTTTTAAATTTTAATTCATCATTACTGCTTTTAAAAAGCAGTAATGATGACATATTGTATACCTAGGCCTTTTTTGGCTAACCATTTGGAAATAGTTGTACCGGACGCGATTTTGATACAAAAATAATAGTATTTAAAATAATAATTCCTGCAATTAATGAATAAATCGACTGCCGGGGGGTCAAGCAATTCCAAAGGGATAAAAACAAAGCTTGACCCCTTCACCCCTTCTTTCGCCTTTATGTACAAACCTGCTTTTTGTTTCAGATTGAAGATATACCTTCAAATTCCAAACAAACAACGCCCATATATTATTAACACGATGAATTCGTTGAAAATGACATTTCCTTGTTGGAAAATATAAACAAATCACAAAGAATAACGCAAGAAGCTTTTGAAGAGCAAATTTCGAATGTAAGTTAAATAATTTTAGTAGGTTTCATATACCTAAGTAACTTAGGTTAATTGTTTTATACATTCCGATATGTGTATTTTAGTAGTGGCAGCGTAGAATAGCCGTCCTGTGACTGATATTATGATGATTATAGAAGTGGTTATTAGTTATTTAATCAATATGCAATTTTGTTTTCTAGGACATCATCTCCTATCAATCAATGAAGGGCAAGAACTTTTAATGCAGTTTGAGTCAAAGGGTCTGTTGGAAAATTCTGCCAGACTGTGCAGTACTATTATAAGTAAGGAATTGCAGGGTAATCCAGATAGATCCATTACAAGCAAGAGATTTTATGAATTTGCTTTTCAAATCACCAAAGTCTTTAATAAAGAAAGCGCCCTGGAGGTTATCCACCGCTTACCCGCCCTGGTATAAGTAACAGATGGTTACTCCTTCAGGGCTCTCACAAGGACTCTAATTTTTTTTTTTTGTATGTCCCTGCATAGTGGTTAGGCTGCAGGATGCCTACAATATTACACAAAAACACAAATAACAATATTAAAATATGTACAGGTATAGTAAAATAAAATAGGCCTAAAAATAATACAGGACGAAATAACTGCTTAAAGCCTAGGCCATCTGTAGAGAAAGAACAAAAAAGAAAGGAAACACATATACATTCATGTTTATATTGTAGGAATCTACATTTAAACATATATAAATATTACCGGAGAGTATTACACCCATCCACTGGCAGTCCCATCGAGAATGTGCATGGCGATCGGTCTGTCCGTACACAAAGAACGACTACCGCGCCCCTCCGCCGGATTACCTGATTATGCCCTGAAGAAAAAGTATGTGGGAAGGTTGGGGGCGTGCCCGAAGACCCTAGGGACTAAGTGAGCGTCAGGCATTCGGAGGGTGGGCGGAAGGTTGTCGAGCTTGTTCGGCCATTCCTCAAGCCCGCCATGGCAATGGGGGAGGCGCAGTCGACTATGTGTGAACACTTGTCCGGTGTGGGAGGCGTCTGATTAGGCAGGGACGAGGTCTATTTCACACCCAAAACGGGTTGAAGACGGTGCAGGACGATTAAAGTTCAGTTCCGGCTTACTGCACACACTCCTAATGATATGTAAAGCAAAAGAAAGAAGAAAAAAAAATGATAAAGGACAAGTTAATGAAAAACTCAAATTAAATTAATTAAATTCATTATGACGGATTGAGCGATGATGTCATCACTACCATCGCTCAAGGGGTCAGTCTCGCATGGAATCCTGCTGAAATAAAAACAATCATAACAAAAGAAATAATTAAAATAATAGCAGATACTATGGAAAGAAGACAAGCATTAACAGATAAAATTAAAAAGAAAACAGCAAAAACAAAAAAAAAATCAAATATATAATGCAAAGGTGATTGCAAACCTTAATATAAAATGAAAATAAAAAAGAAATATAAAACAGATATCATAACGAAGGTAATATGAGAGCAGGAAAAGAATTAACCGAGGAAACCAGAAGCAGTCACACATGGCACCTGAAACTCCGAATGATTTTAATCTAATCAGCGACTCTAAGATCAGGCCATCTCTCTACCCAAACCTTTGTAAACTTCCTCAGGCACTCAAAGTTCACCTTATTCGAAACGAGATCGGCATTCCATACCGGTCTTGTGATGACGTTCAGACCTTCCAACATTTCCTCTCTTGCATCCGTCAAAATCTCACAATGCCACAGAATATGCTCGGCAGTCTGGTCAGTATTGCCACATGCGCAGTTTGGATGGGGGGACAGGGCGAGACTGTGAAGTCTCCCCCTGAATTCCCCATGCCCGGAGAGAAGTTGGGTCACATGGTGATCCAGGTTTAAATATGCCCCTTCCATTCTGAGTTTAACAGACGGGAAGAATGAGTAAGTCCATCTTCCCGAATTTGACCTGTCCCATCGCGCTTGCCATTCACTCAGCGTTATTTCTTGCATCTCTCTAAGAAGAGCAGGGAGAGACACAGATCCGCCTGGTATTAAGTTAACACCTAGGTGAGTAGCAGGTCTTCCTCTGATAAGCTTCTTCTTTGTTAGCACCTCCCTAATTTCTAAATCAATTGGCAATATGCCGGCCAAAACTGGCAAAGCGTCCGAGGAAACTGTTCTATAGGCACCAGAGAGTGCCAACAGGGGTATTCGCTGGCCCCTCTTGAGTGCCGACTGGATCAATACATTATTCAGGCGGTGCTCCCACACAGAGGCTGCATAGGTGACTTGCGACACATACACCCCTCTGTATAGAAGGCGAAGCGCTGGAGAACGCAATCCCCACTCGGCAGTTGAGATCCTTCTCAGTTTCAAGAAGAGGGCTTGGGCCCTGCTTGATACACTCTTGACATGTGCCAAGAAAGAGGACGATCGATCCAAGAGAACGCCTAAATACCTAGTGGTTTCCGCAAATTTGATGTTTGAATCTCCCATTTTGATGCAGGGATTTCTCCCTCTATTGAGGGAGCCCTTCATCAGGAGACCCATGGTCTTTTGGGGAGCGAAGGTCAAACGATTTCTCTTACCCCATTCTAAAATTGCACTTAAACCTTCTTCAGCTTTGCACTCTACTTCTTTTCTGCTGTTCCCCGAGACCAAAAACAATTTGTCATCAGCGTAATCGACCGAGATACATCCCTCAGGCAAGGGCAACCTGGAGGAGTCGTCAAACAAAATGTTCCAGTAATCTGAAGCAAGAGCCGAACCCTGGGGACAACCCATATTTACCTCCCGTTCAATAGTGACATCCCCGTACGACAGAATTATAGAACGGTTGTTGAAATAATCTGCGGTTATCTTGAATAGCCTTGGAGAACAATTACGCGATTTTAGTTTAGAGAGTATCATCGGCCACCACGCATGATCGAAAGCACCAGTGATGTCTAAGAAGACCCCAATCACATACTTCTTAGGGCAAGCCTTCACCCATTCAAGCGCATACGAAATTGCGTGCTCCGTAGACATACCGGGGACGAAGCCAAATTGTCGATCGCTGGGTGGTGACAAAGTTTTCCGCAGTTGGCATCTAATAATAAAGAAAGCGCAGCTGTGTATTTCACCCCATATGTGTGTTTTGGGCCTACCCAAAAAATTGCTGCTAAAGGTAAATTACTAGACACATACAGGCAGCGCCGAAAAGAATTTGCCAAATCAGGACACAAACAATTTTTACTATATTTAAGAAAAAAATATAATAAAAAATGATAATATAAATGTGTGTATGATCAAACATGTTTTCTTTTTTGAGGCTTTGCTGGTAGCTGGAAACAATAGAGACGATTCTTAACAAAATAACTTTTATATGAATGAGGTTTTTAATAAGTACATTCTAGTCTTACAAAACATAATATTTATTTATTTAGGTTTCATCTCTCAAAAGGGTTGTAATAAACTACCTGCAACTCAAAGTATTTAACCCATGATTCTGCATTATGGGTATAATCGTTCTAAAACTGCAAAGCTGCACTTCCTATTTAATATAGATAATCAAACCAAAAAACTAAGCTACAGTACCTAAAGCTAGCTAGCAGTAGAGAGGTAAAACACCTATATCGGTAGGGCTATTCCAACCAAAGTTTAGTTAATCAACCTAACCATTTTGTAATATTAACTAAATAATAAGGTTACTACATCTAAACAGTTATGTTTCTCTAACCAAACACTACAATATGGTTTAGGTATATAATTTTTAGTTTAGGTAACACAACTAAACACAAAGCTGTCTCAACTGATTAGTTTAGCTAGAATATCTGAATCGTTAAGCTGTCATAAATACAGTTTAGGTAACACAACTAAACACAAAGCTGTCTCAACCGATTAGTTTAGCTAGAATATCTGAATCGTTAAGCTGTCATAAATACAGTTTAGGTAACACAACTAAACACAAAGCTGTCTCAACCGATTAGTTTAGCTAGAATATCTGAATCGTTAAGCTGTCATAAATAAACTGCTGTTTAGCAAACAGTAGCTAAAAGTTCGGCAGTCACCACAGCAACTAAACTGTTTAGTAGATAATTACTGAAAATTTAGTAAATAGTACCTAAACATTTCTTTCAGTGACGCACGTGGCATATTTCACTGTAAAAAAATAACGAGAGTTGAAAGATTATGCTATAAAATCAATTTCATCTATCGGGGTAAGTGTTCGATCTCGTCCAACTGCGAACGCTTACCCCAGCACACTTACCCCATCACACCAAAATTCAATAAACTTTAAAAATCAGATTAGTGGTTATCTTTATTAGAATTATCACTTTGCACCCGTCTAACAAACAATATTTCACTAAAAATTATCGTAGACCACGTCGCTCTGACACAGCTGGTTACACAATAGCACACATCGGTAACGGAGATGAAAAATTTAAGAAAAGCACGAAAAAAGTAATTTACCTACCATTTTTTATTGACAAATCAGCATTCATTGTACACATGTCCTGCTTCGGCGCGATCCAGAACGCTAATGAATTAAGGAACGCGCGGGCGCTTTACAGGCACAATGACGGCCGGCGTGGTCTAGTGGTATACGCTTTTGACTACAGATCCGAAGGTCGCGAGTTCGAACCCGGCGTGCGCAAATAAATTTTATTTGATTAATTTGTGTTATTTCACAATTAATTAATTTAAAAATAATATATAGTATATTTGCGGCACATTCCAGAGTGGAAGATACTCTCAGTATCGCCCTAGTGTAAGACCACCATTCAAAATTGAAACGTTGCTTGAAATGGCTTTAGCCGTGTTTGGTGACCAGATCTGAATAGCCAGGTACTTCCCCACCTTCCTCTTCCCCATCTCCCTCCCCTCCCCAATAACCTCAGCCTCACAACATACCCCAATTGGGGATGCCATAGTCTCACACTCTAACTCCAGACGGGAGAAGTTGGGACTCTTGTGCGGTATTACTGTAAAAAAAAAAAAACAATCTTGTCGGAAACATCACTGCGAACACTTACACTCCGCGTACGGTTACCCCACGTGACTCTACAAAAACACAGTAGCAGTTATTTCTAGAATCATAGATTAAGCGGTCTACAGTGGGTAGGTTATCAGTTAGATGAATTAAGTACGAAACCCTTAGCCGATATTGACTTCCTACCTTCTCAGAAGAAAAAAAGCGTCGATTAAAAGTTTGCACTATTAATCTTAGGATACAAACCTTGTTCAATAAGCATTAGACTTGATTTCCTGGAAGGTTTTGTATTATGAGATAAAACATTATTATGGGTCTGAGAAACTTTATAACTATTCCCCTTTTGTTTTGAAGCTTTCAACTAAAATATTCAGATTATCTCCTTTAAATGGTTTTGGGAAATTGTTGAATTTAATTGCTTATAAGTAAAATGAGTCATAAAATAAACCACACAAAAGTCCCAACTGCTTCCAACCGTCTGGATCCATTGAGACTACATAATCTCCAATTGGAGTGTGTTGTGAGGTTGTAGGTAGTGTAGAAAAGAAAAGTTACAGGTAGAGAATTTGATGAATAGTTCAAACTCTGTGACGAACAATCGGTCATTAGGAAGTATTTTTTTGCAAATCTTCTGGATTTCACCCTTTATAGGCCATCAGTTCAAATTATTGAGAGAGGGAAGATGAATTTTTGTGTTAATTTTGTTTAAATTGGCTAATTTCAAATTATACGGAAAATTGGAGAAGAATTTAGACTTAAGAGATGAGAAGTTAAATGGCGGGGAGGTAATTGTAAATAAGGCTAGATAGAAGAAAGAATATTTGTTTATAGAGGAACAATAAAAAAAACGTGATCTAAAGTTTCCACTTCTAGACTACACAATGTACAATCTGAGTAGTCAAGCACATGATGTTTAAAATGGTGAGATGGATCGGAACAATGTCCGATCGTCATTTGAATAAGTGGGGAAATTTCTTTTTTGGAGAAATGGGGAAGTTGCTGAAACGACGGTTTTGATGCGTTGTCATTTGTAGGTATTGCAGGTTCCCTTGGATTGACTAGCAATGTGCCAATACTCTTTCTAAACGTTGCGGATGGAAAAAATGTCCAAGAGGGGAATATGGTTACGAAGGTAACATCAGGGTTAGATGTTCCTTATTTTGCCAAGGAATGCACAATAACGTTACCCACGATGCCAGCATGTCCAGGAATCTAAATCAGAGTTACGGTTTTTCCAGATATTTTAATGGAGGCTCTCAGAACTCGAATAAGGCATACAAAGTGTTAACGGGATGAAAAATAGGGCTGGGTGTAAGTTTTTGGAGGGAGCTGAGCGAATCAGAGAGAGAGAAAGGGAATGTTCATAATTATTTTTGATTATATATTGGAGAGATTTAATTATTTCAATGCACTCGGCTAAAAATATTGAACATTGGTTTGAAGTTGAATTGAAAATTCTGTCAATAGAATTATTGTGGTAAGCGTTAATACCTATATCATAGTTAGGAGAGTTTGGAGATTTGGCGCTATCAGTAAATAAAAGAAAGGAGTTGGGCCATGTAGATGAAATAATCGCATTAACATATTATTGACAGTGAAGAGATTGAAATCGCTTTTAAGGATGCCAATCCCTTTTTAAATTGTTGGGAATAGGGTGTGAGGATATTTTAATTTGACTAAGCGAAGAATAAAAGTATGGGTAATTTGAGAATCTAAAATGGACTGAACATTTTTAGTGATGACAGGAATAGGTTTAGTTTGAGATTTGATTGTGTTACATGAATTTGTTGAGACGTTGAACAGTGAAACTCTAGGGATAACCTGAACAAATTTGTCAGCAAATAGTTGCCGCCTTAAATAAAGAGGGGGATCAGAACATTTTACTTAAAGGGAATTGATGGGCGACGATTGCATCACTCTAGTTATTATTCGCAAAGATTTAGAATGAATTTTGTCTAATTTACTAAGTAGATTTTTTTATGCAGTACAAAATAGTGGGCAGGCATAGTTAAGATGGCTTCGAATAACTGCATTGTATAGCAATTTAATGCACCGAGAACGCCATCACACACCAGTCAATATTCTAATGATTTTTAAATTTTGTTTCGCATTTAGTAACTATATTATGAATATGGGAAGACCATTTAAGTTTCCTATCAAATGTTACTACCAAAATTTAACTTCAGAGGGGCTTGGGATTGGAGAGTTTTTAGATAAAATTTGAAGGGGGCAGATTTTTATGACGGTTTGAGAAGGTGACACACTGACTCCTCTGGACTGAAAGTTCAAAACCATTTAAAGTGAACCATGTGCAAAGGGAATCCATCACTTCATGATGAGATTTGACAGCGAGTGGAATATTTTTGGATGATAGGAAGAAAGCTATGTCATCTGCGAACTCAATAACTTTTACACGCGGGGGAATAGTGACATGCACATTGTACATCTATATATTATACAGTAAGGAAGATAATACATCTCCTTGGGGTAGACCTTTCCAAATAGATCAACTTTAAGGCGATATGTAAATCTCAGCTCAGCGAAATTTTAGTTTTTTTTAGTAGCTCAAGAAATAGATTAATAATGGATTGGATAAACATGAGGGATAGGCCAAGGCCTAAAAGTTTTATTTTCAGGATTCATATGTAAACATTGTCAAATGCGCCTTCTATGTCTATAAAGACTGCATATTTAGTAGATTACGTTTGTGTTATGTTATCTTCATTGCGCTAGGTTTATACTGGTTTGATGAGAATATTAAAATGGTCGATTTCATTTACGAGTTCAGTTTGGTGATAATGCCCGTTTTATTTAGGAACGTTTTAAATTCACAAATTGCAATGTTGATAATTGAGAACATATGTAAAAAATACTTAACTTTTAAAATTCCATTTTTCGTTAAAAAGGACAAGACTCAAAATCATCTGTCCGTTATTTTCAACTTTCAGAAGAAAAAAAAAGGTTATTACAAAAAATGAATCTAAAAACAGTTGACTGTTGATTGATTTAGTTAGATTTCGTTTGCTGTAAAACATGAATTTAATACAAAAACATCAAATTAGGACTTGTTTTTTCCACGGAAAAGAAAATATGGTATAAGTCTTGTTTAGTATTTGGAGCTCACGGCCCGGAATCATTATAACTGTACGAAATTAAACTCATTTGTCTCATTTCTCGACAGGATAGTCTCGTGTTTACAACCTGAGACTTTTGGTACTTAAATCTCATACAGTCCTTTATTAAGCTAATAGGTCACCCTAACACATATACAATTTTTCTTGTTACATTTAACATACTATTGTGATGATGAAAAATGATAGCTTATGTAATATTGGTTCAAAATATATTCTTGAGGTGTTTTTCGGCCACATTTACCCGGCCTCTGAGCTACTTTTGTTTAGAATCCTTTCGCAAAATTAGGTATTGTTGTTAGGTTAGAAGAAGGTGGGAAAGTATCTGGCTATTAAGAACACGGCCAAAGCCATTTCAAGCAACTTTTCTATTATGAATGGTGGTCTTACAACAGGGCAATACCGTGAGTATCTTCCACTCTGGAACGTGCCTCAAATATAATATAATATATATATTATTTTTATATAACTAAATTTTGAAAAAACACGTACCTATCAAACAAAATTTTAAGTTGCGTACGCCGGGATTTGAACTCGCAACTTCGGATAGCTAGTTAGAGCTTTGCCACTCGACCACGGCTTGTTGCGTATCTGCATGAAAAACATCATACAATGACAAAAAATACAATTTTAACCTAACGCACAAAATATACAGGTAAAGGTTTTTGACTTTAAATAGCATCTAAGGTGCCCGATGGCGAAAAAGTTATTTTAAAAACAATGCGCTTCATTTTGAGTATACGCCAAACGCCTGAAATTTTAAAATTTATCATTATTGCTAGATTAAGGAAGGTACTGCCAAACATAGTAACTTAAGGTAACTAGGTCGTATACTATTTTAAATCCAGCCGTTTTCAATAACACCCCTTACGATGGCAATAAGGTTTAAATTCCCGCTTAACACCATCCGCCTGTTTTGATTTATGCAAGAAAAAAACATGGCCAAAAAGTGCCTTTTATTTTATTTTGTGGATGTTCAGGCATAAATATTTAAATTTTTTCCGATCATTTTATAAATAACTTAATTTGTCACATTATACAATAAAATGATAACCAAAAATGGGTTGGTAAGTAGGAGATTTCGAACTTTAAAGCAATTTTCATAGACCTATCCATTATTTTTTTTTGGCTTATGAAAAGACTTATCTAAAAAATACTAGATTATTTCAAAGGCCAAAATGTATTCTACTCGCAGTATTTAATTAAAGCATCTTACGGTATAGTCGCGGATGTGCTAATAATTTTATAATACGTCAAATTTGTCGTTTTTATGATAATATACTATTGAATGTGACTTATTCATTCTTGTATAAACCGTCCCGCACATAGTGATATTATAATAGTGGTAAAATTAGGAATTTTATTTACGTTTTTTCTTCTTGTTATTTCTCTTTATAGTTAATAATATTTATTGTATCTTTATAGTATGTACCTATTGTTTACCATCTCTACCTAGTATTAGCCAAACCATAAATTATGCATACTTTCAACATTAGACCGGATTGTTAACACTTATGCACTTCGCAATGCTACTTTTAAAAATATACTCACTGTTACTCTGAAATGTTTCTAAACAATAAATAAATATGTAAGATGGGGCCAACTCCCTTCTTCTTCATTATCAGCCTTTTGGTGGCGATGCGATGGGACGTAGCCTCCTTTATTTAAAAAAAAATACGATTCTCAGAGGTTCTCACCAAACAGATGCCCGCAGTTCTCTTCCAATCTTCAGCCCATATTACCTGTGGTCGACCTCTGTTTCTCAATCAATGACGCTATCGCAATACACCACTTTACACACGGAGAAAACTTACTTATATAAAATACTGTTAATTTATTAAAAATATGTTCTTAATCAAGTATCAGTTAAAAGAGAGTGTTTTATGACAACGGTAGAAGATGTGTTCATATAAATACTGATATTGTCGCATTCCCTCATGATATTCGTTAAGAAAAGAACACGTGTTCTCTCGACATATTCTGAATGACTAATTTTTGATCAAAGAATTGGCATGCAATCACTTTTTTTAACAGGATCATTTCTCTCCAGATCAGAATAGCCAGGTACCTTCCTCTTCCCAATCTCTTTCCCTTCACTATTTCCTACTATTTCACAACATATCCCGATAGGAGATGCCATTGTTCCATTCGTGTAGACGTCATTGTCCCACATTGTGATATGGGGAGCAGTTGGAACCCTTGTGCGGTATTTACGTTAATTTTAATTTTTATTTTTCATTTAATGGATATTACTATATAAAACTGTACACGTATATTAAATGTGGGGGTGGCTCAAAAATCTAGGGACTGTAAGGAATTCTTGTCATTTTAGCCAGTCATGACCTACAGAATTACGTAAAATGGGTTTGCGTGAAGAAAAATATCGCCATAGTGTATCAACAGCTTTTCGGGATTATCTCAAGAGAAGTATTTAAGTGAAATACAATGGGTCTAACAAGAAATCAGTGATCTTGGCAGCTGTCCAAACGTCTTGCCTGAGTAAATGCCTGTTTTTCTCCTTTTCACGCTCCTAATGGTACAACTGAATGAACACAAATTAAAGTAACACTCGATTTATTATGTAATACATAACAAAGGAATATTTATGGCGTTTGCGGCGATAATCTTAATGTATGGGGTGATTCATTACAATGCCTTAGATATAAACGATAACGTAATGTAATTTTTTTTTGTACATTTAATTTATAAGCGTGGGCTATAGTAAGTTGTGAGTTCTTCCAAAGCTTTCAATCCTAGATTAACAATGGTAACAAATCGATTGTTTGAGATAATTATTAGATTAATTTTCTTCCTGTTTTTCTATCACTCAGAAATATGGAATGTCTGGGACTGAACTAATTTCCACATGTACCGTAATAAATAGTTCTTATTAATCTAATTTATCATTTTCAGTAAAATAAATCTGCACCATCAGGTTGTAATTACTTCTTATTGAATATTTTCTACAGTAACGAGCCCTTGAGGTGATATTTCATTAAAACTGTGTTATATATTTATTTACCTTCATTCAAAACAGCAGTCAGCAGCTAGATACTTGCTGACTAACAATTTATGTAAAAAAAACTGTGATCTTTAATAATGATGGTGATGATAAATTAACAATTAGATCAATGTGTTAATTAAATGAACAGAATAGTATATATTAGTGTGGGCCGATTTTTTTTCTTCAGAATTCCATTTGACCCTACTTATAAAAAGTTGTCTTTGTATCTAAAACATCAAAATAATATACTTTGAACAAAAAAACAAAAAATATTTTAAGGCTCCACTTTGCCTTTAAAGTTGGAGAAAATATGCTAAAAATTAGTTTTTTTCAGTCTCATTATAAAGTATTCTGGATCAGTTTAATCATGTGCATTTATGAAATCTTCTTTAATAAAGTATGTAGCTTTACTGTATATAACTAGAATCTATTATTTTTGTAGTAATACGACACAAAAAAGTTCCCGCCCGCAGTTCTTGTTTCAAAAAAAAAGTATCTCAATTTAAGGAAACAAGCTCCCGACTGTTCGATTTTTGTTCTTGTAAATGTAAAGACAATTATTGTACTTGTTCGAAAGCAAGGAAAGCTTCCCTTAAAAAAAAAACAGTTTTTGGAAGACCAAAGAGGTGAGAGAAAAATGTTCATCGGCAGTGTTGATACACCGACTACGAAACAAATGGAAAAATCTATGAAGAGAAAGAGAAAAGATCTCACTAAAATAAAAGACCAGGTGTGTGAAGAAAAAGAATTTGTAGACCCTGTATCATTACCTTCCAGTTCAACATCAAAATCATCCTCTCCGATCGCAAAATCAACTAGGCTTCTTAAGACTAATACCACTGCTTTTCCGACGACCAGCAAATCTCCATATTTTACAGTTCTCTCCAAGATATGTGACAGGTTCGGGATATCGGATCGAGCTGGTGCAGCAATTGCTTCTGCCGTCTTAAATGATTGCAACATAATAACGCAGGATAATACTAATACAGTAATAGATACAAATAGACTGCGTCGCGCACGTCTGCGTACCAGATCTATACTCATGAAATCAAAGACTTGGGATAAAGTAAGTGGCTTATTTTTTGATGGTCGAAAGGACAAGACTTTGGTTAATATAAAAAAAGGACAGAAATATTATAAAAGCACCGTACTTGAAGAACACGTATCGTTAATCGTGGAACCAGGATCTCATTTCTTGACCCATATTACCCCTAGGTCAGGCACTGCCGTTAATATAACCAAAGCAATTATAGAATACTTTGCTTGTCAAAACATTTCACTTGACCATTTAAATGCAATTGGTTGTGATGGTACAAATGTTAACACGGGAACAACTGGTGGTGTGATTCGAACGATGGAGAGACACTTAAATCGTCCAGTACAGTGGCTGATCTGTCTTTTTCATTACAATGAGCTGCTTCTACGCCATTTGATTATTAAGTTGGATGGCACAACTACTGGACCTCGTGCTTTTTCCGGCCCCGTAGGTTCGGCTCTTCATAATTGTCATAATTTGCCGGTTCAATCTTTTTTAAATATTGATCTGGAGTACTCGACTGATGTCCTGCATGCTGATTTAAGCACCGATCAAAAATTTTCAAAACAGTTTCCAGCGGAAGTTGTCATCCTGATATTGCCAGCAGAAACCCAGGAGTGATGTCACATGCACCATGGCTTACTACAGCGAGTCGTATCCTACGACTGTATATTGGATGCGCAACGCCATCAGAAAATCTGGTCATACCACATTTATCATGAGGGTATATGTTCCCATTTGGTTTGATATAAAACTACATGGGTCGTACAAAGATGGTGCGAGGCATATTTATAATATGATAAACTATTCGCGCTATCTTCCGGACGAATTAAAAGCCATCATTTATCCTGTAATACAGCGAAATGCTTACTACGCTCATCCGGAAAATTTACTCTTATCAATGATAACCGATGAATAGCCTATCATCAAAGAACTTGGAATAAGACGTTTGTTGAAAGCCAGAGAGTTTTCCCGGACAGAGCTCCGAACATTTAAAGTACCAACATTGAATTTGAATACACAATGCTATATTGATATGATATCTTGGCAAGATACGCCGATCACATATCCTCCCATTTTAGAAGGTGTAACAAAACAAGACCTGGAGGATCTTAACCTAACTTCAGAAATCAGTTCCATTTTCATAAAATTTGAGAGATTCCCCTGTCACACACAATCTGTAGAACGCTGTGTGAAGGTTGTAACTGAAGCATCTTCGAAAGTGTGTGGCAAGAAGAACAGGGAAAAAAATTAAAATTAAGCGTGATTTCATACCGGAATAATTGATTACGTTTATTTCTATACGATATCTGTAATATTTATGAGTTAAATTCTTAATGTTGAAACAGCATTTAATACTAAATAAATTATTGTGAAAATTGTAATTATAACTCTTTCATTACCTTATCACAAAAAATGTATTTTAATCAATTTTTGATCGCAAAATGGAACCTAAAAATGACATTCAATGACTTTTTTTATTTTTTATTAACAATAAAGACCTAAGACAACTTTTTATCGGTAGCGCTTATTGAAATAAGTCAATTTTTTTTTCGCCATACAGTGGCGGCCCAGGCTAGTATATATATACACTGTAAGCATTATGACAAACAAGAAAAAATTAGCAATCACATCAATAGTTTCATAGATAACGGTAGGTACATGAGTTATTACAGAATTATATGTCGTAATGTGAATTCCAATACAAGGGCTTCACTTGTATCTAATATCCATTTCCTTAGATTTATTGGACTTTAAAAGTATAAATGGTAGGAATTATTTTTAATTGCCATCGATAGTTAAATACTAGCTGTACCCCGCCACATGTTGCTGTGGCTTAGTCTATCTGTGCAAATAGAGAAACAATAGCGCGTGTTGCTTTTACGCCCAACATATGGCGCTGTTTTTTTAGAGCATGTTTAAAAAAAAGTTTTACCTTTGACCAGTGACAATACTATATAATATAGGTATATAAAAACAAACGCGTATTCGAATGCAACGTTGTGTCAAAATTTAAAAGCAATCATTGAAGAACTTTTGGAGATTAATGACTTTGAACATACGAATATTTATATTTTTATTTATTTAGATTTTGGGTACAAAAATTATTAATTTGTTTGTGGTTAACTATTTTGCTATGCAAGAAATCATACAATATAACATGTCGACTTATAGATATGTATGTAGTTCAATTTACTATTCATGTTGGTGTTTTTCTTGTTTTTATGGTATAGTACGCTACAGTTTTAATCTTGGGGATATTGAATGATATACCAACAAATAGTATTAAGCACATAATACATTGGGTAAACGTAATTGCTTACTATGACGTACCCCACGGTGAAATATCATTAAAAATGGCGCCAGAGAATTGTGCTTATTAAGTAATATTATTATCGATATCGAATTAATAAAAAAAAGTGAACTGGAAACGAATGTTAAATATGTTTTTTAAGGTTATTATTGTGTTTTTCTTTTTTCTCTTTCATGTTCAAGGGTTTTTTGAAGATTGCTTACGCTTTAAGAATTGTGAAAAATCTGCAAAAAAGCTTTAAGATTCGTAATAAAAGCCAAATAAATGAAGGTTAAAAAATCGTACTTATTAACTGCAAAATTGTTTATTAAGTGTTCGTAAATAATAAAAGCGGAGAGACAACATCATGAAATTGTTTTCATGAAAAATTGTTGACTTTGTACTTATTTTATGAGAGAAGAGAACAAAAGACAATTTTTAAAGATTTTATAACGTATTTAATAAGTTAGATTTGATATATATTTTCATAATGTTTTATTTTTTATTTAGGAAACAAACAGTCGTACATTTAAGACTGAACAGTAATTATTCATATGTTCTAGACTAGACCAATAAAGTTTCATTAAGCTTAGTTATTGACTTAGTATTTATACCAACAGTCTACACGATATATTTATAGACGACAAAGAAAAATAAATCAACATTATAAGGAATTACAAAATGTTATAAAACAAGTCAAGACAGCTAGTAGTAATACAGTTTTCGCATGATTATACTAAAAACAATAAAATAAACTACGATAAACTATTATTTCACAAAACAATAGATTAATTTATCAGTTAAGTAAGCGGCAATTTAAATATTTTCAAGTTACAGTATAAAATTTCTACATCTCGTAAGGCATTGTGAGTTTCTTCATATAAACGAATTAAATGCCTTTACTTTGGTTGGACAGGGTTCTAACTTCAATTTACCTTGTTCCGAGATATGAGGATTGCAAAGATAAGATCTCATTAACTAATTACCAATTTCTGATTTTGTTGTTGAATCTTGTTTAACATATTTTAAAGGAAAATATTTAAATTGGACATATAATATACTCACCATTTTAGAACATACCCAAACGTGTGGACAGAACCATGTGCAACCAGTAAGGGCAAAATAATTCATGGATTATGGTTCTAACTACATTGCTCTAATGCCTTACTAAGCTAGGGCCAAGTTATATTTAAATATTTTTCGTTAAAACATGATAAACTAAAATACCTTACACAAGATTGAAACACCAAATTCAAATTGGTTATGTGGTTACGCCAATAAGCATTAATTTACACACAAATCTCATGCGTACATATGTTAACACATGCGACCACTGTACTGAGATAATATTGTTGTCCTTTGTCCTACCTTCATTCTATTCCTGCACCTATCTGTGCACATTGCATTCAGTCTGTTACAATAACCCACACAGTTCACTATAAACCACATCCGCGCGAGATCTTGTCTCGCTTATTTTATTAAATTTTACATCCGCGCCGATCTCTTGCAAAACCGCATCGTGTTCAGTGGCACCGCCGTGATCCCCGAGGAGGATAAACAGGAAGCAAACGAGTGCCCTTTTTTCTTAATGGTGAGTTCTTCCTTATCCCTACAACATATTATGTGCAGTGGTAATTACACTAATATTCAAGTTCCTTCGACAAACATTTTTTACACTCCTTAAAAAACATACCATAACATCTTTTACACTCCATTATTTAAATCAAGAAAATTCGTAAATGCAAACTTTAACGCCATGTTAGAAGACGAAATAAGAACCCTATACAACAAAAGTTACGAATTACAGTGCTCCTCGTGACAACGATCCACTGTCAGATATAAACGGCGATTAAAAAAAGTTCAATGTGATGTTAGAACCATGCAAAATAAATGGATGCTTGATGTTAGAACTTCGTCATTCAAGTATCTACGGGAATACAACTCAGATGACTCTCAAAATTATTTTGGTAATGGAAATGAACAAAAAAATGGTTCTGGATTCAAAAGTACTTTTTAAATATCACTAAGAACCTTGTACAACTATTGTGACGACATTATTATTCAGGGTGCTACAAAACAGACAGTGCAGCTTTGAAGGGCTGGTACAACCCGTGTGGTGGGGCTAGGAACCTAGGAGGAGTTTCATTGTGTCGGAGGGTCATGCTGTTTTCAGTCGTTTCCATGGTTTGGTCCGGATAATACCAGGATTTTTTAAAGTTTCTTGAAAATGGTCGCTCTTTCGACGCCACCCAGTGGGCCTTCCGGGTGCGATTTGCAACTTCTTTCTGTGAAGCTACCCAAAAGAAAATGTTTTTTTAACATCGGCCTTACATCTTGGAAGAACTCAAGGATCAAATTTAGTAGAAAATCGCCATTATACCCGTCGAGATGTGCCTAAATGCGGCCGAAAATTTAAAAAATGGCCTTCATCAATGTATCGCTGCTGGGAGCCATTATCCTTCTGATGTCATCTTTGGGACTTGATACATAAAATGGCATGATGTAACGAATAAAATAAAATAAACCCCATTTCTGTAAGTTGTTTAAGCCTTCTTTTTATAATATCCCTTCAAAACTGTTCTGTTTTGCCGGACCCTGCATAGATACTTAGCGAGTAGTTTGTTATTTTATTTAATCGACGCTTTTCTAAGTAACGATTTTATTTCTTCATTAGGTTAACGTAGTATACCAATTGGGAATGCCAAAGTCCCACTGGCTCCAGACAGTTAGGATTGTGCGACATTCGAAGTAGCAACCCTTCATCAATTGCGTAATCCCAGTTATATAAATGATCGTATTGTGACAATGTTTGAAGAATGAACATTTTTTCGGTTTTCTTTGATATTCATCATATAGTTCACCCACATTCTAAATTACATCATTTTATGTATATTCTATTGTAAACAACATAATATCCCGTCGAAATATTCATGCATAATTTTATAAGGCGACATCCTTCGAATATCCAGCGGACGCAAGTACTTGCAAATAGGGCTGGAAAAACATATCATTTCTTATTTCCCTCTTCCTTTGGGAAACATATCTTTTATCATCTGAATTCCTTTTCCGTTTGCCTTAGTCCACAATATATGTTATTTTCGAATAAAGTCCGATTGAAAGAGCCGGCTCTGGAAATATTACCAGATGATTATACCCTACCTACATATCAATGTAGTAAACTTGGTAGACTCTAATATTTTATTTTTATTTTTATAAATAAAGTTAGTCAGTAAAACTTGAATTTGTAATATTTATTCATTGAATACAATATTAACTACTTTGGAAACGAAAAATGTGAAACAGAAAATGTTTGACGGCCTCCGTGGTCGAAGGGTAATGCTCTCAGAAGGCAAGCTATAGCGGGTTCAAATCCCGGCGTGCGCAAGTAAATTTTATTTGATTCATTTATGTTTTCTCACTATTTACTCATTTGAAATAATACATCATATATTTGCTTCACGTTACAGAGTGGAAGATAGTGGAATAAAATTGAGGAAAATAAAAATAAATTCACACACAAAATTACAAAATGGATTAAAGAACAAAAAAGACAATATTACCAAAATTTCGTAGCATAAAATAAAAATAAAACCTACACGTAACACACAAAACCAATATAAACACACAAGATTATTTTCAATGTACTATTTTTTTTTTTTTTAATTTTAAATATATTATTATGTATTTTTAATTTTAAATGTATTATTTTTCTCATTAAATGTATTATGTAGTTTTTTTATATTATAAAATGAAGGCCTCAGCACGGGCAAGCCACCCAGTGAGGCCTAAATTACTGAAAAACTTGAATTGTAAAAAATATTGTACCTAATAAAAAATTTTAAAAAAAAATGGCTTTGGCCATATTTGGCGACAGATTCTGAATAGCCAGGAACTTTCCCACTTATCATCTTCTTCTCCCTTATTTCCTCCCCCTCATACCTTTAGCCTTATAACATACCCCAAATGCTCCTGGCCTTAACGGACGACGAGATTACCTCATTTTATATGTCGCTGGCTGTAATTTTTTTTTCTTTCTTTTTCATGTATATAGTTATTGTTTTAATCTTCCTGTATATATTTGCGTAGTATTTTATTGGATGTTGTAAATTTTCTCATGTATATAGTTATTGTTCATATGCTTTATTGATCCATCTCTCTTCTAGGTCGACATGTACAAAACCCGATTATTATAAATTTCTTTGCAATTTTCTTTCTTTTCTTTTTCTGTTTCTATGTTTCACAAAGTGACGTGCTTGCTGGTAGCAGTACTGAACTGTTTTCTTTTTGTTCTGTCCCGGTTTACCCCAACTCTGGGGTGGCATAAGACCTCGTCCGTGTATACACATCTTGGATGACCAAATCACGATGAGGGACTAGTGTCGTCGTCTGCTCGCTGCGCCTTCCCTGGGGACAGGAACTGGACTGAGGATGGGCTGAACGTCGATTGGTGACCTTCCGCCCTGCTTCCAGGTACTCCGACGCTTTCTCCTCATGGTCTTCGGGATTTTTCCCAACCCCAACTCACACTTTTCGTCGAGGCACAACCGGTTTCCTGGCTCAAGGGCGCGGAACCTGGTCCCCGTGAAACCTATCCAATGCCCTGTTCTCTCTCCCTAGGTCTGCCTGTGAGCGGGCGACGACACCCCCCACCACACAAAGAGGCGCACACTTTACCAATGTTGCAGGTGGCTGTGAATTATTATTTGATTTGTTGATACTTTGTACATATGATTTGTTTAAACTAACGAAATAGAATAGATCTTACTAACAAGTTACTAATACGCAGCACTTGCATACTGCGAATAACATTGTATGCATGGACATTTTGGAGGTCTTGTTTTGAAATTTTAAATGTAGACTCGTTATATCAAAAAAAAAATTAGCGTCCTTGCGAGAGCTCTGAAGGGGTACCATCAGTACCTAAAACAGGGCGGGGAAGTGGTGGGCCTCCTCCAGAATACCCCAAATGGCAATACCATTGTGTCACTTGGCAGCAGTTGGCAATCTTCTATTTAAAAATAAGTTTTTTTCTTATCTAGGAATTGAACCCAAGACATTACCTTTTTGTTTTCTTTGCCTTGTTCTATTTCATGTTTCGTATAAATTTATTCGTATTATCTTCTTCAGTGATTAACACAGGTGTATTGTTTACCTTCCCTAAAGTCAATAGCGGCAAAGTCTAGGAACATCGGCAGACTAAATAACTTTGTATTTTCTGCGGTTCGAATATAGCGCAAAAAACTTGGTCTCGTGATAAACAAACTGAACATTTTCAAAGACATGTTGATGAACCCAGAAGTGCTGAAAGAATTCAACTATCTTGAATCGAAAAAAAAAAATTGAGCAGGTTTTATAGCGAGCTTATACGTACCTTAAATTTGGTTAAACGATACATTGTTTATTTATTCATGTTCTCTATAAAACGGTAATACACCAATACATTACATAGAAGATCATAATTTTGAGGTATATCTAAATATAAAAGGTAATTGGGACAGTTTTATAATTTTGTGACATGTATGAAAAGACAATTGCTCAATTGTCTGTCTGTAAGTGACGTTGAAAATATCTATGGTCAATTTAGAGTCGCTCTGTTGATGGGCGCATGGTATCTTCCACGAGTATAATTTTTAGGTACATAAAAATTAAACTCTTTTAATATAAGTGGATTAGGTATAGTTCCAGTGATTAGTTTAAAAAATCTTTTGCTAAACATATTGCTTCTAGATCTATAGATTCTTATCGAGCTGTCCTGTAAATAACAAGGTTGGATATAGGCATGGATAGTACGTATATTCTCTCATATATAGATAACGCATAACCCTGTTTGTTCTTTTTCTATTTTTGGGTTATGGTTTTGTTCAGATGGGGCCCACAAATGGAGCTTAAATTTTGGGAGAACACAAAATCAGAGACAGGCTCGAGAAATCGTGCCAATCGCCTAAGACTTATCCAGCAATATCTACTTTAGATAATTTAGGAGAATTTGACTGCCTACGTAGATTATTGAAGGGGTGAAGGAATGCAGTGGTAGGGGATGGTTTCAAATGCAATTAAACGTATTGTGATAAACGTGTTTTCAGCCTCAAAAATTAAAGGACACATTGTGAAAAACCAAATAAAGATAAATGTTGAATTATTTTTATTGCTTATGAAATTCGAGCTATATAAAGAGCTGTCAATAACAACATTCATGAAACAGGAATGGCTGTGCTGATCAGGAGATATATCAAGGATTGGAAGTTTGCCAACTACCAAAAAACTTCTCTTGTAGCACGGTGTAGTGTTGTGAAGTGAACAATTACGCGGCTTAAAAATGTAGAGGCAATCATCGCCACTTTAAGGATACCTATATCATTATTTACGTAGCAGGTAGTCGGTTTAAGTAGAAACATATATTTGAAACCTGCGTGGATACTGATTACGAACGAATTACGATAACAAAACTTGTAGAAAATATTCAACATCCCAACTTCAATGTACATAGATAGGTTGGCACTTATACGACTACTTACTACACATTTTTATAAGAAAATTATCCACTTAAGTCGACTCTGCAATAGGAGTACGAAAAAATGCTGACCAACTTTCTTGTAGGCCGTAGGCCCGGCGCCCGTGTCCTGAATCGCATAACCATATCTTGTTTTATGTCGGGACGTAAAACTGAGTCGCTCCCTCCTCCCAGGACTTCCGACAAACTCGTTCCTCCTTTGATCCATACAAATTACATTTTGATCACATTCCTGGAATGGAGATCTGGCCCACTTCCTCAGGAAAGGACAACGAACGAGACCCCTTTATTACGTGTTTTTCTCCATTCTGCGAAATTTTATTACACTAAAGTTCATTGGAATGTAAAGCGAGTTTGACAGTAATGTGTTTTATTCGGTATACAAGTTATACAGGTAAATGACGGAAAAAACGAATACAAGATGTATTTCTTGATAACATCAAGAATAATAAACGTTGACATATTTTTGGCAGATTTTTGTGCCTAGATGAGGGCTAATGTTATTTATGTGAACAAAGAAAAAAAATAAGTATAGATACGAAAAGCAAACAGAATGGTAAATGAATATATGAATAAGGGGAATATAATCATGGAAACTTTGATAGAACAAACCGAGACAAAGCGTTAATGAAAGATAAAGGTTTTTCAGAAACATAAAAAAATGCTTACTAACATTTATTTGACATACCATCAAATAATTATATAATTTGTACAAATAATACCGTACATGGGCATATAATTACCAAACATTTAAAGAAGTGAAGATTTATATCCCACGAAAACAGATTCGATAATACTTTTTAGTATTTTTAACCCTATTTTGTGAGGATTTTAAGGGGGGGAGGCTATGGCCTATGGAGACTTATGTTGGAACTATGCCACCCCCAAATACCCCATTAGCAGAAAGTTGACAGGTTAACGTTCGTAACGGAGGAAAAGAAAGAGTGCGATAGGATGGTTGGGAAATATTTAAAATCAAAAATTATTTTTTTTCAGAATTCATTAAACATGATGTTAGCCTCCCAGAAGCTGGCTGTACTGTACCTATTGCAAAGTGTACGCGAATATTCTAATAGTACACAACTGCTGACTTTGTATAAATCACAAGTGCGCCTCACTGTATAATTTGGCAACTACCTCTGGTCTGGAGCACTAAACGACCCGTTTATGTTCCATAACCATAATATATTTCCTCGTCATTGTGCTCAACAGCATGGCTGTGAAATGATTTGACGGCCTCTGAGTTTCCTCCCTCCTATAATATGGGCTTCTTCAAGACCCAGGTTTACTCAGTTTTGCTTCCAAAAGACCCTCTATACAGCTTCCCTAGAGATATAAAGATAGGCCCTTAGGGAAATTATTTCTGTAAGAATTGGTACCATAAAAAAGGCATATTTTCATTAAAGGTACATGTTCAAAAATACATATATTTTTACAGGTTTATATTTTCTTTATTGCAATATTTTATATGTCTTGAATTTTATATTTTTAAGGCATTTTTTTCTTAATGGTTGATAAAGAGCGAGTCGTTTAGAAGAAGCTTTATTATTTATAGAATTTTTAACAGTTTACAATTTTTTCATCCCAATATTTTATACCGCCTGATACTCGAAGGTTTACGACCAAGAGATAAAGGGCGGATGGTTTATGGTCGCTGTGGGAGACAAAGGGAGGATCGCAAGGTGCAAGGGACGATGTGTGTTGCCAGATATTCCATTCGATTAATACCAACTTACCTACTGAAAAATAATACTCGTACCTCGGGAAAGACATGTATATTTATTTCACGACGCCGATAAATTCTGCGAAATGTGCGGGAATGGCATCTTTCTACATATTATTAATTATTGCGAACATATGTTTCGATAAACATTCGGTAGTTATTTAAAGTTATAAACAGGATGTGTTTGTTCTCTGAGTTTATCTTTCTTCTTGCTGGTTAAAGCCGTATATTTTGTACAAAAGTGTAAAAGACAATGCGATTAAATAATACATTTGGAGAAATAATTATTAGAACTTTTTGTCGGCAAGACAAGATTGTTCGATAGTGTTTTACTTGCGTTCAGCAGAAAAAAGCATATAGTTATATTATTTCGATACAAGAACACAGAATTTCAGGCAAAACCGAGTTTGTGAGCTCTACAATTTTTTTAATAAATTAAATTGTCCTTATAATAAGGTGATTTATTTTTGGGGTATTATGCTGTGTTGCGCTACATCCTTCATTAGCCAATATTTCCAACAGCATTACAGTGTCGATCATCAGGGCCAATGCAGGGTAGGTAACATCTGCCCTGATGATGAACACTGTTATGCTGTAGAAAACGTTGGTTAAAGAAGAAGGTAGGAAGGTTTAACATACAAAAAAATGTTTCATGAAATTCATAAAAATTGATTGGCTTGAATTAGCTATTTCAGTAATTCTTTCAGGAACTTCATATTATCCATATATTTGAATAAAAATAAATCCGCAGCACGGAAGATCCAAATAAGGATATCCTTATCTCTATTTGAAAAAAGGGAAAATAATGAAATATTTATTATTACATAATTTCAAGAAGTTCGATTATGGGTATTGGACGGTAATTTTTTGATAATTTAAGTACAATGCAAAACATATTAAAGCATTTATTGTAGAAATTTACCAGTGGCGTAGGACGTAAATGTAATTTTCTTTACTAAAATGTAATTCTTTTGAAAACTGGTGCGGCCATCAAATATTTGAAATTCTTGGAAATCTGAAAAATATTTTTGTCTATAACACTATTTAATGGCTAAAGATACAATCAGTTACGAGTACTACTCTCATTACTATAAACTATTTATTTTGTAATATTTCAACCCGCTTATTATAATTATAGTATCCCGAGTTGATTTTTTCATTTATTACAACCCACTTACATATAGTGTCCAGACTTGATGTATTAATTTAAAAAAAATGATATTTCGTTTCACCGCAATAAACCTGAATATAATATCTCCATGTTGATAGATTCGTATGTTCTGATTTGCAATTGTAATTCTGGAGATCGGAAATTGGAGGTTCGACCATTCTCCGCTCCCAAAGACTAGATTTACCATCTGAAATAAGCCAATGGGATTGAGAGTAGTCTTTTAGATATTTATTGAATGAAACTTTGCCAAAACGAATTGATTTTTCCACTTACTATAAACAAAGCCTTGTTAGAACATACTCGCATTCAATCATTGATATTGGATTTGAGAAACCAATTATTTTAAAACGTAGTACATGTAACGTGAAGGTATTCTAGCAATTATATAAATATCCAATTTAAAACGAATCTTTTTTTATTTTGTAGCATTTTTACTATGTTATTTACATTAAAAACAGTTTTCAATAGTTTTCTATTTAAATTTATTTTTTAATTAGATTCTTAATTACAGAATAATGAAGCTATGACTGTCCAACTGGGAAGGTTTCCCATTTTAGGACAGTCAAATAGGTAGGTTTAGTTCATATTAAGTAGGTAATGTAACACAAATACATACCAAAAAATACTTTTTACATAACATAAACAATAAAGTATTATTAATCTTATTTCTAATGTACTTTGCTGCTTGTTCTAACTACAGTTTTTTTTAATTATTATTTTTTTTTTGTAAACTAATGTTTAAGACAAGATTTTTTATGCATAGCACAAAGGGTAACAATTATTTTACAAGCAATAATTATTCGCCTGAAACACTCATCCACATTGAAAAATCTCCTGATAAAAGATACATCGAAAGAGTCCCGTTGGCGTCATGTATATTTTATCAGGAGATTTTTCAATGTCGATGAGTGTTTCAGGCGAATAATTATTGCTTATAAAATAATTGTTACAGTTTTTTTTATAAATATTTAAAAAAACTGTAGTTAGAACAAAATTAAAAGGGAATAGTATATTAGATTAGTATGTGTATATTCGTTTTAAAATTTGCAACGTGGTAGATTCTCTCAGTAACGCCTCAGAGAAAGATCACAATTCAGAATCGAAAGGTTGTGCGTTGCTTGAAATGACATCAACTATAAGATCTGATTAGCGAAGTGATTGCTTTCTTCGTCTTGTCTTTTCTCTCCTAACTCCACTCAGTCTGATAAAATATCCTACTCCGGGCAGTTAGCACTCTTGTGTGGTACTAACAATAAGAAAAAGTACATCTTATTTTACTTATATTAAATTATACAAGAACGCTCTTAGATTTTGCTACTCTTATTTTGTTTGAAAAAAATTAAATAAATCATCAAATTTCAAAGTCAATTTTCAAGTTCTGTTATTATTTCAGTTTTGCCAAGCAATTGCCTATAATTAAATAATAACAAAAATTAACATTGAAATTTTGATGAATTTAGTGAAACAAGTGGCCGTTGTACTAACGTATCATACGTAATAGTCACCACCTGGCTTTGCTTTAGTAACAACGCTATTTACCCATCCATAAATGTTTCTTATTCTATTGCGATAAACTCTCTTGTATAGTTTAAAATGGAAATTACGCTGGGAGTTTTCCCGGGTCTTGCAATAAACATTTATTTATTTACAAGTATAAAAGCATCAAAAATATTATCACTTCCAGTACCTAATAAAAAAAAGTAACGGGAAAGTTATTAAACACATTGATATTTCATCGATTGGAAGAAAGATTAAAAATATAACCAAATTATATTTCTTAACACCAAAAATGGTATTTCTTTGTATAATAATGCATGTAACTAAAAATAAGCTCAGTTTCACAGTGCAGAAATAAATTTACCGTTTTCTTCTTCGGAGTTTTATTTTGGAAGAAAATAAACTCAATTTTCAACAGACAGGTACTGAAAAATAGTTTGGCCGTACATCACAAAGTTTCCCGTCTCTACAGGAGACAAAATTCTGCTCCATAAAGTGTAGCTAGCGATCCATATTTCTCAAAACAAACACCCGAACGTAAACACACGACTATCTCGTACAATCGAGTTGTTCGTTAGAAACTTGTTGTTGTCCTTTTATTAGCGAGGATATATTTATACTGAAGTTACCAGTCGGAAGAGAATGGAGATTTTAATAAAGGGAGAAATGATGAAAAACTTTTTGTTTTTCTTGCAGAATTTTCATTGCATTGAACTTTTTTATTAGGTCTATCATTCATTTTTTTTGGTTACATTTGTATGTAATCTTTTAATCTTTTAATGCATACTAGGGACCGTTCTTTTCACAATTTACATAAATGAACTCTGCAACATGGAAATAGATGGAGAAATAATTAGTTACGCAGACGACACAGTTTTACTATTTAAATCTAAGGATTGGAATAATGTATATAACATAGCGAATCTAGGAATCACGCAAGTGAAAAAATGGTTGGACTCAAATACACTTACACTAAACATATCGAAAACAAAATTCAAAACGTACAGCATAACTAACACAGGACAGCCAAAAAACAATACAAACACCATAAAAATACACGAATGCATAAACACCAACATCTACGATTTCCCCCCTCTAGAAAAAACAGAACACATAAAGTATCTAGGAATCGTAATTGACCATAATCTTAGATGGACACATCACATCAAACAAATCACAAATAGGCTCCTCAGAACAATACACATTTTCCTAAATATAAGAAACTTATATAAAATAAAACAATTGAAAACAATATATTTTGCACTATGCCAATCAATAATAGAATATGGAATAATTGCTTGGGGAGGAGCAACAAACGCAGCTATCACTCAAATAGAAATCGCACAGAAAACGATATTAAAGGTAATACTCAAAAAACATAAACTAACCGACACAGACCAAATATTTAAAAGCTGTGACGTGCTTGATATACGCCAATTATATGTTAAAACACTACTATACCACATTTTCGACCAAAAAAACAAACCCCAACAAACACAAAATATCACTAATAGACCGGTCAGACAAGCGTACAAAGAAAACACAAAAACTCCGACGGTAAACACTACCTTTGGACAAAGACACCATAAATACGACGCTATTAAAGCATTCAAAAGTCTTCCACTTGAAACAAAAATTGAGGAAAATAAAAATAAATTCAAACACAAAATAAAAAATGGATTAAAGAACAAAAAGACAATATTACCAAAATTCTATAACATAAAAGAATAAAACATATACAAGCAACACAAAAAAATATATAAAACACGCAACACGCACAAACACATGAATCATTATAAATGCCGATTTACATTCTCTTTTAATATTTTTATTTTAGTGTGATAATTATATTTTAATTTTTAATTTAAATTTATCTTTATTTTAATGTTGTTTTTATTTTTTTTTTTAAATGTATAAATTCTGATATTATAAAATGGGGGCCTCAGCACGGGTAAACAACCCAGTGACGCCAAAATTACTGAATTAAAATATGAAATATTGTAAAATAATGTATCAACAATAAAAAAATGTTTATTTTCAAAAGAGATGCTGATCCCCACTTAGAACATCAAAATCACAGACTTATCAAAGTAAATAAATAACAATGCGATATAAAGCAATCAAAATATTATGCACCGCTCTAACTAAACCAAGGATTAGTAAGTTACTGCTTTAAGGTTTCAAATATAAAAAAAATCTCAATTAATCTGAAAAATCTGAAAAGTAGGTAGGTATTTTAAAACTATGCTTAAAAGGTAATTAAATTATTAATATTTCTTTATTTTAAGATAAATAAATAAGTTTTAATATTACTGAGCGATTTTGTAATGTACTTGTAAGAAGATTTGAAAAAATGTAATGCAATTTGTTTATAAAAAACTTATCTGAATAACTTGGAACCTTACCATTAAAATCGAATGGCAGCAAATTGACATTATGTGTCTAAAATACATAAAAGTACGTCAAAATGCAAACAAATTTATGTATTTCTTGAAGGATGCAACGCATGAGATGAAAAAAATAATGATGAATATCGCACGAAGAAAGCCTTAAATTATTGAAAATATGAACCATAAAAGGAGGCAAACAGAAGTAATCGACCTAATTTCGGCCAGGAAAAGAACTAAGATAGCTCAAGGCCGCCCGAAAACCAACCCTCTGAGTCGACGAGATAAACAAGTCAAGTGGAAAAACGTGGCAGGGTATTGGGTTTGGCAGGCGGGTATGGGAACCGCTGCCCCGGAAACCATTAATTGGAAAATCAACACCTCTGCCTTAGGTCATCCCAAGCTGTTTGATACGTTTGGTAATATAGCAGGGGGGCCGGGGGTTATGAGGGGTGTGGTGTGTCCCGATCTAAGTGGCGGATGTGTCTGTCCACTAACCGTGGCCGGCCGGATAGGAAGAGGCCGGTTGAGGGACTTTGATCTCTCCAGCCGGACTCTCTGTATCCATCACCTTAGGGTGTGGGAGAGATAGAATTCATGTATGTGTCTCCTGGACACACTGACCACCAGATTCGTACCCATTCCTCATACCATTTCTTTCCCAGAACTTCATCTCTATCATTTTCTTTAAAAGACTTTCCACACAACATCCCCATAGATTACATTGACCCTGACGGAAATTATTTTACTTAAAAAAACTGGCTTTTTAGATCTTCTTCCACAGTGAATTGATGGAATCTGATGTTGAAACATTTGAAGCAACAATAAACCACTAACTATGTTTTCATTATTATATTTTATTAAAATAATAAATGTTTATTTATAATTATAATTTCTTTGGGAATAGAAAATGTTTCTAGTTGCGAGGCATACCGTGCAATTTTACGAATACAGGATGTCCCAAAACTCAACATTGTACCATATTCCAAGATACAATTTTTTTAACGCAATCCTGTATAGCCCTGCTATCACAGTCCAAAACAACACTAAAAGTGCCTATATCCGCCTTTGGAAAATAATAACATTTTTGCCTGATTCATTAGTTAATTAAGCATAATTCGATTGTTCATACTGTAAAAAAATGTAATACGCTAACATAGCAAGTTATTTCAGAAAATGCTCGTTTAGTGTAGTTTTTAAAATGGTTATGAATTTACTATATTATACAACAGATTTTTTTTAAATAGCTGTATTTGGTGACCAGACCTGATACTCCAAGAAACGGGGATGCCATAACCCCAATGGTTCCGGACAGTTGCGAGCAATTAGGACCTTGTGCAGTATTAACATGAAAACATAAATAAGTGATTTTCAAGCCATATTAACAAAGTTTAAATTCCAATGTGTCAGCCATACCATGTTATAATTTGAATTCCCCGCTGTAAGACGGGTAATAAATTACAAAAGCCAACATTCTAAGTATCCAAAATGGTGGCTTTGTGAAAATATGATTTTCTCATTAAGATTACTAATTTATCAGAAAAAATAACAGAATAATTTAAATAGGGGTAAATACTCTCAGCATCGTTCTGATAAAAGACAGTCTTTCAGAATTGATATGTTGCTTGTAATTGGTTTTAGACGTCCAGATACGCATAGATAGATACTTTTCAACATTCTTCTTCCCATCACCTTTCTTTTGCCACTCGTTCCATCCTCACTAAATATTATCCCATTTAGGTATGCCATATACCTACTATCTTCAGATGGTTGGGAGCAGTTGGGACTTGTGCGGTGTTAAAATTAAAAATTTATTTTAAAAATCAAATGCTGGAATCACAGGCAAACTATCTTAAACCAAAAAGCAGTTATAATAACATATCACTTACCAACATCCAGTCAAGTCTTAAGGCTGTAACATTTTGAATCGGCCCGCTAATAATAACACTCCTTATGTAGATAGGTTTTTAATTCCCGTTTAACGTCAGTCGCCTGTTTTCATTTATGCTAGAAAAAAAATATTTTACGATCATTTTAAAAATAACTTAATTTGGCCACGTTATAGAATAAAATTATATCAGAAATTGTATTTTTAAGTCGAAGATTTTGATCTTTAAAGCAGTTTTTATAGGCCTGAAACTTTATTTTTCTCTGGGCTTATAAAAAGACTGCTTGAAAGGCCAGGATGTGTTCTACTCGCAGTTTTCAATCAAAGCATCTAAAACAATTTTAAGCGATCAAATTTTCATGAAAAACACATGATTTTTCATTACTACTTTATAGACACAATATGTAGGTTTAATGAATTGTTCACACGAGGTAAATGTTAAGTAGAATTTAATTATCGCTTTTACGCGTCATATGCTATGTTTTTTTTACACTTTAGATCTAGACTGATACGCCTTATCGATTATTGACGGACGGCGCACCGGTTAATAACGTTATATGTTATGTTTTATGTTTGAACCTTGAAATCTACTAAACGATTTAGTAGTTAATAAATCACTCGACTAAATACTGGCAACGTGTAAATAGGCTTTTACATTCTCAAATCAATTTTAAATATTTTTTCTCAAACAATTTTTCTCCGTGCGTATCTGTATTTCATCGGAAATCTGATTTTTACTTCCGCCTTATTTTATGTTCGTACTTCTATTGTTAACTTTGCTACCTGCTTGATGAGTCGGAGATATTTCACAAAAATAGGATCGCTAATATTTTGTTTTCCAAGAAGGGATATTAAAATGTACCTCACGTCTTTCCAATAAGAGCAATAAATTTATTTGTTCCCCATACAAACGGGAAGCAACAATTATTTGAACATATTGTTGGCAACGGAGCAAAAATATTCAAGCATGCTTCAAGTAATAATGTTTTTTCTATAGGATAAGTTCCCCAATTTTATTAACCGTCTATAATTATTTTCTCTCCGGCAAGATCATATCTAAAGAATGTGATATTAAATTAGATAGAAAATTATGGTACGATTCGTACTTACACGGAGTAAAATGAGTATTTCTAATTTATTAAGAATCTCTTCAAATTATTGCTAATCCGGTTAAAAAACTTTTAGTAAATTATGAATATATCGTAACACCTGTTCATGCACCTGTATTTGCTTTGATAATACATAATGACAAAATACGAAAATATTCGGATTTTTATGAACACGTGTTCCGACATCGTTATATAACATTCGTATTTAGTAAAAAAATAATCCGGAAACCTAACAATTCATTCTTTAAGGTGCAGGCTTGCAATTCCGTTTTAACCTGATTACGAATAATTTCAAGCATATGATTTTTTATGAAATTGTAAAAATTATATTTCAATAAACGCCGATTGATCGACTTTGAAACTGAAACTGAACTGAAATGTATTTTGAAGGGGTAACCAATTTAATGTGAAAAATCATTATTTTTTTATGCATTCCTAACAACTGATTTTATTTACAAAAATTTTTTGTTAGAATCATTTTTTTACATAAAAAAGTCCACAATCGATGATCGATTTGGTTTCAAAATTGTAACTTCTAAATTAATATGCTTATCAAGAGCTATTATTAGGAAAATCTGGGCCTGTAGTAAAAATAGTAGGTACCTACTCAAGAATTAATAATGGTTCTCTAACATGAAGGTTATGCGCCTACTCAGAAATGAAGAAAGCCAGAACTAGTTTTTCAAAGCTTTTATTAATTCCGTTTGCTTATTAATCAATAATTAAAAGTCTTTCTACGATGCTGCTCATTGGAGCCAGTGAGACTATGGCATCCCCAATTGGGGTACGTTGTGAAGCTGAAAGTAGTGGGGAGAAGAAGGAGATGGGAAAGAGAAAGATAGGAAAGTACCTGGCTATTCATATCTGGTCACCAATGACGGCTAAAGGCATTTTCAAGCAACGTTTAAATTCAGAATGGTGGTCTAATACATGGGTGTTACTGAAAGTATCTTCCACTCAAGAACGTGCCGCAATATTATTTTACCTTACAATATTATACCTTATTTTAATATTAATTATTCAATTGTGAAATAACAAAAATCAATCAAATAAAAAATTCCTTCGCCCGCCGCCTTCCGGATTGCTAGTCGAGAGCCTTACCCCTCCACCACGGATACTATCATAAAAACAATACCAGTGTCACAAATTCGTGAATTGGGAGTAATATTTGAAGAAAACTTGTAATTCATTGCAGAAATTAACTTTTTAACTAATAAGGCTATAAAGATGCTTGGCTTTGCACAACTTTAATTGATTTTGTTTTATTTTGAAGACCTTATATTGTTTGAGAACCCTGTATATTTCATTAGTTAGAAGTCAGTGGAATATAATTCACCTATTTGGTCCCCTTTGTATAAAGTTCACTCTAACAATATAGAAAGAGTTCAGCACAATTTTTTTAGGTAAGTAAATTATAAGCTCAAAATTCCAATTGAATACACTATTTATATCAGTTTGATGAATTAATTGCATCGCTGTCTGACATGAGAATTGTATCAGACTTGGTTGAAGTACACAGAGTCATTGACAAGTCATTTTTAGACGCGATCGTAGTGAGAATAAAAGAGGAGGGGGAGTGATTCTTGCGTTAAAAAAACACCTTACAGTTGTAGAGCGGAAGGATTGGGAATCGAATGCTGAAGACTTATGGGTGACAGTTATTACTAAAAATCTCAAAAGGATCAATTTGTGTTGCGTTTATATTCCACCTGGAGCCAATCACTCCCGTAACACTTATGACTTTATGGATAAATTATGTGAACTGCGAGCGCTTCATCGTGATGATAATTTTCTTATAGCGGGTGACTTCAATTTACCTTTAATAAACTGGTCAATAAGTAATGATAATAATATGAAAATTACAAATAGTCATCAATCTGAAATTATTTCTAAAATCTCAGACACTCTTAGTTTTAATGAGCTTTCACAATATTGTACTTTTCCGAACAACAATCACAAATTCTTAGACTTAGTTTTTAGCTCTTTCCCTGTAATCGTGTCTACCTGAATATAAATATCATAAATCAATCATTATTGATATCAGTGCAGAGAAAGAAATCCCCATGGTAAGTAAGAAAAGAACAATAAATCTCTTTAAAAAGGCGAATTATGAAAATATAAACAATGTCCTCAACAATGTTGATTGGGATGCTGAATTTTCTAATCTAACAACCGATATAGCTATTAACCGTTTTTACGATATATTGGATGAAATCATTCACTGTAACGTTCCATCAAAAAAAGTTCAGGATATCAGCACATATCCATATTGGTATAACCCGGCTTTAATAAAATTAACAAAAGAAAAATACAGAATATTTAAAAAGTGGAAAAAATGGTCAAATCCTTTAGATTATCACGAATTCTGTGTTCTGCGAACGAGACAAAAAAAAGTTTCGAACGAATGTCATAGACAATTCATAATAAATGCAGAAGTCAAAATATCGCATGACCCAAAGAATTTCTGGTCCTATGTTAGAAGTAAAAGAAATAGTACGGGGTTACCCGACACTATGAAACTAATGAATGTAACTGCTAACGATCCTTTAGCTATATGTAATATGATTTCAAATCATTTTGCATCCACTTATAATCATAATGTTACTCCAAAGGCTTTCGCTAATAATCCCCAAACTGATAATCCTATAAATATTTCTACTATTTCAATTTCCAAGGAACAGATAGAAAAAATAATTAATGATATCTCATGGTCGTTGGGAGAAGGATATGACAAAATACCATCTTACTTTATAAAAATGTGCAGCAAGCAATTATCTAAGCCTCTCCTACTGCTTTTTCAATCATCACTGAAAGAAGGCATCTTCCCAGACCGATGGAAATGTGCTCTCATTACACCAGTATTCAAATCCGGCTCTAAAAACGACGTCCAGAACTATCGGCCAATTTCAAAACTACCTATCTTCAGTAAGATTCTTGAAAAGATTGTTCATGAGCAACTCTATGACTGTGTTAAATCTGTTATAACTGATAATCAACACGGCTTTATGAAAAAAAGATCAACTGTATCCAATCTTGCAGTATTCACCGAACATATTTCAAAATCAATGGACAAACGAATCCAAGTGGATGCAATATATACAGATTTCTCCAAAGCATTCGATAAAATCGACCACAGCCTATTATTGTCTAAACTTTTAGCTTTAGGAATACACGGTAATTTGTACCGATGGCTAGTTTCATACCTAAACGGACGCTCCCAGATAATAGCAGTAAACGGTTTCAATTCTGAGATTGTCAAGGTACCTTCAGGTGTCCCTCAAGGATCTCAACTGGGACAGTTGCTTTTTACTATATTTATCAATGACATTGTAAAATGCTTTAAGCATGCTAAAGTTTTACTTTTTGCTGATGACATGAAAATATTTCTTTCTATTAACTCTATTACTGAATGTTATAAACTGCAACAAGATCTTAATAGGCTTAATGATTATTGTACTGTCAACTATCTCCACATGAATACTGCCAAATGTTATGTAATAACCTTTACAAAAAATAAAAAATAAAATTGAATATAATTACCATATTACAAACAGTCAACCACTCAAAAAAGTCAATCAAATTCGAGACCTCGGTGTACTGATTGACGACAAACTTTCATTCAAGGCACATGTGGATAAGATTGTCAAGAAATCATTGAGCATGTTAGGATTTTTATTCCGTATTGGAAAAGAATTCAACAATATCCATACAATCAAAATTTTGTATTACTCCTACGTCCGTAGTCATCTTGAGTACGCTTCTGCCATATGGAATCCTTTTTATAACATTCACACAAAACGCATTGAAGCTGTTCAAAGAAAGTTTGTACATCACTTGAACTTCAGGAGACAATTACGTTATTACGATATGGAAAGCTCTATCAAGCACTACGGACTTAAAACATTAAAAAGCAGGAGAGACACTGCGGACATGATTTACTTACACAAAGTCTTGAATGGTCATATTGACTGTCCAGCCCTTTTGTCATCAATCAATATTAGAGTCCCAAGTAAGAAAACTAGAGACAAATCATTGTTTCATATCGAAATTGCTTCAACGAGTCTCAGGCAAAAATCTTTCTTACTAAGAACTTTCAATCATTATAATAAAACTTATTTTGATGCTGATATCCTGTCGTGTACCTTAGGAGCTTTTAAAAAAATTATTAAAAACAGAGTATTGTAATAATTAACCCTTTTCTAAATTTAATACATTACATTCATTATTTATTCATTATCACTCTTACATATTATTTGTATTTAATATCAAATGTACGTGTGTGTATGTATGTATGTATGCATGTATGTATGCGTATGTATGTATGCAACTATGTATATGTATGTGTGTACGTATGTATTTATATGTGTATGTATATATATATATGTATGTGTTTATACGTGTATATATATATATATATATATACATTTTCTCTTATTATTTCCTTGTTTTTAACATTTCTTTGTTTTTAACCTTTCTTTGTTTTCTTTGTTTGTTTATTGCTTTTTAACCTTCTTTATCTTTATTGCATGATGTGAACATTGGTTATTGGGTTGTAACCTAATTCTTTTACTTATTTTTTCTCTCTCTCTATTCATGTTATGTTATAAACCTGTTAATGTTACTAATAAAATAAAATAAAAAATAAAACAACTTAAGTCATCGATGACACTATTAAATTCCATGTGCCGACTAGGAACACAACACAAAGTGTAACATTATTCTGCAATACATACACAACCAACTAAAAGACACACTCACTTACCAATAGGGTGCATGATCTAGGAAACAGGTTTAGGGGTACTATTGAAATATTTACTTACTCCATCTATAGAATTAAGTGTAATCTGTACGAGCACTTTGTTGAATCCTACAAATTATAGTAGCGTTGGTAATTTCGTTTTAGCGAACTGTCTTATATGCAGTATTGTTCTAGTTTCTTATTATTTTATGTTACTATTACATTTAGAAATAGTTTCGAACTAGCTTCGAACACACACCAACAGTCCTCTGTTCACCGCAGAAGTCCAAATATAATATTATTCTTCTTCTTCAATGGCGCTACAGCCCATTTCGAGCCTTGGCCTCCTTTAACATGAGCCTTCACCGCCCTCTGTCCTCGGCCGTCGTCTTCCAACCTGCAACATGGAGTAGTCCTCTGGCATCTTTCCTAACATCGTCCTCCCATCTCAGCCTAGGTCTGCCCGCCTTTCGTTTGCCTCCCGGGTGTCCTGTTAGAACCTTCTTTGGTACACGTGTGCTTGGCATTCGGTGCACATGTCCGGCCCATCTTGGTCTTTGGAGCCGTAAATGAGTAGAGAGTCTGGGAGCTTGGTAGATGTTATATAGCTCCTTATTGTGGCGGATTCTCCATGCCTCTCCCTCTCGCACCGCTCCTAAGATTCTTCGAAGTACCTTTCTTTCGAAGGTGTCCAGCCGTTCCGCAGACTTTGCTGTCAGTGTTATAATATTATTATTAGTACTTATTTTCACCTATCATCAATAATCAAGTACTGTAATATGTAAACCATTTAAATTGCGATTTAGATCCATAACGTTATTTTTTTTTTGTTTCATTCTATGCGCTTCCTAACAAAAAACTAAAATATCTACGAGGAAAAATTGACAAAATAATAATTTTTTTCATCTGAATGCACTAAAATGAACAATTTTTGTAATTTTTTTTAAATAATAAAATGAATTGAATCGTAACCACACTTTTGAATCTACTTACTTTCTAAAATCGGTGTTAGTCGGTGTTGCCACATTAATAAAATAAATGTGCCATTTTATTTTTTTTCGATAGCGATCCAATTTCTTAGTATGTTTTAGTACTTTCTTTGTACTGTGTATGAAATGAAAACATCCACGTCAATAAATTGATGCGCACCGGCGGGAATCGAACCCGCCATAACCCAACTCAAAGTCAAATTCGGCGATCATTACACCATGGAGCCAGTCTTTATATCATAAAAAATGCATTGAGGTTAAAAAAATACGGGAAGGTCTTTTGTTCTAAAGGTCTCCTTATCAAATATGTATGTCTTAACCTATTCTCTCGCAAATCCACTGGGATTAGGGGGACGGAAATAAACTGTGACCTTTAATTTAACGTTCAGCTTCATTTGCGGTTTTCTTTGGAAAAACATAACGTAATAACCCAGACTGGGTTTCTATGGAATTAGATTCACTCATTTTTTTACGCAGACCTGCTTAAAGTTCTTATATAAAATTATGCAGATCGATAAGAAAAAAAAATGTGTAACGGATTTATTTGGTACGATATAGTAAAGATGTGTCGGAAAAAGAGCGGGGTATTTTCATATACTTTGGATACTGTTCAGCGCCACACTTTCATAGTTGATTTTCAACTTGATGCCACACTGAAAACAATCAGCGGGACATTAAAATCTACACCTCTCCCTCGAATTCCCGTACTTGCAAATATAACCCCGTCAAATTTCAGAAGAGAGATTGCGACACTGAGTGAATACACGAACGCACTGCAAAAAAGCGCAAAACCTTTGCAAAATGATGTCGTCTCTCACCTTGCATTCCGCTGAAAGTCCCAAAAACCCTCTGGATGGAAGGAGAGAGGCTCCTCTGAATACCCCTCACTCCAGAAGATAGGTGGAAACTTGAGTGGCAATCGGCCGACGTAAGAAATGCTTATCTCGTGCACGACCCCACCGAGAAACAGTCTGGATTCTCCCTGCCGCGTAAACTCTGGTATCAATAGTATAAGGTCCTCCCACAGCCGATGTGCTCATATGATGCACATGTATGTAGGCGATGTGTGAATGCAGTGCGATGCAGAACACCGAACAAGTGGTCAAAGAAAGCCCGCTGCGTTAATTCCCCGGCGGGATTGATAAGATCCACGGGGCGACGCATGAGGCCCTAGACTGGCTCACTAACCTAGATATTCCCTTCTTAAGAATCTTCTGGAGAATTATTATAGTTTTATTATTTTTATTGATGTTTGCATCTTCATTAATTCCATTACATGGGTGATATGTTGTGTCTGTCGCACTAGGAACTCCTTTGTTGAGAGTAGGCTCCATTTATAACATAAGCAGTTTATAATAGTTTACAACAGTTTATAACATAAATATAAAAGATAACACAACATTATGTTTAAGTTAAAAAATATATGTGTTTGGTACAATTGGAAATGCACACCTAACCATTCAACCATCAATATAAAATTAACAATGTTTCTCTCACGTCTATCAATAAAATTAATGATCTTGGCATAATTTATTATTCCAAATTTAATTTTCCTCCTCACACCAATAATGCTTGGCTCCATTCTCCGTAGTGGCAGAGACTTATCTTATCAACATTAAATCTAATATAATTTTTTAGTTTAAAGTGAAGTCAAATATAATTCTTCCATCCACTTTAAAATCCACTCCGATTCCATTGAAAAAGTTCAGCATAAATTTCTAAGATATTTTATCCATAAACTCGGTCTACCAACCAGAAACTATAAATTGGAACCACTTGATGAAAGAATTTTAAATTATTATAACTCGCAGATAGAAGGTTCATTTTTGACTCTCTTGAATTTTTAAAATTGTTGGAATTATAGACAGCCCTGATTTATTGAGCCCAATAACCTTCAAGATACCAACTAGAACTTCTCGATGGAAAATTATTTTTAATGTCAGGACTGAGTAATTTATATACTTACTTGTTGCTAGATTACAGATACAGAAATTGTAGATGTGTTCATCTGCAAGGAATATATTTACAAGAAAGTACGAAAGTAGATTGAATGTTGTTGAAATGAGATCCCTTTGGCGTATGTGTGGTAAAACCATGTATGATCGTGTGAGAGATCCGCAGAGAGTGTAAGGCAAAATGAGTAAGATTATGAACGGGAAGCTTAGACGGTTTGGGAATGTAGAGCGAATGAGCGAAGAAATGTGTGTAAGCAGAATATATGATGCGAATTCGAATGGTAGCAGAAGTCGGGGATGCCCGAGGAAGACGTGACAAGATTAAGTGATTCAGATACTCGAGTCGGGCCATGTCAAGGGTCAGGATAATAGAAGAATATGTATGAGACGATGTATGAATGTGAATGAGGCAAGGAGTGTGTGCCAAGACCGAGTTGTTTGGCTGTCCGTCCTCTCTGCCTACCTCTGAGGTGAAACCACGTGATGGTTAGCTAGTTAGTTACTCCGACATATATTATAATCTTACTGTTGAGAAGAAGTATTTTCCAGGACAGCTAGTTAGTTACTCCGACATATATTATAATCTTACTGTTGAGAAGAAGTATTTTCCAGGACAGCTAGTTAGTTACTCCGACATATATTATAATCTTACTGTTGAGAAGAAGTATTTTCCAGGACAGCTAGTTAGATACTCCGACATATATTATAATCTTACTGATGAGAAGAAGTATTTTCCAATAGCAGGCTGGTCCCCCGGTGAGAGAACATTAACCACCTCATACTCTGATGTGATGGTTAGTTAGTTACATTAGTATCGTAATAACTAAGCTAAGCATAATACTATTATTCTGCATGTAAATAAGAGCAAATTTGCATTTCTTATTACTGTTGGACTAAACTATTATGTATATCAAATGTTTGTAAAAGCCCGAATGGGCGTAGAATATACAAATAAATATTTAATCGGTTATAGTTGAATCTTTGACATTAGATCTGTCTATGTTGACGATCAAAGACAAGTCTTATCGTATCTGCGTGGAAGAGAATTGTGTAGCTTCGTTGAAAAGTCGTTTTTTTTATTTTTTTAAAAATTATTTAAAATTAAAAATGAATGAAAGATTGAAAGTTTATTTTTTGTTAATATTATAAACTGTAATATAATAAAACAATTTTTTTTATTATTTTCATTTATAATTATTTTCAAAATTTGGAATCGAGCCGCTAAAAATTACACTTATGTAGATGGCAATGAAGTTGAATTGACCGATTAACACCGGCCCCTGTTTTGATTTTTGCAAGAAAAAAGCATCGCCAAAAAAAACTTCGGGCACAAATATTAAAAGAACTTAATTTGCCACATTATGCAATAAAACCATAACCGAAAAGCGGTTCGTGAATACAAGATTTCGACCTTTAAATCCGTTTTTATGGGCTTAATGCTATATTTTTTTCTGGGTTTATACAAAGGCCAATGTGTTCTACTAGCAGGCTTTTAATAAATCATCTAAAATATTATCAAACGATTAAATTTTAAAACCAAAAACACACGATTTTGCATTATTTAGTAGAGCCTCGCCTTAAAAACTATTTAAATCCGTAAATTTCTAAACGGTTTGAGTTTGAATATGACTGCTCGTTGCGGAAGGTAAAGATAGCTGTCATCGGGACGCTATTTTTTATTTGGTACAATATTTTTTACATTTTAAGTTTTCCAGTAATGTAGGCCTCACTGGGTGGCTTGCCCGTGCTGAGGCCTTCATTTTAAAATATGAAAATATAATCTACATAATACAATTAAAATTAAAAATACATAATACTTAATAATATGTTTAAAATTAAAAAAATAATACATTGAAAATAATCTTGTATATTTGTGAGTGATGTGTGTTTATATTGGTTTTGTGTGACGTGTAGGTTTTATTTTTATTTTATGCTATGACATTTTGGTAATATTGTCTTTTTTGTTTTTTGATCCATTTTGTAATTTTGTGTGTGAAATAATTTTTATTTTCCTCAATTTTAATTTCAAGTTTTACACTGTTGAAAACTTTAATACTCGTAGCATGGTATTGGTAGTGTCTTTATCCAAAGCTTGAATTTACTGTCGGAGTTTTTATGTTTTCTTTGTTCGCTTGTCTAACTGGTCTGTTAGTGTTATTTTGTGTATGTTGAAATTTATTTTTTTTTGTCAAAAATGTAGTTTAGTAGTGTTTTAACGTATAATTGGCGTATATCTAGTACGTCACAGCTGTTGAATATTTGGTCTGTATCAGTCAGTCTATGTTTTTTTAGTATTACCTTTAAGATCGTTTTTACATTTGGATTTTTGGATAAATGTGCGAGGTAAACTGAATATAACCAACAGTTAAGTGGATATCTGTATGACAATTGCCTCTTTCCATTAAACTAATATTATTGAGCTTAACCCTTCGGGCTAATTTGTCCACCTTTACGAACAACTCTTATGATCTCATAAAAATCGTTGTATCTCCCTTACTGTCATGGTGTTAAATACTCGTATGATCTTAACGGTGTTAGAAAGAAAAAATACTATTCTATGTTTTTATGCAAATATAGAAATTAACCACAAAATAATTAACATGTGTACTTTTATGAAAGCAAAGGTTCCGAACGCAATATGAAAAAATGAAACTTTTATTTTTATTTTATATGAACAACCGACAAAAAATTGAGGTTACAATAACGTGTGTAATTCATTTATAAAATGCGTATAGTTTTAAATACTAAAAAAAATATGAATATAATTAAAAAGCGTATTTTATCACCTTTCCAAAGCAGGTTTTAGTTTTTGGATATAATCAGAAATGTTCTACCCAATATTATTTTTTATTTTTTTTTTTAAATTTAAAAAAAAAATTATTTGTAAGAAACAAACAGCTCTTACATAATGTAGAAATGATAGATATAAATATAAAAGTTAACTGAAGTCAAGCCACAAATTATTGCAAAGCAGAAACTCTCCGACCTTCTGAGGTATTCCGCAGTGATGCGCTACCTCCTTTAGCCAACGTTCCGGACAGCATTACAATGCCCATCATCAGGGCAGATGTGTGATGTGAGACATTTGCCCTGATGATGGACACTGTACTGTTGCCCGAAACCTCTAAAGAAAGAAGTTGCGTAAGACGGCATAATATCCCAAAAATAAATCACTGTAGTACTTTTGGCTGTGAAAATCTCAAATTTGAAGAGATTCAAATTAGCAATACTCAATATTGAAATTTATATTTTTTCTCTGTGCATTAATAATGTTTGCGCTGTGGAGGGGGAATAGAACTGTAAACCTTCTGACTTATATTATACGTAGACCATTGGGCATTTATGATTAAGAAACCTTTAGAACATATCTTTAGTATACCTATTAAAAGGAAATAAATAACAATTAGTGAAGGAAAGAGAAAAACTAAGTATCGTTTATAGCATATTTTTTAATAACCGCTAGCTAAGAATTTGATATAAATTACAATGAAAAGATGGTTAACGGACATAATTTAATTGTCTTTAATGGGAAAGAAATGAAGGAGATGCAAAATATGGTGTTTTTGTGGGGTAATAATGGCATTAAGAGTTAATGAGGTTTGATGTTGTTTTCGCTGCTGAAGATCAGCGAACCATGAGTTAAATTAGGGCCATGCTAAAAACAGTTATGCCAACCGACAAATTAAATTAATTTTTATTGGTATTTACTCTAGTTTTCAAGAAAATTATTAGATAAGCTATTAAAAAAATGTTTGTGAGGTAAATGATAATGTTTTCTCCATAATCTATTATTCAAGAAAGCAGAATAAATGAAAACTGAAAAATAAATGAAACTTAATATTCTTAGAAAATGTGTACCTAGGTACAGAATTTAAATGAAACATTCAATAACGTTTAATTGTGCCTGAAACCATTGTTCTGTTATCTGTGCCAAAGGTAGCAAAGGTTTGGCTAACTCAGAAGAATGGCAGATGACAGGAGAGCAAAGGCCACGACCAAGTGAAAACTTCCAAGAGGTAGATCTAGATAAAATTGAACTAAATGCGAGAAGAAAACGCCAGCGGGATGGGAAGGACTGACTACTGAAAAATAATTTCTAACAGGAGATTGTGGAAGGAGTCTTGTACGTGGTCGCGAGGTAAGGGTATCGCTGGCCGCTGATTGAAAACCAGGCTTGCGCAAGTAAATTTATATTTTATTAATTCATAGTGTTTCAAAATTAATTTAAAAAAAATAATTTAAACGGACCTACCTATTGTATTTTCAGCCTGTTACAGAGCGGACAATACTCTCATTGATAGTAAGTATCGCCCTGATGAAAAATCAACATTCAGATTTGAAAGGTTGCTTGAATGGTTTTAGTCGTGTTTTGTGAATAAATCTGATTAGTCGGATAATTCCCCACATTCCTCTTTTCCATCTCCACTACCTCCACAACATAACCCTTTTGGGAATACCATTGTTTCTCTGGCTCCAGAAGATTGAGAGCAGTTGGGACTCACTCTCCTGCTTTATTCACATAAAAAGAGGCCAAAACCCATCCTGGGATATAGCATAGTAATATAGAACATAGAATCTTTGAACATAATATTGTAGCCAATAATGCCTACAAACTCCGCTGGCACGATGAAATCAGGAACTATTGATGTCTATAAAAATTTATTCGTTTTCATTATTTTTTAGTACCAAATTAATGCTATTTCCGCCCATCTTCTCTATCCGTAAAATTAATTTGATCAAGGTAAACCTTCAGAGTGGGACAGACATAACCGTCTTGGGGTACGTAGTGAGGCTGAATGCTGTGAGAAATAGAAGGTTGGGAAGAGCCCGTCTATTCAGATCTAGGCTTTAAATCAAATCACTAAACACGGCAATTTCCGTTTCGATCAACGTTTCGATTTAATGGCAGATTATTGCTTACAATTTTTGTATTTATTATCAACAGCACCACTGAATTACTTTTATCTCCATTTAAATGTGTTTTTTATTGTTTTTGTTTTTAATTCGTGGAACTCCAATTAATTTTAATTTTTTTTAAATTTAATTAAAATCAAATATAATAATACAATTATTAAGTTCTGCAAGTATTTTTTGGTTTTTGTTATTGTTACAGCTGTTTCAAGCTGGCTTTCAAGACCATTTTCAAACTGTTTAGACGAATTATTGATATGATTCAATTTTACCCCCCCCCCCAATTTAAAATGATTTACTATCGGTTAAACCGATTTACTGATAAAATAATTGTGACAATAGATTTCATTTTTTATTTTTCAAAATACCCCCACAGAATATGAAATCTATTGCCAAAAAATACTTGCAGAACTTAATAATTTTGTTATTAAATTTGATTTTAATTAAATTTAAAAAAAATTATAAGTGTTTTGAATTGTCAATCATGGAACCGAAATTGCCATTTTTTTCAGTATAAATCACGAAAATTTTGATAGAAAGAAATGTGATTACTGCATGCCATTGGTGCGATGGGTTTCTCGCAATCTACTTACATCTATTTATAAATACATAATATCTAGAACACGCTTCGAACACTCTGGGGCTTATTATTCATTCAATACAACATCAATAATTGAATCCTTGCCCTTTTGTGAGGATTCACGCATTCCCGGAAAGATCTTAGGTTAAGGTTATTTAAAGGATGAGGATAAGCCAAATTCTGATACTATCTCAGCTGAAATTTCACAGATTTCAGTTATGTAATACACCCAAGAAGCTAATATAATATAAATACTAAAAATGCTATTGTTATTGATAGATTTTTGTTGGTAAATGTTCATTATTTCTCATGACAAGACGGGTGAACGAAATGTTATATACTTTGTCATAGTAAAGAAAAAAAAGATAATAAAATAATAAATTAAAACGATTAGATGACTTAGAAGCCTTAGAAATAAAGAAATCCCTCAATAATAATGAGGCCATTAACAATAAACAAAACATTTTTTCTTACTTTCCCATCCCTTGTCACGCCTCCCCCCTCCCCCCTCCCCCCCATTTCAACACTTCATAATATATTATGTTCGCCCATTGATTTTAATGTCAAGTCATATGTACCCTGAGGAAGGAATGTTTGTTCCGAAACCGGTCAGAATGTAAAAATAAAATTTGGTTCAAACAAAGTAACATTGTTTCATTTAATTTTTTTTGTTTTGAACCCAAAGATATTGGAGTTTAACGCTTATTACCGCAAAGTTAATTGTTGATCCACCGTTAGTTAATCTCATCGAAATTAATCCTCCGGAAAGATTATGGAGTACTTATTTATTATTATAAAAATTGTAATTTCCTTTAATCAACATGGACAAGGACAATAAAGACAGAAAGATCTCTCGATCTTTAATTGAATGCAATGTATGATGAATTTTATCTTCATCACCTCAATTTTAATAATTGTAATAACATATGTAATTTTTTTGGTAATGTTACGTTATCGGCGTAATATGTACTGTAGTATGCCATTATACACTTCAGAGCTTTCCTATGCCAAATGGATGTAAAATTATATTATGTCGTAGTCTCCGTAGAAAGTAATACAAGTACATAGAAATACGCACAGGTAAAAAAAGATAAAATATACCCTCTTGCTTTTGTACTTGGTGGTTTACTGGATGAAGCAAAAAATGATTTATTTTATAAATATGATGGACTCGCCGAACGTCGCAGCGGTGCTGCCAAGGTCTGTTATCTATGTGAGGATATTATGTCAGCGCTCTTTATTAGCAGCAGACACATGTCAGCGCTTTATTAGCAACAGACACATACCTGAACGGATGACGAACCTCGTGCTGGCACTGTTGGTGGACGCGGTAGTCTCTCTCGCTGCAGCAGCTGTTCCAACTTCTTCACCACCTAGGATTCTTGCTGCAGAGTCTCCATCTTCTATCTTCGTCGAACGTCACAGCGGTGCTGTCAAGGTCTGTCATCTATGTGAGGATATTGTGTCAGCGCTTTATTAGCAGCAGACACATACCTAGATGAATGACGAACCTCGTGTTGGCACTGTTGGTGGACTCTCTCGCTGCAGCAGCTGGTCCAGTTTCTTCACCACCTAGGATTCTTGCTGCAGAGTCTCCGTCTTCTATCTTCATGTCACCTGTTCGTGTTCTTCATTTTACTTTACTTAACTTCACTCTATTTTGGGAATATTTATATTTTTTGTAATACCTGCATCAACTGTAAAGCGCCCCTGAGGTGATAACTCACAAAAGCGGCACTATAAAAATTGTCCAATATTATTATTATTAAAGATTTTGTGTTCGTTGAAGCTGAAGAGAGATATAAAGAAAATAAAAATAAAATATTTTTTTACTATAATACATCTATTTTTATTAACAGTTCTTGAAATGTCTTTTGAAACTCAAAAAATGCACTCGTACATATTTTTTTGGTTTGCATGAGGACTGAACCTTCCTGCCCAGGGAAGGGAAGGCAAATTAGTGAACCGTGCTTTATCAAAATGCTAATTGCTCGGTACCGAGATTTATTTCGTATTTTAACTGCTGTAATTTTTCAGAGAGTTGCATGTGTGTGTGCGTGTGTTTTTTTATTGTCATCGATAACGAGTCAATCTGCCCAGTTTCAGATCGATCGGATGTTGGGAAGTGGGTTAATTTTCAATTCTAAGATTCCACTTCATTCATTCATTTTTTATTCATTCATTCAAAAAAACATTTATTAAAATTTAAAAACATGTATTAAAAAATAAACAAAATAATATTGTCCGATTAGATAGTGAAAGTAAATTAAAATGGAGGTGATAATGTTTTTAAAAACTTTTGATAGTATTGATGTTTGCAAATACATTCAAGCGTGTGCTATTTAAAAATATGTATTGCTTGTTACGACGGTTGTGTGCTTAGCAACACGGCTGATAAAACGAGAGCAACAAAGGAAGCAGTTGTTTTCGCGCTTGTTGTATCCTTATAATTAAGACGGAAACCTTAGGAACGCGAACGCAGACACTGTAGCAAAAAATTATAGCAGTCATTTTATTCACGATCTTGGCGTTACGTAGATAGTAAAGTCAACATGTAAAAATACATTATTCTGCTTTCTGCTTGAGGATATTTGTTAGAACACTGAGTACACATTCTCTCTTCAGTTCTATTACCTCCTGAAAATACTATTCTCGTTTTGTAACAGGGTGAAATGATTTTCAGGGAATTAATATTTCAAAGCAGTGCACGCTACGCCTCTTCATTACCCCGCAGCACACCTTGAAGGATTCAAGGGTTGTGTATATTTTAATGATTCTATAGATAGTCGATAACCGAGAGTTACAGACAAATGACTTTGAAGAGAACAAGTTTGATTTATTTGTGCACACCCATAGTATCAAATGTTTCAAAAAGTGTTTGGAACTAGTTTTGAATAACCATTTGGAGTCCCTTTTACCCCTTAAATGAAGCGACCTATATCAATTCCGTTAAAATTTAATTCAATTTTATAAAATGGATCCACCACCATACCTCAACACAGGCTTGTCCTAGTGAGGTTAAAAATTCTAACGCAAAAGGTACAATATAAAGAAACAATAAACTGTAAGTAACTTAATTTACGTAACCGTAATGTTGGATTCGAATAAACTTACAGTATTTTTCACCTCATAATTATAATGTATGTTTAATGCATGCTTGCTACTGGCGCAATAAAAAATATACAGAAAATATTCTAAAAAGCACATTTTTGTTCACATCAATGGAAAGTTTGTATCAAACAAATTTCTTGAAGAACTCGCGAATCACAGTCAAAGCACTAATTTCTTGGTTAACTCACGAAACAGTCAAAGCACACATTTATTGGAAAACTCACGGATCACTTTCAATGCACAAGTTTCTTGGAGAACTCACGGATCACAGTCAATGTACAAGTTTCTTGGAGAACTCACAGATCACAGTCAATGAACAAATTTCTTGGAGAACTCACGATCACAGTCAAAGCACAAATTTCTTGGAGAACTCACGGATCACAGTCAAAGGACAAATTTCTTCTTATTTACTTCTTTCAATCTAATTTACGCCAAAAATAACAAAATAGCCTTTGTAACTTTAGAATTGAAAAATGTGATTAGCATATAAATATTTTTGAAAGGTTACCTTCTTATTTATTATAAAAGCAACTACTAAATAACGTATGAAATTTTTTTCCATGGGCCAACGCAAAAGGTTTCACCATTCGTCTTTCATATTATATTTGAATTAATCGGTAATAATATAAGTGCTGGCGTTTTTTTCTAGCCATTGACCACCACTAAACAGGTCACTTCTGTTGTTACAAGTAACACTAATGGGTAAACAATTATAAAACTCCCGAGTCTAAATAATATTGCTTTAGACTCTTTAGAGGTTAGGGTGTGAACCCGGGTTTTTTACCTTGACCGTTATAGAGTTGAATTATTGGTTTCCGATGCGTCAAAAGATTGCTATTAGTATTATCTAGGTACTTATTTTTGGTCAAAAAAAATAGAGACCATTTTTATTGTAGATTGTATACCCACTCTTAGAAAAAATCATTTAAAAAATAAAATTAAAATAATATGAGCACCTGATGATCTCTTTTAATAATAATAATTATAATATTGGAGAATTTTTATGGCGCCGCTTTTGTGAGTTATCACCTCAGGGGCGCTTCTTATCGGGACAAAGCCTCTGACTGCTCGACCATTGGGAACTTATTATTTCATGTCATTTTTGTCGATCTCGTATTTCAATAGCAGAATTGCTCCTCAACTAAGTTTTGGATGCTATCTTTTTGAATGATTACGGAGTTTAAAATAATATGTTTGTAACCTAAATAGTATCTCGGATAAACATATCCGATTTTTATTTGTATGGGACACCTATCGATTTTTTTCTTAATGAATATTTAATTTTTTATTCGAATAACCTTTCCTTTAATGTTTGAAGATTATACCCATCAGTGTAATATATCATTGAAGAAACGATAATACTAATAAATCTTAACGAAATATCATCCGATTTCCAGTGTTGAGAACGTATTTTTTTTAAAATTTTCTGTGTCTTTTTCTGTTTCATATATTGTTTATAAGTAGTAGATACAATAGATTTATAAGTAATATCTCCTTCTTCAATGAAACATAATTGTCTAAGTAAAAAAAATACCTTAACTTGGCTTTTGATATTATAAAATATGCGAACCGCGAAGTGTCTTGGAGTAAAATAATTTTACGTGAAAGCTCGTTTTCTAGCGAAGACGCAGAATCCTGCCATCTGTGCGGGAACAAAGATACCGCGGAGCATCCCCTAAAATGTTTTAACTCTTGTCGCTAGATGGCAGGGGTTGTCTGATTCACGCATCGGGTGAATGCAAAACGTAAGCCAGCTTTCGAATAAATATCACAGGTAGAGATTTTGATTTTTTTGTTTGGTTCACTGTTTTTTCATTGCCAAAAATTACAAGAGTAATTCAGTATTTCTGAAAATCAACTATTATAATAAATTTATTTTATATAACACTTTTGGATGGCTATATACCATAAGTTTAGCACTATGGCGATTGATGAAAATAAAATACAGAGAAGCAATAGTTTTGAGATGCCCTATATACATTTTCGGTTAATTAATGTCGCTAGCTTTAATTGCAATCCATAATAACCAATGATATTTTTAAATAAAGGCTTACAAATAACCTTGTTAAAAGTTCGTTGGGAACTTTGTAGTGTGTTATAGGAAACACGATATGCCTAATAGCCCAATTTATAAGAACCAGTTTATTGCTCCAAATTTCGATTGTCACACATAGGGGCGTCGCCAACTTTTAAGCATCAATCATCATTTTAGCACCTAGCCGGGGCCCTCTCCGACATTTAATGTCTACCATTTTTACAGCATCTCCAAAGATGATATATTATGCCCTAAAAGAAACTTATTTCCAACAGGGGTCTTTTGTGTAGAGTTGATGTTAAACAATAAAATAAAAATCGGTCCCTGGCTAGGGTCCTTACCCCGAGGCTGGAAACCTAGGCCAGGGCCTCTCGGGCCAAGGCAAAAGTCCGGCCCTTACTGGATTTTACCTAGAAGGTGGCAGCTAATAATCAGGTAAGAAAGTTAATTAACATCATAATCCTGATAAATGTCATCAATATATTCTTATAAACAATCTTGAAATATTTAGAAAATCTTTAATTCGTTTAAACAGCTTTAGAGACTTTTCTAAACTGGGCCTAAGTCTCTACGAAGGGCTGCGTTCGTGACAGACGAGAAAAATATCCGAAACATGATGTGAAACACGATTCTTCAATTATTATTATACTTAAACTAAAGGTTTTTGACGTGCTAAAATGTTTGCGTGTTTGCGATTCGTGTTCTGATTTTATATGACAATACGATAAATCAGAAGGCGTGGGATAATAATTGTTAATGTTTTTTTAGTTTAAGTTAAGTAAAAACTGGTAACTTTGAGAAAAATTATTATTTTCAACCTTATTCTATTCTGAAAAATTCTACAATATTTTCCTGTATTTTTCTCTACTTCTACAAAATTTTATTTTAAATAAAGATAATTTACCTACTATTATATATCCTTATTTATTAAGGATCTCTTCAAATTATTGGTAATCCGGTTAAAAATTGGATTGCAGGCCTTCAACTAATAAATCAACAGGTTACTTGATAAAATTTTAGTAAATTATTTCGGTTCCATGATAACTCAACACAGTGACAATTCAACACACTTTTAAAAAGTGATATAAAGTCATTAGAAACGATGAATTTTTTTATTTATTTTTAACCTAACATAACCTAACCTTTTTAACCCAGTTCATAAAGTTTTTGTTTCATCACTTTCCATGACTTTATATAAAACTTTTTAAAAATGAGATGAATTATCATTGTGATGATTTATCCGGTTACCATTATTTCGAATGCATTATCACGATGTCAGAACATCACAGTGATCTGACATCGTGGTAATTTGGATAACGGAAACCTGTCAATTCATTCGTTGGAGTCCTGCAATCCCACTTTCAACGAGATTAACAAGAATTTTAGGAGATTTTTAAAACATAAGTAACACTCATTTTTCTCCGTGTGCACATGAGGAAATCATTTTTAAACTTGATTCGTCATTATAGGTATATTTTTTAAATAGCAAACCGTATCTACGTGCTTTATTAAAACCTCCCTTTTCATGGTTTAATTATCCAGTTTTCCAAACAATATTTGGGATTATTTGAAAACGTTTCATACTACGCCGCCATTGCCGGAAGTCGTGCGTGTTCGCGGAGGCTCCCGGGGAGGCTGGGCGGTTGTGCGGAAAGAAAAATCGGATATCCGGTGGCCCATTGTTTAACCAAGCCTCCCTTCACAATCAATGGCGATGCATTCTCAAAGATGAGCTGGAGTGGCTATATGGATTTAGGGTGCTTGTCTTGATATTCACTTTTGTTTGGAATCAGTATTTTGTATCAGCAATCAGTATTAAAAGTATTAAACAGAGAAATGTTGAGGAGTTTGAAGACCACGAGACTGACGTATAAATTTAAAAGATAGTAAAAAAAACTATATCATAGTGTTAACTGTTGTTTCAATGTCTCTTCTTCATCACCTGTTCCACGATAATACTTGAATATTGCGTTGATCACATTGTATTGATCTATATGGAGATTCACACCACGCAGTGCGTACCTACTATATATAAAAATCATAAACAAAAAAAATAAATTAAAGTATAGTCTTGAAGATTATAAGTGAAACACTGGGGGTTTTTAGTAGAGTGGAGATTAGTAGAGTAACAAAACAAGGTGCAAATAAGTTGACACAGGTGAAGCAATACTATTATTAATAAAATGTAAAGCAATAACATTGTTTTACATTAATATTAATTAATTTCGTTGGTATTCCGCATTTTGCTTTGCCATAAAAGCTTAAAAGCTTCATCATGGTTTCATATAGGCAAATTTGAAATTAGTTATATAAAGTACGAAATAAGCCCTGATAAAACTCGAGTCAAAGCGAAACCAGAACGGTTCCAATCACATTAGTAAACAGAGGTGTATGGTAAAGTCACTCTGTTTTATAGAATTATTATGATATTGAAGCTAAACTTATTTTCTAAGCCATTGGAAGCGGGAGATGCAAACAACCTCCATGGCCTCAAGCCAATACTGTGCTATTTTATTATGTGTACTAACTGTCATAAGTAAAAATATGATATCAAACTGGGATAGCTATATAACTTTATAAATTTTGCCTTTGTTTGAATTTTACTGAATTGTCTTGATAGTTCTCTGTTACAGCGCAATTCAGTAAGGAAAATATCATATTTTTAATGGTTTGGTAAATACGAGTATGATTGTTTTGCATTTGGATTGCTATAAAAATCAGTGTTTTATATTTGTAAATGTTTTCAACTTAAAAAATAAATTTACGGATTTCATTTGATTACTTTTTTTTGTACCTTAACAACTCTTGGTAGCATGAATTTATGCATTAATTGAAGATGCAAAATTTAGAGTCCTTTTCGCAGTGTGATAATTTGTTACTTACTCGTATGGCAGTGTAGTTGTAGATGTGCGATATCATCGATATGTTGATTGATGACTAGAATAGAAGGTAGGTAGAATCTGAGTATTCCCTTTCAAAATTCGCATCTTCCTTCCTACTTGGAATTTTTTCGCAATCGAATTTGTTCATTTGTCCAACTAACCCAGAAGTGCAATGAAACATTCGTTTCCGTGCGGTGAGTTTCTTCTGTAGTGTAAATTTAAAAAACAGCGACGACTTAGCCGAGCACTTAAGCTAAGCTAAGAGCTAAGGCGGAGATTGAGAACAGCATCAAATCAATAAGCCCCCCTTATCTAAGAACGTCTAATTGATCAATTCCAATCCGTCGCCTTATAAACGTTTGAGATAGCGTTTTGAATAAAGAGAGGCATTCGGGACATTTTCCAATTATCGGAAAACCGAGTCGCCTTACGATTTTTTCAGGTCATTAGTTTGCAATTTCGGAGTGTTTGAGTTCGCGACTGCTTTATTCTTTAGGTTGTTTAACAGTAGAGGACGACAACGGATTGTACATTTTTTTGTATTCATGTTTATGAATGATCTATAACGCATTTATTTAGTTTGCGTCGTTATTCTTTAATCATAATTATTCTTAAATTACCGTATCATTTGGAGCACTAAAGGCATAAACCGATAACCTCGTTTTTGAACGTCTCAGTTCTTCTGAAAGAAACTCATGTGATTGTCATTTCAGTTGCCTAGTAGTATAAAGGTTTTAAAACTAAATTATATATCATCAATTTTCTTCCGAATCGGCATTAGATCAAATGATTAATTTATTGTTCCTTCTTATTTTAGTTGCCAAAAAAAAAATATTTTCAATTATTTATGTTTACAAAATTGTGTATTTTTTCTGTATGTATTTGAGATGCCTGATATCACTGATATTTTGTGTGTAGAGCGTATTTTACTTGTGACACTACCTGTCACTAACCACTTTCTGACGTACCTTGACGACTTTTTCCTACATTACTTGACACTAGTTGTGATAGATCTAACATGATACGTGGTCATATCGAAAGCTTGACTTATTTGTCGAAAATTCTACCGAATTGTAACCATATTCTCCAACTATATTCCATAAATTACATGTGTGTATTACACCCTCAAAATATTGCTTATTTTATCGTAAAATATAAGATCCATGTAATATGGCAACGCAAAAATTTGGTGTCGACAAATTTACGAATGCAAAATATTACAAAATTTTTTTTTTTAGATATTTCGTCCTTAAACTGTGAATGGAAGAATTTATTTCATCCCAGTGCACGCACAATTGGAGATCTCTGCGTTCAATTTGAAATTTAAACTTTGATCTGAATCTCTTGAATTAAACTGCTCAATCATCCCCAGGGCGCCACTTTTTCATAAGTGTTTCAGGGATTTACGTAAGCGATTGTCATTATTTATAAAATAAATTAATTATAATTTATACTTTTACAGCTCGCTGCACTTCAAAGCATGAAGTTATTCAGAACGAAGGGATGCGAACTGTTTTGAAGAGAAATTAGCATATTAAAAGTATTTCTTAATGAATTAAGACTGATTGAATTAAATAGTTGATTCGAATAAACATACGAGTATTATAATATAAATATCCCAACTAATTGTAAATGTGAAAGCTTAGAATTAGTTACGGAATATGTCTATCTTGGCGTTACAGTAGATTATTTTTTCAAATGGGACAAACATATTGAAAAAACCTGTAAAAGACTCAGATCAATTGCTGGCAGAATGTACACACAAATTTTTTTCCTATCAATTGAAACACTTAAAATAATTTATATGTCAATAGCAGAATCTATTATAAGATGTGGATTAACAATGAGGGGAAATACTACTTTAACCAATCTGAAACAAGTCCAAGTTATACAAAACTCAATTGTAAAACTACTAGTCGTCCCTAATATTTTCAAACAGAGACATAATACATCGTTGCTGTTTCAGAGTGCCAAAATTTTACCTTTACCAGAGGGCAAAAAATTATAATTCAGCATATATTTACCCCGCAGCATAAAGATAAATTAGAACATAAATATAGATTCACGCGCAATGATGGGTTAATAGTTCCGAAATTTAATAATAAGTACGGACAGAGAACGTTTGAATACAACATACCGAAGATATTTAATTTATTACCTGACACTATAAAGCAATGTAAGTCTATGAATAAGGTTAAATATATAGTTAAAAATTGGCTATCGGAAAAAAAATACTTTAATATGTATGGAAAATTGCATGAAAAAATGTTGAATTTGTAGATGTAAGATAAAAATTATAACTTATAAAATGTATATGTAACTAAATGTTAAGCAACTGTTGACAAGCCAATTCAATTGGCTTAGCAGGACTTGTTTGTTAATGTGTATTAATTATACATTCAATAAAAAAAAGTAAATTGGTTCCGAAACATTCGTAAAATAAATCAAAGGTCAGTATTCTGGACTCAAAAATATATGGCAATAACAATTGTGAATGTGAATACCGCACCAGAGTCCCAACTGCTCCCAACCATCTGGAGCCAGTGGTACTATGGCACCCCCGACTGGGGTATGTTGCGAGGCTGAAGGGGGGGAGAGATGGGGAAGATTATGATCGGGAAGTACCTGGCCATTTAGATCTGGTCTCGAAACACGGTTAAAGCCATTTCAATTCTGAATGGTGGTCTTACACCAAGGCATGAACATTTTCCACTCTGGAACATGCCGCAAATATACCCTATGTTATTTAAATGATTTAATTGTGAAATAACAGAGATCAATAATTTAAAAATTAGTTGTGCACGGCAGAATTTGAACCCGCGACTCGATTTCGGATTGGAGTAGTGTTCACTTGAAAGGCCTTAATATAAAGTATTCGATAACTTACGGACATAAATCAGCAAAATTATCTTAAAGCGTTAGGCTAAACATATTTACTATCTATTTTTCGGAATAACTTTATTGAGTAAAACCTCAAATTGTAATATTTAAATATTGAAGACAATATTAGTGATTTCTAAACGAAAATCTGAAACAGAAAAATCAGAAAAGGAAACGGTCACATCTGGGACTCGACAGGGTCCTGGGTTCGAGTCCCAGATGTGACCGTTTCCTTTTCTGATTTTTTTGTTTCAGATTTTCGTTTAGAAATCACTAATATTGTCTTCAATATTTAAATATTTACTATCATTTTCTGTCTAAACACGGTATCAGAATATCTTCAGGTACACTTATTGGTAATGAAATTTTACTGAAATTTAATGCTTATTTTCATTTCTTTTCATATTTTAATATGTAATTACTAGGTAGATACTACTATTTTTAGGTACTTTTGTAGTACATTGGTATATAATTGTTATATAATATTATGATCAAAAAATTGCATTTTCATCTCCTGATGTGAATGTAGCAAAAAACATAGCTTACGAGTATCCTTCAATTCTAATACCTCGTTTAAAATATATTTAACCTTGAAATATAAAATTGATTAAACACCTACCAATATAACTTCTTATTATAGAGAAACATATTTCTACTGCTAACCATGACAAGCTAAAATAATACCAGGAAGGTCTGCAAAAAAGTATGCTGACATTTTCAAAAAACGGTTTTCACGAAACGGAAGCATTATTCAACCGTTTTATGAACAGAATTTCAACATTTAACACATTTCCGCTTCCTGTCGGGCGGAAATGGGAGGCGGAGATAGAAAACGAATCTTTTCTCTATTTTTTCCATTCACGTAGTTGTTTGTGGCATCCTATTATTTGCTCAAAGGTACTTTTTTACGCAATACAAGTTAGCAGTGTAGGCAAACTCATTTTAGCGATGATAGCTGCAAGCATTTTGTTAAAAGTAGATAATTCCATTCTGTTATATGAGCCATCTCTCGTTGATAACTGCAAACTGTCAACATGGTCTATGTGCGGAAATGTTCCAAAATCTAAATGATTCATTCAAAATACTTACCTCATTTACATGTTTTGAAAATTGAAAAGAGACTTGTTAACAGAAACGTCCACCACAATTCCCTAAAAAGGCACACACGAATATACAGAGGACGACCCAAAAATATAACTTAGGGTTTTGTTAGTTCTTATAATATTACAACTTTCCGGGAAAATATGCACCTATGAAATGAAATGTTTACGTTTAAAACGTAATGAAATGTTTACGAGCACGTGATATGAAAGAGCTTATGCCCCTGGTGGTAGCCGACAGGGGGCGGAGGTTGGGGATTTCGGCAGGGGGTAGGGGTGGGGGTTGAAGTGCAGCGGAAGGGGGGAGGACAGGAAACGGATATGGTCTGTAACAAAATAATTAAGCGGACAGACCGGGAGAGTTTTCTGCGGCAGGGAAGTCTGCTGAAAACTGAAGGCAGGAAGGAACGAGATTCAATTATTTTTTTGATACTCGCTAAAATAAGCGGAAAACAAATCTCATTGTGCTGGCTATTAAATAAAACGCTGGAAATTAAATTAAATTTTTGCAAATCAACCGAATTTTCAATGCTTTTCAAACATGCGCTACTGCGGGCCACACAGAAAACTTGAATTCTTATTTCCGAAACATATACCTACTTATTTGGTAATACCAATTTATCTATATGATCTTTCCATTTATATCTCAATGACAGCATACACGTATCTCTGAGATTGGTATTACTCCCTGACACCAGTCTCTGAGTATTAATTTATCATAATTAATATCGGCTATACAAACGCTGGGGATTGATTGTCTCTAGGAATCTAGGAAATGCCTCTACTCCTGGAGGTCTTGCTCCAGTTCCCCGTTTGTGTGTAAATATACTGCACAAGTGTTACAAATGCTCTCAACCATCTGAAGCCAGTGGAATTACGGTATCTCCAACAAGGGTACGCTATGACGCTGAAGGTAAGGAGTGGGAGAAGGGTGCGCTAATTTTAAATTTAGAATGGTGGTCTTTCATGGTTATCTTCCATACGACCCTATGGGTAGATATGCGGTGCTTTTCTCCACATCATGAAATAACCTCAGTCTAGAGACCTAGAATGCTGCCTTGTCCAGAAGGCTTATTATAGAGAATCCTCTTGGAGATATTCTATTTCCATAAAATTTTATTTAACGAATCTAACAGTATTCAGAATAGCTCTTGTAATTAGACCACAAGTATCCTTAAAAACATTTTTGTTTGAATATTTTCTAACGAACTAATTAACTGTTACTCCGTTTCCCCGCAGGCGTTGACAGAGAGGACTGACCGCAAAAATAACTCGGTCTTGGCACACACTCCTTGCCTCATTTACATATCATCTTATAAGTAATAGAAGAGTTTATATATATACTCTTCTATTACGTAAGGGTATATATATATATATATATATATATATATATATATATATATACTCTTCTATTACTCTGACTCAATGACATGAACGACTCAAGCATATTTTTCAATTGATCGTTCCATGACGTCCCGGACTTCTTCTACTCTTCGCTATACATGCTCAAACTCTGTTTTACTTATTATAAATAACACACATTAGCTATTATCTTTTAGGGCCAGCTATGATGAGAGTTCTCAATCATAATATGCTGTCAAATTCTATACAACCTTCTAATCCATCTGAAAAGTTGCTGGCATTCATGATTTTAAACACGGGTCCAGCTGAATAAGAATTATCAGGCCAATAAATCACGGAATAAAAAAGGTACAATTGAATTTTCGGCGTGCAACATACTTTTCGTACTGATGGTAATTTATCAGAGTAGATTTTAAGCACAACACTCCTACGAGAAGATTGCCTATTTGTCGAGAGGCAAATTATTTAATTGGGATGATTTATGGCCAAGCATTTTGTGAAATACTCTTTGCATTTTTTCTGGATATCGCCTATTTCTTTTCATATTTTATACAAAGAAAATCCTTCCTTAGGAATTGCAATATTATCTTCACTGCGTTATTTTCGTAAATTTTATAAAGATATCTCCTGCTTATCGTCTAGTAACAAATTGCATAGATCAATCTTTTTTACGCTGATTATATTTTAACAGCATCTTCGTGAAAACATGTAACTTAAAAACATTTCGACTCAGTGGTGGAAATAATAGATAATGGATGTGATTTTCGAATAAATTTTTTTTTTCGAAATAATTATCTTTAACATCGAAAAACATATATAACCACCACTGTTTAATTTCTTCCAACATACAAAAATAGGTAGGTAGGTATGTGTTGAAACATCCAATATCTGAAGACTGTGTACATTGTGTACTTTAAAAAAATATGCATAGATATAGATGCATAGATGACCTAAAAAATAAATTCATTAAATTAAAAAAAGAAATAAGTGTTTTAGCTTAGAATGTTATTGAGAATATTTTTATGCATCATCACTTGGATTAACTTCTTATAATTCTTAGCTAAATAGTTTTCTATATATTACTTTTACTCTTCTGCAAAATTAGGAAAAAAAATGTCACACCAGTTCCGAATTAAATATTTAACACTTGGCCATAATATTTTGTTGCAGTTAGAATAAAATAACTTTTAATACCAGTTTATTGCATATGTTTTTTGAATATTTATATAACACACCAGTTTCGGTTCACCGTGAACCTTCATCAGGTTTATATAAAAGAAATATTTAATGATTTTCTATTTATATTTGTGTTTCAGGCTAATAATTAATGCTTGTAATATTTTTTTATGTTTACCTTTAGTAAAAAAATTGTGATATTTGACCATAAATAAATATTTTACTATTAATTGAAGATTAATATAATTAAATATGTATTTTTTTAAATATATTTACTATTATTTGTGTTATTTTTCGTCACTTTTGATCTATTAATAATGTCACATTGTAAACATAGTTTCATGTTACTGGAAAATTGAGGTTATTTGGTACAGATTATTTTTTAATTGACTTTTACCATGTGAATTTAATAAAACTTTCATAAAAGTAATGTTTTTTAACAAAATAAATGCCTTTTGCATATGTATGTAAATACATATTTAAAAAAATTAACGTTTATATTGTGCAAAATGTCTGATATTTAAGTTATTCTCTGGGGATTATTACTATTATTTTTAATTGTATAAATGAGATAAAAGTTAAGTGACGATTTCCTTGCAAAATCTTTACAAAATAGGACTGTGTATTTTGAATTCAGTGAAATTTTTCGACATTTTGTGCAAAAATGTTTATGATCAGCTTTTTTTCAACTTATTTCATGTTTTTAAATATGAAAGTACATTACAAAATACAAAAATGATAATTTATATAGTTTCTAAAATGGTAAAACATTTAAACATTTAAAATGCTTTGAAAAAAATTCAGAAATTATTATTATTTCAAGGTTACAGCAGATAAACACCCCTCTCTGATTGCATAATTAATGTATATATCTTTCCATGAACTATTTAAAGTCAGTTTCTATTATACATTTCAATTAGTAAGGTTTTCACATACACGGTCGTTTATCAATTGAATAAAATTTTCACAACTCTTTTTAGTAAGGCTGTAAATTTTATTTTTTTTTTTCATCAAAAAAATTACAGAATATATAATATATCATTAGTAAGAAAAATACCTATATGTAAGTTATTATATATATATATATATATATATATATATATATATATATATATATATATATATATGTTATATAAATACTATATATAATATAAATGTCGGCGCCACCTATTGAGAAATTAAGTATTTAACAATAGCTTACGTACAAACATAAAGTTGGTTGTTTTCAGGGGAATAAACAAAAAGCAATACTCTTTTTATAAAATACTAGTATTTATTGAATTATTTGGTGGTTAAAAATAAGCCGACGTAGCACCGTTCTGTGCATCTGACCGGCAATCCGAATGCAGGTTCAATTCCTGTCGGCTGCAATTATTTTTTCTTGGAAGATTTTATTCAAATTATATTGTGTTACAGGCTAATTATTATTATTATTGTTTATAATAATTTGCAATTATTATAATTATATATATATCTACAAAGTGTTTGCTACGTGGGATTTTTTTCCGTAAATACTCTACAAGATTCCCCATTGCTCGAAGCCATTAGGACTATGGCATGCTAAATTAGGGTATGTTGTCAAGAGGGAGGTGGGGAAGTACCGGCCTATTCAAATCTGGTCGCTAAACTTGATCAAAAACATTTCAATCAAAGCGCATCAATTTGTTTCAGATTGCTAGTTTTTCACCCGAGTGAGTCATTATGACACTATGAAAACAAACAAAAAAAAATTATTTCTTCATATGAAGCGGTTACTTTGTGATGTGACATTATAATTTAAAATTAAACAATAACTTTGTAAACATCACTTATAGGTAAATACTTAATGTCGACCGGGTTTCGCTACAACCGTAGCTTCCTCAGGACAGTATAATACTGTATTATACTGTCCTGATGAAGCTACGGTTGTAGCGAAACCCGGTCGACATTAAGTATTTACCTATAAGTGATGTTTACAAAGTTATTGTTTAATTTTTAAAAAAAATTTGTTTGTTTGTGGGTTTTTAAATTATTTTTTTTATTATTTTGATATCATTACACATTGAGCTGTAGTTAAATTCCTATTCGAAATCATTGCAAATTCTAATTCCACTAAGTACAACGTTCCCCTAAAACATTCGTCTGAGAGATACTGCGATAAAATCCATAAAGCGCCTTACAAGGTAAATTTATTGTAAATTTAGCGCCGCGGCATCAAAGGAGATCAAGCCCTGTAAGAAAGCGGAATTCCCATATTATTATTTGACATGGGGAATTTTAAATTTCCGGAATTTTAAATTCGAATGGAACAAATGAATTCAGAATTGCAGGGAGAGTGGGGAAAGTTGGAGATATGAATTATTATGTCAAATTGATGTTGATTTTAATGGGAATCAAAGTGGAACGATTGTCGGCCTCTGTGGTTCCTCCCGTCTACAACATGTTTCTCAAGACTCATGTTTGCTCCTTTCTCTCCTCAAAGAGACTATGAGACCATACCGCATCCCCGTAGATTACATATGCCCTGAAGTAAATTATTTTCCTCAGGACCTGCTGCGTGAAGTTAATGCATTTTTTTTCACAATTACCAAAGTGCATATTATTCCAAATACTATTCTTTTAAATCATAACACACCTGTTCATTTTTTAAACTACTTTTAATTTACAAAATTTAAAGATACTCTTTGGAACTACTTTACCTACATTTGGGAGATACGCCGCAACCTTAATACGCACAAATAAAATTTAAAAAAAAACTTCGTATTGGTTTAATTACAACGAAGAACACCGTTTAGACACCGGAGAGTAAAAAAAGCATTTTAACTAAGCATCTCATGAACACGCGTAACATCATTAACGAAATGGACAACTTCGTTTCGAACCATATTTATTTTTTCACTATTTTGTTCTAATGTTATTCACAATATTATGTATTTTTGTAACAATATTTTTATTTCTTTATATGTTATGTATTTAAAAATAATAAATTGTGAAAAATACTATTTCGAAAAAAAGTAATAATTTTTCGTAAAAAAATAAATTTGACTAACTCGTCGTTTATATTTAGTTGATCGAAATGATCAACTGTTAGTAGTAAGGACGAGTTTTTTTTTGGAAAATTTTATTTTTGAAATCTCTAAATTAACCACATTTTTGTAGACAGACGCATAAAGTGTTTAACATTAAAATAAAATAGAATTGACTAACACCTAGAGAGTATCCTATTCAGACGGGGTACCATTTGGCAAAGCTACTTCGTAGTGCAATCGGCACGGTACACCAAGACAATTTCCATTGTAGTGACGTTGCGGGGCAACTACGTGTCGGAACACTAATCTGGAGGATAGCGGCCTAGCAATTGCCCCGCGTGCCCGATATGCCTCTCGTTCCCCTCACCGGTGCTAAAAGATGCCCCACCCCATGATTAGACCATTTAAATATGAAAGATTCAGTACAGAGATGAAAATCGGGTACGATGTTTAAAAATCCTTACCAACATCTTACAGAACAGCTAATGATAAAAAAGAAATTACTAGACCCTAATAAACTATGTATTAAGATAATCATTTATAAAAATTTGTGTTAAAACATCACACTACCACATATCTTACGCACAAAACACTAGAGATAAAATAAATAATCACTTTCAAGTACCCTATAACAAAACAAATTTCGCGAAAAACATCAATCTTACCGGGCACCACACATGTTCAATATCTTCCTGAGACAAACAAAAACTACAACACTTACATCACTCCAAATAATTTGAATTGGCTGTTCAAAAGATTTCTAAGGCTGAAATAAAATAACGGACATATTCTAAACACTACAAACTTGTACATTTGTACTTCATGCAATTTCTAATGAAATTATCAAATATTAAAAAATAATCAAATATATACCTTCTTCCTAATGGGCGTGATTTACGTTTTACAGAGCTGATAAACAGCCATTTACAATACATTGATGGTTGTATATAAATTGTATTATGCTTGAAACACATTTTTTATAAGTCCCATAATGTACTACTTGTTTGTAATGTTCATTATCACGTACCTACTCAATTTTTTTTGTTACCAATTAATTTATTCCTCAATCAAACCTTAATGCATCAACTGTTTACGCTCTACCCAGGAATATCGTCGGAACGAACTTTGTCTAGCTAGGCGGATAAAGAATCTATATAAATAAATGTTACAATAAAGTAAACGCCCGGGTTGCCGGCATTAGTTTTTGTTGACAGTGTTAAGGGATTAAAATTTTATTTTTAAATATATACAAGGTACTGGTTTCTCGACCCATCGCCTTGGCCTCAGTGGAAGGGATATATTCTTATGTCCGTCACTCCTGGACACACTGACCCCCAGATGCCTACCCAACCCTGGTACATTTTACCTACCCAGAACTCTCCTTCCTTTCCCTGATAAAGACCCTCCACACAGCATTCCAAAATATGACATTAGCCACGAGGGCAATGATTTGTAATGTTATGTTAAAAAAGGTATTATATATTTTTGTAGGTTTTTCATGATTAGACTGCTCTGAAGAAGGCAAATATGTATTAAAAAGTGTTGATTTAAAACTCAACTAACATGGTGCACCTACTCTTCGAAGACTTATTATTTTATGTCCAACAAATTCACTGTATACATGTGTACATTCAGTATTTTGTGCACATACTGTTAAAGCCAGTGTAATTAATTTTTCCTTAAATTTTAAACTTCACAATTAAAAAAATTGACATGATTGCTTCCGGCTTATAAAGGGTTCGTACAAACTGACCTCATCTTTCAGATGTTTTGCGAACATGGGATTTACTATTAACTTACGTAACATTTGTATGTAAAGAGTATATAGCAAGACAAATTTTTTCATATTGAACTACGAGTACTTGAAAAAATTCAATAATCAAGAGTGCCCAGAATCAGTGCTGAAAAAATGATCAAAGTTTAATCAGGCAAACAAGCACACTTTTTGCCTCCTTCAATAAGTAAAAACGAAACTTCACCGCGCTTCACACATTTTAAACACTTCATACAGTGAATTCGACTTACTTAATTCAGCACCTTACAATTTCCAACTTAAAACAACTAATGACATTCCTAGAGATATGATTTGAGATTTTACCGGTTAAAATTATTATAGTGATTTATTTTTCGGGTATTATGCACTCTTGAGCTACTTTCTTCTTTAGCCAACGTTTCGGGCAGCATTAAAGTGTCCATCATCAAAGCAGATGTGTCTGAAATTTTTCCTGCCCTGCCATGATGTGTCTGACACATCTGCCTTGATAATGGACACTGTAATGCTGTCTGAAACGTTGGCTAAAGAAGGATGTAGCGTAAAACAGCATAATACTTCAAAAAATAAATCATTTTCACATTCATACAATACATTATTACTCTACACATACTAGATCCATCCCATTCCCCTCCCCCCTCCATCAACATATTTATTTAATCACTAATCAAGACAGTGAAACAACTTTTATTGATTCTGTTTTTATAAGCGTTAGTTTTCCAAATAAAATAAACTTAATAGGTGAGAAATATTAAGCGTTGGTACCTATATTCAACTTTGAAAACATTACTAGGTGCAATTTTTTATATCACTTTGCGATCGTTCGAACTTCAAATTCGACGATATAATACGAGTAGGTATATTATGTTTTGTTATGTTAAAGTTATATTTAGTTTCCTTAAGTCTTTCGTCATGGGTTTAACACTGTCTCTCCACTCTCCCCTGCCGTTCATTGCTACCCTCTACTTATTCTACGTTTGCGCATTGAGAGAGTAAGGAAACTCGTTTAGAGGGCGAATACAGGAAAAGTAAACGAATAAAGAACCTTACGTATGCGACACTTTGTATTCCTTACTTGTCTGAGTTTTGTTTGTGGTTTAAAACCTACAACATTTACTTGTCTGAGATTTGTTTGTGGTTTAGTCTACAGTATTTACTTGTCTGAGTTTTGTTTATGGTTTAAAACGTATAACATTTACTCGTCTGAGTTTTATTTGTGGTTAAGAATATACAACATTTTATAATAAATGTAATATTTTTTCAATCCACTGACCAGAAAATGCGTTCTTTTGATTTATTTTAAAATGAGGGGTATATTTCTGCATTTATAAATTATTTTTCTACAGTAACTTGACATATTTCTTCTTATAATATTTGTATAATTTATATAGCGCCGTTTTTGTGCAAAATCATCTCAAGGGCGCTGTACAAATAAATAATACATTTCTATAATGATCTATGTTATTACTAACTATAGACTAGTCAAACTATAATCAATTTACATATTGCATCCATTGGTTTGTCGATCACTAATACAAACTGTACAGTGCATTTGATTGATGAACCTCTGTTAATAATCATATTTTTTGTTAATCTTCTTGGTGATTCGTCAATTTTGTTAACTATTTCAAGTTTGGTATCTAATTTCTAATCCATTTTACCAACTATTCAGTCTATTAGGAATGCTCTAGATTCTATTTTATAAAGAACTTATAATTGTATCCGACAGCTATCCAGCACCTGATAATCTCACACACCATTAATTAGGTTAGGTTATAAAAAGCAATCTAGATTGTTATTTGAATGAAATGGCATACTAAAAAATATATTCCCTCTGCGCACTGTCTGAGAATCATGCTTTTAAACATTTCTTATGTGATGCTTTTATTAATTTACAAGTATTTATTATAAAATCCCAGGTAAAAACCTGATATATACTTTACAAGATTTACTGCATAATACAATGACAAAAGGAATTTACAATGTTAATATAGCTAAAATATTTAAAAAAAACTATGGTACATATAAAATAGACGTTTTTTATGTTAGTTTTTCTTTATTATTGATGAGGGTCAATATATTTTTCTCTCATGCTCCAAACAGAGCAGGCAGGTAAATATATTCAATTACGATATACGAATTCATATCATAATTAAATATTCCTTGTTCCAGATATCCAGCCATCTTCTGACTCCATGAGCCACCAATATTGACCACTAGCCGCGATGGACGGCCCCGAGGCTGCCAGGGGCGGGGGCGGAGGGCGGCGCTCCAGGGCGGGCTCGCAGGGTGGAGGCAGCGTGGGCAGCATGAGGCGGAGAGACTGGAGAGGCAGTAGTTCTGAGGATGAGACCCCCAGGATGGACCCGCAGCTGTTCGCATCACTACTGGCGCAGGCTACGGCGCATCAGCAATATGCAGGTGGGCTATCATATTATAAATATATATTCTGATCTGATTTTTTTAAGTAGGGTAAGTACAAACATTTCTAAATTAATAGGAACCGCTGAAGGTACCAGTCATTTAAACAAATAATAAATAATTTATAACCCCAATTACGACACTTTTATTATGTATTCCGGCACTTGTTATGAAAGACTCTTCAGAACACAATAAAATATAAGGACCTTACTTGTTATTATGAGTTATGTCGAATGGGGGACAACCCCCTGTTCATAGATATACTCGTAGAATTGAGAGAATTTTCTATTCAATAATAAGGTCGTTGGATCAATCCCCTTCCAAAGTAGGTAAAATAATATTATTTTAACATAGTGGGAGGGGTGAAGTAAAGATTGTTTAGTAGGATGATAAGTCTATGAATTTTGAGATAAAAATATCGGCATAATAGGTATTATACTTAATTAAACGAATGCACATCCGCAGGCGAACAGTTAAGATCCCCGACTCTACTTCATTCAGAGATCGCGGGTCCGGCATTTACAAATAATGGTGAGCATTATTCACACTAGTATATATATTCTCAGTAACACGCTCGTGAAAACACAACCTTCTACAACGTTTTAGCCATGTTTGGTGAACAAATCGGAATAGCTAGACACAAAAATTTGTCACTTTCCTCTTCCCTCTTGCTTTATTTTCGTACCTAAATATAAATAAATTAAATCGGGAATGACCTATTCTTCTTGTCTAGACAGTTGAAACTATTGTACATCATTCACAAAAAAAATAAATTTCAGACTTTTGTACAAATAGATATAAATATTGGCTTATTAAAATTCTGATCACTCTTTTTATAATCTTATTAAATTATTTGTCCCCTCTGCTAATTTACTTTTTGCTCTCTATGTTCAAACAAATCTGCTTAGGCAAATCCTCAATTTCATTAATTGAAAAATAAAGTTTTCGGTAATTGCAGGGCGAGAGGTAGTAGAATAGAGAGTAAGAAAAAAGCCTGACATCCTCCGGGCAAATGCTTAAGGCATGAACAAGGAGAAAAGGCGTGGAAAGGCAGTGGAGACATCACGTTTCCTGTTTACGGCGGAAATGCTCAGGCTCTCATCAGCTTGAGCACTGTATAATAAAAGTGCCAATTCTCACGTCCTCACCAGACAGAGCTTCCACACAAATCATTGATGATTTTTCTTCTGGGATCTGAAAAATGAAGATAGCGAAGTGGTGTTTTGATGTTGAGTGCCTAAGTAGACCGATAATTTGAAGGGTTTTGTGAATTTTACGGAATATTTTTTAAATAACAATTAGTTAGGTTTTTCACGATTCATAATAAAGTGGTGGTTTTTTGTTATCTTCTTGATAAGTTTTTCTGCGCAATAAGTGAAAAACTAAGGTAGATAGAAGTTGAATAGAATGGCTGCAGAAATCAATATGTTTTGGGCAAGTGAGGAAATGTTCATAAGGAAATTCCTATTGATTCTAGAAATAACCTTTCTTTGTTGACACGACCTTCTCTGCTGCATACAGTGTTCTGTAATAATTACTGTCAACATATAATAGTCTAATGTTACTGATGCGTTAAATACTATTTGTTAGGTATTCGAAAATAGTAATAAAAAATATATATATACAAAGTTAATGTTTAATATTCGACAATTTTATTTTAGTTCATTTCAATTTTTTTAGTTCGAGCCCCTATTAGATGTTTTCGTGTTAACAATTGTTAACCCTATGGCGATATGAATCAGAAAGACTGAGCTCAAATCAAAAACTTTTTAGCCAATTTTATAAGATACTTTACCAATATCACAATATTACGAAAGCCTCGTAAAATAAAGAAATAATATCAACCTTAACGGATTATTTGTACGTATTCAGGAACCTTAAGCACATGAGGCATAAAATCAGAACACTTATGAGAGTATCAATAAAACCGAATATTAAAGACAAACAGTAGAACAGGTAACATGAAAAACAACGTCTCTAAGCCGCGTTCTCATAAAGAATTTAAGTAATGTCGTTCCAATATACGACAACAAAACGGGGATAAAAACAAAGGGGAATAAAATGACAAATCACAACAGTTCTGGGTCATTAAATTTTATGCTCATTTATTGAAAAGCAATAAAACCTAGCAACCCACGAATATTCTTATCGAACGCTCAGTACTTTTATATGCAATGACATATATTTTTTAGTATTTACCTACAGTTTAATAAAAACCGTCGAAAGAAGCGTTTTATTATATGACTTGTAATTATATTATTTCGTCCTCGTCTTGTCGATTTGATGATCATTAAACAAAGGGATTTATTCCCATTTTAATGTCAATTTGCTCCTCCAGCGCAGAAACAGCAATAAAGTTTAATATTGTGTAAACTAAGACCATTTATTTGATTAAATTTATAATGGATGTTGTACATGCCGACTTGTGATAACAGCGAATAAAATGTCTTTAGTATTTTAAAATTTCCCTGAAATGCAAACAGTGAATGATGGGCTGTAATTTTACTAACGAGATTTATCGTTTGCATTATACTTGCATCGAGAAAATTTAATGTTCTTAGAAGAATTCTCTATCAACATAGAATACGATTATGTTTTACGAAAAGTGAGTAAAAATTTATTCATTTTGAGTTGCATTTTTTCGGGCAAAAAAGGCAAAACCCAAAACATTTATTTTTAAATGTAAGTCTCTAACTTTAAGCTAAATTTGTAAATATATATGTCATGAAGTCAGTAGTCATAGACCTTAGTTGAAAGGCATTAGATATAAGTCTTAGATGTAAGTCGGTAGTTATGAGCATTAGTCGTAAGTCACTAGATATGTCTTAGATGTAAGTCACTAGTTTTAAGTAAGTAGTTATGAACCCTGAGTGTAAGTGACTTGTTTTAAGTCAGTACTTATAAGCCTTAGTTGTAAATTACTACATGTAAGTCACAAGTTATTATAAATCCTAGTCGGAAGCCAGCTGAATTTATTATTCAATACATATATTTGTACAGCGACTTCGAGGTGATTTTTCACTAAAACGGCGCTTAATAAATAAGCCAATTATTAAGATTTTTTTTTACAACAGTTAAATATGTATATTATATTTCATTTTGTATTTCAAAACTGGTAATGAACATGGTTAAGTGAGTCCGTAGTACCGTCAAGTTAAACATTACAATTATTTAAAAAGCTGTCAAAAGAGGTCATTTTCCTAAAGTACTTCCTTCTTCAGAAATGAACAAGCAGGTTTTCTACTGCGCATATAATTCTGAAACTTCCTCTTTCTACCAGCACCGATACTATCTTCAATGTTATGGACATGAAGCAGTACTTCGCTAGAAATATTCTGTTTAATTTGCACCAAAACAATAAAACACAATAAGAATCAGCACAAACTCTACATAATACCCGAGCCAAAAATAATTATCTACTCCAAACTACTTTTGCTACAACTACCTCTGGACAAAGACATTTTAAGTATAGCTTGTAAATTATACAATACTCTACCAGCTACGCTTAGACAAAAAGAAAATTATTTTTAAAATAGATGTCACCGAGCAAACTAGTGTAAAGCATAGAGATAGATAGCAGATTGTTTTTTTTTAATAAGTAATCGTATTGTACCTTCCTCAAGAAAGTTGTTGTGTAAAAGGAATTGTCATTGAATTATTGACTTTTAGAATTCCTTATTTAAAATTTTACATAATGGTAGATAAACTACATGGTTTCTAATAAGGTAGGTAGGGATTTTAGTATCTACTTACAAATCTTATGATTTCAGTGGAAAATTTTATTAGAAACCATGTATTTTATCTACCATTATGTAAAATTTTAAATAAGGAATTCTAAAAGTCAATAATTCCTTATTTAAAATTTTACATAGTGGTAGATAAAATACATGGTTTCTAATAAAGTAGTAGGGATTTTAGTATCTACTTACAAATCTTATGATTTCAGTGGAAAATTTTATTTTCCTTTATTAAATAAGAGAAAATTGGAAACATACTTTTTTGGACACCAGGTCTACTGTTCACAGACGTATATACAGATATGTAGATAGGGAGAAGACTCACGTTCTAGAGTGGAATATACTTTCGGCATCACTCTAGTGAAAGACCACCATTCAGAATCGAAACATTGCTCGAAATGGCCCAAGTCGTGTTTGCCGACCAGATCTGAATAGCCAGATACTTCTCAAAAATTTTAATCCCCATATCTTTCTGCAACTAACCTTATTAAACCTATTAATTATGTACCTCCTACGTCTGTTTTGACACCTTTTTTTACAATTGAATTACCCAGTTAGATAGGCGTCGAACAATCACTTTTTTCTTTATGAAAATAAATTCGAATCCACTGGAGCGATTGATGTCATATATATACATATATTTACCGTATTATTTAATTAATACCATTCTTAAAAATATTAATATGAAAACAAATTTAAAGCTAATGAATTCACCTAGATTTCGCCACTTTTCCCATATATGTATATTCTATAAATGTGACACATTATGACACGCAATATCTCTAAACGTTTTTGCGAAATGGCAAAAAATGACAAAAAATCAATCCAGTGGTTGAGAAATTAGCGATTACTGAAAAAAATTATATTGTTTTAACACGATAAATTATAAATATAAATTGTAATACAATCCCTCAACTTGGATGGTATGATTACTTAAAACAATAATTTATAAAACTTGAAATATAATAATTTTTCAGGTTTTATGATATTTTAGGTTGAAAAGTTTTCATAAATTATTACATTGAATAAAGCATTTTTTTCTTTGCCATAAAAAAACCTTTACATGCAATTAAATATGAGCAGTTCAAACTCACGCAAAATTCAGTTCGGTGGTAGGTAACTTTTTATAGCAGAAAAAACTACGTGCAAAAATAGATCACATAAAAATCTTCCTTTTTACATCTGGAGAATAAGTTTCACGTTTTATGAGCGCGGACAACCCCGGCTCGGCCATTTCCCGAGTTTCTCATCAATATTCAGTTTCCTCTCTTCGGGAATAGTTTAAAGTTGGCGGGTTCCTTTCAAGGGCGGGCCCACCCGGGGGACCCATTCCAAAGGTCAAATAATATGCTCCCGCTGACACGAGGGCGAGGAAATTTCCACAAGAAAGTGGGATCCTTGGAGCTCTCAATCAATATGTTAAGCTCGTGTGTGCTTAAGATTTTTACGTATACGAGAATGGCAATATCTTTGTGAATAGAGACTTTTATAAAATCTTAACTTTGTAGTAGAAAATCTGTGTGTTTGCGCAGTTTTTCCCTATAGAATTTCTTGGCAAGCGCAACTTTTTTCAGCTCCCCGCGAAATTATAATCACGAGAAAATAAGAGGTACCGCTTTTTGTACATTCCAACGACCCTTCATCATGTAGATTTTACTTAAGAATGGGGATAACGTTAGGGACTTTATTAAAAAAAATCTTGCTGTATTATGTTTTCTTGATATAAGTTCTGAAAAATCTTTTTCAATTCATATAATCCATCTCCTACAAAAAGTGTCTCGACTGTCTCGAGACTGTCTCTGTTCACTCATTAAAATGAATACCGTGTAAAACACCGCATTGTATTATAAAAGATAATTGACGTTTTTATTTTTTATTGCTTAGTGTTAGTCAACTTCAACTTATAACATCACTGGTTTTATTTTCTTAAAATTCAGTATTTTTCTGTTCACCTCTTATTCTGTTCACTTGATGTTATTCGTGTTACAGTTCTGCTGTAACTGGAGCAATTGCAAAGAGAACTTGATAGATGGACGATATTCCTGACATGTTTGCCACTAGATTGTTTGTGTTGACTGTATTGTAGTAATAGTATACTAAAAAAAACTACTTTTTTCTTCTTATTTTATTTTTTTACAGTCACCGGTTTCAGGCTATTATAACCACCTACAGACATTTAATACTTAATAAATAGATTAATGTTACTTTAAAGTTTAACATTCAATTTTAGGGAAAATCGGATTGATTCAAACGATTTTTACCACAAAATGTAATACATTCTTTGCCAGAAAACCTAAACTAACAATCAATAGCACATTCAAAATTAAAAGCTCAATTAAATAATGATTAGGTAAGAAGTAGGTAAAACAAGGATAATGAATTGGTAAAGAATATAAGAATCAAGAAGAGCAGTTAATTTGGGAGGAGGGTTTGGGTACCGCCGTCCCGAGAATCATTTATTGGATAACCAACACTTCTGCCATAGGTCACCCGAAGTGGTTAGCTACTTGATTGTGGTGATTTAGCAGGGGTTCCCGGGTTCATTGGATGAGATGTGTTTAGGATTTTCCTGCACACCAGCTGCGTGGCGTGGAGATGCTGTTTTGGGGAGACCCTTTGACCTCTCCAACTGGTCTCTTGACTCATCGTCTTGCGCCGCAGAGAGAAGGGTATATTCATTCGTCCGTCACTCCTGGATGCACTGATCTCTAGATTCCTACCCACCTCTAATACCTCTTTCCTTCCCAGAACATCATGTGCTTCTTTCTCCTAAAAATATCATCGTACATCCCCGAAGACGACATTGGCCTTGAGGGATATTATTTTCCTCAGGGCCTCTTGCGTGGAGTTAATGTACAAAAAAAAAGTTCACTGATATAATATAATTGAAAACTATAATGTTTTTCAGAAAAAAATATTTTTCAACTACTTGTCTGAAGGAAGTTCATACAACCAAACACCGACAGTAATATTAGAAAATATATTTTTTTATTACTATATTTATGGTCTTTCTTGTAAAGATTGGTAGTGTTTTTTATAATATCCATATCTCTGTGAGACACAGCGAGATAGCGGCACATGCACGTAGAAAGTAGGTCATCCGCAAATTCATAGTTCAGCGGCTACTTTGATTAGAGAGTAGGAGGTCGGAGCCATCCAAACTTTCAGTCCACAGTGTAATATTTGTACATAAACATATACCGTTGTATGAATACATGTTAAGGTCCCACAAATGTAAACTTAAGTCAAAGTTAGTTACTAAATAATTAAATTACTTTGAAGTATTTAATAATAAACCGACACCACTTAACTTACAGAAGTTGTGAATATTTAATCAAATGAAAGAAGCAACCTGGCAAAGGATCAAATTAAAAACAATAAAATATTTACGAGATCAACAATGATCATGCAGTGGAATAATTAGTTTTGCCAGGGTTTTACCCACATTTGCAAAAGTTAAAGCCTACTTTTGGAGATTAATAAAAGGCTTTCGGGGTAAAGGAGGCTCGCTGGCCAGGCGTCGTGAAGCCTTGCTGGCATTATTCCCCCATGAAATTACCTGATTAAATTTTCATATTCAATCTTGAGTTGTTTGCCCCTGAGACATAACCGCCCCCACTCTGCAGTCAATACTTCTCCGCTAAGGAAATTTCCCCTTATACCCCATAATAAGGCTTCATGTTTTCCTGGCCTATTCTCTCATTTTCAAATTCAATTATTAGATCGTGATTGTTTAAAAGTGAAAAAAATATTTTTATTCGATTAGACGTTGAGACGGAAATATCTCGGTGTATAAGAAGACTGCAAGACCAGACGAATAAAAATAAAAATTAATAACATAGGTAAACTCTAGCGTATAAGATATAGCACAGTCTCTAATAATAATAAACATGTTAATTTATGTAAATGTAAATATAATGTAAATTAATTAACTATAAATTAATTTATAGTTAATTAATGTTAATTTGGAAAAAAAATCTAGTGCGAATAATACGACAGGAAATAATTATCTTTTTACTAGTAGTATACCACTAAATAAAAGAGAATAAATGATTTAATTAATTAACTAAATTTTAGTATTGCCTATGGGGAAGATTTAACCCGGACATAATGTCGGAAATATAAAAAAAAAATCATATATCATTAATGTCGCTATTCCAAATTGATCCAATATTCAAAAATCTGTTTCTGAAAAAATAAGAAAATACACCGATTTAGGAAATGAGATTAAAAGAATTTGGCATTCTCAGACTATAAAAATATTACCATTTGTTATTTCGGCTACTGGCATTATACTTAGCTCTCTCACTCAAAATTTAGGCGTATTGGATCTGTCAAAGAATTTATACGTAAAAATGCATAAATCAGTCATTTTAAATACATGTAGGATTACGAAAGATTTCTTAAATATTAGGATTTTAGGTCCAGTTAGTAGCTCTACCGAGCCGAACCCTCTGATGTGAAAATATCTGGAGTCGGTGAATTATTTTTCCATTTGATCTATGGTGAGTTGACGTGTTGTTCTTGTATTGTTTTGTATTTATTATGCTTATATAATGCACTTGCATAATGTGGATTGACTAGATGATCATTTGTGGAAAAGTGTGTGGAAGGGTTGAGTTTTTCCTGAGGGGAAGATTTAACCCGGACAGAAAGTCAGAAAAAAAAATTGGCTAATTTATGTAGCTCCGTTTTCGTGAAAAATTCACCTCAAGGGCGCTAACACTTAGTGAAAAGATAATCATTTCTTTTTATGTGTTGTCGTTAAGCTATATTACATGCACTTAACACACTTTGCCCGTGCGAATACGACCACTACTTAGAAATATAATGTAAATTGCAGTTATAAATATGACTGTAATTAACATATAATTGAAAAAGAAGATAATACTAATACATCTAAACGAAACATCGAATAGAACAAGAAAAATAAAAATGTAACGGTCTCAACTGGTAATAACGGTAACAATAGACGAGTGGTTAGAGGCGTTGTCACGATAAGACATAGATCCTTGGTTTGATTCTCAGTTGAAACCCTTACCTTTTTTATTTTTCTATACCTTAATATTATCATCTTAATGATATATTACATTGATGGTTATAACCTTTAAAAGTTATTCCAATAAAATTGATTGTACCTAATAGTTAAGCGATATTGTACTGTTTAGGATTATGAACGCATGCCATTGCTCGTTAAATTGTATTGATAAAAAATAACATTAAAAGTTCCAAAAAGCACGTAAATAATAATATGTATTTAGAAAATAGAAAAGGTATTTCGCTGATGGATCTATTTCGACCCACAATTCCTTAAAGGTGTGTCAAAACAATAATTCTGGTTAGGGGTTAAAACGTTCAATTGATATTCCGTATGAAAAATTGGTATCCCCAACCGATTGGAGATATCTAAATGACTTCATTTTTATTGCCTTTCCAGTCGGACAAAAACCAAAACATTAAATAAGTCAACGATTCCACATACGTTTGTCAAAATGACGATTCCGGTTAAAGATTAAAATTTTCAATTAGTATTCCGTGAGAAAATTTGGTATCCCAAAATATTGGTGAGACCAATAAGGCTTGACTTTTATTACCTTTCCAGTCGGAGCAAAAACACAACATAAAATAAGCAAACGTATAAAACCCTATATCAACATCTTTATTTGAGTCCACGATTAAAAACGAATTGTTGTGTTCTAGTCAAGAAATTATTTTCAAATAGTCAATTAAAGAATATATTATATTTTAATTAAAACATAGGCGTGAGTTTTACAGAGTATGCCAGTTTAATACACATCTTAAGGGGAAGCAACCCCTACAGTTATCGGCGTCCGGATACAGCCGCAGTATTTGTATACGGTTTTACCCAGTCTCCGTCGACACACCGTAATGAAAACATTAAGTTAAGCGGCCTTTGTCGCATTGCTGAGCGGGTCTTGTTGAAAAATAGATACGCGTAAATTTCTAAACCCCTTTTAAGGGGTAATTATGCAAATTTGCCGAGATGGTGTCGCGAACAGAGAATGAATTTTTATAAGGCGTTTTATATGGGAGACAATGTCGTAACCACTCAAGAGATAAACCAATACAAGCGTGTTGTTGGCCCAAAGTACCTAAGCATCGTTTTTACTTACTTACCTCATATTATCAATTTGGTGTAGATGAATTTTGGTTTTTGCTCAGCTGACTTTCATCGCCATAGTCAACTAAGAGATAAACCATTAGAAGGGTATGATCGTGATCCCAGAGTAAGCTTAATTTATCTCGAATGTTAAAATCGATCAAACTAAGAAAGTCAATTTCATTATCCTTTCTCGGGCCTAAGATTCAAATGAATTCAAAACACCATAACCGCAATAATAATGATCGATCGGTACAATTAATAAAAAAATATTCTATCATTTGATCAGTAAACTGGTGGCTCCGTCCGACCATAGATGTATATAATTTGTTGACCGGTCCCGGTCGTCTCAAATCTCGTTCTCGTAACAGAGAAACAGAGAATGTTTATACCGAAAATCTGAAATAGGCAGACATTAAAATTTCAGCCTGCATTCTCCAGCCCAAAAAATCAACGCTGGCGCGGCACAACAAATACCTGCTCAAATCACTCATTTTTTCTTCTTGCGTCCTTTCCTATTGAAGTATGGCTATCATCAAGGCAATCTTCACTCTGCATCCTTCAAAATTCAGTGTTTAAGTGGCATGACTAGTAGATTTAGTTTTTATTATTTTGTACAATACTTAATATTTTGTTACAGGTGATCTCCGCACCTACAGACCCGAGTGCGATGACACCGGGGCCCCATGCGCACCGCGCAGCCCTCGCTCGCCGCAACTGAGACAATCATCCCCCTTCCCTGTTGAGAGCACCAATAGGCGTATGCACTACGCTGCCTCACAGGATCGACTGAGGCCCAATGGTAAGTGAACCTTGCTAGTAAAGATGTCTTTCTTTGAAAGAATAGAATAATAGTTCGTTATAATAACAAGTTTACTCATTTTATAATGATATAAAAATCTATAATTAACTTAATTCAATCATTCCTGAAAAGCAAAATACCTCGATTAATAATTTAAAACATGCTCAATTCATCGGAACGCATTTATCGTCTGCACCCCAAGCGACAGGCCATTGTAGTTTCTAACACCAACGCCTAGAGTTGCGCGAAGACGGAAACGTTTGACAACAATATTCCAAATTAGCTGAAGTCCCCTACGTTGTCAGCTTTGCAGATTTTTTTGAAATCAGATGTTAACATTGATTCTCCCCTTTTTTTAACGTCAAGTGTCCAAGATTTCATAATGAAGTATCAAAATTCTGCTTTAAGGGAGTGAAAATAAGTTGGGGGTGGTTTTTCTAAAACTCGTGTTAACAGTTTAGTTTCTCTTGTTTTGAAGGTCAAGTGTGCAGAATTTCATCAATCTGGGATTAAAACTGTTTATTTATATTTAAAAAAAACACACACACAGACACCGATAATATAAAGAAAGAAAAAAATGTTTTTAGCTTTTTATTATTTATTATTTTCAACTAAACATATTTGTGTTATATCAGAGAATGTATACTAAAAATTTATTGCTTCGTGTATCGAATTCAACGGTTTGAGTTAAAATGTCAATAATGTAATAATTTAAGATAAAAGAATTTGTAGAGCTCTGCGCTAAGAGTTATTTTGAGTTGTGGAGGATATTTTAAAACGGTAAATAGATTTATTTTATAGGACGATATATTATCTAGATTGAAAACAAATTTGACAGAATATCCGAGAAGGGCAGCTTTCTAAAATCATATGGAAGACCGACTGCATTTGAGTCGCTTGTATTACTTTGTAGAAACTAAAATAAACCATTCTCTTCAACAGGTGAAATAATTTACGCCACCAGCAACCCCAAGAAACTGCCCTCCAACTCAAGTCTGAGCCGCCAGGGCTGGGGCGGCGGTGGCCGCCGGAGCCGCGCGCTCACCCCCTCGAGCAGCGCCTCCAGCGGACTCGAGGGTATCCAGGCCAGCCTCCAGGGGAACAGGCCTGCCGACGCCTATGTGCTAGAGGATCAGCGGCTGGCGACGCTGTGCATGACTCATGGTGACTGATTTTTTTTATCTTTCATAACATTGCTACAAGGCCCACCATTTTAATAGGGTCAGCATTCAATAATACACATGTTGTATTTTTTATAAATGCCATAAGGGTAGTTTTGTACTCTTTTCTTTTATTTTAATTATTGCATTGATCTATTTCTATCAGCAGGCGCATATGGACAAAGAAACAGATAAAAAATATCAAAGCATGATATAAAATAAAGAAAAAAATTATTGCTTCGTGTATCGGATTCAACGGTTTAAGTTAAAAAATGTCAATGCTGCAATAATTTAAGATAAAAAAATTTGTAGAGCTGCAGATAAAAGAGATAATTTGTTATTCCAATATTGTTATCCTGCGGAAAGTTGCGAAACTTCTACTGTATCTCAATATCTCAATAAAAACAATATTTCCGTAAGCTGATTATCATTTCAACATTGTACCTACCGCAAATAGTGTATTTATTTGTAAAGTTTGAAAGTAGGTCGCAAGCATTATAAACAATAAATCATATATTAAAAAAGCGTCATAGAATGCATAAAAAACGAAATAACAAAACAATCTCATTGAAGTCGCATATAATTTTTATTTTTATTTAAATTTCCCACAAAATTAATAATGTATGTTCGGCCCCCTCGGCTTACCTTCGTCAAAAGTTTTATTTATTGAGTTACTTTTTTCTGTCGGAAGCTGAAGTTATTCGTCTGCGATATATGACTGGAAAAGTTACACAGAAGAGTTGTGTATGTTTTCCTTATTCGGTTTGCATATTCGATTTGAAACTTTTCCTCCCCGGCACGCGAGGCTTACACAGTACATACACAGACCGTGTGTACCTGAGCTTGCTTCGTTCTTCTTAAGCAGCGTTGAATGTAAAATATTCAAATAATGATGTTTCGCCCACAGGGAATGTTTTCACCGATAAACCAATCTTACATATCGTGGCGAAGACGGTAAAAAAAATCATAAATTTCATACGTCTTTTTTGGAATGCGGAAACTGCATGTGTGTGAAATAACGCATGCTAATAATGTCATGCGAGTCGCACTTTATCGATAGTATGAACACGTTTGCACTGTATGAACTGTATAAAACGTATCTACATGGTTATTAGTTTTCAGCTTCCAATTATTAACGTCAAATAAGTTTTCCGAAATACATAAAACTTATTTAAGTTATAAAAATAATTAAATTCTTACTTAATGGAAATCGGCTCTATTAAAATAATTCCTTTTCAGATCACTCACAAATTATAAGCATATCTTAAATTTTTGAATAAATTTTCTTCGATTTGTTCTGGAATATTGATAAATGAAAGGTTATAAATATAATTTGTAATGAGACTTGCAGGAAGAGCTCATATTATATGTATGAAGTACGTAAGTAGGAGTTAAAAACATAATTAAGTTTTGATCGGGGTAGTTGCTGAAGAGAAGAGATGAACGCACTAGTCAAGAATTCGTCTGTTTTTTATGTCTTATCTCATCGCGAATGTATATAATAGTCTATAGTCTAGAGTTTAAAAATGGTCGAGTTAAGCGCAAAAGTATTTTTATTTATTTATTTGTGAGTGTTTTGTAAGAAAGAAAAATAAATTAATTAAAGCAAACTGTCACAAATAATCTTAGCCATAATACACTATTTATTTAAGAGTTGTTTCTTTTATGCGTTCATAATTTTCTAGTTAAAAAATACAATGAATTATGAAGTAATTGACAACATTATTTTAATTCTTCTCAAATAGTTACATAATAATGAATTTATGCATAATATAATTTTTGGAATTCATAATATAAACACGATTCGTAGAAAAGGTTAATGGAAAATAGTTATTTAACTGATAGCTTAAATATTCAGACGACAAGCGCTTAGGAAATAATGCAGAGTTTCCTGGTTTTATTAAAAATATGTCATGTATGGGGCTAAATAGGAGGTTCTTATAATTTTCATGGTATCTCAGTTATTCTTAAATTACCAATTAATATATAATCACAACATCGTTTTATTTTTGCGTAGCCATCTCCTGACAGAGAGTGAAGCACAAAGGACAGTAAAGACATTACTGTTCAATTCAGGAATTTTTTCGGTCATGAGTCATGACTGTTGAAGTCAATCAATTACATTATTTTTCCAATCTTTGGTTTCTTATCAGATCGAGGGAAACATTTTTATTTTATTTCTCAGAATATGATCAGGAGATAAGCGTAAATTATGAAAATTGCCACAGCTACCAGAGGCTTTTCTAAAATGTCATTATAAAACTTTTCTGTCTAGCTAGTTAGTACATGATTTTTATATAATATACGACATTAAACGTGTTAATTTCCTTAGAATATAAGTAATAAGTATACCTACATAAGTTAGCGTTAATTTTATTTTTTATGACTAACACATTGTTCAATTAACGTTGGAATACAACCTTACTGATGAAAAATATATACGTTGGCATCCAAAAGTGATTCGGATTATAGGCCAGTAGGAAATAAAAAGTGTTTTAAATGAGATAATCAACTTTGATTTTAATAGAGCCATTAAAAATACTACACCACAAAGGGGGTAGTTTCCGAGTACCAAAAGACATGAATGAATACATCAGTTTTGTTTAGATCTTATAAATACTGAGAGCACATTCTCTTGACCCTCATACGAGAAATATATTATTGGGTAACGCTATAAGAAAGTGATGAGGAATGGTAAACCAGGGGGAACAAAATCGATGTGTCGGAAGTTATCCCAGGTATGTATGGAGCGGTCAAGGAGCGCATACCGTTGGGAAATACTGGAGAAAATATTATTTCCAACAAAAACAAGAGGCCTCCTATGTCTTATTTTTTGTTATGAAGGATCGAGTCAATACCCAGAGGTACTTAATTTTGAATCAAGTTTTTTTGTCAGGTTGTTTCATGATATTTTCATTATTGATATTTTTAGATGTTCTAGATTCTATATTATATTGCCACGTCATTTTGTGCTAAAATACGAATTGTGTATCCTTTACTCGATAATTTAATGACTGTTTTATCCTTACGTCACTTACGTGTACATTTCTGATATTACGTGAACTTTCAAATCTCCCCTCTGCCAACTCACCACTTGCATCCAGCTTAACATGGAATCCTATTTAAAAGTATCACCTAAATGTATTATCATAATAATCCTTACTTACTGTCAAATCAGTGGACGTACTGCTTTTTCTTGCTTTTTAAAATATAACCCTTTTTTTCGAAAAATTATTTAAATTTCAGGACATGTAGATGATACTCGTATTCATCTTTTTTAATAATTTACAAGAGTTTAAAATTAGATGGATACCGAAGGTACTTTCTAATAATCTGTGAATATAATTAATCACTATTATCAGCCACTGCCTATCGAACCAAGGCAAGAACTGAATACACTAGATTCGGTGTCATGCTCTTTCCTAGATATCTATCAATTATCAAAAACTTATTTAAAAATGTTACGTGTTTTTTATATATTTTTTTAGAATATATTTCATAGAAGAGTTCGTAGAGAGTGCCAGGAGCTAGAAGAACAATTACACCCCTTTTGAGGAATGTTGTGATGTTGAAGGAAATGGGGAAGAAAGTAAAAGAGGATAGTGAATAGGATGGTTAAAAAGTGATGTAAGGACTAGTCATTTTGAGTGGGTAACCAAACTCTTCGATTAAAAATTGTTGTCTACGATTTTGAAAATGTGTTTATATTTGAAAGTAGCTACAACAGTATGTGTTTTGTGAAAATGGGAGTAACCTCGCAGTATTGACATTTTTTTCATATTCCCACAGAGAGATTTGAACCTGCATCCTTTAAAAAACCAGAGTACTAACTAAAATCAAATGGTTATTAATGGATGCTAAACTGACTAATTAACTGACACAAAATTTCCCCACAGAGGAAGGAAAACAGGTGTAATCGCCAAAAACTTGACACATACTCCTTGTATCATCCACTTTCATAAACCTTCTACTACATACTTATCTGTAATTCTGAATTTTTATTTGAACAACTCGGTTCACTTGACTGTATCTTCTTTGGGCGTACCCGACTTTTTCTACTATTCACATTTAGCGGTGACGTTGAAAAGTCACGAAAATTGATTTATATCCGTCATGAAAAAAGAGAGAAAAAGGAAAATGAGAGTACTGGCAACTCCGGCAGACCAGGAGGTTTATTGGTTGGGTGACTTTACAAGATCAGGTCACGTGTGTCTGGCACCGGTCAGCGACCGTACTATACGTGTCACGCGACACGTGCGAGTCGAGTGGCGGACAGGGACACGTGGCCCCCAACGTGTCCGACCGCTTGTTCCCGGGAACGCATTACTCGCGGCGGGGACGGACCCGCCTGTTGACAGAGTATCGGGTTAGAAATGCGATAGTTTGACCACTAGAACGAGGCTAAGTTGATTATTTTGTCCCTTACTTGAATTAAGTGATGCAATGGCTTCCGGGGATGAAGATATTCCTGTATGTGTGTAATGTAAACCATTGAAAGCACATCAATCATTTATCATGTACCTGATGAAATTGGTTAGATTTTTTTAATGACGATCTACTCGTACGTATTAACAGTTCATCTCTGTTTACGAGGTCTTATTACAAATTAAATACAATTTTAAGTGTAAGTAAAGTTTTCTGATGATTCTTTATGCAGCCGAATAAGAACAAAGTACGGGTTGCTTGTGATGTAAATTTTTGAATTATTTTTTTTGTTAATAACCTCGCATTGTCACTTCGAATTATTTATTTAGATTTCCATGGTAAAACAATTTTTGTACAAATAGTTAGTTATCGTGTTCTAAATCATAAGACACTTGAATGACTGGCTGGCTGGAACTGTATTGCTGGTATTTACCTTACATCTCTGTTTGAAATTATGGATATACTGTACTCTTAATGTCTAAATATTTATTTATTATTGTTATTTAATAATACTAAATTGAAGAGAATAAATACATTATTAGAGTACAGTATGTATAAATACAGATTGGGAAGGTAAAAAGCCAGCAAGGCAGTTGGTTTTTCTAAAGATTTATAAATTGCATTACAGTTAAGATAGTTGTTTGTTCTAATATAAAGGTTATACTCATCTTTTCTTGAAATCTTCTAAGCACGCTTTCAAGAAATTTGATTGAGTTTTTAATTACATTTGCATTTAAAAAGTATCTTTACTACATGTGCGAGGATTGTTGATTGTCAATGAAGCTTATCTTATCAATAATATCATTCTTATCCAGATCCGGGGGAGGAATCTCCCCCCGAACCTGCGCCCCCCGAGGTGCCCCCAAGGGGGCCCTCCCTCCGCCGCAACGGAGGCCCCATGGTGTCTCAGGGCAACTTGGAGCCTCAGGGGAACTGCACCTTCTATAATCAAGGTAGGACTTTAGCTAATTTTGAACCAAACTTTGAAAACGCATTATACGGTTAACGACTCGTGATATTATTGTGGAAACTTCTTCGACTAATGGTTATTACCCTGCACATTAATTTCTATTTGAATACACGAGTACCTACTCTTAAAAGTACAGGTGAAAATTTTATTTTAGAGTCTTAGGATTTAATCCAATTGTCTTTGGTTTCAGCATCCTAACATCCGCATAATTAACCTTAGTAATATTATTTTTATTTTTTTTACGTAAAACCGCACAAGAGTCCCAACTGCTCCCAGCCGTCTAGAGCCAGTGAAACTATGGCATCCCCAATTGGGGTGTGTTTTGAGGCTGAATGTAGTGGTGAGAAGAAGGAGACGGGCAAGAGGAAGGCGGGAAAGTACCTGGCTATTCAGATCTGGTCACCAAACACGGCCAAAGCTATTTCATTTCTGCTATTTCGTTTAAGTGCCGCAAATACACCTACACTATTAATAATAATAATATTATTTACTCCAGGATGTGGGGAGGTTAGTGCAATCCCATACGTCCATGTGAATATATGAGAAATAAGGACTAATTATGTAAATAAAACTTTATTTAATAAATACAAGAGAATCTGAATTATTTGAAATGCGCAATTTGTGAAATAACAAATTGATTAATAAAATTTACTTGCGTACGCGAAGAATTTGAACCCGCGACCTCCAGCTTATTTGTAATGTATGTAAAAAATATATCTTAGTAGGTATTATACAATACACTTAAAAAGGTTGTAAACCGTATTTGAAAAGGCAGTAAATATATTACAAAGCTATTTCAGGAGATACAGATCAAACAAATTCAAATTTTGGCTTGTTATCTTTACTCCATTTGGCATTTAACCAATGTCTTCTCTCATAAAACTGGTATTTCGTGATGCTATGCACCAGGTCTGGCCATCTCAGACGAAATTTACGACCGTTTAATCACAATATAATAAAAAAACGTCTTTCAAGTATAAACTATCCCCATAAATGCAAATGGCCTACTTTATCGCCATATTTAGTTCCGTCGTAAAATGAAAAACTACATCGTAAACGAGCGCGGATATGGCGGGGCTTTTAAAAGTCCATATCCAAGATCGCATCGGATCCCTTGTAGCCGCTTCACACGGGACTTAGCATGCAAAGCCTGGACCATTACAAGCCTTATTATGTAATTTATCGGCAATCTCATTATTGGCAACGGACCAGCAATATAACATGACTATGATGCACTAAGTAATTTATTACCCAAGTCGGGGTACAGTGGAAAATAATGCACAGGGTCATCAAGAAAATACGTTTTTAAGGTTGATAATAATGTTTTCGTAGCGATTTTATAAACGACTGGTATAATTATAAAACTATTTTTTGTAGTTATATGAAGTTTAATTACTCTATGCCAATCGCTTATAATGTGTTTAAGACGAAGAACTTCGAGAAGAATCATTGCAGAATCATTTGTTTTTGGTTTGAAAATTTTTTGGAAAAAAAAAGACGAACATTCTCGAGTTATGAATAACCTGAAAATATATGAAAACTTTTTATACCACAGTAAGCGGAAAATGTTGCTTCTGTCGTGATGGAGGGCTCAGCCAGACGAAGAATTTAACGTACGTCGCCTGGATGATACCCAAACGCAATGCCAACTCAGCCACTCACCGGTCATAATGTCACTTTAGATGTTTTAATTAAATTTTCTTTCTTAAGTCTATTTAAAAGCCCCGAAAAAGTACCGAGTAAGTACCCGAGGAAAACTGCTATGTTTTAAATCTCCTACTTATGAACCCATTTTCGGTTATAGTTTTATTTTATAATGTGGAAATTTAAGTTCTTTATAAAATGGTTGGAAAACATCTTACAAACCAAGTATTGTGTTTAATTTTATTTGCCAAATAAAATTAAACACAATTTTTGGTGATGTTTTTTTCTTGCATATATCACAAGAGGCGGCTGGTGCCAAGAGGGAATGTAAACCTTATTGTAATCTACATAATGAATGTTATTATTAGTGGCTGATTCTAAATGATACACCTAGTTGTTTATCGCATTAAGTAAGAAACGCGAAATAAATCGAACCTATAAATATTGTTGTTTTTCATTTTTTGTCAAAATTTGTACAAATAATATTGTTATTTTATTCTACGAAATAAGTAAATGTTAAACCATTTTTGTTTAAGTAAATGTTAAACAAAGTACAGAAAACACATTTCTTCAAATGTAAACAGCCCGATATACCTGGTGGTGATTTCATGATACATTAATAATCAAGTAGCTTAGCATTTATCTGTTTTCAATACCAGTAATATCAGATATGTAACTCCTTGAAAACAATGTTCACAGAATCGGAAAAACTCAAGTTAGCATTAGTGGTTGGTTTTTTGCTCTCCGAACATAATAAATTATATTACCTTAATATGATGGCCTACGTGGTCAAGGGATAAGGGTATCGACTAGCAATCCGAAGGTCACGGATTCAAATCTCGGCGTGCGAAAGTAAATTTTGTTCTATTCATTTGTGTTATTTCACAATTCATTAATGTAAATTAACATATAGTATACCTGACGCGCATTCCAGAGAGAAAGATACTCTCAATATTGCCCTGTTATAAGACCACCATTCAGATTGAAAAGTTGCTTGCAATGGCTTTAACCATGTTTGGGGACGAGATCTGAATAGCCTCGTACTCTCCTGTCTGGAGCCAGACTAAACAGATAGTACCTGGATGATGGGACCAGCTGGGTTTCGCGGACGGGCGGTATTCACATAAAAAATGCACCTCATATTTTGCACTTTGCACATAATTTGATCGTGAACATAAATCATACAAATTAATATAGATTTATATAACCACTCGAGTGCTCGCGTCAATAACTCTCGTAATATGAGTTGAGTAATTGGCGTTTTTTTTTTTCTAATTTCTAACCGATTACTTATTTCAAAAAATCATACCTCTGAATTTTACTACGGAGTCATACAAACTGATTATAATGCTACATAGCCAATAAATTTACCTATATATAACCGTTTATTCTATATTATTTGGATTGATAAAATAATATTAAAAAAATCGTAAATGCGCGAATCCTGCGCGTAGAAAATAGCACATTATGTCGTGCGATTACTCAAGACGTTTGGCAAACTCGGCGTAAAATGCCGGAAATCGAAAAGATTATGCAAGTACTAATTAATACCTTAAATATGAAAGCATTGGGTAATGTGATGACCCTGTAATCAATACATAATAATAAATTACACAATATCATGTACAAGAAGAACACCGATCCAACTTTTAAGCTCCGGTAAGCTTTTAGGTTGTAACGGTGTAAGAATATACATTTTTCATAATATTGGCTGCCGCTCTGGGGGAATACCCAAACGCTTTGCTCTCACGAGGCAACTTTCCTCATCAATTTTTGTTCCTTTTCGTTTAAGGTTCTCAATCGATGGTATCAATAAATAATATTGTGTTCCAATGATTCGATACAAAATAACAAACTCAAGGTATTTCATTTAATTTTGATAAACTTTATAGACGCTATCATATTGAATCTTTGCGGCTTGCGAAGAAAGGCGTTATTATACTTTTTCAAATACAATGGGCTTTTGTCAAAACATTCCATTAGCCTTAGAAATTCTATTGCTGGAATTTCACAATTTTTCGGTTTTGTTATTTTCGTAATATTTTTCATCATTATTCAGGCGCATCAGTCATCAGAGTTGTGAGAGCGGGAACGAAGGAAACGATCGTTAAGATTAATAGTTGATTAAAATGATTGGAATTTAATTACTTTTTTTAGCCTTTAGCACGTGGGTTCAATTTTAATAAAAAAACTTATATCGCTTGAACAAAGACAGTCAACATCTAAAAATAAATAAAATATCTGTTGTAGGTACATGATGATATAAACTTTGTCATACAAATTAGTGTCGAATGAAAGTTTTCGTGGGAAATAACAAGTGTTCCAACTAGTTCCAAGACATAATGATATATTCTACGTTCGAACGGCCCTCGAAACTAATAATGACAGAGTACATGTACAAAATATACATATTAACACTAATAACGAGAAGTCTCGAATTTATTAAAACGTAAAAACGTGTATTTTATTTGAACTTTTTTGGATGGAATTAATTATTTAACTGGCTACTTCTACAAGAAGATATTTTACAGAAATTGTACTGTGGTCTAATCTACCATTAATGGTATGTATTATAAATTACACGTATTAATAATTCAACAGCAGAACTAGTTCATAAATAATGTTTTTTTTTTTGTAAATTCAGCAATACTGTTTTTTAATATATAAAACAAAAACTTAAATTTATCATACCTTTTTTTCGATTAACCCCATAACTAAGTCATATTTTGGGATGCTGTGTGGAGGGTCTTTTTTAGGGGAAGAAAGGAGAGAAAGTTCTGGGAAGGTGAAAGAAATGAGGATAAGGTATGAATCTAGGGATCAGGGTGCCGGACGGGGTGAGTGACGGACATATGTATATACCCCTCCCATTTCAGCGCAAGGCGATGGGTTGAGACACCAGTTGCAGAGGTCAAAGGGTTCCCCAAACCAGCCTCTCCCGATCTGGCACGCCAAGCAGCTGGTGGGCAGGCGCATCCTGAACACACCTCAACCGATGAACCCGGGCACCCCTGCTAAATCATGGAGTTGTATGACGTTCAACATTCTTCACCTGTCTCGCAAATATTTTGAATCGGGATGACGAAATAATATTCAATAGACAGAGAGGAAACGCTCTCGACTATGAAACCGAAGGTTGTGGTTTCCAATCCTTGCGTGCCCAAGTTAATGTGTGTTATTGCACAACTATTTCATTCTACATAATACATGCTCGTAGTGCATTTGTGACACGTTCCAGAGTGGGAGACACCCTCAGTCTCGCCTTGGCGAAAGAACACTATTCCAAATTGAAACGTTGATTGAAATGGCTTTAGCGGTGTTTTGTGACGAGATCTGAATAGCTAGGTACTTCCCTACCATCCTGTTTCTCATCTACTTCCCCTCCCGACTATGAAAAAAAAGAGTCATTGGACAACCGTTCTCACTCTTTTATAGTCCTTTCTTATGCCGTCTCTTTCATACTACGTCATTAAACAAAAAATACAACATAATTTTTAAAAGAATTGTATAATATTTACTTTTCCTATGTTAAAGGCTCTTAGTAAATAATTAACTGCATAATGATAATATTTTTAAGTCCCTAAGTTGTTTAGTTTATTCGTGTAGTGATATAATAGTCAGGTATCTATTTTGTAATTGAATGGCCAAGTAGGTGGTACCAGTGGGCTTTCGCCACCTGCCGCAGAGTCTCAAGATCTGAAAAGTAACTTCGTTAAGCTCCGGTTAAAATGCTTTCACCGCAATGTAACTTACCAACGACGAGACGCCACGCGCAACGTAAGAAATTCAACGAAAATCTATCAGTTTCGAAAGCATCCACGTTCATATTTGATAGATTGAAATCTTCATATAAACATTTTCTAAGGAATAAATCTTAATATTTTATTGTTTTCAGGTTGAAATAAACAAATATATTTTAAAAAAAAAGTAATTTTGGTATCCATTTCAGTGAAACATTGAAAATATAATTATTCTTACCCTAATCCCCATATTATTCGTATGATCGAAAAACTTTTTTTTTTAGTTTTCATCTTGTATTTTCTTCCGTCAAAAGGGTAGGTAAGATCAATAAATAAGTACGCACATTTAAGATTTGATTTGGAGTTGTAAAGTTTCAGCACCTTTTAAAAAATACTAACTTAGGTTTTCAATGAACTCAAAAGTGCTTTGAATTTAAGTTGTTTTTCAAAATTGAGTTAAGAATTTAAAGCTTTTAGTACCTTTACAATTTTTTCAACAAAGAAATCATTTCAACGCATTTCAAAATAGTAACCGATTTACAAGAATTTAAGACTTTAAAATTTGCTTTGAATTTAAGTGTTATCTTCAAAATTGGAATTGATTGTGTGACGAATTAAGAAAGGCAATGAAGTAGGTACTTACCTACCTACAACATACTATTTTTAACAAATTTTCCTTATTGGAACTGATTTATCAAGAATTCAGATTACACCATAATACCAATAATAATAACTGTTCAATCACAGTTGTTGCTTTTTGTTAGTTTAAATTATTATTATAAGTCTTTTAAAATGTTTTTAGTCTATTTTGTACATCTGTCAAGGGTTAGACCGTGAATCGATTTGTTTATAGTTCGAGATAATTTGTATAAAATCTGTACTAACTATTCAAAGCAACTGACCCCGATATTACGTTTGCCGACCGGCTGGCATTGCTTGAAAAATTATTACCGTATCAATAAGTGAAAGTATCTCGCTCCAATTATACGTCATTAACTCAGTTATACAAGTTTAATGCTATCGTATTTAATCTCGACGACGACATCAGCTCCGGTAGCCGTGATCGTCTAGTGGTTAGGACCCCACGTTGTGGCCGTGGTAACCCAGGTTCGACTCCTGGTCACGGCAGTGGTAAAACACTGTCATGGCGGAGATTTTTTGTGAACAATAAATATTTAAATCAAAAACACGGCACATGAACTTCAATTTTGACTAATTTCAATTTGAAATTTGACAAGAAATATAAAAAACAAAATAAATAAATATCTTTTTAAGTATTTAAAAGTGAGAAAATACTATAGTATCTAGGTAACTACTTATGAAATATTAATTGCGGAATCAAGAGCACTCTTTCAGAGCACTTCTCTGCCACCGTACTAGAAGCTTATGGCGCAGAGTGCGCCAATCGAAGAATACCAACATCACTGCCATGATTGTTTGGATGGATACCTACTGAAGGTCCTACAGGAGACGGGTGATGGGAGACGGTCAAATATCCTCCACAAACTGCTCCTTTATATTGTATTTAAATTTTTCTGTTTCTTCCTGTTTTTTTTTATTCTTGATTACACTATTATTATTATGAGTAATTGTAAATTATGTCGCTTATGCTAACAATTATTAGAAGGTTTAAGCTGAAGGATTTTTTAAAACAACTAACCGATTACAAAAAAATATATTTCTCAATTAACATTACACAGTAAAATACCAATTGTCCTTCTTACGATCATCGTTGCACCCAAGTAAAAAAAAGTTATACATATTTTGGCTGCACGGGAATTGAACCCAAAACATTCGGCTTCGTAGACAAATGTAGAATACGCCTTTGACAAACGATTTGATTTAGGTTGTAGAAATGTTTTTATTTTCCAAAATAGATCCATAATCACGGATATACAAATAAAAGATATAATTTTTTATTTTAGTGTTTTGTGGAAACAAACAGTTTTACAATTTTTTATAAATAATTAAATTTTATATGTTGCATTAACCAATGAAGTTTCCACATAAATTTCATGTTACATACAGAAAAAACATAAATAAACAGAAAAAAACATAAAACACCTTAATGAAAATAATTAATATCTTAGATATCCTTCTCACATCAGGGGGGAGGGTACGTAATTAACAATTTGATTTTTAAAAATTAATTGGGTGTAATATCAGAGATATTTCGAATATAGTAGGTAAATATCGGATGTGACAAATTCACAACCAACAAAACAAAAAAAATGTTGTCATTAAAAAAAAAACACTGAAAAAAATAATGTGTATTGAATTAAATTTAAAGACATTGGAAGTAACCACAAAAATAAGCCGTACGGATTCTTAATCCGAACGCCCAAAACATCAAAACCCACTTGGCTGGATTCAGTTAGTTAGGTTGGGTAGTTATCAAAGCGTCACATTTAAAAAAGCTTTTGAGTAGGTACCTAGACGTCTAACTGCCTTACGATAAAAGTGCCCTTTTAAAAAAGAGAGTGATTCTGGGAAAGGTATTCCAAATTCAATTTTGCCGCCAACTGCGCCGTATTCTTTTGAGGTGACATTCCTTCCTTTATTTCTTCTCCACCCTTCCCCCGAGTGGGGATACTGCAAATTTAAAATCTCGCCGTTTTAGTCTATCTTCAAAACTATTTATTGTACCTTTTATTTATTTATTTTGCGGAATAAAAAGATTTTAACTTTGTGATTTTTTTTTATTTTACTAATATTTTTGTAAATGTGGTTTTTTTACTATCTGTATGTTTTAGGCGTTCTGTATGTTTTAGTCTAACAGTTTTTCAAACAAACTTTAAAAAAAAGCTTTATTGATGATTTTGAATTGGTGATATTCGACGCCGGAAAAGCAAAACAGCGTAAGCGACGATTTTACCAAAAATTAGTTAATTGTACAGTTTTGATGAGATGAAAATTCTAATCAGACTGTATGTTTAACATTTTTTTACAAAATTGTCGCTTACGCCTTTTTGCTTTTCCGACAATAATATGGTATTTCCACCACTGGGATAGGACCATCTTAATATTCTGCTAACCGGACAACTGCTGTGATCACTGAATCATTAGCTAATACCGCCTCTACGATGACGGTAGAACTTTTTTTATTTAATTTTGAAAAAGAAAGACAAAAATTCGCGGGTTACGAATGATCTGAAAATATTTGAAAATCTCTTACTACCATCACAGTCAGCGGAAAATGTTGCTTATGTTGTGATGGAGGATTTAGCCAGCCGAGAAATTGAATACACCACGCCTGGATGGGACCCAAACGCGATGCCAAATCAGCCACTGACCGGCCAATCTGCCTATCTCATCTTCGAGCGACCCCGATGATATTGGAATTACGAATTTTATTTATTTATTTATTCTTGGCTAATTTATATAGCGCCGCTTTGGTGAGAGATCACCAATAGAACGTTACGTTGGCTACCTTTGTCTTGCTATTAATTTCCGTGTGTATCTTGAGAGGAGATACTATGAATAATGACCATATTTTGATATAATTTATCACAAACGAGTACTTATTATTTTATAAAAATACTAAATTCACCATAGTGCACAACACGTTAATCACAATGAATTGATTAGGGATATACTTAAAAGAATTCACAATCTACTATGTCATAGATAACGCTAATTTATTTATTAAAACATTAAGATGAATTATCTGTTCTCTCCCACACACACACCATATCATGGAATAAAGAATAACACAAGAAATACCTTGTGGGCATGTTTCGTTTACTGTTTGAACTGTTTTCACAATGATTGCGAAAAATGGGATAGCGTTATACAATTTCAAGCAAGTTTGAGAGAGACCAAAAGGTACTAAATCAGTGGCACATTTTTTTCCATTCAAATTTTGTACAGAAGGCATTTCTATTTTCTTCTTTATTCCATGAACATGTATAAATTGTTTTGTCCATCTATAAACTCAATTATTTTAAGAGAGGCTTAAAAATTAAATATTGGATTGAATCATCGATACAATATCGTATTTGTATGCCTTTCTTGAAAGAATTGAGTTTCTAGCCGGACAAAACTGTTCATTCATATTCTGCGGGAAATAATTAATAATTGATCACAATATTTTATCGTATCTTGCAAATTTTTTTTTTCTTAAAATAATTAAATTAGCGCCATCTATGAAGGAGCAGTTTATAAATTCTATTAAGTATATCCTTAAGAAAAACAAAATATCAATCACAAAGCAATCATACACTTAATAATTTATTCCGATGAATTCTGTTTAAATGTTCATGAAACAGAAGTCATCAGCATGTCGATTGTTTATTCGAATTAATAAAGCTTACAGTTCTGTATTTATTTTATTAACAACGCCATATTTTGTTTACTTTTGGTATCAAATTGGATCCTTTATCGCTTAAAACCGCCAGTAAAGCATAACATTTATTTTGGAAAATGGGAAAACGAAACAATGCCTGTATTGAAAATTTTGTATTGGATGCGTGGAAGGTGTGATTAAAACAAAATAAACGTAATAAAGTTTTATTTTACAGTAATCGAAGTGATGCTTTGTGTAAAATTGACGTCGAAGCTGTGCTTGCACAAATACGCAACAATGGTGATATTGACGATATGATTTAAACATAGTTTCGTGAGTATAGGATTTTCAATATGAAAGTATATTTTTTTAAGTCAAACTAAATGGTTTAATCAATCAAAATACATTGGAATGTATTGCATCTTCTTTAAAGTACCATGAATTCTAGGGAAAAATGAGAAAAGTGAAACGCGAAAATCACAGTTATTTTATATAGGTATATGCACGTACGAGTATATATTTAGATGATTTTGGCATAATTAACATATTTTGTGAAAGGATTTTAAATGTAGGAAAAGGATAATGTATCTACTCATATTAACCTCTATTGTTTTTATTATTCTAGGCGTCATTGATCCAGGAACGATGACGAGAAAGATATATCGGCGATTATTTTATATGAATAGCGGATAAAGCAGTATAAAATATTATAGTTTCAAGCATAAGAGAAAAAAAAGGGAAAATTTTTTAATCTTGAAAATAATATATACAGTGAGAATAATACATACCTTTCATAGATAATACAGTAATTACAATGCATGTAGAATTTCACTCAAGTGGGTACATTTGAAAAACTTTCATGACACTCGGAGAAAAATGAGTATTGTTTATTTATTAAAAATCTCTTCAAATTATTGGTAATCCTGTTAAAAAGGGGATTGCAGGCCGTTTTCTGATAATTTTTTTTTTAAATTCGCAATATATCCAAACATATGTTAATGCACATGCAGATGCCTTGATACTATACAATAACATAATGCGGAAATATTGGGATTTTTATGAACACGTGTTCCGACATATGTTTAGAAATATTTTCCGTGTTTATGAACACGTGTTCCGACATATGTTTGGAAATATATTCCGTGTTTATGAACACGTGTTCCGTGTGATAATACATTCGTATTTTACTAAAAGTTTATTGGGAAAACTCTCAATTCATTCGTTGAGGGCCTGCAAACCCATTTTTAACCGGAACACGAATAATTTAAAGAGATTCTAAATAAATTAGCAATGTTCAATATTAGTATTTTTTCTCCGTGCACATTTTTGATAATTACCGCAATTGGTTGTCGTCTAACTTTTGCTAATGTCTAATTCTACACTTCTGGAGTCTACAAATTTGGAGAAAAACTGGAGAAAACAAATAACAAAAGCTTTACAAGTAAATAATTTAGTACTTCAAATCTTAACATCCTAACACCTAGGTATCCAAATCCTAAGATCTTTCGACAACGAAGATAGAGTAGACCAGTTTTCCTGATAACACCTAGGTATTTTTCAGGAAAACTAGTCTACTCTATCTTTCGACTACGAAGGTTCCGTTTTTAACCAAAAAAGCATTAAACTGAAAACTCCGCAACTTGGCGCAAGCCTGTTCTAACCGGTCCTTTAATTATCTCTCTGGTGTTTGTACTCCGGGAAGTTGGTTGGGACACCCGCCCCGGCGGTAGGCACCCGCACCCGCCACCCGCCACCCGCCACCCTCTGGATGCTCGCCAATTACACATGGCAAGTATGGGCATTTAGCACTCTGGCTACACGATCCGCGATAATCTGGTTAGTATTCATGAACTATGCAAATGGCCGCCCGCCTATTTTGCGGGCCTCGCCAACTGATTATTATTTTAATAGTATTTCATTAAGTTTCAAACATTCTTTGAGACAGCTGGTTTTTGTTAACAACGGGACCAGGTAACATCGATATTGAATCGATGGGCTTAGTAACTACCGATGATTTTATACCCATGTCAGGAGTACGTTCGCGCTGTTGATAGCCAGACCGATTTTTATATTATAATAAATTAAATTAACAGCGCATCATTGGTACGAATGAAACAAAAAAAGAAAAACATAAATTAAGTGTATTTCATTAACACTTTAATATCACATCCATGAAAGCACTGCTCATCCATATATTTTTCGATGACTGCAATCTTTTTTATTTAGTAGGTACCTAGAGTTTATTTAATACGTACATACCTGCTACTTAATATTCTATGGAAAATTTTAATAGATATTTTTATCATAACTGATAACTGTAGTTTTTGTAAAATGTTAAATTATTTATTTTTAGTTGTTTGTTTTTGGGGTGTTATGCCGTGGTGCGCTAACTCCTTCTTTATCTACCGGATCTACCGGATCTGCCCTGATGATGGACACTGCAACGATGTCCGAAACGTCGGCTAAAGAAGGAGTTAGCGCAACACGGCATAACACCCCAAAAACAAACAACAAAAATGCTTTTGGCCGTGAAAATCTAAAAACTTACCTATTTATTTTTAGTTTTTTTTTTATTATTTTTAAAATTTAATCTGAAGTACCTTGCCATTGAGATCTGGTCTCCAAACATGGCTAAAGCCATTTCAAGCAATGTTTAATTTATTCTGAATGGTGGTCTTTTTCCAGGGCGATATTAAAGACGGGTTGTTGCATAGAAATTGAACAATTCATCAAATTTCATTGTTCATTTTCCAGTTCTGTGAAGGCTCTATTTAAATCATGTTATTATATAACTATTAGCTAGATGTTTCACAAAATTGAAATAATAGTATAACTTGTAATGTATAAAATCTTTACAGAACTTGAAAATCAACATTTAAATTGATGAACTGTTCAAATTCTCTGAAACTCGTCTTTAATCGTATTATTTTTATTTGAATTAAACGTGAAAAAAAACAATATTTAATTAAATTAAGTTTACTTGCGCGTGGTAGAATTGATTGATTCATCTTCATAATAATCCGATTGACGGAATTTGGAGGACATTATACCTCACCACGGAAATCAATTAAACCGTGAATGTCAATATCTTTAAGAGAGGTCTAAATTCCTTCTTCGACCTATTTTTTCTATCGTATTTATCCTGGCATTCAATTTCTATCGTTGTGCCTAATATGCGAAAAGCAATTTCTGTTGAATATTTCGAAAATCACGAGATGCGTTTTCACACAGCAAAATAACTTCAATTTTTTTTTGTGTGATAGTTTTAAGTGAATAAATTTGGGTTAATATTTTATGATGATCTTTAATTCTCCAGGCCTCTTGCACACTGACCGTTATATTTTTTAAATATGTTGTCAGAAAGTAAGATAATATCTGTGTATTTCCGTTACTCAATAAAATCCAAATTAAAGGGAATATTTCTGAACGATTTCAAATCATATAATATTTAAAAAAAAACATTCAATTTTGAAATATTTCAATTTTGAAATCTAAATAAAAAAGTTTTAAAATAGACTCGCCTTACGTTTTTTAAAATTCACACAATTTCCATTTTTTTCTCAAAATGCAGTCGACACTTGGTTTCATAGAGGTATACGTTTTATTTATTCTTTGGAAACTTATTTTTTTTTAATAAAGACCGTTTAGTTCATATTTCTAACTATGAAAAAAAGGAAACAACGATTTCTATGGGACCATGTGAGCTGTTCCGAAAAGCGAACAAATTGACTCTACGTGTAATAGCTGTTTGTACCCAAAACCGAACAATGTCAGCAAATTATGAGATATATGCACATTCAAAGAACAGTTGTACACGTTACATAATAAGACCACATAGGAAGGGTGTTTTTCATAGAATTGAACAATTCTTCAACATTAAAAGTTAATTTTCAAGTTTTGTGAACGTTCTATTCAAGTTCTGTTATTATTTTAGTTCTGTGAAGCGACTGGCCTATAATGATATTATAACAAAACTAGAATACGATTTTCACAGAACTGGCAAATTAACTGTGAAATTTGATGAATTGTTCAAATTCTGTGAAACATTTCGTCCTTAATAAATTAAAGCCTCTTTTATCAGAAGTTAATAATTGCGAGACTTTACGGATGAAAAATATGTCAGTAACCGAAAAAAGCGGTTTAAAAATGTTCTTTTTCCTTTCAAAGTAGGCAACCACCAATTTTTCTAAAATCTTTTATAAAAGTACTTAAATTAAAAATTGAAAAAATCGTAGACTATTGAGTTACCGTCGATAAAAAAATATTATGTAATAGCTGAGCAAACATTTTGATAAGGAATCAGAAATACCATTTCTCGAGGCTTTCTCAAACATATTGAAATAATAATAATGTCTCTTTTATAATTAGTTACTTAGCTATGAATGTAGGTAGTACGTAGATGTTTCATTTTGTGAACATTTATCATTTTCTAGATCACATTATACAGGTAAATACATTGATTTGTTAAAATCTGATTATTTAAAATTAGCCATTTTGAAGTCGTTTATAACAGAAATTATTTCTTTTTCGTGATCAATAAATAAATACCATCAAAATGATTCGCTTTGTATAGAAGACAAAATTAGTCAGCTAATCGTATACAGTACATTATATTCAATAGCTCATCATCACAATATTATCCGAGGTTGATGAAAAATTGAATTGTGACTCAAACCAAATAACAAACCCTCTTAATTATCAGTAGATATTTCTTGGCACTCATTTTGCTAACATTAATCATAAGTTGCGTATACCTGGTTAGAGGTCAGAAATGTAAGGCTGTGATTGTAAAACATCCCGTCTCAAGGCGAAGGCTGCGAGGGAGGCTTTCATGAATAAAGATTTCACAACTGGAAGATATCGCTTCGTCGGTAGGGTTAAACTAGGTACAGTATTAAGGGGTGAATGACACCGCAACCCCTAGTTTTATACAGTTTGCTGCACATTATTTATAAAATGAACTCACCGCATTACATTACCACAATGATGCATAATGTAACTGAATTTTAATGCTGCAATTTCGAGCTTTAATTTTTCATTGTGTTGAAGTTTATCGAAGGAATAACTAATTTCGTGTTAACAATAAAAAAGTAAAATTATTTGAACAGCAAAATTACGCGGATTTTGAGAGAGAGCCGCGTGGTTTTAGAATGTAATAATTAATAACAGTTTTAGCAAACAATTTACACAAATCAATGTATACATATATGTTTATGTAAGCCCACGAAGGTAGGTACAAATATCTGTAAGTATATTTTGTAGTGCCACTTAGAATTTTTATAATTGTGAGAAAGAGAGATTTTCTAGAATATCGCACAAGATTATCTGGAGCCAGTGGGACTATGGCATATTCAAATATTGTTGTGTGTGTGTGTGTGTGTGGTGTTAAAAGGAGTGGGGAAGTGAGGAAGGTGGGAAAGAAAACGGGTTTGAAGTACCTAGACATTAAAATCTAGACACGAAACTCGGCTAAAGCCATTTCAAATTATGTCTTAAATCTGAATGGAGAACTTCCACTGGGGCGATACTAAGAATATCAACCACCGTGTAATAAAATTAACCAATCTATTTTTTTATACGTAAGTTGGTATATTTTATTTATCAGTATATTTTTTACATTTTATAGTTATTGTATGTATCCTTAAATCGCTTCAGATTCTCTTAGGATAGCCATGAACTGTAAGTATTAATGCTAATACTTTTTAACATCTAGTAACATTTTATTCTTAAACTTATAAATAAATACTAGGGTGTTATAGTTTAACGTTGCCACACACTTAAAATATGGAGTTGGCGTTGGTTTGTTTTTATCATTGTATACCCGATACAGTATATTATGGATCGCATGCCTCTGTTTATTTAATGTTTTATTGCTCAGAAAAATAACACTTGTGCAGTAATTCTGGTTGGATGCTACATACTAAGCTGGACACTTTGTCCTCCACACGTTCATTGGTCAAATGCTATGTGCAATGTGCATATTTATTATAGTTTGTATTACTGTCGACGGACCGGTAGATACTATCTGCCATAAGTTGTTGTATAATGTATATTGTCACAAGGTGATTTATCACAAAACACGGCCCTATACAAGTCATCCAATTATTATAAATTTTATTTTGTAAACCAAAATTAACGATAATCTATATGTACTCTTAATTCAATGTGAAAACGTGTTTTTGACACTTCAATCTGAGGATTGAATTTAAATCAACCCTTTAAATAATTGCAAGGTAAATACGCCAGTTAATCTTTGGTTACTTATCCTTATCGCCAAAGCCTTCGGAGCCTTGTTTGGTCACGTGACGACTACCCCACGAAAGGTGGGTAGGTGAGTACTCGGGGCTGGGCGATTTCTTTGATGAGAAAGGGTAGCAGCAGGCAAAATAGCACATCAATCATGCGGTTTACAGTGTTGACACGTCTTTTTATACAGTGTGGGGTTATTGGTACTAACTCAAGAGAAGTCAGTCAAATGGAAGTTAGAGTCTCGAAAATAAAGTTTGACATATGAAAATATGCATTTATCATTTGAAATTTTTGTCAATTTTTAATACAATTTTTGGAAACGTTTTGCTAAGGTTTTTAATAAAATGTTAGATTGCAGAAACTCTATTCTGATGGCGTCGTGAAATACCTTTGTTCGGAATATTCAGGTCAGCACCACTATTTTAATATCACAATATTACTTCCGTCGAGAGTATTTCTTTATTATATCATATATTTTTTATAACATAAGAGAGAAAAAAATCTCTTCATATATGTAGCTATACTGAGAAACTTCATAGGCTCATCAAAAAATTGTGTCAGCCGGCGCATGGTAGGCCGCTCGGCATTTTAGCTTAGCTTCCCAAGGGTCAACTGACAAAATATAAGACAAGACACCATATTTTACAATAAGTAAAATTGAAATTTTTGATATAATGTTGTTGAAATCTGGTAAAGCTAACCAGTATAGCTATTAAATTACTACAATTATTGTAAATCTTTCCAGTAGTTATTAATTATACAATTTATCACATTCCAGTGCGTGTGTTCTCGATGTAGTTATATTATACTTGTTAAATAGGCGAATCATCTGATGGCCTCCGTGATTGAGCGGTAAGGCTCTCAACTAGCAAACCGAAGGTCACGGGTTCGAATCCCGGCGTGCGCACGTGCCTTGTATTTGTTTAATTCATGTTATTTCCCAATTTATTCACTTAAAATAATATATAGTCTAATTGCGGCACGTTCCAGAGTGAAAGATACTATTAGTATTGCCCAGGTGTAAAACCACCATTCGAAATTGAAACGTTTCTTGAAATGGCTTTAGCCGTGTTCGATTACTAGATCTGAATAACCAGGTATTCCCAAACCTTCCTCTTCCCCATCTCCTTTCACTTCCCACTACCTTCAGCCTCACAACATTCCCTATTGGGGATGTTATAGTATCACTGGCTCCAGACGGTAGATGAGATTGTAATTGACCATATAAATTATTATTTTTTAAATCATGCAATATATTTTGAATATGAATGTCATGTCTTAAATTTACCTACAAATAAAAGTGAGTCACCCAAGTTCATATTGAATCACGCGTCGTGATATTGAATCACCGACGCTTTCAAAGATCCTACACCGACGGTGATGCATCAAAAAGCTTTCAGGGCTACACTCCTGCTCTTGCATATCCAAACATCACCTGTCAAAGGAAACTGATCGCTGATTGCTTTTTTATGTATTCGGCCTATATAATATAGGATTATGCTTTTTGCTCTCAGATTGTCAAATTTAATTTTAACTTTTGAATATGAAGGCTAAAATAACTGAAAATTTTAAGGGAGCCCGAGTTTTTAATAATAAATAATATTTAGATGATTTTTATAGCGCCGTTTTTTGTGCAAAATCCCATTAAGGGGGTTATGACGTTTTATAGTGTTTTTCCGCGTATCATCAAATGGTTATCCGCGTATCTTCGTATATCACCATGTTTTCAAGTTTTGATTGAAACACCGTAAAAAATGAAAAAAAAACATCATAAAATTATGTAAAACATTGTAAAAAAATTGGTAAAACACGGTCATGTGTGATAATAGGGTAAAACAAAACGTGGTTAGAACTCGCAGAAATGTGATTAAGCCGTAAAACATACAAATCGATGCGAAAACACTGTTAACAGTTGTAAAAATAATCAATGAAACAAGTATACATTGTGAAACATTGGAAAATATGCTTAAACATAACAAAGCACAGAAAAATTGAGATAACATGGTAAAACTCTTTATAATAACTAAATGACTGCATTTTTACAATTTTTATTCGTTTAAGCGTGTTATCTCGTGTTCTGCATTTTTTTATCATCTTTTACCATCTTTTACATGTTTTGCAAATTTTAGTGCGTTTTATTATATTCTAGGCCTTTTATCATGTTTTTACAATATTTAAGTGTTTAGCGTTGTTTAACGGTGGGCATTTTTACTGTATTTTATTTTATTGATTATCTCTTCGCCGTTGATATTTTTTAAGTTTTTTACGGCATTTTAACATTGTTAGCGTAATTTACCATTTTTACGCACATGTTTTTACATATTTTAGTGAATAAACCTTTTTTTAAATTCTTCAGAATTAGCTATATATACGAGTATATCAGAAGAATTGTTCGATTAGACTAATTATTGTCCAATTAGGGAAAGAATTGTTCGATTAGGGAAAAAAATTTACGATTGGACAATAAATGTGCGAAAAATCCAAATGGACAATTAGACAAAAATATCCGATTGGACAGGGTATTTTCCGATTGGACAAATAATTGTCCAGCAGGATAATAAAAATGGGTAAAAACAAAAGCGTTAAAACGGAGAGAAATGTCCAATTGGACAAATAATTGCCAGCAGGATAATAAAAATGGGTAAAAATAAAAGCGTCCAAATGGAGAGAAATGTCCGATTGGACAAATTATTGTCGGATCGGACAATTAATTGTCAATTGTCCGATTGAACAAAAATTTATCCAATACGAGAAATAATTATCCGGTTGGACATAAAAATGATTTAAATCCAAATGAACAATTGGACAGAACTGTCCGATTTGACAAAGAATTGTGATTTGTGTGATTTTTATTATACTATCGTATAGGCCAATGTAGTATCTATATAAATAAAAATGATAATGTACTTTTTTTCAGAATCTTAAATCTCCGAGAGTTCTTCACCAATAATTGCATTCGAATACGCATGAGTAAATATATTATATAGATGCCACCTGTAACAGGTAAAAATATGTTTTTTGATAAACAGCGCAATCTTTCGGACGTAAAAGCAAAACACGCTATTGTTTCTTTATCTGCACACACAGACTGGAACCACAGCAAGGCGTGGCGGAGTACAGTGAGTGTTTTATAAAACTACGTTTAAGACTTATTACGCAATTTCGAAATTATCAATTCGAATATTTGAATATTTGAGATTTCCTTAGATTTTGACCTCTTCGTCAACATTTTAGCATTTCGCTAGATGTCACATCTCAGTTGTACTTATTACGTACTGAGAACTGTTCCATATAAAACCAGAAAAAAGTGACATTCCCAAAAAATGCTGCCTAAAATTTGCCCTCATTTACATTTAATGCAGCCCCAATTTGTTTTCATTGACATAGACCCTTGCTGGTCATAACACTCCAGGAATGGCTGTAGAATAAGATACAAACCCCAAAAAAATGTTCTACGATAAGATTTAATACTGGTATAATACAAGAAGCCTCTTGACTTCGTTACTTTCTTGACTAATGAGTTCAGTTCCAGTTCAGTTCAGTAGCGAGTAGCATTATGTATGATGAAGATTGCTTCGGTGATAACCAACCTCCAATTGGCGATGGTGCCAGAAAAGTATACGAAATGAACATATTTGACCAAAATGGTTTGTAGGCCAGAGAAAAACAACCAGCAGAAACTTTATGGGTGCCCCCGCATCGTTTTAAAAGAATCCTTAACTTGACGGTAAATACTCCAAAACGAATTAAAGTTAATAGTTATTTAAGTTATTCTAAATGAGCAGATTCGGTTTCATCCAACTTTCTCTTGATTCACGTAAACAACTTTTTGTTTGATTTAACAACATAAATCCGAAAAGATTCCCCCATGTATCAAGTTGACATATTTGCTCTACTAAACTTTCTTATTGTCTACCCAATCTACACAAGTTGTAAAATAGGGTGCTACCACGTCTTACCGGGTGGTACCCTACTAATTTAACCACTTCAGCTTGAAGTTATTTACAAAGAAACTCATATCAAAAGTAAATTATCTTCATATTAAATTAATCTTTTTAAGAAAGGTAACTAAAATAATTATGCATCCACCGATAGAATTGATTCTCATTGTTAGTATTTTTAATAGTATTTGGACATCGAGAGTATTTATAATCTTGCAATTAAATTGGTGAAATCGTCTTCTGGAGAGCAACGAGTAACAAAAACAATCATTTCCCAGAAATAATAATTTAACTTCACCTAAAAATAGCGCGAAGGGAAGGAAAACAAAATCCGATATCTTAAAATTAATCCGCTTTTTCTTTGAGTGCGGAAGGTTTCTTTTGAGATTTTTTCAAAAGCAGATCATAATTACTTTGATGATAATTTAATGTTTTTAAGGGAATCTCACAAAGGGTAGAAATTAAAAGGCGAAGGTACGGAGTGCCGGAAACCATTTTCTTGTTACCACCCAAAAATAATACGTATTTTTGGAAAAAATAAAAAATCTCCTTTGCGTTTACGTCTTCTTTACGATTCTTTTGTTAAATATCACAGACTTGAACATTTTATTTTGTAATCCTACTTGAATTATGGCCGCTCCCAAAAATTTCTGCTCCTTTTTTCCCCGAACCATAAGGAATATCAAATGAGGATCCCGGGAAAACGTTATCTACCTTTCCTCTCCCTTGTTTCTAAGGAGAGGAAATAGGGAAATAGATTTTTAATCTAGTGCTCATGATTACGTTTCAAGATTAAAATCACTAATTAGGCATAACACGAGACACATTTCTCGAGGATCGACTTTTTTATTTGTAAAGAATCAGTTTTTTTAGCATTCCACACAGGAGAGCCTGAGGAAAATAATTTCCCTCCGGGCCTATATCATCTTTTGGGATTCTGTCTGGAGAGTCTTTTTTAAGGAAATGAAGGAGACGAAGTTCTGGTAAGGTAAAAACTATGAGGGTTGGGTAGAAATCAAGGGCAAGGCGATGAGTCGAGAGACCAGTTGGAGAGGTCAAGGGGGCTCCACAAACAAGCCTCTCTCGATCTGGCATGCCACGCAGTTGGTGGGCTGGCGCATTCTGTACATACATCACCCGATGAACCCAGGCACCCCTGCTAAATCACTAAACGCAGCGAACCACTTGGATTGACTTATGGCAGAGGTATTGGCTATCCCATAAATGGTTCTCGGGGCGGCGGTGGCCTTCCAAATTGAACCTGCCAGTAAGGACATTTTCAAATAACATGTTGACGTGAATTAAATTGCTTACACGTGTTTTCTTAATGTAACACCTCATCAGCCTTGCATTTGAATAAAATTTATCTAACATTGTGAATTATTATTTCCTTCATAACTTTTCATCAGCAATTAATATAGCTCCCTTGCTCTTACGCATGTTACATTATCAGTCGAAAATTTTTGCGGTTAACTTATGGTTCTAATCCAAAATCCGTTTTATTTTCATGATACCAGGTCTCAGTCTTCCAGAAATTTAGTTGCTCTTAATATCACTTACATGCACACATATTTTTGAATTAAACTTCATAATTTTTCTGCAGATTTATCAACTTATTTTAAGTATCTACCTACATAGATACGCAATTAACAGATTTTATTTAGATAAGCAATTACATTTTTACCTTCCTGGGCACTTTTTTTTATCTAAAGCGAGGGATTTAATTTCAAAATAATGGCTCCTAAATTAATGCCTCCATTACTTTGGTCGGACACACTTAGCAACTTTACACGAAGACAATATTTTTTCAATACTATCTTGAATCTACCTTTGTCTGAAAGCCCTAATCGCCGACGGGTGAAAGATAAAGCTCTTTTTGAAACCCAAGCTTTTAAAAAAGCCAACCTCACTTCTATCAAGGCATTAAAAGAGAGAGAATATTCTCTACTTAAAATCGTAAATAAAACTTATTTTGTATGGTATGTAGGTGAAAATTTAGTTGCAAGTTTTTGTATCTAAAATATATAAATAAATGAATAACGTTTTGTAAAAATAAAATGAATGGTTTTTTGATTATGTTAAAAAAAATAAAAATTTCACCAATCAATTATCGAGTGACACCATTAAAGTTTCATTCAAATAAACGAACCCATGTTGTTGGTGTCATCAATGCGACTAACTGTAATTTTAGTTTAACTGCAGATTGAATTATACAACCTATTTGCAAATCCTATTATATTCTCCACCATGCTTTAAAATGATATTTTAGTAGTTTTTCGTAGAATCAAAATCTACAAATATGAAGAAATAATCTTAAAAAAACATTTAATGTATAATATTTCTGTCGAAATCGGTATAAGAAGTCTAACTTAATTTTTTTGTAGTAAGTTGGTCTATTTCAAATTTTCGTTTTAGAATTACTAACATTGTCTTAAATAAATAGATATTACCATTTAATCATAAAGTTATTCCATAAAATAAATAGTTTATATAGTTTTCCTAACTAAATATGAACCCACTTACTACAATTTTTTTAGTTAGTTCTGATTATTCTGTTTCAAATTTTCGTATAAGAATCGTTAATATTGTCTTCAATATTAGCGATTTAACTCTTTTTACCGACAAATATTGAATCAAAAATATTAAAGCATTTCCCGGCTGTGGTATCACTATAATAATATATTATATTATAATGAATACACAACTGCGTAAGGTTCTTAATAGATGGAAAGGTGGAATAAAAATTCTCAAATCCGATATTCAGATTAGATAGCCTTTATCTGAAGAAGATATAAAACACCTTATTTCTAAAATTGAGGTAAAAAGCCGTTATATTGGCCTACAAGGCCAAAACTAAATAAATGGTGGTCGACAGGGTGGTAAAACCTTTATAAGAACAAATAATGCGCTCGCAATCTTAGAAGCGGTAAAAGACTTCATGTACCTAAGCTCATCCACAAGTGATAAAAAAGCTATAGAAGAGAAGTGAATAGGAGGTTTTGCATGTCAAAAGACGCCAAGCAACAGAGGCACAACGAACTCCAACAAGATAAGACTCGTAAGGCGCAGAATCCCCCCATATTTCTATGCAGCGTGGAAACATGGATACTTAGAGTCCTAAGAATATTTGGACCCGTTACTCGCCAAACTGAGAATTCCACCCTGGAGAAACTTAGTCAGTGGCATAGCGGAAGGTGGGAAAAGCATAGGAAGGTCACTAATGCGCTGGAGTGACCAAGTATCATCCGCTGGTGTGTGGATCCAATGTTGGTATGCGTAGCTCTCCCCGCAGGGTAGAACTACGAAGAGTGAAGAAGGCTTATGAGGGTACCAGTTTAAGAAGAAGAGGATAGACGAGAAACGTCCGAGAACACGTGCAAAGGAAAAATACGTTAAAACCCAGTGCTTATAGATAACACTGTAAAATTACGAAAATGGTAAACAGATTTCTGAGGTTATTTAATCTTGTTGATCCAACAAGGCCTGAAGAGGATTTGACGGACTTTTAGAGCTCAAAGTATGAAGTGTGAGTTAACCCTCGACATGCCTTCTTATCAGGCCGTTTTATATTAACCGTAAAATATCCACAGTTACGGGAAGGCGTAAAAGTAAAGTAATTAGGTAATGAAAGCCTAAAGAAAGAAAGACTGTCGTTAAAGGGGAGATAGGCGCAGAGACAATCAATGGGGATGGGAGAAATCGCCAAATAATGGTACTTTTAGGATAGTGACTTCGGGGTGGGGTCTACAACCATTCCATGAAAGAAACTTTCTTTTATTTTATGTTAATAAAATAAAAGAAAGTTCCTTTAATATTTTTAGAACATATTTGAACAACCCTTTTTATACATATACTTCCCTCACTCCACGAAAAATTCTTTGAAATGAGTTTATATCGATTTGAATGAAAACAATGACTGGACAAATAAATTGATTTTCTGCTCAAGAAATACATGTGATTAATTTCATATGCAATAATTGAGCTTTCTTCGAGCACACAGACATGCTCACAGTAAACTTCTGTCGATGTACAAGTTCAATGGTATTTATATTTGGTACACGAACTTGCTAACCGGTTTCAGCACAATCATGCCTTCGTTAAAGCTGGTGTAAACTACACAAATTAAAAATCTGTTTTTTAATTAACATTAAATTACAATGACTTTATTGCTTCTTTAATACAAGTATTACCAGTAAATGATTACAAATGCTTGGATTGATTCGCAGAATCGCTAAAGACTCCAATAACGTAAAACCATAAAATAGTTAAACACATCTCTGTTTAGAAGTCAAGTAGAATGTAATTCATGCATTTGGTCTTCTCGTTATAACTCTCATTTCTCACAAATCAAAAAAAAAATTACGCTTTATTAATTTCAAAATTGGGATTCCTATAAATGAATTTAATTATGTAAATTTACGAAATAAACTCACTCGAAATTATCTAAAAACCAAAAAATGTTTGATCTCTTTATATGGCATAAAATTGTTAATTCAAGGTTTGACTGCCGCTATAAGTTTGCTGTCACTATATGTACCTCCGAAACATACTACATGGAATATATTATTTCACAACAATAACATCGTGTTCAATTTTGTTATGGAGAGAGTACATAGATTGGACAATGAGTTTATATACGAGTACGTCGATCATATTTTTGTTTTAAATCTAGACACATTCAAAGCCATATTAGTTGAGCACTTCTATAGTTCATGTAAATAACGAGTAGGATATTTTATATATTGTAGGGTTTTTTGAGGTACTATGATAATAACTAAAAAAAATTGTGTATTTTATGCTTTATTTTTTAAATTTCTTTCATTTATGCTATACTGTTGTTTTCTATTTTTATATCAAAGCCCAGTAGGGCGTTAAAAAAATAACAAATAAATTCTTTAAATGTTATTTACTCCTGTATAAGGGGACGCATAGAGAAAGCATAAAAGTATAGAGGGTGGGTAGAACCATCACTTGAAGTTTCCGCCAGGAAAACACGTCCGTACTTAGTAGCTGGAGGAAAAAATTAACCCATTTAGCAGTAGTCCGTTTTTGTTGGCGGCTGAAAGGAATACTTAATTACATATCTACACTAAATATTCTATATTCTGTATATAAGAAAGAATCAAGGGGTTGTCGCTTGTCTCGTTTTGCATTTCTTATGATTCGGAACTTTAATTGAATTAATAATGCTAGTTTAACTGACACGCTTTGAATAATGCTTCTCACATCAAGTTATCTACCACCACATCTACACTGTTTGAAGACAAAAGACTTCGAGAAATCTGCCCGGCTCAAAATTTTATTTTTTCGTGGAATTGGCTCTGTGTTCCCAAATTTATAACGAAAAATACAAATGTATTCGGAATTTAAAAAACCAGTGCTTTATTAAACCTGATTATTCAAAAAATTATTTTATACTAGGTACTACACTGACATTTTGGTAAAATGAATTAGTCAAATGTATAATTTTTTGAACTGATTTATTTACAAACTTAATAACAATATTATTTAATATCAAACAGTAAATACTATTTTCTTATTTCAACAAACTTTAATTTTTATATCGAAGGGGGATGAAGTATTTGTGGCGGGCAGGTGGGCGAGTTTTAATTTTTATGAAAATCTTTAGTTTTGTTCCGATATTGACGAAATTTTGCACACTTCACCTTAAAAAAAAATGAAACTGTCTGCGTTATATTTTGAAATAACTCTAAGAAAGGCCCTGAAAATGCCGGGGACTTCAACTAGTACTAAATGTTTGTACAAACTCAATATTTAACTCGTACAGTTTTCATTTTGCCAGTTGTGTTATAAATTACCTACCAAAGGTCTTCGAACTTTTAAAATTCTAATAACTAATCTTGTTGGAATACTTGAACATAATGGCGAGGTACAATGAACATTTTGCTTAAACTTTCCAAAAGTCAACAACCCTTGAGGGAGAAAAATAACATGTTAGTAAAGTTCACAACCACTTTCCATCTGAATCCGACGGTGAACTGAAAACTTTACCGATAGATGGCTATGCAGTAGATATTCTGTCGATAAAATTATTTGACGAGGATAAGCAAAATTGCAGTCCTGAAACACAAACGGCTTATGTCTCTTTTAAGGAAATTATATATATGGAACTAAATATCATCGAAATAATTGTTTTACTTTATCAAAATTTTCATATTTTCTAGAAACCTTCTGTTTGAAAAGGTGTATTCATTAATATATTTATTTATATCACAAGTTTGTGAGTGTTTTACTATAGTGTATGAAAAGAAAAAAAACTCGCGATTATGACTAATTTTCAGTTTGATATATAGCCATTCATTTGTATGTTCATATCAAAATTAGATATTGCAGTTTGTCTAAGTGGATAAAACCCAATATGCATATATTTTTATAAAATGCATTATTTTTTACTAAACATCTCAACTCTATAATTATAAATATAAACGCTTACAGAATTTGGGGGTTCTTCTGTCAATAATTACGTCACGGAAATCCAAAAAAGGTTGGACTCTACCAACAACCGAACGCCCAGAGGGAAATTATTGACCCAGTCTTTTATCCCTCTCACCCCTTTCGAGGGAAAGATAATGCGGATATTTCCGTCTCGCTTTAAGGGATGCAACGGTTATCTTTCGAGTGTAACCTTGTAGATACTTCCGTTGTTTGACATATTTAAATCACTATATATTTTTGAAAGAATCCAGCATAATGATTCATTATTTATTAAATAAACAAAATAACTCATTTTGTTTACACCAATATTTAATAAAAATCATCAACTTAAATAAAAAATATATTTAAAATTATTTTAAACAAGAATACAAATATTTACAAACTACTATTTGTATGTACTGTTTAATTGTTGTTGTAAAGTTTACAAACGATAACCTACACCAGGAGATGGCATTTTCAAATATAATTCTACATATTGATTGTGTGAGAACACGTTTCTTGGATACAGCACTGATCTTGTTTTATATAAATAAGATATTTAATATTTCTAATAAAGCTTCACAAGGTTTCATTTTATGTACAATGAATGTTTTACATACACGAACAATAAGTTTCACAAAATTAACTGAAGAATTATTATTTCAATAGCATAATTATTCCATGTCCATTGTTTGATTTTTCACTATGATTATTTAAAATGCGTATAAAGTCTTCTCGTATTTTTTTTTAATTAAACCTATTGATTTTTGGTTTATGTCGCTTATTTATCACATAACCCTACTAAAATTGCTCAACTTCTATGAAACTTATCGCTTGACACATGTGTACAGTGTACAATATCTTCTAGATATATGCACAGCCATTAAAAGTTTTGCCGTTTTCTACTACAAGTTTGGCATGGTTCAATTGAAAGATTGTGAATATTTGATACGCAGTTCATGCTAGTCTCGTGTTGAATTCGTTGCACTTACACATGCCCGCATTCGATCGAAATTTTTTACGTGTCCGCGTGTGCCTGGGAATATGGGACAGAGGAGGTAAAAACTTCTACAGGATTCCATTAGTATCTCTAAAATAAAAATAGATCAAGTAATCACTACAAGTGAATTCCTAGGAAATGGAGTGAATTTTTATCGAGATGAATTTAACTTGGCATTTTACCCGTATGGATTTTACCATACGTCGTACATACAAACCAACTTTGAGTTGTCAAAGTATTTCATCAATAAAATCTTAGGTAATTTTTTTGTTTCCACTTATTAGAATTTTACCCGACGTTGCTCGGGGTTGTATATAATTTGGAGTAAAGTTTCCAGGTTGTGAATTCTAGGATAAATATCGACTTTCCTCTACTTTTTACAAATTTAATTTACGTGTGTTAAATATATAAACCTTCTGGAAGAAATTCTCAAAATGATAGTTAAAACCTATCAAAATCCGTTGCGTAGTTTAGAAGAACTAAGCGCACAAACAGACTTTATTTTATCTTATTTAGAGATATTACCTACAATCTGTTCACGAAATTCATGTAGAATCTAACCAACTCTATCCTTGCGAGGCATTTAGAGAACCAAGAAGTAGTGGAGAGGAGAGCTAATCTCTACTTCCGTGGACTCTTTCCTCATGGGGCCTACAAGAAACCAAATGGGAGTGGACTCTTCAATCGTGGGGCCTTTAGGGAACCCAAAAAATGAGTGAAACCTCTATCGATACTTGACTCTCCAGGGGATCCATTTGCGAGAAAACAAGGACTCACACGAGAACTGAAAAAAAACCCAATTAAGTAATATTTAACAATTATTTTACAAGCAATAATTATTCGCCTGAAACACTCATCCACATTGAAAAATCTCCTGAAAAAAGATACATGACGCCAACGGGACTCGAACCCGTGTCCCTTCGATTTCCGGTCGACAGCTCTGACCACTGAACTATGGCGGCTTATCTCTTATCCGCGAAATAATTCAATATATACTAGTGTTTCATTCAACAATTACTGCTTGCTACATTTTTTTCACCTGAAAACAACCAACTTTATTTTATATGAGAAAGGCATTGTAAGTGCTAACTCTCTCACTAGATGGCGTCGAGACAAATTGTCTACATTTTTAGGTGAAATACTAGAACTTGTCAAATATTAATTATTATTTTTTTGGTAAGCTAATGTTTACGACAAGATTTTTTATGCATAGCACAAAGGGTAACAATTATTGCTTGTAAAATAATTGTTACCCTTTGTACTATGCATAAAAAATCTTGTCTTAGACATTAGTTTACCAAAAAAATAATAAGTAATATTTATACTCTTTAACGTGGTATCCAAACAATAATGTGTTATTCTAAATAAAATGGTCCTGTAATTCGTGTACCACAAATTTATAAAAGGAGATAATTTAAGCGAGGTAGTTGCTGCTGAGAGTACACACAATTTGAACGTACAACCAAATAAAACAATATAATTATAAAATAAATTCAGACCACAATAGAATAGATATTTTCTTGGCTGTGTAATCGATTCCTGTTATTATTAGAAAACGGAGAACTGGGTATTACGTGACGACAAAACTCATTTGTTTAAAATAAGAAGTCATTTAAGAGCGAGGGGAGCCTCATTTGGCCTTTACTTGACCTCAAAAATTTCAAGCAAACTTTTCTCGAAACAAGAAAGTTTTCGCGACGCCATAATTCAGAGATTCAATGAAATTTTGACGATTTATTCATAGCAAGTACCGTTTTGGCGCAAAAACGAATTTCGCTCGAAGTGTAAAAAAATGTGATGGAAATCTAAACTAACAGATAAGTTTTGCGAAATTTAATATATTTGTTTTTATGTGATTCCTTACATGAGACAAATTTCCCGAAACCTGTGGGATTATGGCCTCCGAATTTTGGTAATGATGTTTGACTGATGGAAATCAGGATGAGAGGATATTAAGCAGATGAAGGTTAACACATTTGCTACCAGGAGGTTTTATCACCATTAAATCACATGCGATTGATCCGCACATGGGAGTGATTGACGCTGAACTAGTTAAGAACTATTGACCAAGATGATACCATTATTTCCTTCTACTCCTGTACGGGTGCAAACACGTTTCTAGTGCAAAATGTTCACCATATCATGTACCGTCATAGCAACTCCTTGACTCTAGGCAGAAAAGGGCGGCCGGTTTGATAGATTACACTATCGTAACAGGCGGATTGCTATCTTTAGAGCACTGGCGTCAGTCCGGTATGCTGTCCTTTTTCTACCACTATTACAAATGAGGATGCTCCAAGGAACTAGCGTCATTGATCCCTTCGGTACCTGTGCATAATCAGAAAACACGTCAAACACGCGCCAAACATTTGTGCACGGTTGACATTTGTCACAAGATAACAGCTCGATTGTGGTACGATTTGCCGGTCTCTCTGTTTTCTAAGCAAAAGACAACCTTTTGGGAGACGTGTTGAGTTTGTCATCACAACAATTAAAACATGAAATTAGTTGAGATATTTACTGAGCAGATTTAAAAAGCCCTGTTTTGGCAACTTTCGTCATTTTTATTTATTACTTTGGTCCCTTTCACGCAAAATAATCTTCAAGATACATAATCTCATTAGCCTCGTGCCGTAAAGTCGGGAAAATTTTCAATAGATTTATTTTAATTTTAAATAACTTACTAAGGGATGAGATAAGACTATTTACATTATCATTTGATTGCGTGGTTGTTATAAATAACGTTTAGAGTAGTTAGTCACTATTTATGAATAATTATCTTATTTATTAGTACTCAAATGAATAGAAAATGAAAACCCCTGGAAAATACAGAACCTCTATTGTTCAGTAACTCCATTTGGATATTGCTTAATTTTTTCAGGTCCTTTATGCTGTGATTTTTTTCTAACAGAACAGTAATTTCCCTGTCTCCTGCACGTGGTTCCACTAGCGTTAAATTAAAATAAGAATTGAAATTCTATTCGAATGTAAAAATGGCACGAAAACATGGATAAAAATAATACTGTCGCAATTCTACATTACCAACACGCTTGCAGAAAACTTACGTACTAAATTTCCACAGTATTCATTTCTATTTACATTACTATATAACACAGACTTTCGTGTATAATTTTATTAAGACAAGAAGTTCGTGTGTCATATTTATATTAACATTTACAACGATGATTTAATTGACATTTTAAAAGCAACTTCCACGAGGCTTGATAATAATCTAAGGTATATTATTTGCATGTAAACAATTGACATACAAATTAAATCTCAGTAAAGTGAATAATTGATAGATCTCAAAATAAAACGACATAATTTATATTCCAGCACTAATACAATAATACATGGCAAAAAAACATAATAAATTGATAAAATTTATTTATACATGCCTATTGAAAGTGATCATGTTTTTATTTTCAATTCTTTGATATAATTTAAATTATTTAGTTATGTATATATGCAGGGTGTCCGGGGTTGGTGGGGGGTGATTATACATAATATTAGAAGTAAAAAAAAAAGACTTTTTTTCGAAATTCAAAAGTTTTAAGGTAGTTTTTAGGTAAAAAGGTGAATTGTTTGTGTGGGAAAATAAATAAATATTCTTGCTGGAAAAATATTTTAGCAAAGGAAATAAAAGTTAGGATTTCGAATTTTTTTTTTCTTTTTTACGTCCACCATCATGTAGAATCACCTCACATCCTCGACACCCTGTATATAATTATATAGGGTGCCTCTACACTACTGAAAACAATTTTATAAAATTTATGTGTACTGTTTTTATTATTATTATTATTATTTGGGCTAGTGTGATAAAATTAGTTAAAAGTATGCAGGGTTAAATGGATATTTAATCATTGCTCTACCACCGAGCAAATTTGACCCTGACCCTTTCGCTCACACTTAACTGTATCATATGTCGACTAAGAGCTTTCAACATTATCATAATTTTCTTAACACATTGGCTGCTATCTTTATGTATATTTTAGAATGAGCTAAGCTACGGAAAAGCTGAGATTCAATTCTTACATGCGTCCGAAACTTTTTCTGATTCACTTTTTTCGTTTGAGAGTCGTTAACATTGTCTTCAATGATTATATATTACAATTTGACAATTTACTCATTATATTATATTGTATTCACGCAATTGACGTCGTAGGTATGAAATATACTTTACAATTTTTTTAATTGCACAATTTGAATAAAACTGTTACTGAGTGACTAAGGCCTCATGAACAGTTATCTATACTCCCTAAACAATGCAGTGTCAATCAAGGAGGAACAAACGCAGCTACGAAACGAAATCTGGAATCTGGCAGACAGTAGTTTATTTGAATACAATAGTTCCAGTTTCCAGGCTGTCCCAGTGTTGGAATCAGTACACGAGCAGCCCTGTTAGGCGACACTGGCGGGTGCTGGGCCGATGATTATATCGGGGAATCGGGTTAGTTGCCGTGGGTTGCAGACGGAGGGTGGTAGACTGGGTTGACCGGGTGGAGGCAGGGGGACGGCAGATAACAACGTAATCTCGGAACGCGTATCATTATAACTGTTGAAGATTAGATAAAATGAAAAAAAATCGGTCCAATGCGCAGTGGTTTGCGGTGAATTTTGCCGAGTTTGCCAAAAATCAAATTTAAACTAAGTATTTTTGGGAAGTTTTTACCGGTAAATGTTAATGCTAATGTCATTTACGAGAGCTTTAATTTAATTTTGTATCATCGTCAAACTTAAAAATTCAATTTGTAAAAAAATATCTGCTCCGGAATTGAATTTGCATTGTACTAGAGCAGAGTCAAATGTGTAGATCATCGGCAGCTAAATCTAAGAAAGCTATCGAGAGGTTAATAATATCATTGTTTCTGAACTATAAATTTCTAAGATAATCTTTTCTTTATATCCCAAAATACCAATTTCATGGATCGTTTTTTTAATTGAAAAAAAAATGTTTTTTTTAACCCCCATTTATATATATTACCACTCATGCAAAATATAAAGTAAAAACCCAAGAAAGATTCGCAGGAAATTGTTTTTTTATTATTTGGAGAATTTCTGATAACGCTTACAATTTAATGTTGACTTCGAGTAAAATAACAAAAAATGCGCTATACAATTGTTGTTATTTTATTATTATCGCTATGATGTGTTCATCATACTGTATTCCAATACTCTGGAATATTACGTGAGTTCGTTTTATTATTTCGTGGGCGCGCATGTAAAGGGAATATCATATATTCCGCCTCTATGCACTCGTCACATCACCGGTAAATTTTTAGACCCCATAAAATAGCGCTCAATTTGCAATTATCTGCTAATCCGGACCATTATCAACCTTGCACGGCATCCTGCTACGAGCGCTAAAGTAAAAACCTTTGAATGCGGAAAGCCTGAAATGTAAAGCCCTATTCTCTACGTCTCTTAAAACCTTCCAAGCAATATATAGCAGTGGGCATGCGCAGACTAAAACATAAGACTATTTTAGAGTGCGCGCGCACACGATTTAGTCTTTTTGGCGTGCGCTACCCGTTAGAGTGGTGTTTCAGTGGGTGTTGCGAATGAAGCCGGTGGAGTGTTTCCTATGAATTAAGCACAACGTCACAATTCCTCTCCGCGTTGAACGCCGGGGCATTGTTTCGCCAAACAGCATTTTACCTCCATGCACATTTCACGGTGCATTAGGCGGCTGCACATTCGACCGCTTTATTCGCTAAATACCGAACCTCCCACAACGCTAATGTGGGTTGGCAAATGGAGGGTGCGTGTTAAAAGGAAATTATGATAATCTTAACAGTGAAATAATTTGATACCGGAAATCCGAGGCCTTGGGCACTGAATGTTTGAGGATATGAAAGTCTACATTAACGGTATTTATTGCCTGGAAATAATGTTATTGCGGACATAATGTTACCATTTTGTACAAACTTTAATCATTTGTGTTTTATGCAAACAGTGAAAGCGATTGAAGAAAATCGAAAATTATGAAACAAAATAAAGTTTCCCTCACTTTAGACATCTTACTTCATTTGACGATTGTTTCCACAAAACATTTTATTTATTAAGTAGCCTTAAGTATTGTCAGACTGTAACGTATCTATCAATATCTACTAAAATACCGACATGATTTCATACAGGAATAATATTCTCTTATTTAAAAAAAGTAGGCAGAAATTATAATCGATTTACAAAAGCGGTACGAAGATTTCATAAAGTAAAGTGCAAAATGAAACTTTCAGACTATTGGCTAAACTATTTTAAACTAACGGTACCGCAGTTGTACAGTTACAAAGTATCCCTGTTCATTAATCTTTACGAAGGGTCCATAGATTTCTTGGTCTTACCATCCTTACACTATGGAAAGAAAGTTTATTTATATAAATGAAATTAGCTGCCATCTATCGACCTTTCCCCAAGCTCTGCTCAGGCGCTCTTACTGCCGCTTGCCCTCTTCCGCTGCAGACCGAAGCTTAAGTGCCGCAACCAACCGGTGCGTCACACGCCACCCGCTTGCCGCAAATTCCAGAAAGCCCCGTAATTAATCTAATATCGTTGTGTTAATGCATTCGCAGTGCTAACCCGCGCTCCGCTACAACCGACCGACGCTTCAGTACAGAGCAACGATTTTTAGCGGACCTTATTGAATCATTCATTCTTATTTCTATGGACAAGAGGAAACTGCACTCATCATTTCATTGTTTTCATTTAACTTCGCACTTTAAACCTAACTAACCTAACATTGGAGCGACGAATTTTCTGTTTTCGATTTGGCCATTACATTTAATTAATATCATTCTTCAAAATATTAACATGAAAACTTATGAACTGCTTAAAGCCAATGAATCCACCTAGATTTCACCGTTTATTTCATATTTTAGGTAATATATAAATTTGGCATATTATTGCAAGCGATCGCTCAAGACTTTTTGTAAGCTTGTCATAGTATGCCAAAAATCGTTCGAGTGGCGAAAGGCCTCATTTATTTCTTTGAATCACTGACATCCTGAAAGGGAATAAAAACTGCATTTTCAATTAATTTCCCTTCACGTCTTTTTCACTCTAAAAATATAACTATCTTGAATTAGGCCATTTCACTACCTCTATTATTTAACTGCTTTTAATTACCAGTGCCTTTCAAGTAAATATCTGTTTTTACCAGTATGTTACTTGATGATTAGTCAAGTATTAAACAGTTTACTCAGACGTGGTGTAATAAACCCCAAAATTTCTGATTGAGTACTTGAAAGTTTTAATTTACGTCTGAAAAATACTGCACTATTCCATACATTATTTGGTAAAAATATTACCGTTAAATTGTCTCTCATGTTCACTTAAATTTGAATAAACTTTGATTATGAACGTCAATTGTCGCCCAAAGTATTTTTAAATAAATAAATATTATTTTGACATCGAAAATCATTTAATCATCAGTGTTTTTACGGTTAAAAGAAAAGCAAATAAATTCGGTGGGCTTAGGATCACATGGGCCTATCTACAAAAACATAGTTTTGGGATAACCGCAAATAAAAAAATAAATTGGATTCCTCATATTGCCAACTGTTGTACATACTCGTACATACGGCTGTATGTGCGAGTTAGAGCTTCGCGTCACTCATAAATATGGGATAAAATCTATTAACCCATTACCTCCATGACGATGCCTATAGGCATCAAAAAAATAGATGAAAAGTATGATTTTTTTTCACTGTGAATAAAGCTAAATCCCACCAAGTTGTTATGCAGCATTTACAGATTAGTATGTTAGCTTTCAATAATGAATATGATTTGATAAATTTTATTAATTATTCTGTTTTTAATATTTTTTTACTAAGGCCCTGAAAATAGACCCATTTTGAAAAAAAAAAAAAAAATTAAAACGGAAAAAAATAAAACATGTGTGAATCACATATTGTTATCAAAAGATGAAATAGTCGACAACACTATTTCAACATAGTATTATATGCATAAGATGACCGGTGGATGTCACTGAAATCAGGTGATGCCTGCGCGCAACGTTTGGAGGTTAGCTGGGACAGTGTTTTCATATGTTTTTGGTTAGCTTGCCTTCAAATAATACGGTTTTGTTGTGTTTTTATGGGTGATTTTTATTAAAAATAATAGTAAGTCTGCAGTTTTCGAATATTTTTAAACAGAGAATGTTGATTAACAGACGGACGAAGAGCTGATTGACAATGATTTGATGGCAAATCACGACTTGACTGGAATCAGCCTTCGACATCCTCTGATGCCAGTCGTAATACCTTGCGAATATCTATTTCAAATGCACCACCAGCCAAAAAATTAAAACTACAGTATACTGTTGCGTTCCTGAACCGCTGAATATGGTGCATAAAGTTATGTACGAGAAGCTGAAGTCTTATAATGCTTTTCAAGTGTTTTCATTATTCTTTGATGACGAAGTGATTCAGTTTATTGTTGAGAGGATGATCAAATACGCTCGATTTAAAATCAATACCGAATTCCAGTAAGATATATACGAATTGAAGCATTTTCTTGGTTTCTGTGTTGACCGGCTACAATACATTGCCATTTACCACAGATTATTATTCGTCTGACCCGACCTTGGGTGTAAGCGTCATCAAAAAAGGAACCAACGTCCACATTTCGAGCTTATAAAGCGCTATATACATTTTTGCGATAACAACAATCTAGATATAACCGACAGAATGGCTAAGGTATAATAATGACTAACGTTCCATCTTTATTTGTATTTGATGTTTTTGCACACAAACTTTCCATCGATGAGCAAATGGTGCCATATTTCGGTCGACATTATTGCAAGATGTACATTAAGAATAAGCCAATCAAAGTTGGCTACGAGATTTGGTGTCTTGCTTCCTTCGAAGGCTACCTGTTTCCAAGCAATGCCATATTCCTGAGCATCTGATACATATGACCCCGTATTAGGTCAAAGATTATCCTTCGTACTGTCTATGATGGAATATATAGAGTTCCCCGCACGCCATGAGTTATTTATGGACAATTTCTTCACATCTCACCATTTGATGTGTATCCTGAAGGATAAGAGAATGTGCGCTACTGGCATATGTAAGACAGTTGGCTTTCATAACCTTGAAGCTTCAGGCAAGTTGAAGACAGGAAAGTAATTGCCTAAAGGTAACATTTTCTTCTATATTTCCCTTGCACATAGCGAACATTTACTTAGCAGGTGAATTTGATGCGGTGGTAGACGTAGAAAGCCAAATCCTCGTATGCCGTTGGTTAGGACAACCGTGAAGTAACAGTGGCCACGAACTATGATCGAATGGAGCCAGTAAGTCAAGTGCAAAGTTGGCAGAAATTGAAGAAAGAGAAAAAAGGCAAAGTTTTGAAGGAAGCATGCAAAAAAAATCGGTTGCTCAGCGTGCCAACACGAAAATATAATTTGGGAATGGGTGGGGTAGATCTCCATGATAATGGTATACAAAATTATTGGATCAACATTCGGTCAAAGAAGTGGTACTGGCCTTTATTTGCATCTTGCCTGAGCAGCACTCTTTTAAATGGATGGAAGTTGCTATGCTTCTTTAGGAAGTACGAGCATGATATGGGAAACCAGATGACTAGGCGACAGAGAAAACCTTCCCAGAAGGCATTCCGTGTGGTGGTTACCCGTACTCTTTTATTGTCTTTTCCAAATCAGGTCAATGCCGAATTCGGAGATTCTCGTGTTAAGGAAGATGGGAATCGTGTCCGTCGAATGCAAGAATTTCATTTGACATATCGTGGCGAATCTCGAATTCGTTGTGCTTTATGTAAAAAAAATCCAGCAGTCTATCGATGCCGGGCCTGCAACCGCGCCCTTCATTTTGACTGCTTCGAACGGTACCACTTAGAGAATAATTTGGTTAGATTTGGTTAGTTTTCCTCATTCTAGGAGGTTTTTCTAATATTTATTTTTTTGTTATTTTGTGTATTTTCCATTAATAAATTGTATTTTCATTGAATTATAAACAATGGCAACTATTTATTTTAAATTATCAATATAAATCATACAGTTTACTGCATTTTACCCATACTTGACGTAAATTTTGCTTAGGGGGGTTACCTCCAAGCGTTGCGTTTAGGCATCAATTTTCTAGACGCTCCGGTGAGAGGGTGGGCGGGCGGAAAATTCTAAAACTGATTTTGGGCTCTTCTTTAAGTCTATACTATCGGGTTATAATGATGATTCAAGTTTATAAAAATAAAAATAAAATCATGGAGGTAATGGGTTAACTATATTGCCTACACACTCTATAACTCTCTTCCAGATATGTCTATAAACAACCAGCATAAACAGCAAATTTAAAGTGAGGCTTTAAAATATATTCAGTTTTTTCAGTTTCAGTGCCGGCAACCCGGGCGTTTATTTAATTTTATGGTTGTTTACATTGTTTTCTTTTCTTTTACCCGCCTCACTAGACAAAGTCTGTTCCGAGGCGGGTAAATCACATATTATATTTGTTCCAAAAAAAATGTATGTATTTAAAAAAATATATATATATATATGTATGTAAAAAGACAAAAAGATACAATTATGTGGTGGTATATTAAATATTTACATACATACTATTTTTTTATTTTTTATTAGTTACATTCCATGAGAAGATTGCCTATGTAACATAGATAAAAGTAAAATTAAATTTTGTGACAATTGAATATAGATATAGCGGTTACATGATAATTAGTATTGCAAAATTGCAGTTTCTCGCATTTGTTTTATTTGAATATTATATAATTTTGTGAGAAATTGTATGAAATGTTATTTATTTAGAATATTTTGAATATCTGTTCTTTCCTTTTCATTCAGCCATAATACAAATCTTTTGAACAGCCAATTCAAATTATTTGGGGTGACGTAAGTTTTTGTTTGTGTTAGGAAGGTATTGAAAATGAGTGGTGCTAGGTAAGATTCGTGTTTTTTTGCAAAAGTTGATTTGATATGGGGAACTTGAAAGTGCTTATTAATTTTTGCTCTTGTGTTTTGCGAGTGAGGTATGTGGAGATGTGAAGTTTTGATACAGTTTTTGTAAATGATCTTCCTTATGAATAGTTTATTTACGTCTAGTAATTTGTTTTTGATCATTAGCTGTTCCGTCGGATGTTGGTAAGGTTTTTTAAACATAATTCTAATTATTGTTTTGTGATTTATTTTAAGAGAATTGAGGTAAGTATCTGCTGCTCCTCCCCAAACTGATATTCCATACGTTAAAATACTTTGACAGAGTGCGAAATATATATTTTTGAGTTGATTTAATGACATGATGTTTCGTATTGTTTTGAAGATGTATGATAATTTTCGTATTTTTTTTGATAATATATTAATATGGAGATCCCATTTTAGTTTATGGTCAACAGTTACACCTAGATATTTAATATTATCTGCATAAATAATTTTGTCACAAGTACAGCATGTGTTATTTGACGAAATATTGGTGCAGGGGTTAAGATGTAGTTGTGGTTGGCTATGTGGTTGACCAGCCTTTGTTTTGCTAAAAGTTAGATATTTTGTTTTTGAAATGTTCAGTGTTAGTAGATTATTTTGTAACCATTTATTTACTACAGTCATCCCTGTTTCTGTGTTTTTGAATACCTTTTCCCATGATTGTGCCTTGAACAAAATTGCAGTGTCGTCTGCATAACTGATTACTTTGTACTCAATTTTTCCTAGGTTTATCTCAGTTAGACTATTTATATATATGAGGAATAGTATGGGACCCAAAACGCTGCCTTGCGGTACTCCATACCTGATATCTGCTTTGTCACTGCTGTATTTATTTATTTTTACTATTTGCTGTCTCTTTTCAATGTAGCTGACAAACCATTTTAGCGGTTGACCAGTTATACCGATATTTTTGAGTTTTTGCTGTGGTAAGTTATGCGAAATGGTGTCGAAAGCTTTTGCTAGGTCTAAGAACACCCCAATCACCTTTGATCCGCCATCTATGCTTTTCACTATGTAGTTGGTTAATTCTGATAAAGCATCTTCTGTACCCATTTTGGCACGAAATCCAAATTGACGGCTTGAGAGCAGGTTGTGTTTTTCAAGGTACGCAAGTAATTTTTTTTTCATAGCTTTTTCTAGAAGTTTAGATAGTGAGTTTAGCAAAGTGATTGGTCTGTAATTTAATATCAGAGTTTTGTCTCCCGATTTATGTATTGGAGTAATACATCCTATTTTTAAGTGATCAGGGACAATTCCGAGCCTAAAACTTTGGTTAAAAATGTGTTGAAGCGGTATAAGTATGTATTCTCGTAGATTTATCAGTATTTGATTGGAAATGTTATCCGGTCCCATCGCGCAATTTGGTTTGAGAGATTTAATAAGATCCGAGATTTCCTTTGTATTTACTTGATAAGCATTAAACGAGTGATTTGGTCGTATGGAAGAGCAAAGTTTGGATAAAGAGACTTCTGATGTACAGTTTTTTTTAAGAATTTTTTCCGCTAAGGTAGAGCCAACTTTTGAGAATTGTGTGTTAATAAAATTAGCTATTTTATTAGGTTCATTGTTTGTTAAGACTTTGTCTCCGTTTATTAATAGTTCTTTGATATGTGAATCTTTCTTCAGAGTGGAATAAGTAATATTTCTTACAATTTCCCAAATTTTTTTAGGATCATTTTTGGCGATTTTTATTTCTTTTTTGTAATATTTGTATTTGGCTTGTTTAATTAACTTATTACACAGGTTTCTATACAGTAAGTAATCATTCTTTAGTTTGTTATCTTTCGGGTTTTTGTGGACTCGCATATGCATTGCATCTCTTTTATGAATACTGTTGACTATTCCTTTTGTGATCCATGGTGTTATTTTTTTTTCTTTATGTGTGTAGTTCTTTTGTGGATTTTTTGTGGTGTGTTTGGTTATGTAGGTTTCAACCGTATTTATAAATGTGTTCAGCGCTGTGTTTGGATCTATTTCATTTAGTACGTTAGTCCAAAGTTCATCGTGAATATCCGATTTTAGGGACTTAAAGTTTATTTTGTCTTGCATGTTGTCATTTTTGTTTTTACTTTGTTCTTTGTTAATATGTATGTTTAATGTAGTTGTAAAATGGTCAGTGACAGTTGAGCGAATAATGGATGAAAAAGTTTTTCTTCTAGTTTTAACGAATATATGATCGATGCAGGATTTGGAGTGTGATGTAGTTCTTGTTGGCGAGTTTATTGTAGATTTAAGTCCGTAGTGAGTAAAAAGATTTCAGAATTCCGTAGTTTTTGGTAGGCAGTTTAATATGTTAATATTCATGTCACCAGCAATAATTATTTGTTGAGTTTTTTTATGTTCTTCAAGAAGTTTATTTAAGGAATTTAAGAAAGGGGAGAGATTGTTGTAGCAAGGTGGTCTGTATATAGCAAATATAGAAAGACATGGGCCAAGGGATATTTGAATGCAGTTTGCTTCAGTTATGTTAATTTCTGATATGGAAGATTTAATTGAATCTTTGACAAAGATTACTATACCATCATTTTGATTTATGTGTCTTGTGGTCTGGAATGTGGTATAGTCATTTAAGTTTAAGTTGGTGTAAGAATCACCTAACCAGCATTCACTTAGGATAATGATATCGAAACTTATATCTATTTCATTTAGTAGGACACAGAAACTATCAAAGTTCTTTTGAATACTTCTTATGTTTTGACATATTATGCTTAAACTGTGTTTTCCTGAGACAAGGAGTTTGTATTCTTTTGCTTGGTTAAAAGTGTATTCTGTGTTATTTATTGTTTCTAAGTCAAAATTCAGTGCAGAAACCATTTGTTACAAGGATAAAAATAGAAATTTGGATGGAAAGCCAAACATGATAATCTACATAAGATTTGGGAATGTTTATGGTTATTATTAAGTACGAAGTAATATAAGGATACAGTTTGGCGCCTACTTCAGGAACAATTTCTTCCGCTGTTGTACTTATGTCATCAATTTGTTGGTTTTCCTCTAGTTGTTCTTCAATGAGGTTGGTGGTATTTTCTGAGTTAGATTGAATTGCTCGCGAGTCGGTTGATCGATGGCGAATATATACTCGCCTTGTTGTACTCCATAAGTAGGTGAAAAGGTAGTTTCTTGCAAATAGTTTGTAGAGATATAGTTTTCTTGTTGTGTGAGTGGCTAGATGTTCATTAATGTGTATAGGTCCACGCCGTCTTGCGAATCCTGTTTTGTTAATGTTCCGTCTCACTTCATTTTTCTCTGTTTTTTTATTGCAATTTTTATCTGTTTCCAAAAACTTATCTCGACCATTTGGATTTTTAAATTTGATTATAATCAGTTTTGGAGTTGCATTTCTCAGAGATGCAAATTTTTTTGGTATATCAGGTGTTGGTATATTACGGTTAGTTACCGTTAAAAAATTGTTTTTTATCTTTGTAGAAGCCATAATAAACATATTGAGTAAATAGTGTAATAAGTTTTTTTTTTCTTCTTTTTAAATCATCTTAGTAGGTAAATCGTTTAGGTGTCTTATTTCAACCACCTTTGAGTCATTTGTTTTTCTTACCAAAATTTTTCCCGACTTCACCCATACGTACTTATATTCTTTTTCTTGTGCCCTTTTTCTGGCATTCCAGTGTAGATTTTTATAATAAGGCGTTAGTGCTGCATTTAGGTAAACGTATTGGGCTCCTTCCCCGTTGAATTTTTTTATCGGATCACTATATTTAGCAGCTAACATGGTGCGTGCTTTTGTGATGTCTGCGAAATTAATCGTGATTTTTTTTTGTTGATCGTTTGATTTGTTGGTTGAAATTTTGTAGGTATCCTCTGGTGCCATTATGACGCCCGCGAGCTCCGCGATCCGCGTCACAGTATGGACTGGGGATAAGTTGTCTTGCAATTTTATACCGCTTATTTCTATACTGTTCAATAGGGCTGATTGTTCCAGATCTGCCAGGTGAACTTCTACTGCAGCCAATCTTTTTTCTTTTTCGGCTAGTTCTTCCTTGAGTTTATTTACTTGATTTGGTGTATCCATGATTTTTGACAGTTTGTGTATTATGTCATCGTATTTTTCGTTAACGAAGTTAGTAAAGCTTTTTATTTCTTGCAGCTCTGATGCAATTTTGTTGAGCATAACTTCCTTCATTTCTTCAAATTTGGAATTGATAAATTCCAAGATAGAGTCGCTGTCAATGTTAATCATCGACTGATGAGCCTCCGACGGAGAGTCCATTGTGCCAGACGCGGTTGTTAGTGGTGACGATGTTGTCAGTACTTTCTTCACGTTTAAAACTTGCTGCGAGATTTGGACATTTTCTTGATGTTGTATTTATTTATTTAATTCGTTGGAAAATTTCTATTGTTTGTTCATAAATGCCCCTTATTAAAATAATTAAAATTTAAAATATATAATTTAGTTGTTTAGTCTATGACAAAAATGACACTTTTTTTTTCTTCTTTTTTTTCACAAATTCAAATCCATAAATTGTCTTTGGTTTACAATGACTTGTGGTTTGGCATATATTTATTTTAACAAAATGTGTAGTTATTTTACACTGCCACTACCGGATAAACTGTCACTTTGTTTTACGTAACACTGGTTTTTAGGTTTTTATTGGATTACTGTGTTGATTTGCTTAATTGTCACTTATTTTGGTATAAAGTTTGGAGCTGTCAGAATCAGCTGTTGTTTGTTTACGGTTATCCATAGATAAATATATATATATATATATTCATTTTTTAATATGAAAACGAAAATTTGTAGTTTTTGTCGTGTTTTATTTTGTGTTGTTTTTTTCTCTCTCTTTTCCTATCCCCTGTATTTGTAATCGAGCATAAACTATTTTTACCAATGTATTTATTAGTGGGTAAGAACCTTGTATATTCCTACAATGGCTTTATGCTTATTTGTATATCCCTGCCTGTTTTTTTTTGTTTCTTATTGTTTGTTGTACTTAACCTCTTTTTTTTGTACTGTTTCGTATGTGAAACTTATAAATTTGGTATCAAAATACTAATGTAAAATTATATCTTTTAACTCCCACCTATGTATAGTAAGTTTCTTAACTCGAGTTTTGTAACTCATTAGGACTGCAGTAGTAAATATATATATAATATATATTATATAATATTCGGTAAGGCCATAATCATATATATATAAAAGGTTAACTCAAAACACCAGTTTTTTTTATCAAATCCTATGCCCCCGAACTATTATTGCCATACTTACACTGCCTAATATATATTCTTTTAATTATTGTAATAATTATGTAACTCGTCTGAATATTCCCAAGCTGAAAACGGCACAAAATCTAAACAGTAGTTGTGCTCCTTGTTGCTTATATAATAATAATAATATAACATTTTGCTAATTTATGTAGCGCCGTTTTTGTAAAAAATCACCTCAAGGGCGCTGGGTATATATTTGGGTTAGTTTAATAGTCACTACGGGTTATTTTCAGCAGCTCGGCTGCATCAAATCTGTAAAAGCGGAGAAAATAGATACGTTTTAGCACCTGAGGGGTTGCTTTTTATGGATCTCCCTATTTCTCGAAAGTATTTTGTAATGCACCACTTTGCAGGGAAAACAAGTAAACACTGGGATGGGTTTTTTTCGTAGTCGCTGCCAGTTGGGCTCGTCAGCATTTTTATTTCCTTCGAAACCGGCGTGACCTCTTATCCGGCGCCTCACGCTTAACTCTACAAAAACATTGAAAAAAGTAATCTTCTTCCTGAAAGAGTAACTCAGATGGTATCACGCCTCTCGTCGTTGCCTGACAGTACAGACACATTGAACAAAAGTAACTTTAATTTTGGAATAAAAGGGTCAAGTTAAAGGTCACAATTCGTTACGACCATTTTTAATTTTCAGAGGTTGGCCACTATCGGAATAATTTTAATCCTGTAGGATACCCCGAAAAACTCAGCGGAGCTGCATTCGTAACAAGCACGTACACGAATAAAGAGCAGAATTGCTAATTTATTAATATCTTCAAATTATTAGTAATCTGGTTAGAAACGGAATTTCAGGCAGTTGCCTAATAAACTTTTAGTAAATTCCAAATATGTCGGAACTCATGTTCATGTACACGAATTTGCCTTGCAAATATATAATTTTTATGAACACATTTTTTTTTTATTAGTTTTTGTATACATACATATGTAACATAATCATGAGTAATTAAGCCTGCAACATTGATTAAAAAACTGTAAAAACACATATATGTATACAATATATAACCTTTACAAGAGTTAAATTACTCGTGTGTAAAGGCGAGTGTTCCGACATGTTCCGACATGTTCCGAAATCGTGATAATATATTTGAATTTTACTAAAATTTGATGAGGAAACCTATTAATTCTCTCATTTCCTTTCCTGAAATGAGTTATGTAAACTCACTGGGAATAATACATTATAAATTTGTTATCATTTTGTAATGTATTATCTTATAAAATAAAATGAAGGGGCTGCAATCTCGATTTTAACCGGATTACAATAATTTTAAAAGATTCTTAATAAATTAGCAATACCGATTTGTCTCCGTGTAGTATTTGAAGCCATGAAGTGCGACGTCTTCCGTCAATCTTAACCAAGTATTTCTGTTATGTACCTATGTTATTTTACATTTATTTTTCGATAGTTCATCGTGATACAAACAGAATATTGTTTTTTTTCTGCAGCGTTATGTTGGTACAAAATATTAAAACCTATTTTACTTCCATAAATATGTAAAAAAAAAAAAAAAATCTTTTCAGGTTTTATGTCCTTTTTTAATAACACTTTCAAAAGTAAGCGTTCCGTTAAATCTTGGAAAAATCCTGAAATTCATAATATCATCCTCTCAAAAAAATGTTTCCCCTTGGTTTCCTTTGTCATAGTACATCGCTTCGTACATCAATCAATCGGAAATAGCCAACGAACTGTCAGATGGTTAACAAGATGAAAAGCTTTTCTTGTGTCCGTTCCAATAGCGTTTCGGTCCGCTCGTCCGCTACCGACCGTCCTGATAAAAAAATACCCATTCTTAGTAATAATATTTGCTTTGAGAGGATTTTTATTCCACTCTTTAAATCAACTGATATTGTGGAAGGTGAAGAAATGCTAGAAGAATGTGTGGTATTTTTTCATAAATATTTAATAATATCCCCTCCTTTTACATCGAATGATTGGACGTGTTATTACAACAAATGTGTTTCTGATAAAATGAGAATTGAAAACATAGAGATAACGTTACTCACGTTGGTGGAAAAGTTATAATCTAGGCGTACTCACAGATTTTTGAGAGATGTATTGGATAACCGATACAGTACTGTATGTGTATGCCTTTTTTGAAAGATTTGAGTTGTTATACGGACAAAACTATTTATTTAAATTAATATTGTATATGTAAGGACGTAAACTAATAATTCGACTTAATTTTTTAAAGCATAACACCAAATAATTAAATTAACGCATAGATTATAACGTCTGTTAAATTTACCTTTAATGCGATTTTCTTTTGAGAATAGGTACCTATTTAATTTCAGTACCGGCGTGAAATTTTCATATGGGAATTGAAGGTACCACAGTCGCAGTAGTCTGTATCAAAAAGGACGATACCTTTAGGACGGGTATTCATAAATTTCATCGTTCATTTTCGGGTTCTGTGAAAGTCCTATTCAAGTTCTGTTTTTATTTCATTAAGGGCCAGTTGCTTGAAAAAACTGAAATAAAAACAGAACTTGAAAAAATCTTTCACAGACCTTAAAAATGAACGTTGCAATTTGATTAATTTTTCGAATTCTCCGAAACAACCTATCCTAGTCCTTACTCAGGTGAGAGACCATTATTCAGAACAGAAAGGTTGTGTTGCGTTAGTTAACCAGCTCTGAACACTATAGGATTACTTAACCTTTTCCACCCTCGTTTCCTTCTCTCCTGATTTCTTCAAACTTTACATCACTCTCTCGACTAGAGAGGTCATGGTCTGCTTGGCTGATGTGCGATCTTACAAATGAGATCCAAATATCTCAAACATTTTCCATCACTTTTTTTATTTCTGATGGAAACGGTAATTGAAAAGTGGTTACGTTTATTAAATTAATTAAGAAACTGACTATGTATCCTCGTTAAATTTCGTAAGCAGAAATAATATAATATCACTCAAGATTGAGTATCGAGATTGACCCAACACAATTTGTATAAGAAGAACTTCCGTACTCCATCACTACGTAAAATAAATTTTTATGTATCTCAGGGGGCGCGCCAGTCCAGTAAATATTTGTGCTGAGTTCCCACTGATTCGTTTTATCTCGGAGCCGTGTCTAATCTACAATCCAGGAAATATATAGTATCAACTCTTTATTCATTATGTACCCACCGTGACACTGCTTCATTAATTTAATGTTGGTAATTAGATTGATTCGTCTTGAAAGAGATTAGTTTCAAATGCGAGAGGTACGCGGTTATCATTATAGGGAGATTATATAATGTATGCATATTTATGATTATACACCGTCGGCTAATACTGCTTCTAATATAGCCACACGATTCTTCGCACTTTTCGAGTAGAATTTCTTTGGGACGGTCGGCTACAGTACTTGTACAGTTTGTTAACTCTGCTTGCAATATATTTCTTTGTTCTGAATAATGTAATAAAATCATTGAGCCATAATAAGTCGTTTGTCAGTAGGTTTGACCTAAATCATTGATCCACAATAAGTCGTTTGTCAGTAGGTTTGACCCAAATCATTGATCCACAAAAAGTCGTTGGTCAGTAGGTTTGACCCAAATCATTGATCTACAAAAAGTCGTTGGTCAGTCTTGACAGTTTAGACCAAATCATTTCATCCATTTATAAACCGATGTTTCTATTTAAAATCTGTTTTCGTGTATTAATTTATTTCTGAGTATATTCAAGCTACATTTTAAAAGCCCATCGCTTAAAACTCCATTTTAATATTGTAACCCATGAAACAAACATAGTTTATTTAAAATTATAATTCATCTATTATAAAATGTCTTTATGATTTAAAAAAATGTTTTGACTGAGGATTGAACCTTCCTACCCAGGAATTGAAGTTGACAACTTTACCAGCCTCGCAAAGACCTTCGGGTAGGACCGACATTTATTTCGTACATTAACTGCTGTAATGTGATCCGATTTCAGAGAAATGCTTATATTTCTGCGTGTATGTGCATAAGCGTCACTAAAATGCATTCATCAAAATAATTCATTGTCGTCGACAACAAGTCTATTTGCCGAGTTTCAGCTCGATCTGCTGTCGAAATGTAGGTTAAATTCAGCCTCCAAGATTTGTATGCAGTCATTAACAAAAGTGAAATTCACATAGATCTATTTTAAAAAGAACGATGTTAAAGTGGACCTCCACAAAGCAAGATTATAACCAAGTGATGGTTTAGTTTCAATGAGGAAATCATCCGAGAAAGTGAATAAAAAGCATAAAACTTCGAGTCGTTGCTAACATTTTTTTTTCATTAAGTATTTAAGGAAAACTTAAGCTTCAAACATTGTACTTAGTATATACTATGTAACAAGTTTCTTTGACGGTTAACAGCTGGACATGAAAGACGATGAACAATAGATCCCGATAACCATCTCGCGGGGAAAGAGAACACCGTTGTTTTCCCTGAAATAGGGGAAATACGCTACCAGGGGTGAAAGTGGTGCATGTATTAAATGTGTTAGAGTCTGGAAAAAGGTTGGTCATTAAATAAATCAACAATTTTTTGTACATTTCACGAGTTTTATGATACATCACGCACGATGCAAATTGTACGTCGGAGACAGAGAACATTGAACGTTTCAAATTTTTCTGGTCGTTTTAATACAATGCTTTTCATACAGGCTGTACCGAGAACATGTATATTATCGCAGGGGAAATATATACAAGTGTAGGTAAGTATATCCATATTCAATCTTCACCCCATTACTAACAGTTGAATTTGGAAGCCACCTCTGGTCTAAAGCCCCAAAATACTTGAGAAAAAATCGAGAGGTTGCCCGTTTTAAAACTATCAAACTTATTCTATCAGTATTATTGTGGAAGATGCTCTAAGGAACTAGCGTCATCGATCTCTTCTGCGCCATTGCATAGTCGGAAAACACACACCCAACATTTGTACACTCAACAGTTTCCCTCACTCCTGACCCATGTTCACTCCTTCCTCTCCTCAAAAATACTTTCCCCACAGCATCCTCAAAGATGACTTACGCCTGATGGAAGTGCCTCCTGTGTGGAGTTGATGTAAATAAAATATTTATTGTTGTCAATTCATTAATACGTAATTAATTATTTTTTAAAAAGTCTCTAACCTTTTTCGTACTTCAATTTTTTTTACACTTTGTACTTGCAACTTTTTAACTTATCTATATTAATGGCACATAATGTAAGAATCTTAATAAATAAATTAGTAAGTAATATTAACACCCTGTTTTTAAAAGGTCCGGTCCATTGGGATTGACAACACTATACAAAAGGCCGGTCCAACGGTGTTTGGGTACCAGGAACGCACAGGGTAGAAGGGAGAAGGGAAGCTGATGACATTAAAAGATAAACACAATTTAGCATCTGACCCTTGGCGATCCTTGTAATGAATCGAGGGGTTGTTTGAGTATTACAAAGCAGAATCAAATGGAATTCATCAGAAATCGAATGGTCATTTGGCAAATTATTTTCATCAAATAATTTCTCTTAAGTGGTTGTGATTCTGTATTTAACTTCTAATTTATGACAGCGAATACTGGTGAGGAATTAAGGTACATATTTAAAGAGCTTTACAGAAATTTTATATAAAACGGCTTACTACAAAGTATCCAATTATTATTATAATACTCTTGTCCCTAGCCAATAAATTTAGAAAGGTTTTGATGCAGGAACAAACATGATATAACCATAACTCTGTAAGTAACGTAACGAAAACCATATAACAGAAGAAGCTAAGTTTGTGCTTGCGAAAATATATTGCGGCGTTAATGGTATCTTACATTCTATGTCAAAATTTCATTGTAAAAGCATTTCAAGAAATATTAACTGATTATACTATTGATATTGAAAATAATTATCTAAGGGTTTACAGATAACAAAAAACTTACATTTTAATATAAGATATAAAAATTGATTTTGCCCCATAGAGCTTCGTGTTTGTTAGAGTTTATTACATTTCAAGATAACATAAGTTATGACTTTTTTCGGAATATAATGAGTTCATTTTTAAGTCTAAAAGTTGTCGACACAATCATGATTGTTTCATGTTAGATATAATACCATTGTTATTTATTCAATAATCCTCCGAAAAGTTCCTGATTGGTAATGTGATATATTTTGTAATGTTTTTTATAAATGGCATGGGAGTGAAAATATGAATAAAATACTGTATTAATTTTTGTATTATATGAAAATTTTATATAAAAAATACCCCAAATATAAGGTTTCATTACCGCAAAGGTAATAAATATTAATTTGTGTTAAAAAAATAATTGCCACTAGATGTTTTTTCTTTACGAAAATTTACTCCAACTTGTGGTAAAGGTGAACTACTTTCAGTAAAAAAAAAACTCAATATTATTTTTTGGTGTTAAGCTGAAAGGTGTTTTGTGTGAAAGGCGATAGGAATCAGGGGCGCGGAGTGACGGGTCGGGGCTAGTAGTCAGCGAGGCGCGGGGCCTCCTTCAGGGATTTGTCTCCAGTCCTCCGCCGGACGAGGGTCGCTCGACAAACTAATCTGCCGCTGATTTATCATATGAACACACTACGGCCGCAGTTTGCGGTCCAGCAGTCGGCACTATCGCGACCAACTGACGTGGCTACGCCACTCCAATTATCAGTATGTTGTTATTCACTACTTTTCTAGAAGATTTTCGAAACACATTAACAAAACATTCGAACTTCGATTGGATTATTTATTAAGGCCCTGTTGGACTTCTACATGGTAAAGTTATATTTATTATTTAAGAACAATAATTATAATTAATACCTCTCTAATTGAGAATGTCTCAAGTTTAGTGAGGAAGTACTTTAATACTCTTTATAGGAGACAATTATAAGTATAGAGGTTTCAGCCAGAAAAAATAATGGTTAAGTTCCTAATTTTGTAAATCGAGGATAAGCTGCAATACCTTATAAATATACTATGGTGTAATCAACATTAGTTTCTAACTGGGCAGTGCCTGTTCTGAAAACGTTCATGAGTTGTATATATATATCTAATTTCGGGAGTATTTTGTTTTTTTATTATAAAAAATATAAGTGGGTACAGTGGTGTTATAAAAATTAAATATCAGTAAAAATTATATTTACAATCGCAATTTCACCAAAAAAGAAACTTTGTGGTTGGTGAGCGCGTTACACTAATTTTAAGGAAAATAGAATAACATTATGCAATAGGAAAGTATATACATATAATAGGAACAATTGAAACTTCTGAATCATCTATATGTGTAAGTGTACATATATAGGATTCTGTTACATACTTAATATTGAGCAATTGATAGAGTAATTAGAAACATCTAAATAAAATAGAAATGAATATAGACTGATAATAAATACAAGGAAAGGGAAAACAGGCAATTATTTAGTTAATTATTCCTGACAAGTTTAACATTCGTTTGAGTTTCTTTATTTCAATCGGAAGGTTGTTGAAATACTTTATTCTTTAATGGATATAATGGTTTCGCATTAGTTTAGTATTAAATTTTGGTATTTTGATGTTTTATTGATATCTTTTTGATAGGTGGGTTTCAAAGTTTTTGGTGATATTATCTTTGTAAATTTGGATAATAACATTTTTCTTGAAGATATCCTCTACTCGGGGCACCCCAAAATCTGCGAATAGCGTTTCTGTTGTATACGTGGAGGGTTTCTTTAGAATTACTTTGATGATTAGCTTCTGGACCACCTTGATCGGGGTTAGAATATTGTTGTATAACCCCCATCCAATAATTCCATATTGAATTAATGACAGGATTAGTGCGTGTTATACTCTTTTTAGGTTACTGAGTTTTAAAATATTTCTTAATCTTATGAATATATGTATTCACACTTTCTGATACGCTTAACCAATTCACAGATATGGCTCATCCACTTCATATGTTGTTCTATTATTACTCCGAGATATTTAATTTATGATACTGAGTTCAATATTGAACAGCCTTGAATACATGTGTTTTTATTACATTTGTTATTGTAAATAAATATTTTAGTGTAGGGGAGTCTTTTTAGTTTATTAATTGAAAAATTTAGGTAGTATGTTTTGTCAGTGTTCAATGAGAGAAGATTTGTATCAAACCATTGTTTTAAGATGTTCATGCTATTATTTGCTTGTTTGTTTACTACATTCCAGTCGTCATATGATATTATGTTTGCGTTAAGTGGTAGTTTGAAAATATCGTTGACATAAATTATAAATAGTAGGGGGCCAAGGACTGTGCCTTGCGGTATCCTGAATTTACTTGTTAGTGGTAGACTAAGTGAGTCGTTTATTATGACTACTTGGTATCGTTCAAATAAATAACTTTTTATCCATTTTAGAGCTTTACCGTTTATCCCAACACATTTAATTTTTTTAATAAGTTTATCATGTGAAATACTTTTTTAAGATCTATGAAAATTCTGAGGCAAATAAAAGATTTGCCTAATGTGTCCTGAATTATGTTCAATAATTTGGCAATTGCATCTTGGGTACTTCTATTTTTCATAAATCCATATTGGTTGCCGTGAATTACGTTATTTTTTTTAATAAATTCATTCAATCTATTTTTGATAATTTTTTATAATGTTCAGCGATATTGGACGATAATTTGTCACTTCTTCTGGGTTGCTAGATTTATGAATTTGAGTGATGATGGTTTGTTTATATATAATTGGGAAAATTCCTCTTTGAAGATTAGTGTTAAGGGTTTTGAGATATGTTTTTTATAGTTTTTTAGTGTTTCGACAGTAATTCCATCGAAACCTGGTGCTGATCTTCCCTTCATGCTTGAAATGATTTGCTCGATTTCCTGGGCTGAAGTAAGGTGAAACATGTCAATTTTGTTTAAGATATTAACGTTAAGGTTCTGTTCGTCATTAGACGGTACTTTTTGTACTTGATTTGCAAGGTTTTCGCCTACGTTTGCAAAGAAGTTGTTGAATACGTCAGCGCAAGTTTTTTTCTTCCAAATTAACCCGTCAGAACTCTAGTTTTGATAGATTCTCTTAAAAATTAATTTTATAAGATTCAAATACTTTGGTTAAAAATTAAAACTCTTTAAAATTACGAAACCATTTCGCTTAGAAATAGTGTACCAACCGAGATACCTTAGAATTTTTTCTTTCAGAGTAAAAATACGTTAAGCCGGAATTCGATAAGGTGACTTTACTTTTAGTATACCATAGAATAAAATAAGGGTCCCTTTTTTCCTATTATGGTCTATTTTTTTGACAACTAGTGACTTGGCGGAAGGTTTGAAATGGGGAACAAGAGTTTAACACGTCCCCAAATCGATTAACAATGACATTTTGTTCAGAGGTTATGGGGTAAGATTTACTGTTAACAGTGTTAAGGCACCAATCAGAAAGTTTTATGGAGACCAGGTACTCTAATACCTACTTAATACTATTTTTTTGGAAAAGTTTAACTTTTACATGTTATGATTTCCTCAGTAAAAAATATCCCAAAGGATCAAATATGAGTTGATTCGGGTCGGAAGGTGGGATAATGTTACAAGGACAAAGGGTTTGTCACCAGGTCATGTTTCGTGAAAACCAAAGTGAAAGATTCTTCCGGTATCGTCTTGGAGCAAGACCACTAATCGGAATCGAAAGATAATAAAAAGTTAATTCACTGTCGTTTGGTGACAAGATGTGAATAGCCCGGTTTTTCCAGATTTCCTTTCCTTCCAATATCCTTCAGCCATTCGACATTATTTAACTTTGGGATTGGTATTCCCACTGACGTCAGCATATGGATCTTTTGTATGATTCATAATATAAAAAAGTAAAGTGAGTGAATAATAATTCTTCGAAGGAGCAAACTAGAGTGAAATCCGACGAGAAAGGTGGAACTACGTAACAGGGAGATAATACAGAATTTTGAGAGGCGATAATTCGTAGAAATATTTATCCTATCACTATTATTTCCTTCAGTAGGTATTCCTAGGCTTGCTTACAGATAAGGTACCTACAATACATTTATATATATATATATATAATTATACATAATATTTAATATCTTAAATCCCGCATAAAGTGATTTTATTTTGAGATGTGGAAACCCAACTATTATTTTGTTTTTTTTTTTTTTTTGGAGAAAACACAGATACAGACAGAAATAAACAAGGCAATAAAAACAATAATTGAATAATTCGCCTTCTCGACTATTCGACTATTTCAAGCAGATTAACATAGCAGCTGATAAAAATAAACCTTTGTACAGTTTTTTCATAAATTCAAGATAAAAATAAATACATAAATATTTGATATAACTTGAAAAAATCGGAGAAAGTAATTAACCGTTTCACAGCAAGGGTAGACAGAGAGCATAGACCACGCTTATATCGTCTCACATATTACCTATACTATTCTCTTATGTTGACTCTTGGCATAACCGGACTCAAGTCTTTGATTCACCTGATCGTGCAATATCTTCCTCGGACGTCTCCAAATTTTTCTACCATTCACTTCTGGTTCACATGTTCTTCTTACACTCCTTTCTTCAATCATCCGCTCAACATTCCTAAGCTATCCAAGCGTATCGTTTAAGGGATTCTTTCCGGATATCGTCATTTTTAACTCTTGACAGGCCAAGATGCCAAAAAACGTCTATAACCATAGGTATTCCGAAGATTCCATGATTTTTCTGTATTGAGGGCTTTTAAACTATAGAAATCCCAATTATTCAGTCAATTATCAATGGTAACTTATGGATTTGCGCAGGAATACGTAAAATACTAATATAAAATGCGAAGTATTTAAACAAACGACCGGTCGGTGGCCGAAATGACATCGCGTTTGGGTCCCACCCAGGCGCAGTGTGTTCAATTCCTCGGCTGGCTAAGTCCTCCATCACAACAAAAGCAACATTTTCAGCTTACTGTGGTGGTAGTAGGAGATTTTAAAATATTGTCAGGTTATTCGTAAAGGGGGAATGTTTGTCTTTAAAAAATAAATATAAGAAGGATAGTAATTTTGGGTACTACCTACTCCCCCACTTGGCTGCAGGATAGATAAAACGGTTGTACCTTATTATTTGCCTCAATAATCTTATGTATTATAAATGATTTGTTAGTAAGTGCAGATACTATCAGTAGTAAGGTATTAAGCTACACAACCCGAAGATATTAGCAGTGCTCGATACCGCAGCAGCTTATCCCACTAATACGAATCTACTAAGTGTTAGTACCAACCCAATGCAAGCTACGGCAGTAAACACCAATTTGCAATATTATGCACAGGTCAGCGATCGCAAGGCGACCTCTGGAATCAAATTAATACCCCGAGAGACTCATTTGTACAAGGGTCGACCAATTCGATCTTGCGGAATTAATGATCGTAATCGGGATTTTAAACTGCACCCCATGGTATTTCATAGTAGAAGTTAGTCGGTAGTTTATACCGTTGAAATGGAAATGGATTGATATTTGTGTTGTAATTTTTTGGTTTCTCTGAAAATGTATAACAACATAAAACACTGTTTTTGTTGAGAAGAATAATATATTATATATTGTTTAAACTTTTATTTTTCTTTAACCCTTCAAAGGTGTTCTGTTATTTCATCATTTCATTTTGTGAAATAACTGGTCACTACTAATATTATAACAGAACTTGAATAGAACCTTCACAAAACTTGAAAATCAACTTTGAAATTTGGTAAATTGTTCAAATTCTGAGAAACAACCCGTCCTTAGAATATTTCGCATATCTGGAACAAAACTTTATAATTTTATTTATTGTTTTTTAAAGAAAGAAAAACATTCCCGGGTTACGAATACCTGACAATATTAAAAAAATTCCTACTACCACCACTTTGAGCTGAAAATTTAGCTTGTGTTTTGATGGAGGACATAGACAGCCGAGGAATATAACACACTACGCCTGGGTGGGACTCAAACGCGATGACAACTCAGCCACCGACCGAATGATAATAAACTTATTATCATTCAAAATCAAAGATGATAATAAATCAAGAATGATAATAAATTTATTTATTATCATTCAAACCTTCTTTCTACTGACTAAATTTTATTTAATTAAATGGTAAATTTGTGCATAGTAATGATGAGAATAGATTATCAATTTACCAATGGGTTAATAAAATTAACAGAATAGTATAAATATAAATATATAACTAGCAAATTTAACCATTATACAAACAAGTATATGAAAGGTCACATCAGGGTTTCGTAGATATAGGTAATCTTAATAATTTTTTTTTAAAGTTTTTCTTTTTACATTTAATTTATAAAAATACCAGCGTTTTTACGAACAAGTTTTGCAGTGTAATTATTATTAAGAATATTATTTTTAACTTTACATGGTAATAACCATCAATTATTTTCACCCATTGGTAATAAAATTAAAAGCAATTAGATTTTCATTTTGAAAAACCATATATTTCTTCACATGTTGGAGGAGGATATACCGCCGCCCCGGAAACCATTTATTGGCTAACTAACACCTCTGCCATATGTCACTCTAGTGGTTACATAAATTTGGTGACTTAGCAGGGGTGCCCGGGTTCGTGGGTGAGGTTTATCTAGGTCTATACCGTATACCATAATGGTGATGGGTCGAATTTAAAATAACTCCCTCAACCAGTCTCTCCTAAACAGCAGTTGGGCAAACGCATCCACCGCCAAGACCTAGACAAACCTCACCCCATGAACCCGGGCACCCCTGCTAAATCACCAAAAGTATCGAAAAATTAGGGTGACCTATGGCAGGGGTGTTGGTTATCCAATAAATGGTCCCTGGGCGGCGGTACCCACTCCCGCCTTCTCTATTGAAAAAAAGTACTGTTGCTAGGTGAAAAAAATGATTTTAAATTTAATTATTATCAGTTTTAAAAACTTAAAATTAAATTGCAGTTCAATAGATTAAACTTGATAACGATAAAATAATCAATTATTATATACAATGATCGATGAACGTCGCTACGCACCAGGTGACTAGGCATTTTCTGCGTAAGAGGGAGCTGCGATCTTCAATTTCAGTTTCGTAATTTTTTTTTTTACTTTCGATTCTAACGATGTGCACAAATATATTCAAAAGCATCTTTAAAATAATTTGCCTGTACCTAAACGAGGTGCTTCTTACGAATCGTTTTCAGCGAGCAGGAAACTTGGAAAGTAGTTAGTTACTAGGTTCTCCCAGCAAAGTGAGTTTCTGCAAGCGACATAACCGAAATACCGGTGTAGCAGTAGTAAGTACCAGGTACCGGGAGCTCTGGAGGTAGCAGTGGGTAATTCCGGCTCCTGCATTTGCCAAGTGGCTTCCGCTCGTCGGATGTCGCATAATAATCCTGTGACGTGTTGTTAATATAATGATAAGGCCGTATTACTTGGCATGTATGTAATTAACCCCAATCAGTACGCCCTCAGTTAATATTTGACTTATTGATGTCTAATTGATTGATGTTTCATAATTGAGAAACCAAGCGGATGGTAGTGATACTGATCGGTTCGTATCTTTGTGATTTTTTCCATATTTTCTTGTATTTTCTTGTGCTTTTGGAGTATCTGGGCCGAAGGCTTGGAATAAACTCCCTCCGGAACTAAGATCCATAACAAGTCCAACAGAATTCAGGTATAAACTAAAAACTTACCTTTTTAAGCTGTCATACCCTTAAATTAAATATACCATTCCTGAGAGAAAGTCCAGTTATATTCAATTTTCGAACTATGTCCTAAATCCTCTATCTAAATTTCGCTAATAAACAATTAGATAATGTTAATTAAGTGTTAATTTCAAGTGACCTACCAGGTAAGTATTTTAATGTAAATTATCTCCATAAATAGTTAGTAATAACATAGATCACTGTAGAAATGTATTATAAATTTGTACAGCGCCCTTGAGGTGATTTTGCACAAAAACGGCGCTATACAAATCATCCAATTATTATTATTATTATTTAAACTGTATTTAAATATGATAAACGTACGATCAACGTTAATAAATTATGATAAATAGTATTTCTTATCATGGAAAATATTGTATATTATTATATTATTATTAAAAATATTACGCATTAGAAAAATATATATTCATATGGATCAACACACATATAAGTACATGTGGAATTTATTGATCTTTTTTAAAATGAAATAAAACACTATCACATTTAAAAAAACACAGTTTGGTTGGTAATACTGAATCTGCCGATTCTGACACGTTCCGACATCACAACCAGTCTACGTGAGTAATATGTCTAGACTAGAAAGTAAAGTAGTAAGTAATGCAAGTTTTTTAACATCAATATCTTTTTATCAGGTGCGGTCATGCATGTATTTTTACTTTGGTTTAATAACATAAGTGACAAGATGTTAACATTTAGGTACCAGGTGTTTTTCAATGTTAAAAGCGGTTAATCTTAAGAATAAAAAAATGTGTTTAGAATAAATAAAACTCCCTAGAAAATACAGCACCTGTTGAAAAAAACGTAAGCTTTTGAGACTGGTGACGTCAACGTCACACTTCATATCCGTAGATTCGGTGCGATTTTGGAAGCCCAAAAAATTGAAACTAATTATTTTATGTATTAAAACTGACTTTACCAATTAAAAAATATTTACTGGTCTTTAAAGATAGAAGGTCATTATTGATTTATAAAAGGAAAAAGAGACTGTAGTTCCTTATTATAGCAAACAATATATTTTAACAAAGCTTCCAAACTCGAAGCCGCTTTGTGGGTTGCAAGAATTTAAAAATTAAACGATAATTATTTCAAACTTTATTTTATAATTCAGTTGTTAGCATTAAAATAGTGCTAGAACTCCTTTCCTATTTGTTTTTTATACTTCTGATGATAAAAATCGCGACGTTACAGCCATGAATTAACCAAGATAAATACTTTTCTTTGTATAAATTACCTTTGCGACACAAAATTATCAATCACAATCGTGAACAACAATAATTGCAAAGTTTATGTTGAAGCTTCAGTAATACTTATGAGCATGTATGTGTGGTAGGAAAATTCCATTTGAAATTTGGTTTATTCCTATTAAAAATTGGACTGGAGGCCTATAACGAAAAATTTTACAAATTTCGTAACAAACTAATTAGTAAAGCAAGTTATTCACAGCAATTAACACGTATTATTCAAAATAATAATAGTTTCACATCTCGTCCGTTACATTTAATCGGACAAAGGCACCTGCATGAAGACGTATTCAGATATATTCTGAATGACTAATATTTTATTGGGAAATGATCATGTAGTAATTTTTAACAGTATCTTGATAAAAGACGTACTCCTTTTTCTTCGTGTAGTTATTTTATCTGAGGGAGGCGTTATTGGAATTTCACTCATTGAAAATAGGAACACAACCACATAATATACTCGTCCTAAAAAGATGTTAAAAAGTCACATCTGGGAGGAACTATTATTATTATATACGGCGCTTATAATCTATCTAATCTAAATGTTGGATATAATCTCGAAGAAAATGATAAAAATAGTCACCCTCAGATCCGCGTAAAAATTCACCTGGAAAATTGTGATTTTCTGTGTAATGAATATCTTCATGTATCTTCACTTACCTTGAAACCTTTAGTACCTACTAAGATATTTTTACATATTTTATACAGGTTGCATGAAATGAAAGTAAATTTCTGATAAAAACAAAACAATGTACAAAATTTATAAATAATCTTCTTTTATTACAAAATTCGAACATAAAAAAAGTAAATGTATGTTTTTTCTTCTAATATTTATTTTATAAAAATATATTTTATAAATAAATTTTAGACTCTTTTGAAATGTATACACATTATATAACACACATTATATTGGGAATCGGGCCGCTAACAAAAACACTCCTTACAGAGATGGCGAAAATTTTTAAATTTCCGCTTAACAGCAGCCATCTGTTTTAATTTATTCAAGAAAAAAACATCACCAAAAAGTGTATTTTCTTAATTACTTAATTTCCCACAATATACATTTACCTTCAGTTTTCTGCGGATGAGGAATAAACTCACTTACAAATTTTATCATTCAAGTAATCGTACATATAATAATAATCATTCAAATGTTTCAACTAAAACACTTTTTCAAGTTATTTAAGCGAATATGGAAATCTGTATGCATATTTTTGGAGAACAAGAGTTCAAAACCTTCTTACAACTGAGAAAATACTTCGGAATATGATTGAAAATGCTCATAAAATAAATAAATAGTTGTTTTCGGAAAATGAATGAATAATGGATTGCATCTCACTTTGCAAAAATCATGTTTTTTCTCATAAAAATCTACCTCACTAGGACTAAGCCTGTATCAAGGTTAACAATTTACATTTGAGTTAAGCAAGCATAGAGTAATCACAAACATAACATAATACTACAAACAAACAAAAAATATTTCAAAAAGAAAGAAAAAATATTTATATAAATGTATATAAAAGAAAGTACGTTTTTCTTTCAATAGTCAAAATATATATAACCATTTTTTAAAGAATGATTTAAAAAAAGAAGAAAATAAATAGAATTATGATTTTTGTAAAAATCTTTATTGAATTTATTTGCAGATTTCCCCGTAAGAGGGTACAATGACATGATTTGTCATAATAAGGGTAGTTCCGCATCCAAATTCGTTCTTATTGTGCTCTACGTCGCCAGTTTAGTACTGCCCCTCGGAAAGGACACCCTAATACGTTTTGCGGTGAAAGGATAAACTCTGATATTCGAAAAATGTCGAGTATCGTTTCCCAAGTTTATTAAAATATCGGCAAATAAATCTCCTCCGGGAGGAATATTCTCAATAATCTCGCAAATTTAATATTGTATCATTAGTCGTTAAGCCGATTTGACCGAGCAGAAAAACCTTGATAAAAAATAAATTGCCGTGTCAGAAATTGCTCCCCTGGCTGACGTGTGCTAGAACATTGTTGCTACTCTCAACAGGGTATATTGTTACTTCTTTTTGGAAGTAACACAACATTATAAGTACATAAGGTTTACTTTTGATGCAGCTGCTGGAAACGATGATAAAATAAAATATAAACAAGTTTTTCGCAGCATGTGATAATTTGGCGAGACAAGGTTTGTCATAAGAAAGAATGACGAATTTTATGAGTTCAACTAAAATTTTTATTTAAAGTGTTTATGAAGAGCATATAAAGGAACTATATTCTATTTTAAACTATTGTTTTTATCATAATGACCTACTTATTTAAATACCAGCATATTTATTTAAATTGTATTGTTGGTTTTGGAAATAAAAAAAAAATTGTTCAATACCTGCTAAAACGCCCGTGATACTTTTTGTATCAACAGGGTTAACTCGGTACTAACGGAAAAGTACTCATAATATACTTTTATTTTCGAGTTATATGATTTAAAAAGTATTATAAAGAGGTAATACCATGCATTGGATTTACTAAAAGCTAATATATTGTAATATATTCCAAGAAATCGTCGAAATATATGTAGATACACTGGCTTAAAACAGCAGTAAACAGATTCGTATGTTTCCATATTAATACTTTGAGGAACGGTATTAATTGAATAATATGTTAAATTTATGCATAAATCACATGATCTTATGAAAGATTTGTTAATATTTGAAAATTCAATATTTATTTTAGTTTAGGATGATTCAAAATTACTTTGCTTATTAATTTGAAGTAGCTCATTAATTTTATCGATGTAATTGTTAACAGTGAACAATAATGAAATAATAAATCGATGAAATATTAAGTTTTATTGTTTACTTACGTTCGCTTTATTATTTACATACTCCGGTAATTCAGATAGAAAGCTCAAAGTTAAAACCGTATAACCAAAAACATCTCAATGATATTTCAAGATCATAACTATTTTTGATCACACGACGTATTTAACAGTAAAAAGTCCTAAATTAACATAAAAGAACGGTAAAAGACAATACAATAGTCCAATATTACTGATTTATTTGAAACATGGTATTACAAAAATAAATAGGTACGAGTAGAGGATTGCGTTTCATGTTTTCAAATTATAATTTTTAAAAGAATAAATTAATTTAAAAGATAGCCTCGTTGTCGATGACAATGCATTCTATCAACTTAGTGGCAATCAAGCACACTATCACGGACATACATGCATTTAATTTAATTTTTGCATATTCCTACACAAAACATAAATTACAATCACCTCTTGGATAAAATGTTTCTATTGAAACGTTCAGAAAGAAGAATAAGCACAGATTTAATAGTGTTACAAAGAATACTACATTTTAAAATTGACTGTCCCGAATTACTTCAATGTATCAATATCCATGTTTCCGAAAAATCATGCCGACATTTCTTACCTTTTTACTTCAATAACACCAGGGCACTAGCTTACCAAAATTCTCCGATTCCGAGACTTCACAATCTCGGAAACAAATATTCTGATCTGGGTGATATATTTCATTTGAAAAATAATCAGTATAAATGTTGTATATTCTATCACTTTTATTCTTCTAGACACAAATAGACCTATGTACCCATATAACTTCTCCGCTTCTACTATTTTGTTTTGTGGAATCTTTTAAATTCAATTATATGCGTGAGGATTCATTTTTGCCATTACATTCTTCTTTATTGTATTAATTTTTAAGTGTTTACTCTGATACAAAATGCTTGTATTTTTTATAAAAAGGAAAAGCCCACTAGGGCGTGTAATAAATAAATAAATAAATATTTTTTTATGAAATTCAATGACATAACAACAGTTTATAATTCTAAAATAAATGTCGGTCCTAACCGATTGGGGCTTGGGTCAGTTGTTACCACGGGTGACTCCAGTCTCTGGGGAGGAAGGTTTAATCCTCAGACAAACCCAAAAAAATAATAAATGTATTTTTAAATACGTCTATTAATACATATGGATCTATTATTATAATAAAAAAATAACCTTTGTTTTAACACGTTGATTTATTCACTTATTTTTCTAAAGCCAACGTCCGTATTACCTCCCCACCTGTAACGTTGATCTGCTTTTCTCACTATTTTAGTACAAGTTTCGCACCCGACCCTCTTTCGTGAAATACAACAAAGCTCAAACAAAGCGCTGTATTATCGTATATGAATACAATTTAATACACATCACCGCAATACAATACACGTTCACGTGTGGTCAAATGGAGTGGGTTGCCTCAAACTCATATTCAAAATGGTTGATTATTATGTAAAGGGCCTACCGCCTGCTCCCGAATAGTCTGTCGACTTGACAAAGCTCTCAGGTGGTGTGGCAGTAGTCTTTGAGTTATATTCATGAGGCCCTGACACGGGTTCCCGGATAACGTTTCAAAAGGCTGGACCCTAACTTTAAATATCTTTCATTCGCACACAAATTACGCTTAGGGTTAAGGAGCCAGTAATTATAAACTAAACATTTATTAAAATTATAGCACAAAAATCGGGAAAGCAAATTATCTTAGCTTTTCTTTTCAATTAGGTTTTATTTAAAATAGCCCAGGCAGTAATTTATTCACTGTAAACAAGAGTTATTCTTAATTAGAGAGATATTGTTCAACATCACGAAACATAAATTACATATTAACCATGGGTTAAAAATAAAAAAAATAATTATAATATTTTGTATGAAAATATTTTAAAAATATAATGCATTAATTTTTGTTTTTTTGGATAGTCAACACAAATAATTAAAAAAAATATTTTTCTCTATGTTCAACCAGGCTTTTATGTAAAAATACTTTAAATTTTACACCTTAGTATTTTACGAGTGGTTTTTAATACAGACATTTTTTAAATATTTGGTACAATTTATTTATCAATTTTTATATTGCGTGCCTTAAAGTGAAGACGATTAAATTAATTCAAACATAGTTGACGTGTTAACACCAATATTGCATTGACCCCGAACCCTCACATAGGGCGTGACAGATAAAAATATTTTGACAACATCAAAGTTCCGCATCCACACAATAATAAATATGATTGGCTTAAATTGCGTACGTCATCCGGAATAATGTAACAGACTTCCGTTGACGCTGCAAGCCATCGTTAAAAGCCTCCGGTGTGCCGCGTTCACGTACCCGAACCATGCACAGCACATGGTACAGTGGGTACCTCTGCCCAGACGATAATGCAGCCAGATAACTTGCTGTCACACACCATTACAGCTCTATCGACCAATTGCTAAACAGTTGTGGCTGTACGTTGTACGGTATATGCTATATATACGGTGTACACTTACACTCAACTCACAACGCAATCAAGTTCGCCAAAACAGATATGTTGGAAAATATGATAATGTTTTTGCTAAATTAAAAAGTAGTGTGTTGCGCTTTATAGAATTGAAAAGCCGTTGAGAAAAGCTATGCAATCTTCAGTTAACTTAAGTAACACAAAAAAATATTTGCTTTTCACACAGATTCACAAATTAGATAATTAAACAATTTTTCGAAATTTATAACATAAATTTTAATAAAGTAAATAGCTGTGTAAACAGCAGTTTTTAATCGAAAAGAATCGACATGTTTCAAAACCAATGGTTTCTTAATCAAATACACGAAAAAACCATTCGTTTTGAAAAATTTCGACCCTTTTCGATTATATAGTGATGTTTAAAAATATGTATTTTATTTTAATTTAAATGGCGCTGCATAGTGATTTGCAAATATTGAAGAAATAAAACGAAAAGATTATGTATGTTTACAGATTTATATTTATGTAGATTTGGCATTCTATCGAAAGCTATCAAGATTGAAACAATCAGAAAAAAACAGTTAACCTACCCACAGCTTTGAAATAAGGTTAAACATTTGTTTTCGGGTGAGTTTATTATTTTTTTTATTTTTTTTTTTTTTTATCATCTTGTCTATGGTTTTGAATAGCCATAAGTCGCGTTTATAACCGCTCAATTAAAATGTCAACGAATTGCGCCTGTCGAGTTATTATTAACGAATTATTAACATTCGTACAAAATAAAGTGGATGTTCTTGATGAAGTGAGCATTGTACAAATATGTTCCACAAGCTTCCAAGAGGAAGAAATTGAAAGTGCTAAATGCCTCCTATTAGAATCCGTCCCTGGCCGTCGTATCACGAGAAAAGGCGATGGCAAAATAACGAAAACATTGCAAGATATCATAAAGATCATGAAGGAAACCGATCCAGACCAACTTCCTACGTTTGTCGCCCGTGATCTCAACAAGTTACCACCAGTTACTTTTGACCACGTCGATGTTACAAGACTTCTTAAAGATTTAATACTACTGAAAACCGAAATTGCCGCAAAGGCAACAATATTAGATATGAATGCTCTGAAGCAGGAACTTAGTCAAATCAAAGAAACCGTCAGCCATATCACACATGAACGCTCAAATTCTAATGCACAACCAAAAATTGTGAGTCCTTCTATAAACTCTCTTGACATTTCAAACGAAAACAATGCAAATCACGAGAATACGCAAATATGGCCGCAGCCTACAGCCGCTCACGACGGCAAATCTAAACGAAATGCTCGTACTTATGCTAGTGTTAGTGAGAAAGCCCAAAGAGAGCCGGAAAAAACCGAAGCAGCCCGAAGCAGTTCACTGTCAAACGCGTCAAACGTAAACAATGGTTTTACGGTTGTTATGAATAAACATCGCAAGAAGCGATTCTTAAATAATCGCGGAACAGGAAGTAACGAAGGAAATTTAAAAATAGCAAACCTTTCAATAGGGTTATATGTATCTCGTTTCGCACTTGAAACAAACACAGAAGATGTAAAATTATTTTGCGAAAATAAAGGTTTAAAAGTAATTAATGTTGAAATCCTAAAACCTTTCAAAGAAACTCCATTCAGGACATTTAAAATCATGATCCAGCAAAGCGACATTAAAACTGTGATGAATCACGATTTCTGGCCCCAAGGCATCGTATTCAGAAGATACAGAGAAGCTATCGAGCGAACCACGAAAGGAACAAAACAAAATGAATAAGTTAAACATCACTTCGATCAATTGCCGATCTGTAAAAAGAGTAGAAAAATTTATTTCTGATCTGTGTATTACAAACGATATCATTCTATTACAAGAGACATGGCTTATACCAACTGATTTAGATTTTCTTAGCGAAATTCACCCTGAATTCATGAGCTATGGTACCTCAGCGGTAGACGTCTCTAATGGCCCACTACGAGGACGACCATATGGCGGACTAGCTATACTATGGAGGAAATCATTCAAGGCAGTGACAATCGACTGTGAAACTCCCAGGATAATAGCGATTGATATCACACTCAACACTGGAACATTACTTGTCATGAGTGTATACATGCCAGTGGACAACACTGATAATTTACCGGAATATTTATCCTGTCTATCAAAAATGCACACGATAATTGAGGAAAGAGACAACCCTAATTGTATTATTCTGGGAGACTTTAATGCCGACATGAATTCGCCATTTGGACGTGAGCTTAAATCATTCTGCTCCGAATATAACCTACAAATTGCGGATGTTGACATACTCCCGCTCGACTCCTACACATACGTAAGCGATGCACATAATACCACGAAGTGGCTCGACCACTGTCTAGTGACTCAGGCAGTACTCAATACAATAGAAAATATGTATATTGACTACAAGTCCGACTGGTCTGATCATAGACCAATGCACACCACTCTAAGAACTAATGGGTTACCCACATATACCGCAAGTCACACAAAAGTAGAGGATCCGTGTCGATGGCGGCCCAAAAGTCATGTAGAAGTGCAGTCCTACTCCAGGTATGCCCAATTTGCAATTGGTCAACTTCAGATAATTTATGGAACCAACACAGAAACTTATGACAGCACCACGATGAATGTAGCCCAAATCGACGACCTATACAAAAACATTGTACAAGCATTGAGTAACTCAGCTATATCTGCGTTTAACATAGGGAGAAGGCCAAAAAATGGGAGAAAATGGAAGGCTACAGCGGGTTGGAATGAGCAGGTTGCCTTATATTATGAAGCGTCTAGAAACGCCCATATAAATTGGCTGCAGAATGGACGACCTACTGAAGGTCCCATCATGGAAGCTAGAAAAGAAACCAGATTGCTTTTTAAGAAAAAATATAAGAATTGTCAAAGAAGCTTTGAGCAGAACAAAATGGACAAAATAGCGAACAGCTTTGAATGCAAGAATTTTTCATCTTTCTGGAATAAAACCAATGCCGTATTGAAAGCGAAATACACCGCACCGAGCCAGATTGATGGAAAATCTGTAAATAAAGATATTGCTGAAATTTTCAGAAATACATTCTGTTCCGCACCAGATCAACCGCAAATAATGGTTAAAGAGATCGAGACAACAATGCATCAACCAGAACAACAGCCGTCCATCGTCATATTACCTGAGATGATCCAGCAAGCAATAAGCAACATGGCAGGAGGTAAATCTGCAGGTCATGATGGACTAGTGATAGAACATGTCAAGCATGCGGGGGAGTATTTAACAATACTGCTTGCCTCTCTCTTCACTGCCATGATCAGCCTCGGACACATTCCGAAAGAGCTGTCCAAAACAATAATAATACCGATCCCAAAAAGCCGCCAGTTGAACTTGACATCATCTGTTAATTACAGACCCATATCTCTTGCCACAATAATTGCAAGAATCTTCGAAAAGGTCATCTTAAATTTAACGGAAGACAACCTCAATACAGAGGACTCTCAAATGGGCTTCAAAGCTGGATGCTCTACTGATACGGCCATATATAGCATGAAACAAACAATCGAATACTATAAAGCCAGAAAAACAACGGTGTACGCATGCTTCCTAGACTTAAGCAAAGCCTTTGACAGGGTTTGTCATAATGCGTTGTGGAAAAAACTGACCGAACGACAAGTTCCACCACAAATTGTCAATATATTGAGAACATGGTACAACCAACAGGAAAACTTTGTCAGATGGAATGAAAGCCTATCAGAAGCAGCCAAATTAAAGTGCGGCGTTAGACAAGGAGGCTCAATGTCCCCAGTGCTTTTCAACGTATATATGGATGAACTTAGTAAAACACTGAATACAACAAGAATCGGATGCCATATTGCCGGGGTATGTATGAACAATATTAGCTATGCAGACGACATGGTCATACTAGCTCCATCGATAAGAGCGATGAGAAAACTTCTGGCAATATGCGAAGCTTACGTTGATAGTCACGGGCTGATGTACAATGCTAAAAAGTCATCCCTGCTGATATTTAAAGCAAATACTGGTCCCACTGTCATTCCATCCATACGTCTCGACGGGGCCAACCTGACAATTTGCAGCGAAATCAAATATTTGGGGCATGTCATTACCGATGACCTAAATGATAAAAAAGACATAGAACGTCAAAGAAGAGTACTGAGTGTGCGAGCTAACATGCTTGCCAGGAGATTCAACAAATGCAGTCCTCCGGTGAAGAAGCAACTTTTCCAAACATATTGTATGAGCTTCTACACTAGCGAGCTATGGACGACATACACACAAGGCGTCATGAACACACTCCGAGTACAGTACAACCACGCATACAGAGCCCTATTTGGCCTCCCCTGGCGATGCAGCGCCTCACAGATGTTCACCGAAGGAAGGGTGCATGGGTTCGCTGCTTTGATGCGCCACAGAATAGCCGGGACGAGGCAGCGCTACCAGAGATCGGACAACACTCTTGACCAGGCCGTTGCCCAGTGGCAGGGAGCGCCTCTACACCGGAGATGGAGAATTTCTCTAAAGCCACCATAAAGACCTAATGTGCACATCAATGTATTGATTTTTTATTTATTTTTTATTATTTTTATTTATTTCTTTAATGATTTTCTTTTTATGTATGTATTAACTTAAATGTAAACTTTTATGGCAGGCAGAGCATTGCACACACCGCTCTGTCCAGCTGAAATAAACATTATTATTATTATTATTAATATCAATAGCAAAATTTGTACATTATGTAGGTTTAAAGTATAATATAAGTTTATTTTTTGTATTTTTTCACAGTCCTCCTCACTAGGGTTTCCTGTTCTGAGGCGGCCTGTAGTTTTTCTTAAATTTTTGTATTTAATTTTGAATTGTCTTTACATTGTCTTCATAATGTTTGTAAGTTGATTATTACTTTGATCTCTAAGCCATGTTTTGACTTTTGTTTTAAATATATTCATTTCGTTTATTTTTTTGGTTTCATTTGGTAGAGCATTGAACAATTTTATAGCATGGAATTTATTATTTCTCTGTCCAAAGGATGTGTTCAAACTGGGAGTAATCAGGATATTTTCGCTTTTTGCCCTGGTTGTGTATTTATGTCGGGCAGTGGAGTATTCGGATATGTTTTTTTTCAGTTTAAATAAAATATTTTTTGAATATAGTTTCTGTACATTGTAAACATTGAAGTTTTTGAATATTTCTTCTGTCGGAGTTCTAAGCGGAACTTTTAGTATAGTCTTTAATACTCCTTTTTGTGCTATATTGAGCCGCTCTGTGTGAGTGCTCAAGGCAGACCCCCATCCAGTTATTCCGTACTCTATTTGTGATTGACACAAAGCATAGTATACTTTTTTAATATCGTTTATATTGAGGATATTGCGAATGTTTCTAAAGAAGTATATGTACCTGGTTAGTTTTTTTGTAATTACATCTATATGTGAGTTCCAACGGAGATTATCATCAATTTCAATTCCAAGATATTTGATGCTTTTGGAGTGTGCTATAGTGGGACAGAGGCATGATAAGCCTTGATTTTTTTGATAAATTCCTTGGCATGAATGTAATTTGAGATTAAGGTCCTCTGACGGCTGCCCTCTGGCTGTTTTAGAAAATGTCAGATATTTTGTTTTATTGACATTAAGCGTCAGGGAGTTTCTTTTAAGCCAGTTTTGCAGGAGACCAAGTCCGTGTTCAGCTTCTTTGTAGGTATTTATCCAATCTTTTTCTTTAAATAAAATTACTGTGTCATCAGCAAAACTAATGATTTTTCCTCTTGTTTCTAGGTTACAGATATCATTAATGTATATTAAAAATAATATCGGACCTAGTACGCTTCCTTGTGGTACTCCATGGTTGATTAGGAGAGGTTTGCTTTTTCTCTTATTAATTTGGACGCTCTGTGTACGCTCCGTCATATAGCTTTTTAGTAAGTTTAGTGTTGTACATGACATACCAATTTTTGAAAGTTTTGAAAAAAGTATTTTGTGATCTATTGTGTCAAAAGCCTTTTGTAAGTCTATGAAGATTGCCAAAGTTTTTTCTCCACTGTCTAAACTTTTAGTGATCATATCGGTAATTTTTTCTATGGCGTCACTAGTACTTAAGTTCTCCCTAAATCCATACTGAGTTTTTGATAATTTTTTATTGTCTTCTAAGTAGGATAAGAGTTGTTTTTTTAGTATTCTTTCCAATATTTTTGAAAATGTATTTAGTAGGCTTATTGGTCGGTAATTGTTTATGTCATTTTTACATCCTTGTTTAAATATTGGTATAACAATCGCTTTTTTGAGGGCTGTAGGGAATATGCTATTCGTTATAGACATGTTGACTAAGTATGTAAGTGGTTCGATAAGTTCTTTACAGAGATATTTTATTGCGTTGGTTGAGATTGTGTCCCCCCCTGAAGAAATATTTGATTTTAAAGAAGAAATTGTGTTTTTGATATCGTCAGCTGTAATTTGTTTAAAATTGAGCTGATTTCCTTGCTCAGGTGGTTCGTTTATTTGTACATCTTCATTACATTTTGTAACTTGCTTTGCTAGATTTGATCCTATATTTATGAAAAAATTATTGACGTATTCAAGTATTTGGTCAGGATTATCAGCGTATGTCCTGGGAACATTGTTTATATTCAGCACGTCAATTGATGTAACGTTGGCAGATTTAGAACTGGTTATTTCATTTATTATTTGCCACATTTTCCTGGGATTTTGTTTACAATCTACAATTTTTTTCTTATAGTAGGTTTCTTTTGTACACATAATAACTTTTTTGCAAATGTTTCTGTATCTTTTGTAGTATCTTAACATGTGTATATCGTATGGAATTTTTTTAAGTTTCTTGTGTAACTCGTCTCTTTTTCTTATGCAGTTTATAACATTCTGTGTAATCCATGGTTTAATATGTACATTTTTGTGTGAGATTTTCTTATTAATTTTTGTGGTATTAGCTAGTATGTTATTCTGAAGAAGTTCTATGAAATAATTCCATGCATCATTTGTATTGTTCATACTTTGCAGTTTTTTCCAATCGGTACATTGTAGATTATGTTTAATGATGTTCCAGTTGATTTCTGTTTTTTCTGTTGTTAATGGTTTTTTCTTCATTTTATTTGACTTGTTTATTTTTATTGAAAGCATAGTTGTATAATGATCGGTTATAGTTGAATTAAATACAACAGTTTGAGTAATGTCTTTTGTTTTACTCATTATATGGTCTATGCAACTTTCACTGTTGTCCACTTTTCGAGTAGGAACATTTATTAAGCTTTCCAGTCCATGGGATGCTAGCATCTGCAGATATTGAATTCGCTTAGGGTGTCCATTTTCTAAAATATTTATATTTACATCTCCAATAATAAATATGTTTTTCGTTTCTTTAAGAAGGCAGAGTTCCTTGTCTACGGATTTAAGGAATGGGTCGATGTTTCTTGTTGAGGGCGATCGATAGATTGCTAATATAGCTTTTTCTTTATTGATTTTAATTTTTAAACAATTGGCATTTGTGATAATAATTTCTTCAACTTCGGCTTTTATTTCGTTTTTAATGTATATAATTACACCATCGTTTTGTTTTTTGTTATTCAAACTTGAGTAGGTTGTATATCCAGCAATTTCCAATTTCATGTATTTATGATTTATCCAACATTCAGTAAGTATTATTATTTGAAAATTAACTTTTAAATATTTCAATAAAATTTGCAATTCATCAAAATTTTTTCTTATGCTTCTTATGTTTTTGTGTAGTATATTGAAAGAGTTGTTATTTAAATTCAATAGATCATTTGGTTCCGAGGTTAATATAATGTCAGCCATTTTTATATTTTTTTCGTAATCGTTTTTGTGCCCTTTTGTTATACAATATTTTTTATATCATCTACATGTTTTATATAAATTATTTTTTCGGTTGGCATTCTTCGCGTCATTATTTTTCCATCTTTGAACCAAACGTATGAGTACATTTTTTCATTGGCAGATTTTTTCGTTTTCCAGAGCAGTTCCCTTTGATATGGGCTCAATTCCTCTGCAATATAGATTGGTTCGGTGGAGATATCTTTTATAGCTGCATAATTAATATTTTTCCTTTTAGAAAGAAGATTGTCTCTTGTCTTTTTTTCCGCAAATTCCACTAGCAGTTTCGGTGGCGCATTGTTCCTTCTATCATTTGTCCTTTTTATATCAATTATATCATTGTGCTGGATTTCCATTCCTGCCGCCGCCGCAACTCTTTACTATCTCCATCTGCTGCTCTCCATTTTTTTGGGGAATGCCCGCTATTTCTAAGAAATTAGACCGAGATTTGTATTCGAGGTCTGAAATTTTTATTTCAAGTTGTTTAATAATGATATTCTTTTCCTGGTGTTCCTTTTTTATGTTTTCAAAATCATTTTCAATTTTTTTATTTTGTAGAATTGTTATTTCTAGTTTTTTTATTAGTTCGTCGTACTGACTACTCATAAAATCAATGCTTTTTTGAGTGTCCTGGGTTTGTTTTTCAATTTTTGATATAATTTCTTTTTCATGGATTCAAATTTTTTTTCAATAATCTGTATAATTTTATCAATGTTAAATTTTTCTTCGGTTTCCGTTATAACTCCCTTTCCTCTTGTATTTGCCATTTTCTATTTCTTTTTTTTTTTTGGTTTATTAATTATATTTTTATTAATGTTGGAACAAAAATGCCCCTAAGTATATATTAATTTATGTAAATTGTCTATGGCGAAATAGTTTTGTATTGTCTAAGGTTATTGTATGTTTTCACCAAAGATGATTTTGGGTTACAATGACAATACTCTTTTTGCACTTCAATTTACAAATGTTTAATTTCACTGCCACCGTCACAAATACTGCCACTTTGTCTAGCGTATCACTATATATTGTTTTTTTTAAGCGGGTTATGTTATTAGGTTGTTTTATTGACACTATATTGATATTATTTACGGAGCTGTCAAAAATGGCTATTGAGTCAAATCATAGACAATTGAATATGAATATTAGAACTGCGTTTTGTTTTTTATAATCATTCGATATAATAATAGTTAAAAATTGTAACTGAAATTGGAAAATATTCAAAATCAAATATATGCATGTTCAGGATAGTTATTTACGACATTTATTTACTTATTCTTGGTTTTCTAAAACATATAGTCATTTCTAAAAACACATTATTTTACACGACATTGTCAGAGTGGGCGCAGGTCGGAGGATGTATATTATATTTGCTTCTTCATGTTCTTATCAAAATTTAATAAAATTTATTCATAATGTTATGTTATGTGTATGTAGCCTATCATCTTTCACTGAAAATAAGTTGAAATAAAACAAACTGCTAATAATCGTTATACAACAAATATTATAAGCATTTGCAGACAAATTTTCTATGTTATTTATGTTGTTAAAAAAATGTTTACTTGAAATTATTTTTCAGCGGGCATCTAAGGTATGGAAAGAGAGATACCAACTGAATAAGCTCATTATTATTAATTACTGCATTTAACAACTGTAGGTACATACATCGTGGATTGTAAATGATTTTTTGTTGAAATATACATTATTACGTTTACAGAAAGCACGGATAAAAAAACAAAACAAAAAATCTATGTATCTACTGCATAGTTGATGTTGCCGTTGCCGAAGTTAAACCTATGATGGCAACTCTTCAAATATCGCGTTGTGTTGTTCTTTGAATGTTGCGGTCAAATTTTATTTCGCAAATAAACATCCCTCGACTGGCTTGGCTTAAATATTAATATCTGCTGTAACATAACGTCCGGTGCATGCATCCCTTTAATGTTCAACCCTTAACGTTCGGCAACCAACCACCTCTCCAAACCCTCAAACCAGCCGGAAGCACCTCACAAAAAGGGTGAAATTAAAATCATAACCAATGTTACGGAATCATTTTAGCTATTCGTATTTTTGACAAAATGTGTGTAATTTGTTTCCTCGATTGTACGTGTATGCTGTGGGCTGTCGGAATTGTGTTACCTCTGACTTCATGGTAGGTCCCGCCTATAAGGTTTGGGTGGTGGTGAAGTGAGTAGGGTGGGTTGAGTGGGTGAAGTGGGTGTGGCGGGTGGGACGGGTGGAGTGAGGGTGGAACCCGCAGATTCATGCGGGGCTGTCTGCGGTCTGCAGCGGCTGATGCCACGCGAGGGCAGTAGTACCTATCGAGAAGCAGAATTCTCCTGTTTTTTAACAACCAGGTTGAAATAGATTTTAATCGAACTGCAGCAAACATTTTATAATGTATTACTTTAATTTGTATATATAGAACGGGTAAATAAAATAATACGACTGAATAAAATTCATTTAAAATATATATACGTATATTATGTTACATTTTATCCACGTTTTGATACGTTATAAGTATATTATACACAACTTCTGACACTGTACAAATCGCAAGTGCGCCCTACTGTCGAATTTGGCAGCCATCTCTGGTCCGGAGCCCCTAAATACCTGAAAAAAACCCTAGACTCTGCAAAAACGGGCGGCCCGTTTGATAGATTCCCCAATATTAACAAACGGACTGCAATCTTTAGAGCACAGGCGTCAGGTAGGTATCCTGTCCTTGTTCTATCGGTATTACAATGGAAGATGCTCTGAGGAACTAGCGTCATTGATCCCTTCGGCACCGGTGCGTAGTCGGGATACACGCCAAAAGCGTGCCCAACATTTGTACACAGTTGACACTTGTCACATGAGAACGGGTCGCTTCTACGATTCGTTCTTAAGTTCAACAGCTCGGCTGTGGAACGAACTGCCGGCCTCTGTGTTTCCTCCCTCCTACAACATGGGACTCTTCAAGACCCATGTTCACTCCTTCCTCTCCACAAAAAGACCCTCCACACAGCATCCCCAAAGATGACATAGGCCCTGAGGGAAATTATTTTCTTCAGGACCTCCTGTGTGGAGTTAATATAAAAAAAAAATAATAAGAAGTAGTGAGAGATAACAAAGCAACACTTAGGGATATGACTTTAGCATAATATGTCTATATTCTCTACCTAAAATCAACACGAAGCGGAAGATAAATCAATGCAACGTTCATTAATATTTTTAAAAGTTTTCTAATTTTACAGACAAGTATAATTTAGTCGCAAGATAATTTGATAAAAATAAATGTTTAAATTCAATAAATATTGTGATTCAAGTTGGTATAAATAACTGAATACATTCTTCATAGACGTTTACACATTATAGGGGCAGGCACTCCAAAAACCTTCTGTTTCCAAATTTGAAATGACGTTGCATCATTCCCAATTGGGTTCGAATTTTAAACAATAGCGGGGTTGAGTATAAAGAACCCTATATCAATATTTTGATGGGATGGGGGCTATGTTTTCTATTTTCAATTACGATATCCGTACACCATAATAGCACTTCGGTTACTTCGGAACTCCCTGCATCCGAATCTAATCAAATTCATTAATTAACATCACTTGGATGAGAGTTTTTTGGGTTAAAAATAAATTTATTTCATTAGTCATACCGTCTTTTACTTGTTTGAGGACGTAATTGCATTTTTAAGTTTTGTTGTCCCCATCATAAAAAAATAATATATTTATAAGTTAGATTTGGTAGATAAACTTGCATAATAAAATATAAGTTTAACAAAAAAAAGATTTGAAAGAAAAATTATTAAACTGCTATATTTTACCTTTGTTAAAAGTCGTCATGAGTAAAATTCTCCCATGTGGAACACACGTCACAATATTTATGTAAAAGTTTTTAAAAGAAAACAAAATAAATTTTTACATATTCTAAGTTTTAAAATGGGTATTCCAGAAATTTAGATGAACTACAACACACTTTTAATTCATCTGAATAAGCTAAAATTACTGTATAAAATTCGAAAAGGTGCATTTGATAGTCCAGAATTGCTTGCATTGATAAGTTTTCGGATTTCACTACGTAATACTAGAAAAGGGATTTATTTCAGTGCAGTAATTCGGGAACCTACTTCAATATGTATTCCTCATTGCCCAGAATACTTACAGGGAAATAGTTATACCGAGTCAGTAAACATCTTCAATTAATCCCTTAACAAATACAAAAGATTGTTACCGAGGAAGTTTAGTTATACACAATAAAAACTTTTTCATTTTTACTGTTATTTGTAAACGTCCCTAAAAAGGGCGCTAATAAATAAACAAATATTGTAAAAAAAAAGTTGAATATCGTAAAAAAAAAAAGCCATTTATTTTTGAATTGTGGTGATTTGTTTTGGGGTTATCATGCCGTGTTGCGTTACCACCTTCGAACAACGTTTCGGACAGCGTTACGGTGTCCATCATCAGGGCTGACTCGTAATAAAAAAGTAATTAATTGATTATTTCATAATGCCTAACATTATTTAACTGGGGTACTTTTACGTAAATATTACGTTTTTTGGTATATGAAAACTTTAACAAATAAGTGTAGAGAACTGTCAGAGATATACTAGCGGTATTCTTGCAGTTTTTTTACATACTTTTATTCAATTAATCGAATTGATTGTTGGTTGGTGTTTTTATCTATCGTGCTGCATTTGAAAACAACAATTAATTACATTGTTCATATTTTTACGCACACTGAACAAAAAGTGATTGAAAATGAATTAACCAACATAATAAATGCAACAAACCACCATCGGTTCGTCTTTTTTTCCAATCGCGCGGCGGGCATCAGCGGGCGGGAGAATCCTGAAAATTTTCCCTCGCTATTTTATTTGGCTGCCCGCTTTTTCAGGCCGGAAATTCAATACTGTTTTTGGCATTTCATCGAATTACAGTTTGACAATTTTATTCGCCGGGGAAAAGGGTACAACGGCATTTCATGCCCGCTCCCGCCGTTCCCATTAATGCGTTATATTCACACGTAAAGGTTAGCGTTATGCGCCGTGTGTCCATGCATAACTAGCATCAGAGGACGCCATTCCAGTCCTCAGCCAATACTCTTGGCAACCATTTGAATATGGACGGCTGTTGGTAGAAATCTTTTTTAATATTTAAATATTTTTAGTAACGAAAAATGCCTTCAGATTATTTTTCTCAAATCTTCGTTCTAGTTAACAATGCTCACAATAATCTCCATAGCATAGTAATAAAACTCAATGTGTAACGGTTTTAAAACAACAAGCCCCAACTTTCGTTACTAATATTGATTCGAAGATCTAGGCAATCGTATAGATGCGTACTAACACAACTAGTTGACAGCTGCTTTTGGCTGGCTATAAGTTAGTTATAAGCTAGTTAAAATCCAGCAGAACGGCTGGGAGCACGTTACGGATACGAAGAGACCTGGGAATCATGGCGGTGCAACTAAAGAACATAAAGAATTATCATACTATTAAGTTCGTTATGTTTAAACAAACTCTAAAAATTCATTTTTCATTCGACTACTATAAATATAATATTGTGGTGACATTTAAAATAACTCTCTGAAATTATCTTCGAGTTTCTGACCACCCTTGAGATACAATATGAATTAAATAAATATAGAGTCCTTGATAGAGGGTTGGTTTGATATAACAAAAGGTGTCAAACAGGGCTGCTTAATGTCACCATGGTTATTCAATTTGTGTGCAAGAAATTTGAAAATCTGAGAGTAGGTATGTTGCCTGTTGTATGCTGATGATGCGGTGCTGATTGCTAACAGAATGGAAAATCTACAGTCTATCGTGTCTAGAATGAACGAAGTAAGTATGAAGAATGAGTTATGATGAACGCAAGTAAGTCTAAAGTCATGGTGTTTGAAAGAGAGAGTACGAAAACACAGTGCAATATAGTTGTGAATGATGAATAATTGGAGCAGGTGGATGAGTTTGTGTATTTAGGGAGTATGTTTATGAGAGATGGGAAGGCTGACAAAGATATTGAAAGAACTGTAAATGCAGGTAACTCCATTAATGGAGGACTGAACGCAGTTGGCGCTAACGAAAAATTGTCCAAAGAAGCAAAGCTAGCAATCCACAATGGAGTGCTGGTACCTACCCTGATGTCACGAAGGCATGGAACTGGCAGAGAAAGGATGAAAGAAGACTGAATGCTGTAGAAATGAGATCCCTGAGGCGTATGTGTAGTAAAACCATGTATGATCGTTTAAGAAATGTGGAGATCCGCAAATAGTGCAACGCTGATGTAAGCGTAATGAGTACGATCAAGAAAGGGACGCTTAGATGGTTTGGGCATGTAGAGCGAATGAGCGAAGAAAGGTGTAAGGAGAAGATACCATGCAAATGTGAATGGTAGAAGAAGTTGAGGATGCCGGAGGTAGACATGACACGACCAAGTGAATCGGATACTCGAGTCGGGCCATGTCAAGAGTCAGAATAATAAAAGAGGATGTATGAATGTGAATGAGGCAAAGAGTGTGTGCCAAGACCGAGTTGTTTGGCGGTCCATCCTCTCTGCCTACCCCTGCGGGGAAACGGCGTGATGGTTAGTGAGTCCTTATTTTTATAACTTCAAATTTTATATCATAAAAATATATTTCGTGATTTTCATTGACATTATAAATCGTGCTGATTTTTATGATCATTTATATTTTTCTACCTTAATTATTAACCATTACATTTGGCTATAACTACTATAATATCAATTATTATTTTTTTGGTAAACTATTGTTTTAAGACAAGATTTTTTATGCATAGCACAAAGGGTAACAATTATTTTAAAAGCAATAATTATTAGCCTGAAACACTCATCTACATTGAAAAATCTCCTGATAAAAGATACATGACGCCAACGGGACATGAACCCGTGTCCTTTCGATTTCCGGTCGACAGCTCTGACCACTGAGCTATGGCGGCTTATCTCTTATCCGCGAAATAATTCAATATATACTAGTGTTTCATTCAACAATTTATTACTGCTTGTTACATTTTTTCACCTGAAACAACCAACTTTATTTTATATGAGAAAGGCATTGTAAGTGCTAACTCTCTCACTAGATGGCGTCGAGACAAATTGTCTACATTTTTTGGTGAAGATACTTGAACTTGTCAAATATTAATTTTTTTTTTTTGGTAAACTAATGTTTTAAGACAAGATTTTTTATGCATAGCACAAAGGGTAAAAAATATTTTAAAAGCAATAATTATTAGCCTGAAACACTCATCCACATTGAAAAATCTCCTGATAAAAGATACATGACGCCAACGGCGCCAATAATATCATTTTATTAACGACTATTATAATGTTTTTATGTTACAAATGGACTTACAACCCGGTGTAGTGCAAAACCGTCGATTTAAAATTGGACTTCCCTAAGCTCGTTCAAAATATATTTTATCGAAACTGTAAATGAAATAAGTTCAGGCATATTTAATCTAAACATTAAGTAATAAAGGCAAGTGTTATTTTTCAAATTACTTACGAATATTTTATGCACAGTTCTAACACCTCAAAAAAAAAAAATTTTTTAACATGCAGTCAAGTGTTCCCTAGCCATGACTTAAGAGGAGGATGTTCTTGGTTTACCATATATTGTAGGTAATAGGCATTAAAATCGCTTGACAAACGGAGTCTAGAAACGTTCGATTTCAAGCACAAAACGGTTTATAAAAAGGTTTTTATTTATTTTGTAAATTATTTTATAAGCAAGCTAAAAAGTTAATCAAGTGAAACTGTCACAGATAATCTTAGCTATAATACTGTATTTAAAAGTTATTTTATTTACGCGTTTATACATTTCTATTGAAAAAAAATTTTTTTTAGTAGCTCACATTAATATTTTTTATTGAGTAATTTGTTTTTTTTTTATTTGTATTCTACTTAGGCAAAACGATAGGAAAACCTTTAATTTATCTTAAGCATATTTTTTGATATTCACAATGTAAACAATTCGTTATAAAGATTAATCAATATAGTGATTTAGCATTAAGCTTCGCCTTAAGAGAAACTGGCCGAGTCGAAAAAAATGTTCCGTGTTTCTATCATGAAAATAAAAAAGGTAATAAATAATTTTTGTTAATTTAAAATATATATCATATATATGTTACAACTCTGTTTGTATGACTTGTTTCATAAAATCAGTTAAATTCACATATTCCGCACCCCATTGTTCTTTGATATATTTCTTTCTACATGTTTAAAAAATGAACAACGCTGTTATGCCAACACCACCAGCTAACAGCTAACGGCCAACAGCCAACAGGCGTGTTGGAAGCGGATGTCACTGTGATAAACTTGACGTGAAAAGTAGTAGTTTTTGCCAACTCTCACGGGAGGCAGGAGGCAGCATTTTGGGGTAGTTGACACCCCGAGTGGCGCTTCACGAACAAGGCCCGCCCCGCAGTCCATTGAGTCTTCTCTTCGCCAGTTTTTAGGGTAGGTATCCTGTAACAGATATGAATGACAAATATTTATTAAATTTAAATATATTATTTTAAATGCTTGTATTTTGCTTTTTGGATTGAATGAATAAATTAATAAATTAATGAATGAAATGTATTCTTGAAAGTGGAAGGAAATGAATCCACTTCCCGAAATTTGATCGTGCTGAAACTAGACTAGAATGAAATTGCAGTCTATTTATTTTTGGTGGCAATAACGCGCACACACACAATGATTTCTCTGAAATTTGATAACTTTATAAAAATTTACATCTTAATTTAAAATTAAACAGTAACTTTGTAAAAACAGTAAAAAAAAAAAAAAAAATTTACATCGGTTTTTATACAAAATAAATCTCGGTACCATTTAATTATTTATATGATAGCGCGGTTCACTCATTAAGTCAGTCCCTGGAGAGGAAAGTTAAATCCTCAATCAAACCAAAAAAAAAATAATGCATCCAATTAAAAATAGATGCATTTTATTAACAAAACTTTGTTTTTTTACGGGTTAATTTTTTGTATCTAAACCCTAAACCCGGCTAATGGATGACCGTTGGGATTTCAATCTCATCGGATAGCATTAATGGGAAAGAAACAAATAATTAATATCGTTTATATATCTATTGGCCTAGGATTGGCAAGATTCGATAAGAATCGACAAAACTCGTGAAAATTTAAGCGATCTTTACATTTTTTTCCAAAATTTTAAGAACGGTTTTTTTCCGATTTGTAGCAATTAATATATTTAATAATCATTCTTTTACATCATAATATTTGGTTCGTTTGTTTCAATTGTCACATACAGTATGAATATTAATAAATAATTGCTTAACAACTACAAATATAACAATAACTAGTTCTACTCCAAGATAAAAGAGTTTCTGTCAATTTTTCAGTTGCCATCTTCAAGCTGTTCCCATTTTATATTTTCACCAACACAATTAAAAGATAAGGCCACTCTGGAATACGTCTGTCCATTTTTTCCTTTGTTTTACCGCTATATATTATCACCCTCTTTCACTTTGAGCACTTTTCACGTTTTTGCAGCATGTTTTCCATTCAAAACGTAATTTGCGTAATTTATAAAACTTTCCGCTCCCCGACGATGGTATTTTTTGAGATTTTGAATTAAGCAAATTTGCGTCCTGTGATAAGAAGCAAGTTAAATTTATATTCCGTTCACCAAACACTAAACATAAAAAAGCTGGGACTGAAGCATTAATTTGTTATGAACTTTGTAAATTAAATTTCGTAATTGAATACCTAGGTTTCGAGGAAGATTTACGAATTATTTTGACGTTATATGAGCAGCTACCGTATTCAACGAGTGAGATAGAAGAAATGGAGAAGGACAGTTTGTTTTTGTTTTTCTTTAAAGTTAAATACAACCATTCCTGGGTTACAAATAGTCTGACCATATTTAAAAAATTTTTCGACTTCACATTTTATATGAAAAGCGAAACAAAACACATACTTGGAGACATTTGGAGGACTTAAGGTAGAGGGTAGAACTTGCCACGTCTGAATGGAAATCGTGAACCCTACACTTTGGACCACTCAACCAACTAACCAATCTAGGGCATTATGTATATAGCTTTATTTTTCTGTCACCATAAAATCATCAAAATAAATCATTATATTGACAACCATAATGTTCAATGTCTGGTGTCTTGAATTTTGTGAATAATTTTTTTTTATCTGGAATTTGATATGAGCTTTTCAAATTGAATATATTTCAAAAATAATATTTCCAGCTGAGAGCTTTGAATCTACTTAGACGCCATATTTTTCAAAAAACTTGTTATTAAACTTAAACTGAAGCATGTAGTAATTAGTAGTACACTTTCCTATAATTCTTAGTAGTTTTTTTTTTGTAGTCTTCAAAATTTTATGATAATACTATTTGTCCTACGGCTTTGATAACCAAAATAATGACAAATAATTTCTATATCGTCATTTCACAGACATAAACTTCTTAGAGAAAAACTCACATACGATAACGAAATAACACACCTTACTTATATGTTTCCCGTTTGAAAGTATGGAAATAAACATCCACTTATCGCGCGGTGATTGATCGAGTACTCGTATCTTACCAATTCAATCTCGTGTAAGACTTCTCTGAATCCGAAAAATAAAGAAAATTGCATCCTGAGTGTATTCTTAGATTCACTTTCAGTGAAACACCTCTTCTGTGGGTCCCACCGAAGGTTCCCCCGGGAGGAAGCGGTGCCGGGAGATGAGTAGGAAGCCGGATTTATAACAAAGTGGTTCCGTGGCGATAGAAGCTGCGGCGTTGGAGGTGCATTCTGCTTCCGATAAAGGCTACACTCGGCTAAGTGATTGAAAGAGGAATAACTTAAATAGTGGTGCGGCAAAGAAAGGGGATTTCTTTAACACGAATTATGATAAATATATTGATCTGAATCGAACTTTATGCTAAAGGAATGGGATAGAATACTAAGGACGGACTGTTTCGGAGAATTTGAAAAATTCATCAAATTTTAATGTTCCTTTTCGAGTTCTGTGAAAGTCCTATTCAAGTTTTATTATTGCATCATTATAGGATAGTTATTTGATAAAACTGAAATAAAAACAAAACTTGAAAATGAACGTTAAAATTTGATGAATTGTACAAATTCTCCGAAACAATCCGTCCTAAGTAATTCAATGTATGCGGAAGTTTTCGAGTATGGAAAATTGCGATTTAATGAAAATTTGAAAAGTAATATCTCTAGGAATATAATAATGCCACGGGAAATAAAAAGGAAGTCTATATTATGTAAGCGATATGATTAAATATATTGTTTCCAATATCATCTTTTAGATGTTAGAAATCTGACACAGGACTTATTTGCGATAATTCAATTTCACAATTTCGAAGATTATTATAAATGTCTGGAATTGGGTATAAAACTGAATGGTTTTCCATGTAACTACACGTATTGGTACAGTGTCGTACAAACCTTGTCGACAGATTGATTTATTGTCTTAAGTATTTTAACAATATATATAAATGTTAGGAGACTGTTGGAATTGTGTTTTCAAACGTTCAGTGGAATAAAACTCAACATAATAGGTTTTATTGCTTTACCTTTTCAACAGATTTTTAATTTATAATACATAAATATTTAAGATCTTAAGGTTTTTGTACACATCTCAGAAAGGGCATGGGATCGGCATTGCCCCGCCTCATTTCACAAGTTTGTCCCGAGGCGAGGCAATGCCGTTCCGATGCTGATGTCATGCAAATAATACTAAACGGCTAAATCTGAGGCGATGCTGATCTTGTGCCAGTGTGATATGTGTGCGTCAATCTTTAGTTCCCGGCTTTGTTTGAGTTTTATGCTCTATTTTCGAAACATTTACATATTATTAATCATTTGAGATGTATAACAAACTGTGATGTCTTGTCATATTGTTTGACAGATAATCAGATACAAAAGTTACAGAGTCTGTGGTGAAAATTAAGTAACGAGTAAACATAACATATATACAATATCAAAGTAATTCCAGGCATGAAAACTTTTACTTCCATTTGCGTATGAGGGTTTATAATACGTCAGCGTACAGCTTTTCTGTTAATTGTCTTTAATCGTGTAATTTTACTTCATATTTTCTGCTCACTATGTAACCAATTTTAATATGGATGATACATAATGCTCCATGAAAAACATATATTTTAAAACAATACAGAACATCAACGAATAAACATGTTTTTTATCTTGTCACATCATATCAATAAGTTTAGTGTTATCTTTGAGCGTACCAAATTGAACACACCTTTTATATAAATATAGTGCAGTCTTCCTTGCCTAACGTCTAAAGTCTAACAGTCTAACCACTCCGGAGCCAGTCACAGTAGCAGTATCTGAGAGTCTCCTCGTCTAGGGATAAGTCCCCTCACCGGTTCCCGTAGATTATATTGGCTCAAGCGGAGACACAGCTTTGAAGCGTGAAAGATACAAGACTATCGCAGATACCGCAGTATTGATGAGAGATTTGGGAATGCCGCACGCCGATTTGCTGAACAGTTTGCCAGCGATGTATTTTGACAGGGTAATCTGCAGCGTTCGAAGCATCTGAGGAATCTAATGTTCATAGCGGTTTACGGTTGAGCTATTTACTATAATTCCATCAGTTTAGTCAATTAATATTTTATTTATCGTAGATGTTTTGTTAGATGCATCCTGTCAACTTTATATAAGCCTGGATTTTGATTTGTGCTTTTTTCTTTTAATTTAAATAATTTGATGAAGGCAAAAAGTTTTTTTTTAATTTTTAAGGCAATAGGTACATGAGGGGTATAAAAGCAAACACAGCAATCTCCAAAATGTTGATAAACCCTTGAATGCAGTTCCATAGAGATTCAAATTGCGAATCTAATAAATGCTATGTTTAGTAGCAAACTTAGCTTCCTCCTATCAAAAACCGTGTCTGAAGGTATGGATTAACAGCAAAGAGAGCAATCTTTGAATTATTTAAAAAGTCAACACAGCAATCTCCACTTCGACCAATCAGATTCAAAGGAAATGTCACGTGACAAAAGGCCGCTCCATACTAAAGTGGCAGTTGCCGTTGATTTTTTCGGTGTATTATTTTGATGTTTTAAAGTATGTAAAAGTGTGTTCAAAAAGGTTGTCACCTGACCATAGTATCCTCTAAGGTACATTTTACTCCCCAGTCAGTGAAAATAGGAGATAAATTTAATTGATTATTCAGCATCCAAGAAATATTAATTAAGAATTTTCGGATTTCAAGTGGTTCTGTGTTATTTATTTTTTGCCTTCATTATTTGACGAAGAATTTTAACCCCTTTATGTTCTTTTTAAAATAAGATCGGTGAAAATAATATTATTGGCAATCTTTGAAAAATTATTGATATATTACAAATATTTTAAATGTTCCGTGCATACAATAAAGGAAAACAAGAAATAATGCCTTGTGGGCATGTTTCATGGTGAAAATATTTTCCAACCGAGGATTTAAATTTCTTATAAAAAACTGTGTTTACGAAATCCAAATGGAATGGAGATCAAAGATGTTAGGCGAGTGCAAGTGAGACAGAGCTGGGCTTTTGGGCAAAAAGGAACATTTGTTTCCATTCAAATTTGTATGGAAGGCACTTCTGGTTTTATTCTTTGTTCTGTGGTTCCGTGATTCCAATATTTAGATTTCTAGTTGTCTTTACTTTTGTAGAACGACGGTCAGTCACTGCAAAGTAGTTTATAAATTTTTTTTTTTTTTTTTTTTTTTTTTTTTTTTTTTTTTTTTTAGTTTATAAATGCCTAGTGGCTCAATTTATGGTCTCTATCATTAGAATTTTTATTGTTACAGAACGCAACTACAGCCGAGTAATTGAAAACTGACAGATTGTTGGTATACACCAACCGATTTATTAATCCGAGTTATCTAAAACTGACAGATTATTGGCATACACCAACGGATTTATTAAGCCGAGTTATTGAAAACTGACAGATTGTTGGTATACACCAACCGATTTATTAATCCGAGTTATCTAAAACTGACAGATTATTGGCATACACCAACGGATTTATTAAGCCGAGTTATTGAAAACTGACAGATTGTTGGCATACACCAACGGATTTACTAAGCCGAGTTATCGAAAATTGTCAGAATGATGGCTGAATTGAATGGTTTATGAATTGTATAAAAAAAAAATTTACAAAATTTGCAACGAGGTACAAGCACTGACCAAACACAAAAAACATTTTTTTGTAATTCAAAACTAAAACTAATGCTGTTTTTTTTTCTCTTAATATCAACGGCTTATATTCAAATGGGTTTAAAATATCCATCACCCCGTGATTTAGATATGTGTTAATTGAATAGACACGTCAGATTTCAACAAGTAATAAAATAAATAAATCACCGCAGGTTTCCTGATAAGGTTTCGTTTATTTTAATGGAGCTTTTCACTCCAAGAACAATATTGATTTTAAGTACCTTTGATAACATCTTAATGGCAACACTCAGCACTTTATAATAATATCTTATTACTTTGTGAACATCACGACATAGAATTTAATTCAAAGAAATAAAAAAGTACGATGGACTATATAAAACACGAGGTACGCAATACCAAGTGACATTTCTTTATTGATCGTAAAACGAATCCATGATATCCTTTTTACATACAGAGACACCGTTAATAATCTATAAAACCCAAAAAATGTCACGGCTGTTGCACCGGTAATATACTTTTAAGTACAAACATTTAATGACCTTCTAGACCTCCCAAAGAGGTCGTAACTTACTGGCCGCAGGGTTCAAATAATTATTTTTTGTATAGCTTTTGAAACCTTATATTAAAAAATATGTATAAAACTCGGGTTTTACGCGTAATTTTCTCCACCACCATAATTTTGAAATCACCGGATGACAATGAAAAAATTCAATTACGTTAAGCGCGAAGTTATGTTTTGGTATATTTTTTTATTGCTTCGTTTACAAGTCGTAATAATATCTGGAATATTCGGAGAAAACTTAAATTTATTAAGAATCTTTTCAAATAATTCGGAATCTGGTTAAAAACGGGATTGCAAGCCTTTGACTAATGGATTGATGGGATTCCTAATAATCTTTCAGTAAAACACGATTGTTTTATCGCGATGTCGAAACACATGTTCATTAAAATACTAATATTTTGGCATTTCTTCATTGTATATTATCAGGACAAATGCAGGTGCATCACATGTTCCGTTTGTATTAGGAATGTACTAAAAGTATAATACGAAACGTACTGCAATCCCGTTTTTAACAGGTTATTGTTAAATCAGCAATACTCGTTTTTCTCCATGTGGTAGTGTAATAAATGGTGTTGCGTCGATTAAAACGAATTTTGGAAATATTATTTAATCTGGTTGAAGGGTATCGGACCTAAGTAAAGCTGACCTTCTGCTGGGAAATTTACATAGGATTCCGCGTTGAACTGGTTGTAAATCAAATCAGGGACAGACAAATATTCGCCCTCCCCAGTTAGGCAAATGTCTTCCGAGGCGCCGGTCACTCCAATTAACCTCAATGGTGAAAGTAATATGGCTGATTCGGAGTTGGGTGGCATCTCGGGCATTTGTCATGCGGATCACACAGACCTCCCCCACTCACTACCACCCGTAACCCACCCCACCCTCCTAAGGGACTCGGCATTCCCAACATAAGTTTATTCGCTGGTCTGCCCACTTATCCAAAGAATTATTTATAGAAATGGATCGGGTATCAATCAGCTCTTATCCTGAGATTATAAAATGAAATTAAAGATTATGGCAGTTAAAACTGTGTTTAAATTTTGTATTTTCAAAAAAGATTGACTGTTTTTGATCCATGCTGAACTTACTTGTGTTTTGTGTTTTGAGTCTTCGTTTTGGACAGCCTTACATGCCGTCATCAGCGCAAGTACTAAGAGGCAACATTGGTTAAATCTGGAAATATCCTTCAAAGCTGTGTACTAAGTTTCGAACTTTCGTCTTCCTAATATTGTTGATACAAAACACTCCAGCTTATTATGCTGGGAAAAAATTCAATAGTGCTTTCTGAAGCAGAGCAATGGCAAAGAAGTCTATCAAAGATATCTGGTTTGTTGGCAGGTCTGGGTCAATACAATAAGTAGCAATATGAAAGGGTTTTGTATCGAATACTCCACACATCGTACAACCTCGATTACTATTAGCGATATACAAAGAAGAGGGAATCATTATTTTATAAGTTGATATTTATTTTATTATTTACCGTCAACATACTTAAGAGTTTCAAAAAGATCATCTGAAATCATTTTTATGTCATAATAATTAATCAGTGTATGAATCCCTTAGCTCATGTATACTGGGTAGCATACGAGAAAAAAATCTTAAAAATAACGTGTAGTATAATTTGTAAAAATACGAGTAAGTACAAAATCAAAAGCAGCATATTAACCTCAACCCACCTTCCTGATCTTATCTGTTCTGAAAAGTTGCCGTAAGGGATTTGTTAAATTGTCATTGTTACTTAATTTAAGCACGAGTTTTAAATTTGCCTCGAAGACAATGGTTATGACAAAAATGTGTGAAGATCGAACTTTGTCAAGTTCTCTCCCCAATTTGTGGAAATTGCTAAAGTTTCTCAGAAGTAGGGGAGGGTGGGTGGCACGAGGTAGTCACGTAATCTAGAAAGGTGTTTTACCGGCTTAATTGTTCCTATTAATATGTGTTTAGCTAATGCCCTGGAATTCGAAACGATTCATTTGCATATTTTACGAATGTTAATTTCACTTTTTTTTGTTTAATTTTCACTGCCCCGCGACAAGGGTTATATTTTTTTATATATACAACATGAATGAGAAGTGTTTCACTTTAATTACTATTGTAGGCAATAAAGTTTATTCGTGTCGCGTATTAATTATTCTGAAAACATTTTGGGTCCACAATGAATTGGTGTGAAAATTAGCGGTACATTTTTATTTACCTAATGCAATTATGAGACTGGTCAAGAATTAATTGTGGTTAATGACCTGGTAGGTAGGACACTCTCCCAGTTGTCGGACGGTTCGTGTTCGAATCTCACACGGAGAACAGATTAATTTCCTTATGAGAAAGTGGCTGCTTTCTGAGAATCAAAACTTCTCAAGGTGAGACAAATGGCTTTAAAGAACTTTTCATAAAAAAGAAAAATAATAAGTTTTATTGGTTGGTTTTTAATCTACCTGCATCCGAAAATTCTTACTTTTATCCCTCGAGTTTTGCACTTAATCTATTAACAATTAGTCGAGCACCCTAGCCAAGTGTATATTAACCATTTTTTTATAAAAAAATATGCGTTAATGAAACTTTTTAATATTAACATTAGTTGTTATCCTACATTATCTTTAAGAAGTAGGTATATAACCTTTTTAATACCACAGTGAACAATCGAGACGTGAAAAATTCATCAACAAGCTTAGTTCAAGTTTATTTTAGGTGGGTAGCGCGGAAAAGTTTTTTTATTATGATTTTGATACGTTAAAGATAAATTAATTAAAAATAATTTAAATGATACATTATTTTTTCCAACAAAACCTTAAGAGGAACGGCTGCGCGCAATTCTTCATACAAAACTTTAATTTGGATTTGAGGCCAAAATACTAGACCAAACTGAAAAATTATTATTGTATCAAAAGGTAAAGTAAATATCTAGTACAATATTGTTATAATATTCTCAAAATGATTCTTGTCTGTGATATGTAATAAACTCTTCTGGTTTTGTCAGCCTAGCCAAACACGTTATTTCATTTCAGAATTCTAATTAATGTCATATATAATTATCAAAAAAATATTAAATATAAAAAAAGTAAATACAATAAAATATAATTAAAAAACTAAAACATCATAAAATAGACGTTTTTTGTGTCTGCATTTAAAATTTAAATATGAAAAATTTTGTGTTCCAACATAAATGAATTGCTTGAAAATTAAATTTAAGAACGTCAAAATAGTTTTTAACACATTTTTTATTTAATACTTCATTATATTGGAAGAGGTACGATTATTTTTTTAGTAGTAAGTCACAAACAATTGCCAAACTTGACTCTAAAAACGTGGATAATCGATTTCAATAATGGTCCGTATTTTATAGTTTGAAACACAAATAAATAAAGTTACATTAGATATTTACTATACCTTACGAAAAAAATTGTTTTTAGTTTGTTTCCGTATTTTGGCCTAAAACTTCTAATGAATCTGTTTATTTATTTATTTACTTTGAAGGTAGTTCAATATCCATATATATATCCATCAATTCATCGGGGGGAGACTTTTCAGTCCTTTTCTAAGCGTCCATCGGATGTTCAACCCTCATGTGACTAGTGATTAATCTGTCTAGGAATTAGCCAATTACTTTGCATCGTTAGAGTAGGTGCGAGCAGCTACTCTATCTAGCCAATTGCCTACCAATACACACGGGTTACACGGTGGCAGGGTTCGTTCAAACTAAAATATCTGATTTAATACATCATACCTCTAATAAGCCCATCGCTTGTTCGAATGAAGTTTACTTATGAACTTTTTCAAATACTGCATTCTGTAATTGGATTTCAACTGTTAGATTTGGATAATCTATCAACTACTATCATTATAACGTTCCGTTTAGGATTTTGATTATTCCATATGAATTTTATCTTTCACCGTAATAGTATAATAATACGATTATCATCGTTTCTCCACAATTTTTGCTCATTTGCTCTCCAAAGAGATGTAATTAGATGTAATATACGTAAAACAAATAAACTTTATCTTCTATCATTTATTAAATTAATACAAGATGTATTGACCGGTCAGTGGTTGAGTTGGCATCGTGTTCAATTTCTCGGCTGGCTAAGTCCTCCATCACAACACAAGCAACATTTTCCGCTTAATGTGGTGGTAGTAGGAGATTTTAAAATATTGTCGGGTGGATTGGTACTCCAGGAATGTTTGTCATTTTTTAGTAAATTAAATAAAAATATAAATTATTAAAATTAAAATATCTCCGTAGATTTCAGCACTTTCACGAAATCAATGGAATTGTTGGAACAAACAATTTTGTTTCTGGTTTTAAATGTTAATTTACATTGATATTTAAAAACATCATAGCTTAGAAAATATTTACATTCTATACAGAATTATTAACTGTTTTGAGAGATTTTCCTGCTTAAGAGGAAAGAGTGCTCGGGTTTTTTGATTTTTCTTTTTCTAGATTTTTATTTGCCATGAAGTGATGCATCATTCAAATTTACTGAATTAAAAGTTACTGTTATTTATAAAAATAGAATGGCGCCATGGCGTCTCACAATTTTTACCTTATTTGGGTGTTTCAAATTTAACCTGGCTATTATAGTCTTAGAGGCCTTGTATTTTCTCAGTAGGAAAAAACTACCTATAAACCCTACTAAAATTGCATGCTTTTGATAATCATATTCTTCATCGTCAGAATCACCAGCAGCCAACCGCAGCCGTATACTAAGTATGTGTCTGTGTTTTGTTGGTATTGGGAGAAAAAGGGATTTTGGTTTCGTTCAAAATCTGTCTTCGAAATGCTTTTTGAATCCTATTTATTTTATATTTCTTTGAATTCTTGTAGTAAATAGAGTCAAATCACTTTTATATAATAACCGAAGAAAAGGAATATTTTTTTAATTATTACAGTATTTTATAAATATCTGTAATTAAGTCACAAATAATTTTCCAAAGTTTCCGATAAAATCATAAGAATTATTTTATAATTTCAAACACAAATAAATAAACTAGCACATATCAATACTAGATATTTGCTATACATTTGGATAAAAGAAATATTTTTTCATTTTCGTTGGGTGTTTTGGCCTCACATCCAAATTTAAGTTAAAAAATAAAGGATGTATCGTTGATTCGTAACTACGACCAAGAACAATTTTTTTCCCAAAAAGAATTAAAGTACAGAAATTTTTTAAAGATTAATTACCGAAAACAAATATTTTTTCTAATTTTGCTATTGTTATTACGGGTAAAAGTGTACATAATTAACTTTAAAGCTTTTATGGATACCAAAAATGAGATTAAAATTTTGATTTTAATACTAAGTGTTTATAACAAGAAGAATGAAAAAAAAAACATTTGTAGAGTTTGGATAGCTTCAACTTATTACACAACGTTTTCAAGTAGTGGCATTAGTAATTATGAGTTTTAATTATCTAATACATTCCAGGGAAGGGTTTAACACCTCTGCACACGAGGCCTCCACAACTCGGCATACTAAATCATCTGTTTGGCCCGTGTTTACCCTCGCCGGGCGTTTGATAAAAACACCGTCCTGCGCTGATTCTCCCTTCTCCTCTCGCTTCTACTTAATCGACTGTGTGGATGGATAGAATGAATGGAGGAGGATGGGTCGAATGTAAATTTGGGTCGACACCACGTGACGCGTCGTTTTAGCGGAGGTGCGAACCCATTTTCATCAGGGGGTGGATTTTCATCACTTTGTAACACGTACGATATATTACTAAAATGTTGTCGGAAAGGATTACATTGTTTTATTTGTCTTACTTGTTTGAAAGTTTATCGTTTTATTGAAACTTACCCGAAGGCGTTCCGTGTAACGATATTTAACTTACGAATATTTGAGACTTTAACAAAAATTTATTACGTTAAAATCTTCGTGGAACATTCTTTAAGCATGTAATGTTAATGTCTACTCAACAAAAAAAAAACAAAATTGTTTTTTGATATCTTATATATTGAAGGCTTTTTTTAATTCTACACTGCCGTCAGCCTGAATATTGCAAAGCTCATTCATTTGGGGGTTGGTGTCTCGCTTTGCCTGCATCATCCTGTAGCAATTTCTCACAGGATGATTCTGTGCAAGGAATTGATTGCTTTGTTTCAGAACAGTGATTTGAAAGGGGCCATATATAACTCACCCCAAAGAAGATGAATGATATCACATTCGTCTACCAGTGTCTGGAATTTCACACCATCATTATATTGAAATTGAATAACTCTATCGGTCATGCTTGCATATTCAATCACGGAGCTTAATTTTGTTTTGCATTGAATGCAAAACCTAGACCAAAAGGTAAAATTATGTTTAGTTAATTTTCGATTTAACCACTATTACATTTATTTTAGGAGCTTTTCACCAGTAATTCATCAGTCATTTTTATTTCTGTTGTATATAATAATATGTCGGTATACTTAATAATTCACAATACACTTCACAGAGTGGAAGATACTACCAGTATCGCCCTGGTGTAAGACCACCATTCAGAATTGAAACATTGCTCCAAATGGCTTTAGCCGTGTTTAGTGACTAGATCTGAATAGCCAGGTACTTCCCCACCTTCCTCTTTCCCTTCCCCACTTACCTTCAGCCTCACAACATCCCCCAATTGGGGATGCCATAGTCTCACTGGCTCCAGACGGGAGCAGTTGGGACTCTTGTGAGGTATTCATTATAAAAAAAATAAAAAAAAAACACTACGTAATGAAGTAGATTCTCTAAAGAGGTAAACATATTTTTTTCTTCTTTATATTGAGTGCACGGTGTACAAAGTCCTCCACTCTATTTCCCATACAATGGTTGCTTATCAGTTATGTTAAATTTAAAACAAGTTTATTAGTAAAGGGTAAGATTTAATCATCTGTCTGGTATTTTCGGCCTGCTTCAAAAAATATTTCATATAATTTTTATTTTATTTTTTACATTTAATCTTATAAACACGTATGGGTATATATAATATAATATAATATTTTTGTTGTTTGTTTTTGGGGTGTTATGCCGTGTTGCGCTAACTCCTTCTTTAGCCGACGTTTCGGACAGCGTTGCAGTGTCCATCATCAGGGCAGATCCGGTAGATCATCTTCGGATCTTCGGATCTACCGGATCTGCCCTGATGATGGACACTGCAACGCTGTCCGAAACGTCGGCTAAAGAAGGAGTTAGCGCAACACGGCATAACACCCCAAAAACAAACAACAAAAATGCTTTTGGCCGTGAGAATCTAAAAACTTACCTATAATAGAATAGATTATGCGCATAATTAGATGTGAATATATGTCATATATTAATGTTTTACACAAATTTAATATCAATATTTGACGATATTATTGTATTTTCAATAGCTGACGGCCTCCGCGATTAATTGATTGAGATCTTTGACTATGAATCCAGAGATCACGGGATCAAATTTCGGCAAGCGCAAGTAAATTTAAATTAAATATTATTTTATAAAAAAAATCGGAGTATATTTTGGCAGCAAGATCCAAAATAATAAATACTTATCGTACAGGGTGTCCGGGGGTAAAGTGCTCTAACTTCGGGGCCGTTTATAAACGATTCCAACATTTTAAAGTAGTTTTTAGGTAAACAAGTAGAATTGTTTGGACGGTAAAATATTTTAGTTTGGAAAAAAGAAGTTAGAATTTCGAAAAAGTTATTTATCTTTTACTTCTGCCGTCATGTAGAATCACCTCTCTAACACCCTGTATAGTATCGCTTTGGTGAAAGACCAATATTCCTAATCGAATCGTTGATTGAAATGGCTTTAGCCGTGTTAATGACCAAATCTGAACAGCAAGGTACTTCACCACATTTCTCTTCCCCATAATTTACCCTCCTACTACCTGCAGCCTCACAACGGTGACCGGATAAATCATCAAAATAATAATTCATCACATCTTTAAAAAGTTATACACCTTAAGTCATGGAAAGTGATAAAACAAAAACTTTATTAACTGGGTAAGAAGGTTAGGTTAGGTTAGTTTAAAAAAAAATCTTCGTTTTTAATGACTTTATATCACTTTTTAAAGGTGTGTTGAATAGTCACTATGTTGAGTTAGCATGGAACCGTTATAATAATTTTACCCTCGCTGGAATATTTATAGTTTTCCATGAAGCACAATATTTGCCTATCGACAGAATTATTTACCACGAGATGAAATATGCCAGGAGCCAAAGAAACGTAGGTTGCAAGAACAAGGACAAGCATATTGGAAGGCAGCGTGGGTAACATTACAGCATATTTGCTACGTACGACTATTCCGTGTTCTCGCATATTCATGGCTTGCTTAACATCTTTTAATATAAAGTGCTTTTTCCACACCTCCGGGGTGGTACAGACGGCGGGAACAACCCTTAACTACTTATGTAACTACCCTTCATAAAAACGATCGTTCATAATTCGTATGACGCCTTTCGCGCCTTGAAAGTAGAAATTTATGTAAGATCGTTTTGTTTACGTTTTTCAGGGGAATATTCAAATTCAAGATCAGCAGGAAATTTTTACCGACGTCACTTTTAAAATCAATGTTTCTTGGGATTTGAGTTGACAACTTAATTTAAATGTGCTTAAATGCGGTGTCAGTAAGGATCTCCGTGACTATACTTTGAACTTAAGTATTATAGCTATCACGGGTTTAAAACCAGGTAATAACAAATAAATAACAATAATATCTATATTTTGACTTCGTTTAAGAGTTGCTGACGATACTTTTTCTGCATCCGGTAAACTCAACACCCGTAATTCACTGACCACAATATTATTCGCAGCCCACAATTCGCTGACCGCAATTCACCAACTCAATTCACCGCTCACAGGTTAGGTTAGGATAGGTTAATTGCGAAACACTTGATAATTACTCAATCAAATATAGCCATAAAAGGCGTTAATAAATATTTATTAAATAAATTATGTCAGCAAAAAACACACTGTCATATAATAATTCCAAATAATCTTCTCCGCGATAAATCGTAGGTGTTAAAATGTGGTAGATGAACGGTGAACTTTTACCGTGTTGAATTGTGGTCGGCGAATAGCAGTCAGTGAATTTTTCTAGAACCCTCGGTTTCACTTTAATTAGATACCACCTTTTAAAATGGATACACTGCTTTAAAAGAGCTTTAGCTACGTCCAAACTGTGGTAAGATAGGAAGTTCCCGTCAAAAATACCCATCATTCAACCTCAAAAATGTCCTTAAATGTGGATACTATAGTGCCTATTACAAATTTACAAAGCGGTAACAGAATTAAAAAATATATGGTGCCCTAATCCACGAAAATTATGTGAATATTCTCCAAATAAGAAACAACGAAATATGAACATTTATTCAATTTTATAGTGTACCTAAACATATGATACGTTTCCAGTAATTACAGACGTACTACATGATTTGAAATTTCACTTTTCAATTACATCACGTAAGAAATACGTGTAAGTTGAAAACTTTTCACTAAAACAAAAATTGTTCCAAAAAAAATGAACTAGGAACTTTAAGCTTTTTTTAACACAACCAATAATGTTACATTCTGCTTATAAAAATATAGCTGTCTCGGAGGTAGCCCAAATAATATCAGAATTTAGAACATCCGGAACTTGTTTCACAGAATATATTTATATGACTTTAAATTAAATAAGCACATCTGTACCGACATCAATTTTAACTCTAACGCTACAAATAATAACTCACTCGATCGAAAGACAAACATTCCCGGATTACGAATAACTTGAAAATATTTAATATCCTCCAACTTGCATATTAAAGGAAAACAGCAGAGGATTGAACCCGTGACATCAAACTGGAAATCCGACATTTTAGCCAACTCGGCCACTTACGAACTGGTCGTGATGTCATTATGAGGTTTTTCCATATTTTTTACATCTTCAATGAGAAATTTATTTTTATAAGAAACTGTTCTATGCGCGAGTATAATATAACTTATATATTAACTATGTTTCTATATTTATATATAAAGAACACAATTTTAAACTTTTTTCCACTTGTTTTTCACGGCCTCCGTGGTCGCTTCAACGCAAGATAACTCTTGACTATCAATCCGAAGGTTGCGAGTTGCAATAAAGTAAATTTGATTGATTGCTATTATTTCACAATTTGATAATTTAAAATAATATATGGTATATTTGCATCACGTTCCAGATTGGAAGATACTATCAATACCACCCTGGTCTAAAACCACCATTCAAAATTGAAACGTTGCTTGAAATGATTTTAGCCGTATTTAGTAACCAGATCTGAATAGCCAGGTACTTCCCCACCATCCTCTACTCCATCTCCTTCCCCTCCCCACTACCTGCAGATTCCTAACCTACCCCTATTGGGGATGCCATGGTTTCTATGACTCCAGATGCTCGGGAGCAGTTAAGACTTTAGTGCTGTTTTTAATTTTTAAAAAAATTCATTGTTACAATGGCACATAAAATTCTCTAAACCAGGAATTTACATCTGTTTCGGAGAATATTTTTCAAGAAAAATAGATGAAGATCGTAATAACTACGATAATACAAAATTTTATAGAAACTATTTGGATAAGTTTTTTACGTCTCAATATTTTTATATTCATCTGTTAACTCTCTGTTAATCCCACTTGAAATGTTAAAACCCGAAAAAATCTGAAGATAGCCAATAAGCTGGCTGTTTTGTCTCGTTTTTTGCCTATTTTATTGGAACCGAAGAAGTGTCTCTGTAAGCGCCATGGATACATCGAGTGGCGGTACAAACAGTGGAGCTCACCTACGTTAAAGATTAAACTATTCAGCGATGCGAAGTTGGCTTGAGGTTGTGTCACGGAATCCCACTAATATGTTCCTGAAATACACACCGCCAGCCAGAGGATTAAAATAAACCAGATTGGCCTATTTCTGCTTTATGAACTTTGGAATGCACACCAAGAAGAATGTTCATCCAAGGTTCTGGACATAAGCATTATAGACTTCTTTCAGGGATATTGTGAAAGTGCAATCCTATAATTTCTTTTATCATGTGCATACTCAATCAAGTAATCGATAGATTAAGTACAATGTTTGGGATAAATGCTTAGTTCAATCCCCAGGCGATCCGTTGTCGGCAAAATCAGACAGGCATTCTCCAATCAACAAAATTGCGGAAAAAAACGAAATTATTAAATTACGCTAGTCCTTCATCTTTGTTATGATAGTTAGTGGGAAGAATTCAAATGTAGTCTGCTTCTTCGTCACCAATAAGTGTTAGTCTGTCGTTAAAATTTATATCATCATTCTTACGATGAAATCAGTATTGTCATCTGGTATTCTTGGTGGTTGGAGTCTGGAATATCTGCTCCCCATTTCTGCGACCCTCTATTAAGAGAGAATGCTGGCTGTTCGTTTCGAAGAAATGCTACTGAATTCTGGAAAAGTTACTTCCCGAAAATCATGTAAATGTTGTTGAATGTTGTATTCACTCGCGGTGATTCCATGCTGCTTTTCTCGACCAAGTGTTTGTAAGTGTGGTAACACAGAAAGCCATGTCTATTCCAGGCTTTAGGTCCTGAAATTCCAAAAGCACGCTCACCGAACTAAATATCTGGTGTGCGTCTTGAATTCTTCAGCCTTCCAATAGCTGATGATGCTGCTGTGCTAAAGGTTGATTGTCGTGAATTGGAATTGACCGGGATACATATTATATCCGATAAATAAGGATGAAGCCGTTCCATTAAGAATAACATTGAAGTATCGGACAGCATGGTTCATCTAATGTTTCCTATATCGAAGTATCCCACATAGTTCCGTTTTGAGCGAGGCAATTGTTCTTAGAAATATGCGTTTGTTTACTCATCAACATAGTTCTCGGGAGGAGGGAGAGTAATAATAAATAATATTATTATTTTTATCACGTCCACAAGACGCTTGAACGGATGATCAAGTATGTGGATTTGAATAAGTTATGTTAGATTAGGTTGTAGGTAAATTTCATAAAAATACTTAATTCCGTAGAATAAATAATAACAAAAGAAGTGTCTTGTGAGCGTGTTTCGAGACATAAATGTTTGCCTAATCTAGGTTTAAATTTCCAAAACTAAAAGTGTTTATGAAATACCAAAGAACATTCTGCGCTTCTCACATGAGATTGGCCATTATTGGTAAGAAAAATGTTCTTGATTTATTTTAATTTTAATAACAACAAGCAATTCAATGTGGGTACAGAAAAATATCCAATTAATTTTTGCGGCGAACCTAAAAGCTGCAGCTGAAGTATTTTATCTGAAAAAATAATACCAATAATTATTGCGCTTTCCGTTATCGGTTCGAAAAACGCTTCCCTGGTTGCTGAGAACAGCAATTTGTAAATGAGAAAAGTTTAAGGACTTTATCAAGTTTTGTTTCTATTGCGGTTATTTAAACAGAATATAAAATGATAAGAGAACTTTTTTGTTTAGTTAATTGAAGGGCGAGAAAAGTGGTATTGGAGGAAAATTTCTTCCGAAAACTTCACTTGGAATATTAAAAGTTAAATTGAAACAGTTTGCTTAAAGTCGTTGGGTAGAGCAGTTAACATTGTTTTTTTTTCATTCGAGAGTTTTACTCTAATATTCGTAAGTTATTTATTATTTATTGAAAAAATTAAGCAAAGCAAACTGTTTCCTACTTGAAAAAAAAACAACAACAACAAAATAAATTATTCCAGTATATTTCGAGAATATTAAGAAAAATGTGAAGTCACTTTGACATAAATTAATTAGAAATTGTACATCTTTTGCCAGTATGACTGATATGGTAAAAAAATTCTATTTACCTAACTTGAAGAAAAATCAAAGCATGTGGTAAAATGACCTAAGGACGGGTTTTTTCGTAGAATTTAAACAATTCATCAAATTTCAAAGATAAAATTCAGGTTCTGTGAAAGTTCCATATTAGTTTAATTATTGTTTCCTTGTCGGATGGTTGTTTCAAAGTACTTGGACAATAACAGAACTTGAATAATAGTAGTTAGTTTTAGTATAGTTAAAAGTTTAGTATCGCCCGTAGGTACCTCGTACCCATGTTTGATATTCTACCGTAAGAACTTCCCCAGCAAAATATTCCATAGTTGCCTTATCCTCTTAATAAATGCAATTTCTATCCCTCTCCCAGATAAAGTGACCCTAGGGACTGTTTGGAGCACAGAGGAGATAAAACAATAATCTCAAATGATGTTACTTGACGACGACATAATGAAAAATAAAAATAATTGAAAAAATAACTTTATTACCAATATATAACATTACGAATGATATCGATTATTTATTACTTAGCATGTTTACTTACAATTTAACACTCAAACGCTTGATGTATGCTTCAATCGTTTTTAGGACCCAGTTATCACAACTAGGCAGGGTTGACCATACTAGAACATATTGTAGATAACATTTAATTTCAATTTATGAATAAAAGATCAATTTTCACATCAAAAAAGTAGCATTTTTGATTTTGCATTGTTTATAACATCCCATGTATGTAAGTAATTCAACATTGAAAACTCAAATAGATCATATTTCTCACACGAAATTGAAATAAAATAAAATAAAATCAATAATACACTTACATATAATACTGATTTGCAGAAAGTATAAACCTCCTAGTATACAATTACATACCAATGTCGATCAATCAAGCAAAATAAAATGCCCCTTAGATGAATAAAGAATGAGCGTTCTCAAGGGGGGCTTAGAGTAGAAAAGAAACATACAAATCACCAAGTAAACTCGCTCAAAATACATATTAACGATATTTGTCTGCAAGTAATTCAAACGTCTGCACCCCATTTCACAAGTTCACTCTGCTGTGACCCCAAATACCATTTCCTCTACTAAAAACCTCTTCGCTGGAAGCGCAATATTGCCGAGAATAAGCGGGGAAACTCCTTTTTTTCTGATAAATAAATAATTTCGAACGGTAAATAGAAAAACTGCATATTTCTTGTATTTATGACGTGTAAAAAATGAGATGTCGGAAAAAAATATCAACCCCGTAAGCTTCCGAGGAAGAAATGAATGAAATAAAAAAAATATGTGTACAGCAATATTGGTATTCGAACTTTGAAAGTTATTAGTTTTAGTCAGACTTTTAAGATACTTATTTTTAAGTGAAAAAAATTGATCAAAAATATTTAAGAGTTCAATGAAAACTGATTCCCTTAAATTCTGCAAATCAATATTATCGAACGAAAGTGTGCTTCCGAGAAATATTTCAAATAAATAGGTGGAAAACATTTCTAGGAACAACCAGGGAAAATGTTATGTTTTCATGTTTTAATGTCAAGGTTTTTTTAGCTAGCTAGCATAGATTTATTATTAATACAGAATACTCTTTTACGTATTTAAAATGTCAAATAGTATTAAAAAAATCAAACGATTGGAAGATACTCAAGAATCGTACAGGTAAAATACCACGTTTCAGAGTAAGAGTTGCTTAAAATAGTTTTAAATATTTATATATATATAAATATTTATGAATGAAAAAACATACACTTAGTAAGACACCACTTTATTTTTGAATCAATAACGATAGCCAACCGGGTTTCGCTTGTCCCAAGCTTCATCAGGGCTAAATATCAACTAAAGCTAATTAGATACAGGCACATATAAATATAGGTAAATGAAAACAATGAGTGAAAGAGATACAAAACAGATAGAAAGAGATGCAAATAGAAAAGGTGGAGACAAATTTTAAACAACGGGTATGATACAAAACTAATAGATAATATTCTTAATAAAAAATTGAAACAAATAGCATCAAATAAATTCTTATTTAACAAATCTTATAACCCTAATAATATAAACATAAATCAAACATTCCAATGGCGTAGAGTTCTGTATACAAATAACTTTTCTTCTTTAAGCGTTAAAAAATTCCCATCTGAAATAAAACCCGCTTTTTACACTAATAATAATTTAGGTAAATATTTAATTAATACTAAAGATAAAGACGACAAACTAAGCCACTCGGGCATATATAAACTTAATTGTAATGATTGTTCTGCTTTTTATATCGGAAAAACGGCCCGGAATGTATATTGCATAAAAATGGATCGGGAATTAGATTAAACAACTTAGAAGCCCTTGAAATAAAAAAAGCAGTTAATAATAATTTAAATATAATTAATAACCAAATCAATTTATCTGATAGTCCCATATTAAATTTATTCCGTCGCTGAAACTTCCTCCCCCCCCTCCCTCCTTATATCCTTAATAATTTGTCTCCACCTTTTCTATTTGCATCTCTTTCTATCTGTTTTGTATCTCTTTCACTCATTGTTTTCATTTACCTATATTTATATGTGCCTGTATCTAATTAGCTTTAGTTGATATTTAGCCCTGATGAAGCTTGGGACAAGCGAAACCCGGTTGGCTATCGTTATTGATTCAAAAATAAAGTGGTGTCTTACTAAGTGTATGTTTTTTCATTCAATATGTCACACCCCAAAGTATTTGCTTCATTCGAAAATATAAATATTTATAATGATCAGATCTATGTCCTTCTCTTATTTCTTTCCTACTTCTTCCTCCGCACATTTCTTCATTCTGTCATGCAACGTATCTCGTTGAGAATAAGTACTATTTAGTTCCACATGTTTCAGAAAGCTATAAGTCGTATAAAAAAATTCCACGGCCATCCAATAACATGTATCATACTTCAATTATGAAATCAACATGCAAGTGCATTTTTTTATATTAAGGAATGGTCTTTGAAACTATATATTATCCTTTTTGATAAGTTACAGTTAACTGTAGATTAACAATTGAACGCTATCAAAAAAAAAAAAAAAAACCCTTAATTTGTTTCAATGAAACTATGAATTTTGCAATTATTTTATGATGAAAGTAGCGCAGACCAGTGAAAACAACGTTATAAATCAGTTTCTTATTTTGATAATGACAGTAAAATAATTTTCTGTTAAAAATATTATATTACAGGCAGGTAATCGTACCTTTATCGCTTGTCTCAATTCACGCTATTAGGTACAATTTTTGAAAATGATACTTATATTCAAAGCAAATTTGATTTAATTGTAATGGTGTTACGCAGGAAACACGGGCAACAGAAATAATTATTAACAATTTATTGTAGATTTATGATAAATGAATCATTCAAGTGGGTACGATATATGATTTTTGTAAAATTATGTTTTTATAATAGTTACTAGCCAAAATCATAACAATAGCGACGTTTTTGTGAAAAACCACCTCAAGGGCGCTGAGGGCCAACATTTACAGTAAGATTCAAATGTAAAGAGCACTAGACAACATGTGTTTGGTACCTCCATTAATTCATTTGCCCGCTTTGTTAACCGTTTGAGTGCCGTGATACCGACCCCAGCGCATTGGGCGGCGAGGGAGAGAGGGCGGGCATTTCCTCCACGGGAAGTGCCCGTAATAAGGATGCACACTGAATAAGGAATACAGCGGAAGGTCATCTACCATCGGAGGGTGAATGGCTTATTAGATTCCGCCATGAAACATCCCCTGATTGTGGATAAATCGAATGAGCTTGTTCAAAGTTGGGCTTGCGTAATATTATGAATTTTAGTGCGAATAGTGTTCGCATAGTGAGAAATGTTTATTGATTATCTAATGCTATTTAGGGTGTTCGTGAAGAATAAGATATTCCAAAACTCATTTTGTTGGTATTTATGTTTTCAACGTGCTTCTTTTATTCCTAAATAATCGTCACCCAAGTTTCGCCACATTTTTGACAGTGTTTCTTTAATCGAACAATACTTAGAATACATGAAACTAACTATTTGGCTTGGCCATTAATAGTTAAATGGGATATTTAAAAAAGGGTGTACGCGAAAGGTTACCGTACGAGAGCTTTTACAGCTTCTGGCAAAAAGCTCTTTAAAGAGTTTTTTATTTATTTGATTTTATTTTTTATTATTATTATTTTTATTTTCATTTGATTTTAGGTAATTAAACCTTTTTAACAAAATGCATTTTTCTAATATTTGAAACTTCATTTCTATAAATACAACCATAAGCTGACTCATCACAGACAGCCTCTGCAAATATAGCTAAATTTATTTAGTATTTCACTAGTTTGCTACACTAGTTTAATGCCCAACACTTTCCAGAATTCATAAAATTTAAGTTTATTAATTCAATTCTACATATATTGAAAATACACAGTAGTTTTGTTAGTTAGACATTTATTTCTCTAAAAGCTTTCGCACTCGGATAACAATGTATTTTTATCTTATTATTTATTTTAGATAAAACCGGCCATCCGATATTAATAAACAATATCACATTTCCAATACAAAAACATCGTGACGTTTATTTTTAGGTAGGCGGGGGGTGGAATGTTTCGGGGGATGGTGGGTTAACTGGGTTGAGTGGTGAGTGTGGGGAAGAGGAGTGGGTGGGGAGAAAGGGAGCGAGAGTCAGATAACAGAGGGATAGGACGTAGGTAATGGTCAGCTAAAGAGGATTATTTTTTTTATCTAAATATGTTTTTCCGGACCGCTCCACAAGTTTATAGCTGCCATCACGGGGAGATTACAACAGGATGGGAAGGGGTGGTAGTAGGTGGAAATATTTCACTGCAGGGTGTCTGTCGACGTAATTTGCACATTGTAAGGATATTTAATTTGACGTTTAAGTAACGACCTATAAATGAAAGTACAAAGAGGACTTCTAAAAAATTTGCATTAGTCGAACAAATAGTATCGCCACATTCATTTATTTTGGAATACACCCCACGACCCCTGCTGCCTGAAGCAAGTCGTAGTAAATGCCTTCATTGGGAAATGTTGTAAGGTTTAGAGAGGGTAAAGTAGTTGCAGATAACCATAGCGTTTAGATTCTGAATGATGGTCTGAAGAGTTAGAGCATCTACTAAGGCTAGAAACTTATAACGTAAAAGCTGTACGCAGATACGAACTCATAATACAAAGATGTCAATAAAATTATGACTATTCTTGTTAACAAGTGCTGATTAAAATGTACCAACATAATTTGACTCTTGTCAATCAAGTACTCTGTAAAAGCTCTAAAGGGAATCAAAAAGCTAGACTCACGCAAACATAGACACAGATACCAACGTATACGAACGTAAATTACTAGTTGTACCTAACACATACCTAGCTTCGAACACTACTACTTCTGTAGCATTTTAAGACACTTGACTTGTTTTTTATTAAAATAAATTTAAATTTTTTCCATAGTTTTTTTTAAATCTTGATTCCTTATAAACGATAATATTTTAAATAACGGTAAACCACAATATTTTTGATTATACGATTTTGTTTTTATCTACACGTTTTAAGAGGAAACATAACTTGTTTTTTGCGCAAGTCAGTAAACGTACAGTTAAATAAAAATATGTGTAAATCTGTTTTCTTTTGGACTCCGTGGTTGTGGGGTAAGACTCTCAACTAGCAAACCGGAGGTCGCGGGCTTAAATCCCGGCGTGTGCAAGTAAATTTTATTTATGTTAGTTCATAATTTAGTCATTAAAAATAATATATAACATATTTACGACACGTTTCAGAGTGGAGAATACTCGCAGCATTGCCATGGCGTAAGTCCACCATTCAAAATTGAAACGTTGCTTGAAACGGTTTTGGCCATATTTGGTGACCAGATCTGACTGGCAAGATATTTTCCCGCCTTCCTCTTATCCATTTCTTTCCCTTCCTCACTACCTTCAGCCTCACAATATACTCCATTTGGGGATGCCAAAGTCTTACTTGTTCCAGACGGTTGGGACCAGTTGGTACTCTGTTGCGGTTTCACATTAAAAATATATTTAAAAAAAAATTTAAAAACAATGTATATATATAGGCATAAATAAAAATGGTATAAATCACATTGTAATTCCTAAGGCAGTAAAATTTCTGTAAAAATACGTCTGTTTAAAATACTTTGTAATTTAAATCGACCGTAAATCGTTTGAAATCATTAAATCCTTTGATTACTTAAGTTTCTAAATAATATGTCAAGTTTTGAAAGATTCTACTCAAATTTAAATACATTTCATTTTTACTAAGGAGGTCGTCTTTATCCTTTTGCTGAAAGGTATCATATTCTACAATAAGGTTTGGAAGAATCCTATAAAAAGGTTTTAATGATTTTCTTGAAAATTTTATTTGCCTATAAAATGGAAAACACTCGAGGTTTTAATACTAGCAGTTAAAAGTTTCAATTATGAAAGTTAAATTGATTAATTCAACGTAAAACGTGACATAAGAGAAATCCCATTATTTAATGATAAAACATTAATTTAAGAGGGATTTAAGCCAAGATTAACGGAGAACTTGAGAAGAGAATTGATCACAGTTAATAGAAATTCGCTAAACTTTATTAATGATGGATGGCAGTTTAATTTATTTCAATTATTTTAAGAAATTAGATATTTGTCATAATTAAGTACCAGTTCTAGTTCTAGCCCATAAGTGATAGTTTTCTGCAATAAGCAATTACTTTGTTGATTTATTAATATATGTTGTTCAATGGAAGAAATTATTGCAAAGTGTAACACGTTTATTATGAACTATGGTCACCAAAGATATTAGAATATGGTGACAAAAATTATGTTAGTACACGGAGAAAAATGAGTATTGCTATTTTTTGTTAAATCTCTACAAATTATTGGTAATCTGTTTAAAAACGCATTACAGGCCGTTTGCTGATAGTAAATTCCTAACATATCGGAATGAAATGTGAACCTTGATAATATACATTTTATTAGAAAACCTATCAATTCATTCGTTAAGAGCCTTCAATCCCGTTTTTAACCGGATTGTGACTAATTTGAAGAGGTTTTTAATAAATTAGCAATATTCAATATCAGTCATTTTTCTCCGTGTAGGTTAACCTATATTTACAATCGGGTGGACAAGTTATAAATTATGAAATCTGGTCATTTTTAAAAAAAGATAATGTTGTAGTGTAATAAAAAAAAGATTTTGGTAATTTTATTGAAAGAATTTACTAATAATATTAATACGACAACATTCTTAGTTTAGCGTAATAACTACATTTCAAAATGCATAATGACCTTTTTATATGACTTAACTCAATTATTTCTCAATTGTTTCTCTAGATTGTAACATGTTTTTTACTGATTTTCTCTCCCATATAATTCCGGAAACATAATGCCTGATATTCCTGGCATCATTATTACCTAAATCAATGTGAATAATGGACTTAATGCATCAAATAATTCAAACTTTTTTTCATTTAAACAAAATGTTATATTTGTCTAATTTGTCCAATATTGTTACCCGAGTAGAATCAACTTCGTCACAGGTGGTTAGAAATTATGACTTAGGTAGTTTAGTGTACATATGTCGGTACTGGGTATAATTATTGGCAGGTATGCGTGTGTCTCATTACCTCTTCCCCTCGCACCAACTCAGACACAACTCCCAGCGGCCGGACTTAGCCCAGATTGGTTTTATTTCCCTATCTACGCCATCTCCGCTTAATCCCTCCGAGATTAAGACCTTAAACTATCCCTAGATTGGATGTGGAGTTAAATTTATTAGCTACGCATTAGTCTTCAGCGAAGATCATACAAAAGTAGAGGAATGTCTTATGAAATATTTATTAATTAACCTGATATACATTTCACTGTAGGCAACCCGAGATATTATTAAAAATTTAATTTGATGCATACTTACCCGACTTATTGGACGATATCTATTCTGAGACGGTTACCAATAATCTACATATGGTAGGTATTTAAAAAAAATCCCTGAATTACATTTTTTTTTTTTAAAGAAAGACAAATATTCGCGGGTTACGAATAACCTGACAATATTTGAAAATCTCCTAATCCCACCACAGTAAGCTGAAAATGTTGGTTGTGTTGTGATGGAGGACTTAGCCAGCCGAAGAATTGAACACACTACGCCTGAGTGGGACCCAGGCGCGATGTCAACTCGGCCACCGACCGGTCAAAGATATTTGATTTTAAGATTTGCTTTAAAGATAATATAATATGACCTATATAAGCCGTTTAAGGAAGTATGCCAACGGAAGTTCTAGTTCATTTAAATGTGTCACTTCCAGAGTAGAAGATATCTAGTTTTTAGGTACTGCTGTAGTGAAAGACCACTATTTGGTCTCGAAATGTTACTTAAAATGGCTTTAATTGCAATTGGTTACCAGATCTGAGAAACCAGTTTATTCCACCCTTCTACTTACATCAACCTCACTACATACCTCAATATCGGGAATGCCATAGACCCACTGGCACTTGGGAACAGTTGGCAGGTGCTATTGTGCGGCAGTAATACAAAAAAAGCTAATAAAAATTTATTTATAACAAACAAAAAATAATTGTGAAATACATGAATTTTTCAAGGAGAATATCCATATATTTTTCGAATTATCTGGCAATATTGATTGCCTACGAGATTTTGTTGTGATTTGTGATGTGCTTCAAATATAAAAATAAAACGTGGGTGACATATTCTTTAAATTTATTTTATGGTTGGACTTTACCTTGCCCAGTCTCCCTAGAAGGAGAAGCATTTTAGACTAAATGACTATCAGGAAAAGCTATCAACTGGGCGCGGTCGCACGAGAATATCCTATGAAATAGTATACTTAAGCGAAGCATTAATGGCTTCAGCCTAATGAAGCTATATTATTTATTTATTAACGTCTTAATCTTGAAAGAAAATTAAGGAATATCGTTTTAGATGATAGAATTATATTGGACATTAATTATTTGACATTTTTGGAAAATAAGCGAGATAAATTAATTATTAATATCACTAAAGTTGTGTTTGAAAAGGCTGTATTTATACATATTCCACGAAAGTTCCACTCTCGCGATTCGGTTCAACTATAAAAATCCTGAGCTGCAAATGCACTGACGGGGTAGGAGTGTAAGATTGAGGTCGAGATGAACCTGGAAAATCATGTCTGACCAATTTTGCCACTTTTAACTTTTTTTAATGGTCTGATATATCACCAGAACAAATCAAACACTATCTTCCACTATGAAACAATGTAAAAACACTATCTAAGATTACTTAGAATTTGTGTAAAAATATATTACATACAGGGTAACGGTAAACATCTTCTAGATTTCCTAAAGCAGTCTCTTTGTAAATAAAAAGTATTGGATCTGTTTGTGAATTATGTTTATTTAAAAGTTTAAAATTTTTCCCATTAAGACGTGAAGAAAGTTGAACTCTCAACGGTCTTCTTTACGGTCTCTGGCTTGTTTGTATAGACTCTTGACTTCAAAAAACCCAAAAGAAAGATGTCTGTTAATGGTCAAATGGGGCGATCTTGTGGGCCAGTACAAATTACCAAAAACGTGAGAATAAGCGGCCGCGAAACGCACGTTACCTCACACAGTAGCTCGTGTTGTGTGTGAAGTTGAACCGCCCTGTTAGAACCACGTGTTTTCCAAACCCAATTCACCAATTTGAGGGCAGCAAGAAGTCGTTGATCATGATTCTGTAACGTTCACCCGTCACAAAGGTGTTAAAACTACAAAAATATTGGTCAGTCAGACTTATCTGCCATCTGCAGCCACGGCAACGATATTCTCGACCAGAGCCGGCCACGTCCGCTACTGTCCCATGTTGAGTCAGTATCCTCAAGGTGAGATGCTGAACGCAGCAGTGTTTGCCCAGTTGATGCCCTAAGACCAGGGAATCTACGATGAAATTCACATTGAGCCAATATCATCGACCGATTATTTCTCAAAAACGACGTAGTTTTTATTCCGCGTTCTTGAAGCGTACGACGTTCTATGGTTTGTGCAACGTGTATTCTGCTTCTGTTTACTCACAAATTCATTGAGCATCTCCCAACAGGGTGATGAATTTTACGCCACCTTTTATACTGCATAGTGCATACGTACCCACGCAGTGATTCGAATCTAGGAACTGTGCTTAGAAAAAACGATCAACTAGACTCTTTCATATGTCGCTTTACAAAACAAAACAACAACAAAAGTTTATACAAATTAAAATTGTTATTTTTATCAACCCCCGTAAGGATAACAAATTCGTTCGGTGCGATGGAGATTTCAATGTGTTCGGTTTTTGATTTGGTCATTTAATTGAATTAATATCGTACCATATTCAAATGGAAACTGCTTATTACAGTTCAAAGCCAATGAATTCATCCAGATTTCACCATTTTATTATTTTTGTACATCTGATATAAAAAAATGTATGTTACATATTTGGCCAAATAATATATACATGGATATTGGATATGTACACAAAGTTATGTAATATTACGACAAATACAATGCACGTCGAGGTTAAGCAGCAATACAAGCGTGAATACATTATGGCCCAGTCAACATTAGTTGCTAACTGGGCAGTGCCTGCTATAAGAAACTAACAGTGACATTAATTTTTGGAATTTACTATTAATTTTATTTTATTTTTTAAATTATAATATATTAATTCATTTGTATAGGTAACATACTAAAAGCGAATAAAAGACTAAATATGGAAAAAGTTGATAAAAACAATAAAAATTTTATTTTTAAATCGTTAAATCTATAATTAAGAAAAACACCAACCTACATTTGGGTAGCTTTCGGCCGAGTAGATGAAAATATTGACAATCTGTATAAAAAAATATTCTTGGTAAGAAACAAATCTTATTATAGATATTGCCCACAATGAATTAGGAAAACGGTATGAATAAGGTTTGATCTACCCGAATGTTAGTTGTAATTATTCACCAGATAGAACCTTATCGAGCAATCGGCATAATTATTCCGCCCACAGATTGCCGCCCTACAATTCCGCCCTCGACCGCCGCCCGCCCCAAGGAATGCATTGTGAACACGAAATCCCTGAACCGAATGTAAGCGTGGGCGATTTAATAGTTTAGGATATTGCATGAATTCACTGGGAAATATTGTTAATTTAAATTAATTATAAATAGGTATGTACTATTAATTACTATTCCCTCAACCAAGGGTAAAGCTAAAATATTTGTCGATTATTCTGTTAAGGCTACATAAGACTCTAATATCAGGGAATTGCTCGACGCTCACATTTTAATTAAAATAAACCACGCTGAAAGATTGATTTTCTAGGCCAGCTAGGGCAGTCGGCCATAGGTCTGTCATCAGATGACTTATGTCTTTAAGATTCCAACTTTATTTTATACTAGCTGACGTGTACCCGGCGTTGCTGGACTTCTCTACTTTCAATAAATATAATGTCCATGTATTATATATATAAACCTTCCGGAAAAAATTCTCTAAATGATAGTGAAAACCCTATCAAACTCCGTTGCACAGTTTAGAAGAACTAAGCGCACAAACAGACAGCCGCGGATATTGACTTTGTTTTATACTATTTAGAGATATTTAATAGGGCAAATTCAATCACAGGTCTGTCTAATACATCAGGGCCGCGCGTCACATATTTTTGTGCACGGCTGCTTCACTTCCGTCTTTAAGATTCTGGCATTATTTTAGGGTTACGTCTCGTCTTAACTAGCATCTATAAATTAATTTTTTTTTAGACTCACCGTAAAACAATATGATGTAAATTATAAATTTTCTTATAATAAGTATGCGGTTTCAACCTCAGTAAGTAGGCGACTATCAGACGAATGGTTCTGTCCACACGACGCTCGCATAACGTGATGAGCCGCTCCCAACTACTGGCAAGTTGGTTAATAAATACTTGAACAATGATTGCGAGGCCCGCACACTTTGTTTTACACTATTACTAGTAGAGAGCGGCTATGTGCGTTGTGTGAGCTTAATTTGAATTCAATACTCACATCATGCACCAATTTTACTCACTATTCAGTTCAAATTACGCTAGTAAAAAAATATATTCTTTCAATTTATTTTGATTTTAAAATAAATTGTTTCCTTTGTTTTAACCAATATTTACGTAACATTAGATATGTGTACCTAAATGTTATTTCATGCATTTATAAAATAAATTCCTCTTCTTTCGTATAGTGAGAGGGGGTGGTCAGAGGGGGAATAGGGCTGTGAGGCAGTCTAGGACCTCAGGCGAATGGAGCGGGCATTCGTTGTCCACATGTAAGATGGTCTGCATCGCAACGTATTCACACATCGCCGACTCCTTGTGACCTCATCTATGCATTTTGTGAGCACATCGGCTATGGGAGCACCTTATCCTACTGATGGAGGACCAGATTTTATGAGGCAGTGAGAATCCAGGCTGTCTCTCAGTCGGGTAATGTACGTGTTTTGTGATGCAAAATTATTGTTTTAACGCTTTCTGCGCTCTAGTATTCAAATTTTACTAGTTTGAATCTGCGCAGTGTTGCTTTGAGTGGAATCGAGCCGCCCTCGCCGGAGCGAAAACGTCATCTAATGACAGTTGAAAAAAAACACCGTACCGAGAAAAAAACCGATGTGTCAATTCAATTTTTAGCCGGAGTTATAATTAGTTCAATCTTATACGAGTGCCTGTGAATTCCTTCACCATACGATCGCGTCCAACAAAACCATATCATCAAACATCACAACCAACCCTTCCGTAAGTCACATTTGCGAATACCTATCTTTTTGGTTCGGCGAACGGAGCGTTAATTTACATAGGCACATACCCCTCTATTTTATAACCATTATTATCTAACCTATGTGTCGATAGTCTACGCGAATATCGCACAGTACGAGTTGGCCATTTCCCACATTGGCCGCTTGCCACTCAAGTAGGTAGTAATCTTCCATTGAGAATTTTTTTTTAACTTAGAGCAGCATACGGGTGAGAGACGACAACACCGTGCAAAGGTAGCGCACTTTATTGTAGCGCCTTCTTGTATTCCCTCAGTATTACAATCTCTCGCCTGATAATTGGCGGGGTTATATTTGCAAGTACGGCGAGCCAAGGGAGAGGTGTAAATTTTAAATTCCCGCTGATTAATTCTCGCATTGTGAAAGTGTAGGCGCTTCTTGCCCATACTGTAGCATAGTATACAGCTGTTGAGAAAATCAGGGCAATGGCTGCCATTCTGAGGTGTTGGCGTCGCATTCCCATCTAGTTCCAGCTGCTTACTGACTAAGTAATGTCCTGATTTTGTTGGTCAATGTTTCCATGTGTTGCCGGTAGTTCATAATCCTGTCCAAAGTAACTCCAAATACATGCTATACCGCTTCATAATATAATATAATGTTGAATGTTGAATAAGTTGTTAATTTTGAATGGATGGTACCAGTAGTACTAGTACTTGTAGTACAGATAGTATACAGAAAATGGGAAACCCTCCAAAAACAGTACATAAATATTTTTCACAAAAATATGACGAGATACCTCAATTTCCATGAAAAATAATTTAAAACCTCGTGTAATTATTTTCATTTCTCTCTTTCAACAGTTTAAGGTAACTGTATAATATCAAAAATACTGCCGTGATTCGGGTAGGTAAAATTTTTTTTTTTTTGACGATCTCGTATGATTCATCGAAAAAATATGTTTTTATTTGATCAGACTAACGATGTTATAAACAGAAATAGAATTTTTTATTATTTTTATTTCGTCATTTTCCATGGGCATAATTAAAATAAAATTGTTGAAAAAAAAATTTTAAACTGTAAATGTTTTGTTTAAATTACAGAATAACCTTATAACTTTTTTGTACAACTTCCTTAACAAAATGTTGACAATATTAAAATAAGAAATTTTGTACTTTAAATTAATAAATAATCTACGTACAATGTATAGGTTACGGCTGACAAATATAAATATATATTGCAGGTGAACCAATGAGTATAATCGTTTGCAGTGTTCTGCTGAAGTATGAACGAATTTAATAGTAAAAAATATGTTTTAATATTTTTACTCTCGGATAAACAGGTTAACCAATAAGTATAATCGTTTACAGTGTTCTGCTGTGATATGAAAGAGTGTAACTGTCAAATAATGTTGTTAATTTTTTTTCTCTCGGATAAGCAGGTGAACCAATAACTATACTCGTTTACAGTGTTCTGCTGAGATATGTACGAATTTAATAGTCAAAAATATTTTGCTAATATTTTTACTCTTGGATAAGCAGGTGAACCAATACGTATAATCGTTTACAGTGTTCTGCTGAGATATGCATGAACTTAAAGAAAAAAGAAGTTTCAGTTCTTTTAATCAATTTTTAATCATACCGAACAACGAATTATTTATCCCATATAGTAAGTAACAGGTAACTATGTTCATTTCACTTAATAATCCTTACAAAAAACACATTCACATTTCAGTCAAGCCTTAAGCCATCACTGTCACACTCCCCGTGTATTCCTCATACAGCGCAGCTTACAAGGCTTTGGAATTATAAATAAATTATGACCAGTTAACAATGCATGCTACGAAACGCGGGGGAGCATCCAGCACTCTGCCGTCTACGTTTCCGTCAACTACGCCCTACGCTTCCGCGGCTCTACGGTGGCTACGCCTCTATGCCTATACAATCTCTACGTTCCTACATCTGTACTATGCCCGACTACTCCCTACTACCCAACTATATAAGAAGATTATTACACCAAAAGCTTACTCTGAAAAAGTTTGATAAAAAAGTGCCAAAATAATTCCGATTTTATGTTTAATTCACGAAATTCCGGAATATTTTGTATGAAGCTAAAGTTTATTACAAGCTTGATTGCCTAAAACTTCAAAATAACTTAAAATCTTGACTGCCTTTTGGTTCTTCCAACCATCTGAACCAACTCACGCCGTTTCGTGGCAATAAGAATAGTTTTTTTTAACTATATTCTGATTTCAGAAAATGCTTAATTGGGTAATAGTCAATCTCTTAACTATATTTATATAAAAAATTCTAATACCGTTCGTCCGAAAAAGTTTCCCCGAAAAATTTTACGATTTTTCTTATTAGTACCAGGAGTCTTTAGTGTTTACAGGTATAAAGGGTAGAAGATGTCGGGGACGGTCAAGAAGCAGTGGCGGCTCGTATCTTTTTAGTGTTCTAGAGTGCTGATGTAAAAATGGCATTATTTTTGACTGAGCAACATCAATAATTTCAATTTTTTTCCAAGTTAGCACTCTGTCACACCCAATGAATGGAATGAGATACGAAGTTACTACTAAGTCGAATTAAAGTCGACATAATGTTGCTTTTAATAGTAGCATTGTGGATTTTATGATAAAACAATGGTAGAAGAAGTCGAGGATGCCCGAGAAACACATGAACCAAATAATTATTTGTTGTAAAATGAGAAGTAAGTGATCGACGAATAAATAGAGGTACGAAGAATGTATGACTTGCATGTGAATGATTGGAAAGGTAGGGGAATCCTAAGGAAGACATGGCACGATCAAGTGAAACATATTTTAATACAAAAATATTATTTCCTCCAAATGCACCCAGTTGTTAGGTATTCTAGAATTCACATCACAAAACTGTACCCCAAACCATTTGTAAGTCTCCGAGTAGCGCCAGATACACGTCAGCTAGTGTATTATAAATTAACTAAATGAATAAATTGATTCAACGTTTCCATAGCCACCTGGTGATATTAAAGATTTCATAAATTTTTTGATTCGTTAAATTGTTTATAATATTTTTCCGCTTCAAAGCTTACCACCATAATATGTCATTGTCTTGAAGGCATGGTAAGCAAGGGGTTCGATTAGCTGAAAACCAAAAAAAAATTGAAAACTTCCGTTATTCTCTCAGTACCTAGATTATGCTAACATTATTAGACGTTATAAGAGTACTTTTGTGGTAGTGATCGATAAAATTGTTGCAGTACAACTTTTGTAGATTCTCCCAAATAAATTAATCTGCAATATTAAATATTTTACGAACGAATTGTTACTCATTCAAATTTTGCTTATGTGCTTGTCTGAAGAATACTAGAATGAAGTCAAATACCATAATATTTACAACGCACCGCTGTATGCGAAAGCCAGGATTTAAGGATTTCCAGAGTCCTCATTTATTTTTTATGTGTGCCCTACGAGGATGTTTATTTTATCAACAGCCTCCCGTACATTTGACTTGAATGTGGGGCATAAATAAAAGCACAACAAACATCTTTATATGGCGGACTGAAGAAACATGACGGATACAAATAATATAGGTTATAGAGGATGAGGGCGTATAAAAACGTTTTCTCGTTATTTCTTATATGCATTATTGAAGTTCAGTATAGATTCGTGAAAATGATGTAAGGAATAAATAAACCAACATTTTATTACGAGTACTCCCCCAAAGATTGTCCAAGATTACTTGACTTTATGTTATGTACACGAAGAAAAATGAGTATTGTATTTTATTAATGAAATATACTAGTACATATTGATTTATTTGTCGGGTTTAGAATAAGCCCATGGTAGATGGCAATCAGAAGGTTGTGGAGAAAAATGAGTATTGCTAATTTATTAAAAAAATCCACAAATTGCAATCCGGTTAAAACCCGGATTGCAGGCCGTTTCCTGATAAAATTTTATTAAATTCCTAATATTTGGTAATACGTGTAGAATAAAGAATGTATAATTAAATTTCACAGCTAGTTCATCTTTGGTAACAATGTAAATTGTATACATATAATTGTATAAAATTATTGTGTTTACTATTCAGGTAGGATCAATATGTACTGTAGTTGTTCTTACAACACTGTTTTTTTTAAATATTTTATTTATTCAGTAAGCCACCCTTTTTAAATCTTCGAAATATTTTCAATAATTTTATCACTCTGATCAACTAAAAGATTTTATTTTATGTAGATTTTAAACGAAGTTGAGAACTGTGAGCAGGTAACATGAACCGGACGGCTGCTAGCTTATTGTTGTTTTACACACCGAGTTGTTGCTGTTACCCATCTCTATAATTAATAAAACGTAATGGTTGCATAGTAATTAAACAACAAGACTAAAAAAGAGTTTATTAAAATTAAAGTAAAGCTCCGTATGACGTCTGTAAAACACAGTGGTATAAATATTCTAAGGAGGGTTTTTCGCACGCACGCCACGGAATACGATATCTATTCCTGACACCATTCTAAACACGTGACCTAATTAAGGTCACGCAAACATCACTCCGCTATCATATCCATCTTAGACTATGCCGCCCTTGTGTACATATTAGCGCACACCGTGACATTAGGCCGCATACTGTGACATACGACAACACACCACGACATAATACATTCCTAATACACATCGTGACATACTGTCACATATGTCACGCGTCACGGAAGTATGTACCCGCATTCGAGGAAAATCCCATCATTTTAAGCTTTTTCAGAAGCCACACCTAATGTCCAACGTCCTCCGTGGAAGAGAGGAAAGCTTCTAGGGAATTTAACCTCGATCAATGTCGGGGTTTAGAACCTAATAATAGTAAATGTTAGTAATCAGAAACCATCAGTAATTTTGCTGTAATTCTTATGACACACCCAAGCAAAGAGTAACTTCTTAACCTTTAGCTTTCAAAAATCACTAATAATAAAAAGTCTAATTCGTGTAAAACTATCATTCGTTTGAATAAACAATTAATGTCTTCTTTCAACCACAAAATCGTATATATTACTTTTCATTAGATACCGCCCGTAAGAGTTTAAGCTGCCCGGAGCCAATGAAACTGTCATTTCCATTTTAGGTGTGTCGTGAGGCTGAAGGAAGGGTGGAAAGGAAGGAGAGGGGAAAGTTAAGAACAGACGACTTGAAAGACATTGGGGGAATGGACACATAAGGAAGAGTGATATCCGCTAGTGCATGTGCGCTCTCGAGGCGTTTTCACTTTTGCAATATCAAACGTAAAAAAATACTATTCAACGTATTCTATTCAACACGTCAGAACAGTGGGTAGATTACATCATAGATTGCATCTCAATAGCATAAGCTAAACGTCGCTTACAATTATGCTTATCGCCAACTATTCCGCCTACCGAAATATTGCAGCGCCACGTTATTATTTTGGAGAGCACTCGAGAGCAGCCGAATGCACTCTTTCAATTTGGAAGGCGGGTTCGCTACGTTGGGTTATTTAGCAGGGCCATCCGGGTACATCGGGTGAGGTATATTCAGGAGAGGCTGGTTTGGGACATACCCTTTGACCTCTCCAACTGGTCTCTTGACCCATTGCCTTGTGCCGCGGTGAGAGGGATATATTCACATGTCCGTCACTCCTCGACACACTGATCCCTAAATTCCTATCCAACCCTTAAACCTTTTATCTTCCCAGAACTCCTCTTGTTCCTTTCCTTAAAAATGACCCTCCACACAGCATCCCAAAAGCTGACATAGGTCTCGAGGGAAATGTGGGGTAAATATAAAAAAAAAAAATATATCACTGTCATAGTTGCCTAAGACAAGAAATGGGGGACGGTCAAATATCTTCCACAGAAGGCTATTTACATAAATATCTATATTATTTTCATAATCTATCGTTATTTTGTGGATTTTTTTTTTAAAATATGGAATGAATTGTTTTGCAATACCCCCGCATACATTCTGGAATAAACTATTATCATTACAATTATTATTAAAATGTCCGAAACGTGCTCACTTAAAATACTTTACGTTAAATTGAATTCGTTACCTTTACTAGTCTTTAAGTTTTAGTTACTTCAAAATAATTATTTTTCCACATTAAGCCAGACCAACCTCGCCAGCAAAAGTTTTTAGAAACACAACATTATTTATTCCTGAAACGAACTCTCTCACAAAGTTTTCTTTGTTTTTTTTTTCTGTAATGAAATTCACTGTTTGAAGTCGTGATATGAGGGAGGTTATAGCCAACAACCCTCTAAAATTTCGTAAAGTTTTATTATAATTTTAGCTTTAAAAGCATTTTAAATTCCTTCTTTACCGGGAACGCTGGAAAGGAATGTTTTAAAGAAAACCAGAACCTAAGTTACACGAGGTTGGTCTTTCGTTGACGTGATATAAAAAATACCACATTAAAAATGGAGAGCACACTTCATTTCAAGTTTTTTTTTATGTTCTGTTGTTCAAGTACTTTCTAATGAATTTTTAAAATCATTTCTATGTAATTACTTCTTTTTAAATTATATTTAAGTACCTAATGCCGAATTTTTTTTTTTTAAAACTAATTATTATTATTTAAAATTAAACAATAACTTTGTAAACATCACTTATAGGTAAATACTTAATGCCGACCGGGTTTCGCTACAACACGTAGCCTCATCAGGGCAGTATAATACTAAAAATCTAAAAATTTAAAATTAACATGTGTGGATTTCACAGTAGGTGGACAGTCTGAGCTACAGTGGAAGAGGTAGGGATATGTGGGAGATTGAGAGGCGAGTGTTCTTTGTCAATAGGGAACAATCTGAGTATAGGGCTTTTATTAAGGTTTATTTGGTTGTTGATGACATTGCTATTGACGTTTTTGGCTTTCCTTAACTCTAGCGCTTCTAAGTTATCTAACCTAAGACCTATTCCGTTTTTATGTAATAGACTGCACATATCCCATATTGTTTAATTTTAAATTATAATGTCACATCACAAAGTAACCGCTTCATATGAAGAACTAATTATTATTATTACCCATTTCAGAAAAGATATTATCTAGTGAGGTGGATAACGTAAAGGAAGAATATGCTTCTTATTTAAATTAATAAATTCCCTGGTTGCCAGCAACGAAATTAAAATTATTCTTATTTTCGTTACGTGAAGGGGTTTAGCGGGCCTGAACAAATGTGCACGTGGACAGGACCAAATAATGGAAGATCCTCAAGCCATGGTCACCATTGCACCAAGTACTTACTCACCATACTGCTAACTATTACTTTCCAAAAGAACACTACCTTAACATGAATCAGATCCATAAAAACTACAGTAGATAAATTCGTAGTCAATGTTCGCTATATGTAAAATTTATGAATGGCATCGCTCCGTAATAAACTGAATACTCGAGAAATTATTATAAACAATAACTATAAGCCTGAAACACAAATATAAATGGAAAAAAAACTAGTATTTATTGAATTATTTGGTGATTAAAAATAAGCTGACGTAGCACAGTGGTTCCGTGCACCTGACCAGCAATCAGAAAGTGCGGGTTGAATTCTCGGAGGGGGCATTTATTTAATAATAATATTTGGCTAATTTATATACCGCCGTTTTCGTGGAAAATCACCTCAAGGGCGCTGTACAAATACATCAGTTTCAGGCTAATAATTATTGCTTATAATAATTTGTCATCGTTTGTGATTTTCTTAAAACCTTGTCTTGTAAACATATGTTTACCTTTAATTAATTAATTAATTACGGATATTTTACGTCAAGCGAATGGTTTAGTCCGGTAACAGTTCCTTTCGGCTGCCATTCTATAATATAATAATAATAATAATTGGATAATTTGTAGAGCGCCGTTTTTGTGAAAAATCACCTCAAGGGCGGAGTACAATTTATTTCCTAGGATCTACATTTGTTATTTAGAAAAGATACCAAAACATACTTACCTGGCAAGTCACTTCCAACAAACACACTTATATTAAAAAGTTTATGCTTATAAAAGATAGAACTGCACGCAGAGGACACTATATCAAAAAACACTGGTCGTCGCATGATCTTAAGTCTGCTATAGTTTTTATTTTAATTTAAATGTATTTTAACTGTCTTAAAAGCCTACAAATTGTTAGTTGTTATCATTTTTATTTATTTATTTTTAATTATTATTTTTATTTATTTTATTTTATTTTTAGTATTTTTAACATTTTGTTAATTTAAATTTAAATTGCCGTCAACTGTGAAAGTGGAGGTTTCTGAAATTATGGATACGACTGTCTGAAAAGGTGCGTTTTAAGTTTAGACCTAAATTCTGTCGAGTCTGCGATCATTCTTAAATCATGTGGCAGTCCATTCCAGGCTTTAGGTCCTGACACGGCAAAAGCACGCTCACCGAACTTAGTATCTGGTGTGCGCTTTGGTTCCTTCAACCTTCCGATAGCTGATGACGTTGCTGACCTAAGGGTTGACTGTCGGGAATTGGAATCTTCTGGAATACACAATTCTGATAAATAAGCCGGAGCCATTCCGTTAAGTGACTTAAATACCATCCAGCATACCTTGAACTGGATTCTTTCAGGACATTTGAGCCAGTGCAGATTTTTGAGATGCTCTGAAATGTGGGAGTATTTAGATACTCCGGTGATAAGCCTTGCCGCGGCGTTGAAAACGGATTGTAATTTGTTGATTTATTTATTTATTTATTTATTTATATATATACGCCTAAAAAGGCTTTTACATAGAAGTGATACATGATGCAGTACAATAAGAGAATATGTATTATACAGGAGATATTGACAGTAAATAGATGTAATCCATTTTAAAGAAGGTAAAAAATACACACTTGTAAAATTGTGATTACAGGTATAATGAGAAAATATTAAAAAATATGAAGCAATATTAGTAAAACGTAAGAGTAACATAAAGTAAAAAAGAAATTACAAAAACACTACATATAAAACAAATCATTAAAACTAATTTACCAAAGCTACTCTAATTTGTAGGATTCAACAAAGTGTTGGTGTAGATTATGCTTAATTCTATATATGGAGTCAATAAATAAGTCAATAACACCCCCATACTTGTTGCCCAGATCGTGCATCCTATTGGTCAGTGAGTGTGTCTGATAATTGGTCGAGTATGTATTACAGAAGAATGTTATATTTTGTCTTGTATTCCTAGTCAGCACATGTAGTTTAATAGTGGCAAGGATGGCAGGACTATCAATTAAGTTGTTAATGACTCTGTGTAACACAACCAGGTCTGAAATAATTCTCCTGTCAGACAGTGTTATTAGATGCAATTGATTCATCAAACTGACATAATTAATGTAATCAATAGGAATTCCGAGCTTAAAATTTACGTACTTAAGAAATTTGTGCTGAACTCTTTCTATATTATTGGAGTGAACTTTATATAAAGGGGACCAAATAGGTGAATTATACTCCAATTGACTTCTGACTATTGAAATATAGAGGGTTCTCATACAATCTATGGACTTAAAATCGGTTAAAGTTCTGCAAAGGAAGCCAAGCATCTTTAAAGCCTTGTTAGTTATAAAGTTGATGTGTTCAATGAATGACAAGTTTTCAACGAATATTACACCCAAGTCACGAATATGTGATACTGGTATTAATTTAATATTATTTAATGTATATTCATGTAATATATTATAACGAGTTTTGGAAAATCGTATTACTTGACATTTCTGAATGTTCAAAAATAAAGCATTTTGTTCACACCATTGATGAAGTTGTTCTAAATTACTCTGTAAAATTTGACAATCGTATACATTTCGTATTCTTTTATATATTTTTAAGTCGTCAGCAAATAGCAGAACTTCTACATCATTAAATTGGTCAACAATGTCATTGATGAATAGTAAGAAAAATATTGGGCCGAGGTGGGACCCTTGAGGAACCCCACTTGTGGCCTCGAATATATAAGATTGTACAGAATTAATTTTTACACTAAGCACCCTATGGCTAAGATAACTAACAATCCAACTCAATAATTTACCTTTGATGCCCAACAATCGAAGTTTATAAATAAGTATGTTATGTCGAACCTTATCAAAAGCTTTACTAAAGTCAGTGTATATACTGTCCACTTGTTGTTTGAGACCCAGAGGTTCAGATATGTAATTTTCATAGATCATTAAATTACTTAAGGTAGAGCGACCTGTGATGAAGCCATGTTGGTTAGGAACAATAATGTTGTTGATAGGTTTTACAATGATATCTAGGACTAATTTCTCGAAAACTTTCGGTAAAGCAGACATTATACAAATTGGTCTATAGTTGGATATATCGCTTTTATCTCCTTTTCTATGAATAAGGGTTAAATAACTCTTTTTCCACTGAGCTGGAAAAGAACCAGAACTTAAAGAATTGTTAAAGAGTTTATAAAGAGGATATATCAGACTACTAACACAGGTTTTGAAAAATATTGGAGGAATACCATCCGGTCCAGCAGATTTATTGCTATCTAATTCTTTTATGACTTTTTCTATAGATTCTTTTTTGATGAAACATTGGCTTAAATTTAATACCTCTTCCACTGAAATATCGGGAATCGTATTGACACGAATATCTGTGTCGTAAACACTTTTAAATGAATCAGCAAATAGATTAACTATACCTTCGATACTGTCGGCACATTTTTCTTTCAAGTACATGTTATTGGGAAATCCACAATCATTTTTTTGTTGACTTTTAGAAAAACTCCATAATTTTTTAACATTTTGGTGTACCTCTTTTTCAATTAGGCTTACATAATCACTATAGCATTTTATTGATAATTCTTTACACTGCTTACGTAATTTAGTAAAGTTATGTAATCATTAGGATTTCTGGTATGTTTATATATTCTATGGATATGTTTTTTATAATTAATATGTTTTTTTAATTCCCTCGTAAACCATTTGGGATAGTTAGATGGTGTGAAGTTGACCCTAGGAACAAAGCGCTCTATCGAGGTATTTAAAATTGAGTAAAATTGTTCTAATTGATTATTTAAATTATTTTCGTTGTCTAAAAATGACCAATCTACCGAGGTAAGGTACTCAATAATATTATGGTATTCGGCTTTGGAGAAATTATACGATGTGGTAGTTAGGTTTGGAGATCTTCCAGACATATTTGTTATAATAATATCTAATGGTGGATGGTGTTTATCTAGAGGCAATAATAATTCGTCAGATTTCTCAACCACTGTTTTTGAATCACTTGAAAACACTAAATCTAACATTCGATTATTAGAATTAGACACATTGTTTGATTGAGTTAGTCCTAGGAATATGGACATATCACGAATTTCACTGGATTTAGCGCACTGTAATTCAACTTCGTTTGTGGCAGATCCGATGTCATCTTGGCTGGTCCAGTTCGGCAGATTATAATCACCAGCAATTATGAATTTTGCTTTCGGATATTTGAATTTCAGCATTTCTATGTCCTCATTGTGGTTTTTATATATTTGCAAATCCGATGCAGGTGGGATGTAGACACAACCTATAATAATTTTACTATAAGGTATGTTGAGCATTACAAAAATGTGTTCAACATTTGTGTGCTTGACCGGTAGTCTACAGGATGAGATATTTTTAGACACACATAACATCACACCTCCTCCGTTAGACTTTTTGCTCGAATTAAGACTTCGATCAAGGCGATAGATAGTATATTGATTTAGGCCTAATTCTGACGAGCCGATATCTGCATTTAACCATGTTTCAGTTAATAATAAAATGTCATATGAGAAGGTGGGTGAATTCCTTTTAAGTTGTTGCAATTTCGTACGGATTCCTCGAACATTTTGATAATATCCATTGATTCTTAAGAGTGTGTTATGTTTGTTTATCAGTTTTTTGCGTGGCTTTTGATAATTTTAGGAATTCCATTAAAATGTTTGATTCGCAAATCAATTTCACCCTTTTCTTTTCTCTCCTCTATTTCCTTCCAGAGGTCAGTCAAATGTTCTCTTTGTTGGAGGGTCCTATCCGGTTTCATTTTTATTCCATTAGGCAAAGTATTTTTATTAAAAAGAATAAGTTTTGCCAGCTTAGGGTCTTCAAATTCGACTTTAATGGGCCTGATTTTGTTTGAAATTTTACTACCAAGCCTGTAAATTTTAACTTCTTCCGTTTTGAACTCGCTATTTATTTCACTAACGATAGTTAAAACTTTTTTTTTATCTTCCAAGATATTCTCCATGCTTGAGTTGGAACTAGACTCGGGAACGTTAAGTAAAATCACGTTCTTGGTGCGGATCTTGCGTTCCTCTATCTCTGCGAGCAAGTCACAAATTGGTGTTGTTTCTTGGGGTAATACTTTCTTTTCTATGATGTTTTCAAATGTCATAACTTTCCCCTCCAGGACTCCTACATTTACTCCTAGGTCCTGCATGGTACCAGAGAGGTTAGATAGTTTGGTGAGTATTTTTGCCATTTGATCTTTAGTGATTTTTAAAGAGGGATCGGTAATGGCACTATGGATCCCAGTAATCTCTTCCTTGGCTTTATTTAGAAGAGAAAGTGCTTCATTCGTATTCATTTTGAAAGCGATATTCGGCGGAATTTGGCAATATAATTATTAAGAAGAAACAGATTCACTGCACACAGAAGTTTAAATGATAGTTTTAATTGTTGACTTGTTTGCAAACACTATTTATTTGTTAGTTTATATTTTTATTTATTTGGTTTTATAGATTTTGATATATTTTAGCTCAATACTTGTTAAAAAACATTAATTATTGAGAGCAAAACAAAAACTCGACAACTGTCATTAACATGTTATTGTTACTTTAGGGAGACTTGCTATGAATGTGCTATTCAGTTTAAAAAGGTATTTTGTTTAATAATCTTGAAATATTTATGGTTAACTTTGTGGAATGCATTTTAGAGGTAGATACAGGCCCTAAGGAAAAGTATTTCAGTCACAGCCTTTGTCATACTTTGGGATGCTGTGTGGAGGGTCTTTTTTAAGGAAACGAAGGAGAGGAAGTTCTGGGAAGGTAAAAGGTATGAGGGCTGGGAAGGAATCAATGTGTCCAGGAGTGACGGACATATGAATATATTCCTCCCAATACTGCGCAAGACAATGGGTCAAGAGACCAGTTGGATATGTCGAAGGGTCTCCCGAAACCAGCATCTCTCAATCTGGCATAGCTACCACGCAGTTGGTGGGCAGGCGGATCTTGAACACATCTCACCCGATGAACTCGGGCACCCCTGCTATATCACCAAACATAGCGAGCCAAATGGTTTCCGGGGGAGGTGGTAACGCACCTCTAAACTGTGAATAACTTTTCATATTTCGTGGAAATTTATTTTTCTCTCGAGACTTTTTTTAAACCAGATTTATGTCGATTTGTTTTGAAAACATTCTCAAGATAAAATTAATAAAATAATAAATTCAAAGGCGCCCTTCATCTTCCCATCAACATGCTTCGCAAACACCCCACGAATTCATTTCCTTTCTTTCTACCATCATTTCCTCACACAAGATTATTTGATTTTCATATATTTTATTTTATTTAAAGAATCACACTCGGATGAAAAGACGCAGCATCGTTATATTCCTCTTTAAAATATTTAAAAAAATAATTGTGTAAATATAAATTGGTAGTTTGCGTAAGGCACGCACGTCAGCCGTGAGAAGTGGATTACTATCAATAAAATTCTTACTGCCCAGCATAAAATTTGCTATTCCTCTCCTAAACAGGCTCATTAAAGAACATAAACATATATCTTAGAAAAAATACCTAACGGATTTATTAATGTCATTACCAACTACACATGTTCATATGTCCTCTGCGTGCAAAATGTATTTTAATTCCTCTAATAATCATTAGACAGTGTTAATCTCAAGTGACATCCCAGGTAAGAATGGTCTCATATCTATTTTATCTGCCTGTACGGGATAATATATGGTATATATATGTATATATAAATATGGTTCCATGATAACTCAACACAGTGACTATTCAACACACATTTAAAAATGATTAAAAAAAAAATTAAACCTAACCCAACCTAACCTAACCTAACCTACATAACCCAGTTAAAAAAAGTTTTTGTTTCATCACTTTCCATGACTTTATATAACTTTTTAAAGATGGGATGAATTATCATTTTGATGATTTATCCGGTCACCATAAATATAACCCTGATGAAGGTTCAAGGTGAACCGAAACCGGTTGGTTTAATATATTAAAAATATAAAAAAATAAAGTGGTGTTTAAAAAAAAGTTATTCATCATAATTGTGTATACCCACAAACTGTTATGCTACATGTGAAAATTTAAATAATAATATATTCTAACGCAGCATCACGTTATATATACTTGGTATAGTTTTGCATTAGTCTAATCATTAGTCTAGTCTAGTCATGTGTTTTTGAAGTGTAATAAGATATATTCATTGTAGAAATACATTATATATTATTTGTACAGCACCCTTGTTGATTTTTCAGAAAAAAGACGCCATACGAATCATCTTAATATTATTGTAATCAATAAATTAACAGATTAATAATGCACATATTCACAAGTTTCTTTTAAATGGAATGCTTATTAAAAGATGGTTAGAGTTTGAAAATCAAAGCCATTTGTCTATAAAGTATTCCTATAAATTATTTAAGTAATCTAATGTCAACCTATCTAGTATTTTAAGTATTATTACTAAGTATTTCACCTAAAAAATGTAGACAATTTTGTCTCGACGCCATCTAGTGAGAGAGTTAGCACTTACAATGCCTTTCTCATATAAAAATAAAGTTGGTTGTTTTCAGGTGAAAAAATGTAACAAGCAGTAATTGTTGAATGAAACACTAGTATATATTGAATAATTTCGCGGGTAAGAGATAAGCCGCCATAGCTCAGTGGTCAGAGCTGTCGACCGGAAATCGAAGGGACACGGGTTCGAGTCCCGTTGGCGTCATGTATCTTTTATCAGGAGATTTTTCAATGTGGATGAGTGTTTCAGGCGAACAATTATTGCTTGTAAAATAATTGTTACCCTTTGTGCTATGCATAAAAATCTTGTCTCAAAACATTAAGTTTACTAAAAAATAATAATTAATATTTGACAAGTTCAAGTATTTCACCTAAAAAATGTAGACAATTTTGTCTCGACGCCATCTAGTGAGAGAGTTAGCACTTACAATGCCTTTCTCATATAAAAATAAAGTTGGTTGTTTTCAGGTGAAAAAATGTAACAAGCAGTAATTGTTGAATGAAACACTAGTATATATTGAATAATTTCGCGGGTAAGAGATAAGCCGCCATAGCTCAGTGGTCAGAGCTGTCGACCGGAAATCGAAGGGACACGGGTTCGAGTCCCGTTGGCGTCATGTATCTTTTATCAGGAGATTTTTCAATGTGGATGAGTGTTTCAGGCGAACAATTATTGCTTGTAAAATAATTGTTACCCTTTGTGCTATGCATAAAAATCTTGTCTCAAAACATTAAGTTTACTAAAAAATAATAATCAACCTATCTGCTATTTTCTCAGCTGATAAATCCGTCAACAAGGTTTTAATGGCGGTATTTGAGTGCGACTCCAATTTGTTCCACTTTACGCGGCACTTATCACCCCATTAGTATCATTGACAAGACATTTCATCCGAGGAATACTTTTATTTTAACACTTTACATGTTCGAGAAGCAATTATTTTTAAAACGTCTAGATATTGCACTTCTCTATAAATCAGAAATAGAATCCCGCAGACCATTATTATTCATTGCGTGAGAGTGTGTTTTTCTTGAAGATTTTTTTTTCTATAAAATAGGACGCATTTGGAAATGTATATCCTTCTATTAATTAAAGCCTTTCTGTAACTCATATCAACAAATCCCTTCTCATGGCTTCTTCTTAAGTTTGCCACACGTGGTCATCCTTTGTTCTGTATAAAACCATAACAGTACTGTTGAAATTATGTCACATTTAAATACAAATTATTAAAAAATAGCTATAGACATAGGCGCAACCGTTAAGCTACAAAAAATATCAATTATTCAATAGTTCAAACCTTTGTTACATAATTTAAAATCACATGGTGATATTTAGTCACATTTCATGTACAAATATATGAAGTTTTTGCCATAAGCACAACTGTTATCAATAATAATTAACCGGTTCAAACCTTTCTTATTTAATTTCTTGTAGAGTGTTTAATCACACAGTTCTACAATTATAAATTCGCAAAAAAAACACCCATTGCTTTTAATACGATAAGAGAAAAAAAGACCAAACCAGCATCGCCGTAATGAGCGTGTATTACAACATAAATATCACAACTTATTGTTACGTTTATTTCACAGTAGTGGTTGCAACAAGTGATAATGTTTCGAATCCACCTTATATTTTATTTCCCACACTTTCGAACAACCGCAACTACAACCGAATTCACTGAGGAAATTTAAGCTCAGTGCTATAAAAATGATCCAAAAAGCATGATCGTTGAAAGCTCGAAATGGGCCAAAACACTACTGGAAGTGGAAACTGTTGGCCGTATCGGAGAGTTAGCGCTTTCGAAGCTCAATGGGGTATATCCAATTCCATCGGATTTGGCCTGAGATGACACTGTTAGAAAAGTGCTGTTATTTAGTTTTTCTTTCGTTTGACTATGAGATAAACCAATATTGATTTTTAGAAACCGACAGTAGTTTTTTTTGGTAGACGCAATCTATGTTAAGAAAAGTAATTTACTAAAAATATTTATTTATAACGGCTTAACTCAGTAGTCGCTTAAGAATGGAAGCGAGACTAGCAGTCCACGGAGGAATTCTCATACTAACAATTATGCTTGACTGTGAGGCTTGAAAATGATCGAGGAAGGATAAATAAGAATATAGAAGCAATACAGTGTGCTGAAGAAGACATTTTCGTCGATAATTTATATGGATTCAGAAATAATGTTTTGCTATTGCTAAAAAATATGTTTCTCTGATTATGTTATGTATTAATAATAATAAAATAATAATAATTGTATCACTTGTATAGCGCCGTTTTTGTGCGAAATCACCTCAAGGTCTATTTGTGTCTCTTTTGTCTCATACTATAATAAAATACTAAATAGAACACTATTTTTCTTTTATGTAATTTGATTTTTTTTATTTGTTTTATATTTGGTAATCGACGAACTGCTGGATGCAATCTGTTGGCCATAAGTTGATAATAGTCTGTTTAATCTATGGTTAGTAGGATAGATCATTGTAAAAATAATATATTTGTACAGCTAAGGTGATTTTTCATAAAAACGGCGCTATACAAATATAATTATTATTAAAAAGTTGATAAAATGAAAATTTTTTTTTTCTAACGCAAAATTAAGGATGAAATAAAGCCAGCAAAACATATTTTTTATTTTTTCGTCAGTAATATTTTACTAGTTAACAGATGGCACTGTTTGCTTAATTTGTAATTTGTAATAAAAGGCACCACCTTTTTCGACACTAATACTAACCGTCTTCCCTTGAATGAACATCTCGCCCTCATCAACATTTTTTTGTAGAACGCAGTCAACATATGTCAATCGCGTCATTTTGCATACTTAGTTCCTGCTTTTGACACGCACTGCGGTCATAGAGGCGCTGTAATTCGTGGAATTTCGCGCGTAAATTTGAAAGTGTTGATTGATTTCTCATCATATACCTAGTCTACGCACGTAATACGATTGACGACGGAAAATTTTGGATGGTAATAATACTATCGTAAAATTACAAAGTAACCGCTATTAATTATTAAAAAATTCCAAACATTGAAGTCTAGAAACAACTAGGTCTATTATAATGTGATTGCATTGAATTAAATTGTTGATTACCTTTTAAACCGTGTTTGGTAGATTTAGCAAGCCTTACCTATACATATAAAACTATATACACAAATAATATTATACGTTCCTACATACATGCAAACAAAGTGTTGTTCTAACGATCTAATGTGTCGCCAGGGAATCCAATGACGAAATAGTTCAGCGGGTGAACAAAGTGATTTGTTTAAGTGCCAGCCTGATTTATTTATGCAAACCTCCCTCCGTGGATGTAATTATTACCGAATGCGCTACTTTTTCCTTAAGTCTACTCTAGCCGTCCATTCATACTGTCTATATATATATAGGTATATATATATATATATATGTCAAATATCTAAACTCAGTTTTCGATTTAATAACTATCGTTCCTCAAATTTTGCATAAGGAAACATATGAACTGATTATTTCGGTTAAAAGTCAATTGATCCACCTAGATTTAACCGTTTATCTCATATTTTAGGTATTATATAAATTTGGAACACTATTGCAAGCGATCACTCAAGACGTTTTGCAAACTTGTAATAAAATGCCAAAAATTGTTCAGATGGTTAAACTATCTTGGTGACTCCTTACATAATAAAACTTGATCAGGAATTTTCAATTTGAAATTTAAAAGTTCATGTAATTTTAGTGTTTTATCTTTGGGTTACTATGCCGTGTTGTACTACCTCCTTCGTTAGCCATTGTCTTGGACAGCATTACAGTATCCACCATAAAAGCAGATGCCCGTAGATAATGATTATTTTATTGTATCTAAAAATTAAATATATGGGTGATGCAATTAAAAAAATCGTCATGTCATCTCCGAATGAAATAATATTATTTACAAATTGAAGATTTACGATGCGACATCTGTTGGTCAAAATAAAAAGTATAACTACATGGTGTAGGAAAGGCTGCCCGCAAAACAAATACCCCGTCAATGTCTCGACAAGAAGATTGATCGTTCTACACGAAACGTCCAATTTTTACTCCTCTTCCCCCCAGACGAGTGGACTCGTCCAAATAAAACCGAACATCTAAAAGGTTCATCCCAAAACAACCATATCAGTCAGGCAGATTGACACTTTGGAAAATTGTAAGTACATTTTTCATTTATTAAAATCTAAAAATATTTCAAGCCTACAAAAACACTCCTGCTGCTCTGTGCGATTTACATTTTTTTGTTTAAAACGTAAACCTACATTAAAATTTGAAGAGTTTGAAAAAAATAACTGCTTAACGTTTTGCTGCTTACAATCGGAAGATTATTCTCGTAAAGTGAACACAACATAATTGTTTATTGACGAGTATGTTCGTTTGCGTAGGTTAATAAATATGTACATTTGGATTAGGGGTACATTATAATCTTAACAACAAATCAACAAAATAAATGGAAATGATTTGAAATCCATGCAATAATTTTTTTTTAACAAGTACGACCGTATTATTACAGTCAGTTTTACATTTCTTTAGATATACGTAGGTAGTTTCAGATATCCATTCACAAAATCCTACAAATGACAACCTTATTATTATAGAATAGTCCTTTGTTCCAAGAACTCTTTTCTATTCGTTCATGCATTCAAACGACTGGAATTTCATATAACTGTATTTTTGTATAGTCAAATTGCCTGCTGTATCAACATTGGATTGCTAGAAGAAGGACGATAACTTTTTATGTTTTCTTCCCTTACTTGGTTCGATTTCGGTTAAAAGAATTCTACTACTTATCTCGTATTGATATTTCTACTTATTTAAACTGTAACATAATTTAGTTTTCTTGGCAATCTTATTCCGTTAAAGAAAGAATATTCTGATTTTCTCTTACAATAATCCAAACAAGATCTTGGTGTGATGAAAATTATACACGAGCTAAGATAATTTAGATTAATTACTTTACTCAATGAGTTTATCAAGATGAGGTTCATATCATTAACTGTCAGTAAAATATCCTGCAGATTCGAAGAAAATCTATTGACTTCCACAAAAAGTTTTAATAATGGCTCATCTTACGTTATTTCGTTTAAACACAAAATTAAATTACTGACAACAAACAAAAACCAATCTTTTTCCAAAAGCAATATAAACATTACCGTCGCATGATTTTTTTCACATGAAAAAAAAAACACAAAATTTCAACTTTTGGAGGCGAATATGGGCGCCGGCGCTCCCAACACCCCTGCCACAGGTCACCCCAAGAGTTCCGCTACGTTTGGTGAGCTTAGTGAACTTAGCAGGGGTGCCCGGGATAGTGGAGTGAGGTTTGTCTAGGTCTTTGCGGCCGATGCGTTTGCCGTGTACTACTTCGTGGCGGGTTGGATCGGAAGAGACTGGTTGAGGGAGGCCGTTTGACCTCTCCAACCAGACTCTCTCTAGATCCATCTCCTTGCACCTCAGTGGGAGGGATATATTCATACGTCTGTCACACTTGGACACATTGACCCCCAAATTTCTACCTACCCCTCATACCTTTTTCCTTCTCTTAACTTTTTCTCCTTCCTACCCCTAAAAAGACCCTCCAGACAGTATCCCCAAATATGACACAAACTGTAAAAAGAGTTTACATTTTGATTATTCTGTGGTTAACTTCTAGATTTAAGTACAAAACGTAATGTTTTATCTTTCTAACACCATTTATATCAGATTTCTAACCATTATAATTAGGGAAACACAATGTTTTCTATGAGCTGTTTCCAAAAGCGAACAAATTAGATTGAGCGGTTAATGGTATGTTCAATGTAATAACCCTTTAATTATTGGGTACTGTTGGTCTATGTGTGTTATTTTTTGATCTTGCTATATTTGACCTACCATTCTTAGGTCCTTTATGATAAAACATAAGAATTCTCAAAAACGTATGGTGAGACATATGCTTTTATTTTAAACCTATTGTTTTAATCAAACAAGTCGGCAGTCAAGAGTCGGCAGTCAACAGTCGGCAGTCAACAGTCGGCAGTCACGTCCCGCCTTGAGGGTATGTTTCGTCTCATCCACTTTAAGTTGCTACGCGAGTACCGGGTAAGGGTGGAGAGTAAAGGGTAGATAGTGCCGGCTCCTGACACCCGCTCGTCTGTCAATCTCTCCGGGACACCCTTTTTTGTCGCCGGCAATGGATTGCTGCCATTTGCCTACATATTCAACGAGTCCTTTCACCACCGAGTAAACTGTATGCGGGGCGGGCCTAGATAAGGCCAACGCAAGAAGTGTGAAGGATGTGCTGCTTTGCAATAGTCAATAAGGCTTTTGTAAAGCCAAGACAACATAATCAATTTTATACCACTGTACAAAATAATACAAAATATACCTACCTAACTTTTCTTTACATAGCTGTGTTAATTAGGTTCAGCCTAATTTATTCAGGTTAATTTGCCTAAATGTTATGCCGAATAAAATTAACAATATAATATGTTCTTAAATAACCGCAAATTCACTTAATTACTTGTTTATTTTTTTCATACGTTTATCTTGATGAAAAATCATTAGTTTCGAAATAATGTCAAACATTTTGATTAAATAACGGTGTGTTCAAAGTGATTTATTTATATAAATATAATTTATAATTTTGCTCAATCTCACTCAAAACTCCAGACAGCACATATAGTCCAGTAACCTTGTCACATGAAAGGGGAGATACATTGTGTCAGATCTAGTACTTCTGATTTTCGCTGAGTTATTTATGGTGTTAGCTCAATGAATAATTCAAGTGATCAAAAACTAGTCCTTCTGGGTTTAAATCGCCAAAAACTGAAAAAGGTTGAAAATTTGGTGGTTTTTTAGACTTTTGATAATGTTGCGTTCGGCGCTCGAAACCGGAAACTAGGATTAATCATTGGGCCAACATCATAAACAAATCACAAAAAATCACAACTAGCAGATCTGAAGCAACATCTGATGTACAGGTTGATGAAAAAGAACCCGAGGGAAGTAATTTTATTTGAGGTCTCCCGTATGGAATTCCTATACATTTTAAATTTTTATATTTTAGTGAAGACTGGTGACTTAATAAACCACCTCTTATTTGACAAGGTAAAATAGTACTTATTCATAAATAACCGGTAAATACAAGTGAAAAAAGAAGGTTAATAAGTACCACTGGGAAGGAAAATCTTTTTTTTTTATTTATTTTTTTATTATCAATATAAAGTTTTTTTACAGGTTTTTTTTTTCGATGTCTTTCTCACTAGGATAAACCTCTGTCGAGACAGACGTATTTGATACATGAATTAATGTTTACATATTTTTTGATACATAAAATATTTCATTACATTAAATGACATTGTGAAAAAGATTTTTTTTTTTTTTTTTTTTTACAGTAATACCGCACAAGAGTCCCAACTGCTCCCGTCTGGAGCCAGTGAGACTATGGCATCCCCAATTGGGGGATGTTGTGAGGCTGAAGGTAAGTGGGGAAGGGAAAGAGGAAGGTGGGGAAATACCTGGCTATTCAGATCTAGTCACTAAACACGGCTAAAGCCATTTGGAGCAACGTTTCAATTCTGAATGGTGGTCTTACACCAGGGCGATACTGGTAGTATCTTCCACTCTGGAACGTGCCGCAAATATACTATATATTATTTTAATTAATTAATTGTGAAATAACACAAATTAATCAAATAAAATTTATTTGCGCACGCCGGGTTCGAACCCGCGTCCTTCGGAATGGCAGTCCAATGCGTTACCACTGGACTATGCCGGCCGTCAAAAGATACAAAATAATAAATAATAATAATAAATGATAAATTTGTTAATCAGCATCTAGTTGGAGTATTGCTAAGGTTACATATTTATTTTTGTTTCACGCCCAGCTAGGCTTGTTTATTTTTAAAGACAATGAACATCCAATGAACAGCAACTTAAAAACAAAATATTTTACAATGCAAATGGAAAAAAATAGTAAATAAGATAATAGATGGATTTGGAAATACCACTAGAAACACCAAGAAATTAATCTACAGAAAATCTTTAGTGTATGTACATACATATTCCAAAGTAGAACTTAGCATTTTGTTCAACTAGACTTTTAATTGTGCTTTCCGAAATGAATCTCGTTAAGACCTGTTTTTATTTAGTGAATGATAAGTTTAATATGTCAATAACATCCTAAGATGTCGCAAATTGGATCTTGTTTGACGGGTATAAAATTTAATGAATTTTACATAATTAGGAACGATAACAGATCCAAGTTCAACGGAGCAAAGGTTATGGATTTCAAAGTCATTAAATGGGAAAATTTTGTTATGCTAGATTTGTCCAAATGTTTTCATCATCACTTCCATCCCCGACAACTTTTTCATCTGAGGACAGGGCCAATATTTTTGAGAATCTGAATCCTTGGGTATATTTGTGGTAATCCCGGATAGACAGCGTTTTGTGTGAGGATCAATGTTATCGGCGCCACAAAGGTTTACGCACAGTTCCTGGACCCTGGAAATGAGAATACCCCCAAAAGGCATAATTTGCATAAAAATGCTGTTCAAGTATTGTTTTCTCTCTTCAGAGATCTATTGTTAAAGCAAAAGTGAAATAATTAATGTCCTCTGTATTTTTTCTTCGTAAATTTTAAGCTTTTAGAAACACCTGTAGGTCGCTCAGTAGCAGTTGAGACTCAAATTAATGACGTATATAAATATTGATGTTAATAATAAATGATCATCATGATGAATATTGAATCATTTTAAGTACAACCAAAATTATTGTAGACAGGACTTTTGAGGTATATGTCTACAATATTAATACTTGTTCGGAAATGAATAAGAATATATGTATATTTTCTACACTGAAACTTACGCAGGTCCCTTATACTAATAATTTGGATGATTTGAATACCGTCATTTTTGTTAAAAATCACCTCAAAGGCGCTGTATGAATATATAATGCATTTGTACAACGCTTTATCTTATTACTGACTACAGCCTGGACTAACTAATATATATATATATGTATGGAAAACTTTGTTTACACCACTTTTAATCAAAACTACATGTTTCAAAGCTTCTTCGTCAGAATAATAGAAGCGATTGACTTTGAAACATGTAGATTATTATTGATTAAAGTGGTGTAAACAAAGTTATTCATATGTATATAATCAAAATTAAGTACCAAGTTAATTTTACAACTATTGGAGAAACTATTATCAACTTATGGTTAGCAGATAATTTAAAACTTATAAACACAGAGCGTTTATAAATTGATTTTTGATTCATTGTTTCACTGTCAATGGCCAATTTTGTTTTTTTTTTTTCTTTAAGTTTATAGTTTTAAAATACTTTAAAAAAATAACGCAGTAAAATATTTTTTTGAAATGAGAAACTTTTGCGTGGTGAATAATTGATTTACTCAATTCCACAATAAGTAAACTTAATGGACTTTGTAATTAGAAAGGCGTTCACGACCCTCGATGGCAAAATATCCTCCTGGCGAGTACCTTGCGACATCTTCATTCGAGTGAAAGCGATCCAATCACTGAGTCTCTCCCTCGGGGCGCCACCGAATAAATCAAAAAGGGTCTCAGGGACTAGGGAGGCAGAGGTCTGGCGACTAAACCAACAAATTTACGGACCCTGGACTAGCGAGACACCTGATCAAAGAGTTTGTTAATCAAGGTCTTTAAAATCCGCAATCGGACGGGTTGATTAATGCCGGGAGAGGTTAGAGCGAGGACCAGATCAAATAGAAAACGTTAAGACAAATACACTTTTTAACTTCATTGGAGAGGTAAATCGTCCAAAACAAGTTGAAATACTGACAGCAAAATAACAACAAACCTTTACTGAAATGCCTAGGTATTTCAGATTTGGCGTTACTTCTGCAAATCGATATATGAATGCGCAAAGCATTAAGCCTGTGACAAATCACGCTATAAGCATGCTATATTCTCGTGACATGGCCAATTTCAACATATTGCTCGCCGTACATTCCCATTGGGATTGTATGTTGACCGATATGCTGAAATAGACCAAGCCATCATGTTTATAGTGTAATGTGTGTCCCATTATACAAAATGACCGATTATAAATGTCAATCATCTTTTGGCGCGCCTAAGGGTGGTAAAACCAACTCTTGCTTAGCAAGTGTGACAAGATGGGAATGGCGTAAATTTTGCTTTAGCAATTTTCTGAAAGAGTTATAGACCTCTCTGTTATGTACACCCAATGTTCGGGAAACAAAGACCCCTACCGAACTTGTTAAGACATATAATAAAACACTTTCATGTCTGTTAAATAAATATGCCCCGACATCATCAAAAACACGGAAAGTTCGAAAGTCTGACGGCTGGTTTGACGATGAATGTCGAAACCAGAAGAGACTTATGCGGAAATTAGAGAGGACCTATAGGAAAAACTCTTCTTTAACTACAAGAGACGAGTGGATCCTTGCTCAAAAACAATATATGTGTAAAATTAATTCCAAAAGATCAGACTATTGGAAAGAAAAGATTAACTCTGAGCGAACCAACCCGCGACGTCTTTGGAACTCAATAAAGACTGTAATTTCCGAAGTCACTGTTCCAACGAAAATAGATATTACCCCGGAAGCCTTCTCAATTTTTTTTCGGGAAAAAATTGAATCCATTCGTGCTTCCACATCTCACGCCCCTCCGCCAATATTCACTTTAAATTCTAAAGGAATTTTGTCTTCCTTCAAACCCACAACGCTGGAAGAAGTAACAAAAATTATTTCAAGCTCGCCTAATAAACAGTGCAGTCTTGATCCCATACCGACATGGTTATTAAAACAATGTTCTACTGTTTTAGCTCCATTCCTAGTTCACGTTTTTAATAAATCACTTAGCACGGGTGATTTTCCTGAACCACTTAAGTCAGCTGTAGTTACACCAATCCTGAAAAATTCACAACTATACGCCGATAACTTAGGTAATTATCGGCCCGTTTCAAACTTACCATTTATTTCAAAAATCCTGGAGAAAATTGCTGCCGCACAAATAACCAGTCACTTGAATTCAAACGTCAATCGGCGTACAGAAAGTTCCACTCAACTGAAACCGGACTACTTCGTATGCTATCAGTCATAACTCTGGCCGTAGAGTCAGGTAAGTTATCACTTATCTCACTCCTAGACATGAGTGCAGCGTTTGACACGATTGATCATGAATTCCTCATTAGCAGATTAGAGGAAACATTTGGTTTGAATTCCGACATAAAAAATTGGCTGGTATCCTATTTATCCAATCGCTTACAAGCCGTGAGGGTTGGAAATAAATTTTTCAGGGGTACCCCAGGGATCCGTTTTGGGTCCACTTCTCTTCATCCTTTTTACAGATGATGTCGCCAAAATAATCGAGTCATTTGATCTCTTGTCTCACTGCTACGGTGACGATCAGCAAGTTTATTTTTACTGCGCTCCAAATGAAATCAATAGTCTCAAAATCCGTATAACTGAATGTCTAGAAGCAATAACTCGTTGGATGTCTTCAAACAAGCTGAAGCTCAATCCATCTAAGACTGAGTTTCTCTGGGCAGTCACAAACAAACGTCAACATTTCATAGACAATTCACCTATTCCTATTTCCGGCAGCGATATCATCCCAAAAACAACAGTCAAACTTCTCGGTGTCAATTTAGATTCAGACTTTTCGTTTAAAAGTCAAATAAATAGGACTGTAAGCACCGGTTTTTTTCACCTAAGACAACTCAAGTCTGTCCGAAGAAACCTTCCTACAGAAGCAACAAAACTACTTATCAACTCCTACGTAGTCTCACGTCTCGATTACTGCAACGGCATTTATGCCAGCCTTCCAAAATATCAAATTGACAAACTTCAATCAGTGTTTAATGCAGCAGCATGGCTCATAACCGGGGTTTCAAAATATTCGCATATTTCAGAACACCTTCGTAACCTTCACTGGCTCAAGTGACCTGAAAGAATCCAGTACAAACTGTGCTGGATGGTGTTTAAATCCATCAATGAAATGGCCCCACCCTACATCACTGAACTATGCGTCCCGGAAAACACTGGTCTGAGGCAGTCAACTCTTAGATCAGCAACGTCATCAGCTGTAGGCAGACTGATAGAACCTAAGCGCAAGCCAAATACTAAGTTTGGTGATCGCGCTTTCGGAGTATCTGGGCCGAAGGCTTGGAATAAACTCCCTCCGGAACTAAGATCCATAACAAGTCCAACAGAATTCAGGTCTAAACTAAAAACTTACATTTTTAAGCTGTCGTACCCTTAGATTAAATATACCATTCCTAAGAGAAAGTCCAGTTATATTCAATTTTTCAATTAAGTCCTAAATCCTGTATCTAAATTTCGCCAATAAACAATTAGATAATGTTAATTAAGTGTTAATCTCAAGTGACCTACCAGGTAAGTATTGTACTGTATATTTTCTCCATAAATAGTTAAGTAATAACATAGATCACTGTAGAAATGTATTATAAGTTTGTACAGCGCCCTTGAGGTGATTTTGCACAAAAACGGCGCTATACAAGTCATCCAATTATTATTTATTATTATTATTAAGATGAGACGACGCTCTTACACGGAACGCTTCATTTGACCAGCCTCGTGACTCGTTGCCTCGGCTCTTTGCGCCCGGCTGCCAAAAATCTGTACGCTATATTTCCCCCCATTCTCACTAAAATTGGCAATGGATCTATTCAAAATTATGTTTAAACTTTTGTTTTCACTTTCTTCGATAAAAATCAATTGAATACATTAAATTAATAAATAGAATTGGAAAATTTTTGAATCAAAGTTTTTCTTAAAAATCACCTTACAAACTGTATAAATTTTACTTGTGATAGAAAAAAAAGAATTCTATGGGTGACATTTTTCCATGTTCAAAGAAAATGTAAAAAGGCTTTAAAATTGTTGTCGCTCGAGTGAACCTAAACATATCTAAATTTGTAATATGCACATACTAACAATAACAGAAGCAGCCATGAGGATAGACAAACGAGTCTCCAAAGCATTATGAATATAAAAGAAACTCAGCAGCCTTAACTTCAGCAGATATTTTAGTCCCGCTAAAGAATGTGTACCTAAATAAATATCTCAAGTCAACGCTGAATAAATACCAGCGTTGATGTTGAAACGTATAGAATTTTTCATGATAATGGAAGCAGTATTTAAGTCAAAAATTAACTAACAATTATAACGTTTCTCTTGTGTAAACTTTACTTAAGGGACGCTTAAAGTTCCCCTACATTTTCTTAATAGAAGGCAGTAGTAGTCGTCTCGCCTTGTATCGGAAGAGAGCAATAAATCACACTGCCAAATAATAAACGTTTCTTGTTACCTACTACTGACTTTTGTGCTGTCACGTTCTATGAATTTATCATTACTTTTGACAAGAATTTCGACATTGTTATTTGGCGTTTCCTCCGCAGGCGGATCAATGGCTGTTTTTGAAATTTTACGAGCGATAATTTTTGGTCACGCTTTGCATCATTTGTAACTCAAATCAATGTGATTTTGCGGTAGCTGTGGAAGAAAGTAAAAGTGATTTTATTAAATAAAAATTTATTTAGCATCAAAACGTTGGTTTCGCATCAATTGATTTATTTCATCACTTTTTATTACGTATGATTCACAGAACCAAGCTACTTAAATAGGGACATAACCTTTATCATTCGAAAAATCTATTTATTTACAAATTATCTAGAATTAGGATACCAATCAAATCATCCTGGCCAATTACTTGACTCGTAACCAACATTTTTCTTATCGAGATATCTCTTTCCACTAACCAAAAGTTATTTATCTATAAAACAATCCCGAGATTTTTCCTGGTTACGATTGCGAATGCTGAACGTTTACAAACAATAACTGCAGAGCAATAAAAGAAAATAACCAACTTTGCGTACACCTCTATTAATAGTGGTATTCTTTATGGTAAGATATTAAGAAGAATCTTTGGAGTCATAAAAGATTTGGGTCTCGCATTTAAGGAACAACCGCATGGTACGCTACTAAATTGTTACTAAAAGATCTTAGTCATATGATTTGTGAAACTGGAACAACTCCATTTAATAAGCCTGAAGAACGAAGTAGTTAAAGGTGATATAAACTTAAGTGATAATGATAAAGTGCTATTTTTATTAACCCTCGATTTATCCGGTGACTTCATACATACACAATTTACCTGGTGGAGTCCCCAGGACTCCCAGAAATAAAATCGTTAATTTAACATGAAATAAAACACTTTTTAAAATTAAATTCTAGTTACATTTGTTTATTATATATTTGGTTTTACAATGGTTTTACAAAAGGTTTTTGATTAAAATTTAATTTATTAAAGGAACTTCTAGAACATGGCACTTTTTGTAACAAAATTACGAGACCTTCTATTCTCAACATTTCAAAAGCAAAATAATTTTTCAAAGTAATTTTCAAAGAAATATAACAAAAACATAATCAATTCTTATAAAAGGCAAAAAAAAACATGGTTCTACCAAAAAAATTTTAAAAAAATACCGTAAATAGGCTTAAAACTGTAACATTAATACCCCGGTGGAGTCCCACGGACTAGCGTGATTACTCACCCATCGGAGCCAAGCACATCGACGTCCACACGAAGGTACTGGAACGCACAATTTGTAATTCCAAAAACGAATGGTTTTATGAGCGCTGAAAGTTTTCAATGGAGTCCCAGGGACCTACCGGGTAAATCAAGGGTTAATCTTAAATATAAATTACTTACATTCGTAGGGATCGGTCTAAATATATATGCATATTATCGTTATGGATTCGTCGGAATCAATTAAAATGAGAGCTTCAAGCAAACCCCCGTTATGAGAGTCTTGTTTTGCCTTAACATCATGCTATTATTTTAACGTTTTAGACTGGGATTGCATTATCTACCCAGCCCTGCTGGAATAAAATTTATTTATCTGTTTTATCAAATCTTTTTTTTATATAACTTAACTTCTAATTTATGACATGTACTATAATATGAAACTAAGACGGATCTATTGTATTCAATGTCTCAAATTTATATTTACACGTCCTATCAATTTCACCAAAAACACAAATCGCTCGAGCCAGAGACATACCACATGCGTGTTCACAGTCCCTCACTGCAAAACTAGGCTGGGCCAAAGGCACATCAACTATATTGCCCCCAAATTGTTCAATTCTTTACCCAATTCCATCAACATGTGTCAAAACCTGAAATTATATAAGAAAAATGTTAAAAATTGGATAAGAAATAATTTCGAAGCGAGTAACTTTTTTTCTATGATTTAAGCTATCTGTTTCTAAATAACTAAAATACCACATGTCTTTCTGTAAATTAAAGATTAATTTCTGTAAATAAAAGAAATATACATGTATCTAAGTTTTATGTGTGTGTGTGTGGGTGTGTCTGTGTGTGTGGTGTGTGTGTGTGTGTGTGTGTTTCTGTAAAAAAAAACAATCACATTGATCTCTATAGATACTTTTTACAAGTTTAAAAAAAATATATTTTAAACACCACTGTTTTATCCTTACACTATAATACCCACGCTCAGGCTTCGCCTTTGTGGGATTTTTTGTTACTCTTTCATTCTATATTACTATGTATGTACCTGAATTGTATATGCATCAAAAAATTTGTTAATAAAATAAAAAAAATATGAAGTTCGAATTGTATCAGTAATAAAGATCCCTTACGAGCGTTCAAAACAGCAAAGGATAGATAGTAAATAGAAGTTAAGACCGTAATGTGTAAATCAAAAAGTAAAATTAAATCTTGTTTAAGTAATAACATATTGGAATGTCAAAAAATATGTATTTGCCTACGTATATATAACTAAGTCAAGATAAAGATGAACAGTCCCCGTCAGGACGTTTAAATTAATAAATAAAAATAAATAAATAACCCCACATTAAAATTGAAAAACACCATAAAGGCTTACGGGTAGAAATAAATGAAATCATTAAAAAATCGAATATGCGTATAGAATCCTCCACGTTATAAATTATTCACTGCAGTATTGATCACCAAGTGAAACCCTTCACGAAAGATAAATTAATTCACACTTTCATAATGTGAATAGGACTTGATTGGAGACACCCGATATTATCGACGGTCAGCAAGAATCGGCTCTCTGCATCTACTTGTCGTCTACTGTCTAGACTCTAGACTGGAAGCTGCCGTATGGTATGGACCCCTCTGTAGAGAAAAAAATAGCAAACATAATTACTAGTTCGCTTCGTACAAGGAAAAGATAGCAATTATTATGACCCGTGAAAATTACGGACAGTCTAAATTGAGACAATTAAAATAATTTTCTAATGAAAATGTTATATTATAGGTATTATCGACTGTTGGAATTATTAAATTATTATCAAACAGTTCTAATTTTTTAAAATAACACTTAAATTCAAAGGAAAATCGAGTTCTTGATTTCAATGAATCAGAGTTAGAGAAATAAAGAAAAACAAAATTAGAATTTTTGATCCAATCTTCAATAAATTTTCAGTAGGTACCTACCTAGCTAATAAGTATTTGAAATATTAATCAGTTTTGTTAAGATAATTTAAAAAAAAAATGTTTGTTTTACAATGATTTCAAGATTTCACTCACGGTACTATATATGTTGTTAGTTACAAAAAGGAATACAAATGTATCAAACTTTAAAAAAGAGGGAACATAATTTTTTTTCAAAAATTGTTGAATGAACACCTAAGGCCATGGACATTTTACATTGTACATCACATATGAGAACCGTAAGAATGCAGATTTCAGATACTTCGCTGTTTTATTATTTTTTTTCAAAATTAAAATACCGTTCTTCATAGCAGATTTATTATTTTTAAGGCTCTTTCTGATTTTAGTATTATATATTAATACACGCAATAAAAAAAATAAATAAATGAATGCCACCAAAGGAACAGTATTTAAAGTCGCTTACCGATTTGTTTTATCGTGTAAACTGTAATTTCCACTTTACACGAAACTAAAAAACATATTTATTTAGACAAAGGTATTATAAAAGTTACTTTCTCTTCCCTTTTTTCGTTTAATATAAAAGTATTTAATAAAAATTTGCTAACCTTAACAAGTATTTTTTAAATTCCAATTGTTGTTTCATTCAATTATTTTTAACTTTCGAGGAGCGCTTACGTTAAAATAAAACTAAAAGCATGGTATTATTCTCTCTTTCTAATACATTTAAATTATATTATTCAAGGTTATACGAAATAATGTTGCATAACTTCATCAGGCTGGGATATATATATTCAAAAAAGACTCGGTTAGAAGACGGTTATTTCTTGTCTGTGAAGAAAATATTGTAAAAGTGCCCCAAATACTCTTATATACGAGATTCATCCAGAAAGTCAGGTTACAACATTTATGTATTATCAAAAAATGCGTTTATTTAATTTTAGTTCACAGGCTACTTTGCCAAAATTGAGACATTTTTGAAGCACCAGATTTTGTATGCCAGTGTCATGGACCTTTTACAGCTCTTTCACCCACTTCTTCGCATTTTCCTTGACCTTCTGATCGTTGGAAAAATGTTTACCATCCAAAAACTCCTTTAGTTTGGGAAAAGGTGATAGTCCAAAGGCGCCAAGTCGGGTGAATAGAGAGGGATGGGTAAAAATATCTCATTCAAACGATGTCAGAAACTCCTCTGAAACTCGCGCGGTGTAGTGCCTGGCGTTGTTATGCAGGAGGCTGACTCCTCGGGTCAGCATTCCCCTTTTGCGGTTCTGATTAAAGTAAGCTTCTGCATGGGAACGCGCGATGACCTCTCTCTCCATCGGAAGAATTTACTGTGACTGAACAAAATGGCCGACAAAGGCGCGGGACCAAAAAAACTGACCGTTACTATTCCCCTTACACACCAGGTGCTACAAATTCGAAACAAAAAATTTCCCCCGACCTCATGGGCCCTTGTAATCTTACTTTCTGGATGACATTTTTTTTTAATTTCATGTGCTCGTTTGTAATAATGTTCAATTAAAACACTTATTTAAGAAGTTTCATACATTTTTTTTTTTCAAAATATGCTTCGTAATATCTTTATTTGTAAATTATTATATTGTGTTTGTATATTTAATAAAAAATAAATAAAAATGTTACTCTGTAAGTAACTTATGTCTCTGTTTATAATGCCTTTACCCTTAATTCTTATACACGCTCGTTATTTAGTTCGGTAATCATATGACACTATTTATAAATACCTACTTTAATGGATAGAACGCCACTCAATTTAATAGCAAGAAATATTATTATTAGATATTACGACTGAATGCTGCAGAAATGAGATCCCTGAGGCGTATGTGTGGTAAAACCGCGTATGATCGTGTGAGAAATGTGGAGATCCGTAAAGAATGCAAGGCTGATGTAAGCGTAATGAGTAAGATTAAGAAAGGGACGCTTAGATTGTTTGGGCATGTAGAGCGAATGAGCGAAGAAAGACGCCCGAGGAAGACATGCCACGACCAACTGAATCAGATACTTGAGTCGGGCCATGTCAAGAGTCAGTATGTATAAGACGATGTTTGAATGTGAATGAGGCAAGGAGTGTGTGTCAATATGAAGTTGTTTGGCGGTCCGTCCTTTCTGCCTAACCCTGCGGGGAAACGGCGTGATGGTTAGTTAGTTTAGATATTAGGTTTGATTGGTATCTAGAACAAAAAATCTTACTTTGTTAAGATTGATTTTAAACAATAAAATTTTGCCGAGAATTAAGAAAAGTATGAGAAAATAGAATAATTTTTTTTAGCTATTGAGAGCTTGCAAAGCTTTGTAAATAAATTTATTATTTTATTAACTACGTGCCATTTTTTATCGTGTAAGTTTATGGAAAGAAAAATAATAAAAACCGTTTTTAAGTTATTTTTTGTTCAAGTGCATTTTCTTCATAGTAATAAAAATTCCAATAATATGCTCCCAACCATTATTGTTTGCAATTCGATAAAAGCTAAAAGGATTATAAAAAGCTTGATCCATCCGCTATTCTTTTGAATTTTTCGCATAAATACGAGGAAAGTTTGCATAATCAATCATGGCAAGTGTCGGAAATGTTGAAGTTTTGCTTATCGAAACGCGTTATATTAAACATTCTAAGGCGCAGTGCTTTAAGGCGCACATAATATTATGAAACAGTGATTAAGAATTAAAGAGACCCAGTTAACTTGAAAGGGGTTTAAGTTCAAATTCATTACGAATTCGTAGGAACTAAATAAGTTCAGCTGCTTAGTAATTTATCAAAGAGGAACAAGACGTTTTTGAAAATCAATATTAGCGAACGGATTGCAACATTAAGAATACAAACGACTGAAGTGCATTCTGTGTCTGTTCAATGGGTTTTCAATAGAAGGAGCTCTGAAGAACTAACGTAATGGATCTAGTTATTATCTACTATATAATCATTAACACAATCGGGTGTCTGATGTGATAAACATTCCGACGAACATTACCCCTGGTTAGCCTTGTCTATACACCGCGCTCCTCCAAACTAAAATAAAATTGCAGTCAAAAGTACAAACGAAATCAATAAGTCGAAAGATAATAACCTTAATCGTTGAATTTGAGACACTAAAGTTACTAGCAATCATCTAGGTCGTGCGTCGCACATTTTGTGATGTCAGGACAGAGCTATTAAAATCTACCGCACGAGGAAAGGTTATTTTATTTATCTATATTGTACGCCCAAACTGGCTTTACAATAATGTGATATACATTCATAATAACTTAGTGGAACAGTAATCATGAAGTAAAATTTGCTACTTTAGTTATATAGAACCCACACGGAGAAAAATGAGTATTGCTAATTTATTAAGAATCTCTTCAAATATTGGTAATCCGGTTAAAAACGGGATTGCAGGCCGGTTCTAATAAACTTTGATTAAATTCCTGATATTTCGGAACTCATATTCTGGAAACCTGTATCGAAATGCGAAAAATATTAGTAGTTTTATGAACACGTATTCGTCGAGTTGTTATTATGCTCGTATTTTACTAAAAGTTTATTGAGAAACCTATCAATTCAGTCGTTAGGGGCCTGCAATCCCATTTTTAATCAAAGTACAAATAATTTGAAGAGATTCTTAATAAATTAGCAATACAAAAAAATATAAAGACATTAATTATTTTGGTAAAAAGCAGTCACTTTGTGGTTTGACATATTATTAAATAAAAATAAAACACTTTGTTTAAACACCAAGAATTATTGTAAATGTTATTAATACCGACTGGTTCAAAATTTTTTTCTTCTGATTTTGATCTGTGAAGATGCTTCTACGAAGCGAAACAGGTCAGGTGTGATAAAATTTATAATAATTCATGGTTTTTAAACGAAGCGTTTTATTTTTTAATGATATTTGTTATTATAGCCTTCTTGTAACTATATTTCAAACAGTTGAATGGATCTACTATTTCTGCGAAAGTATTGCCAACTCCTTGTAATATGTCTAAATGTCCTACGGTCGTTGTTCCCAATCCTGCTGATCATCTGTTGAGCCGAAATTATGCCTTAATACTGCTCGAACGCACAACTACGCTCTTTCCAATGTGACGACTGAGCGATCAACCAATTTAAGGAAGCCAAACTGCTGGATTAAGCTTGTCTCAGTAACTAGTAGTTCTAGTTGGTGCATTGAAGGCTGAGTAAATCGTGGCTGTTTATAATATCATTATTAATGTGCTCCGAAACTTAATAGTAAAAAAATGTGTGTTTCTGTAAGACGCGGGTGCGCCCATTCCTCCCATTAAAAATGGTCTCGTTTTATTCTCAAATATGACAAATTTAGTACCTATGTCGCTTTGCTGCATCGTCTGCAGCTATGTTGTATTTTGAATCAAGTTGTTGACGTTTTATCTCCAAGAAAAAGAAACGAAAGTAACTGCAAGGCGGTGACAAAATGGTTACCATAATAATACTATCATGCAACAAATTAGTTGAAAAACCGCCATAGATTGGGTGGGCGCTTTGATATTTGCATTCACTTCGTATAAAAGTTCTTGTATTAGTTGTTACAAAAGTTCATTTAGAGAAAAAAACGACAATTTTATAATAAATTCAAAACTTATTTATTATTTACCTACTCATTTCACAAGAAAGTATAAATTGATTTAAAAAAAAACTAATTTGCACTGCATCATTAACATCTGATAGACAGTACTATTTTGTAAAACCCAACATAAGGAAAACAATCCCAATTTGAATGATATTTCAGACATTTTTGTACATTCTATGATTCTTTATCTTTATTTGTTTCTTATTTACTTTGTACAATACATATTCATTAATGATTAATGTAACGAAGTTTCTGAGAATGAATGAGGCGGTCAATAATAATAGTGACCAGTGCCCATTATAGGAACATATTTTATACGCACTTCGTGTGCTGAGGTGTTATTGTTGGATAATACCTTTGTTTTTTTATTAAACTGCTTTGTTTATTTAATTAACTGCTATATGAACTTTAGGAAACACGGAACTCACATTTATTAAAAAAAAACATTAGCAAATGGCAGGAAACCACCTGCCAAAATAGTTGCACTGTTAAAACAAACGTATCTGTAACAAAAAAAAATATTGCTTTTATAACTTTGTTTTCAAAAATAACAAAAATTAACTGCAATTTAACTAAAGCAATGCATATTCCAAATCATAATAGATTTCCAACATAAATAATATCACAAACACGTTTGTTGTTATTCACTTAAATAAATTTAAATCACATATTTTCTGTTAACGTAACGACATATTAAAATATCACAAACGATTCTAAATAAACCGATGAGTCTTCATTATTTTTAAAACTTTGATTCCTTATGTTCGAACATGTGCTTCTTAAAGCGAATTTATTATTTGTCGATCTAACGAGATTTAAAGCAATCGAATTCAATTTACACCCCTCTTTGTGTCAGTCATCACTCACAGATCCCTCCATCTTACCCACTTGCCTTTACAAGTATTTTGCTGTCTACTCTTAACAAAATATTTATTTAGAAATTTAATAAAAATATATTTAAAGGAACCATGAAAAAGAACAAGACACAGAAAATTAAATCGACAACGGTCTCAATTAGGAATCGAACCAGGTTTTTTTTCTGGGTCTTGTTTTTGTTTCATGTTTTTTTTAGATTTATTAGTATTATCTTCTTCCTTAATGAAATATTACATTGATTTATTTATTTATTATTTTATTTACGCCCTAATGGGCTTTTACATGAAAATATACATTTACATTGATTACAATAATTGAACATAAGAAGATAAATGGAGTTAATTGTAAGAAAGCAACACATATAATAAAATTTTGTGCAAATTAGCAAAACACTAATAAGATGGATTCAATATAAAATATACCCAAGCATGAAATAGTAAGTAAAAGAAAGTTCAACATAAAAAGTAAGTAAGTGGGTGTGTTTAAACCCAGTATTAATTGTGTGTTTAACAAATCGATAAACCAATATAAATTAGAGTGTAACTTACTCGTGAGGTAAAGAACATTAAAACAGAGATTTAAAAAAAAAAAAAAAATAACAAAATAAGAGTTGCACCTGTAAAAAGCAAAAACTAATAGAATTTAGCAATATCGACATGAATAAGAAATAATAAGATCAGAGATGGAACATAGTGTTATGTATAAAAAGTAGTTAGTAGGTATAAGCATACAATTATAAGTGTATAGTAGAGCAAATAAAAAACAAACAAATATGGATATAATTTACTTGAAAGGTTTCGAATGGGAGAAGATGTAATAAAATTATTAAAGCTATAAAAGTTAATTATTAGCCGATAGAATCGAAATAAGTTGCCTTTTAAAGCTCACAAAATTGTCAAAACCAAATATATCTATAAGTTCACAGTATTTATTCGCAAGGTTGTGAATTCTAGGAATTGGTGAAAAAATAGAATAATTAGTGTTGAGGTTCTTGTTAAATTTAAAAGTATCTTTACTGCGAGTTTGCCTAGCAGGAACATTAATGCAAATAAGTTCCAACAAATTAGGGCTGTCAATTAAAGATTTAATAATTTTGAATAAAAATAGCAAATCAATTAACACTCTTCTATCAGATAATTTAAGAAGTTTAGTTTCAGCAAGCAAGTTATTGTAATTTATAAATTCGATTGGAATTTTCATTTTAAAATTAATGTACCGAAGGAATTTATTTTGTACCTTTTCTAATGATTGAGAATGGACCTTGTAGTACGGTGACCATACGGTGGAATTGTATTCTAATTTGCTTCGTACTAACGAGCAATACAGATGTTTTAATGTTGACATACTTTTAAAATTTGCTCCCATTCTCAAAATAAAACCTAGTATTCTCATCGCATCGCTTGTTATTTCATCGATGTGTTCGTTAAACTGTAGACTCTCGTGGAATATAACACCAAGATCACGAATCTGTGATACACAAAGAAGATTAGCACCATTCATAAAATAGGAAAAATTAAGTGGATTTTTGCCTTTGTAAAAACTGATAATCTGGCATTTACCTAAATTTAGTTGCAAATCATTGACAGAACACCACGCACATAGTTTATTAAGGTTCAACTGCAAAATTGCGCGATCGTCATCGTCTTTGATTATTCTGTATATCTTCAGATCGTCGGCAAATAACAGGACTTTAACATTAGTAAAAATGATGCGTATAACCTTCAAAGGTTATTTTTGTAAAGTCGTTGCAATAAAAAATTGAAAGAAGTTATGTATTGGGTAAGTTTTTAGATTCTCACGGCCAAAAGCATTTTTGTTGTTTGTTTTTGGGGTGTTATGCCGTGTTGCGCTAACTCCTTCTTTAGCCGACGTTTCGGACAGCGTTGCAGTGTCCATCATCAGGGCAGATCCGGTAGATCCGAAGATGTGTGAATTTTGGTTGTCGAGTTTGTGCTTATTTATTTGTGGCCTGGGCCCATCCAAGTGCGAAATGCCAACGGAAGTGGCGACATCTTGTGGCGAATTCTGAAAGCTCAGTATTTATGTTAGCCTGGGTCCCGTCCAAGTGCGAAATGCCAACGGAAGTGGCGCCATCTTGTGGCGAATTCTAGAATTAGAAAACCGATTGACAGCGATTAGAGTAGATGTACCCAGTATCAAGGTATAAATGCAATGGTTTTATATTGTGTTATTATATGGTATTGGAGTATACTTAGACATGTTATTTGCGTTTAGCTTTGGTGTAGCCGTCAATTACCGGATACCAAGAGCTGTTGAGCTTAGCTCCGTCGTCTCTATTGATATTAAATGGATTTTTGTAGATTTCAATTGCCTCCATAATCAGGCGTGATCTATAAGTTTTGGGTCTTCCCAGGACCTCGGGAGCAAATCCAAAGTAATGGCCGGTTTCAATTAAGTGTTCGGCGATTGCCGATTTATCAGGGTGGCCAAGTTTACAAGCACGAAAATGTTCTGCTATCCTTTTGGAAATCGTCCGCTCTGTCTGGCCTATATAAACCTTGTCACAACCAGAGCAGCTGAGTTTGTACACTCCATCTGCTTCCAGAGGAAACTTAGTCTTTGCAGACCTCAGTAGGTCTTGGATTTTGGTGGTGGTTCCGAAGACAGTTTTGATGTTTTCTTTTCTCAACAGCCTGGCAATTCTGTCTGTCACATTGTGAACGAAAGGCAGGAAAGCACAGCCTTTTGAGTCTTGTTCAACTCTGTCTTCGTTTGTTGTAGATTTGGCTCTTAAAATTTGCCTAGTCTGACTTGCCGGGTAACCGTTGCGCTCCAGTGCATCGGTCAGTTTTATAAGTTCTGCTCCAAGTTTTGTTTCTTCACATATTCTGGTCGCTCGGGTCACCAACGTATGGATAAGTCCTCTCTTCTGCGCTGGGTGGTGATGCGAATCAGCGTGTAAGTATCGATTCGTATGAGTTGGTTTCCTATATACGGTATGTCCTAGGCTACCATCGTGTTTTCGCATCACCTCCACATCTAGAAAAGGCAGGATTTTATCTTGGTTTTCCAGCTCCATTGTGAACTTAATTTTGCTGTGGAGAGAATTAAGATGGTCCAGGAATTCGTTAAGTTTCTCCGTTCCATGAGGCCAAATGGCGAAGACATCATCGACGTAGCGCCACCACATTTTTGGCCTCATGGAACGGAGAAACTTAACGAATTCCTGGACCATCTTAATTCTCTCCACAGCAAAATTAAGTTCACAATGGAGCTGGAAAACCAAGATAAAATCCTGCCTTTTCTAGATGTGGAGGTGATGCGAAAACACGATGGTAGCCTAGGACATACCGTATATAGGAAACCAACTCATACGAATCGATACTTACACGCTGATTCGCATCACCACCCAGCGCAGAAGAGAGGACTTATCCATACGTTGGTGACCCGAGCGACCAGAATATGTGAAGAAACAAAACTTGGAGCAGAACTTATAAAACTGACCGATGCACTGGAGCGCAACGGTTACCCGGCAAGTCAGACTAGGCAAATTTTAAGAGCCAAATCTACAACAAACGAAGACAGAGTTGAACAAGACTCAAAAGGCTGTGCTTTCCTGCCTTTCGTTCACAATGTGACAGACAGAATTGCCAGGCTGTTGAGAAAAGAAAACATCAAAACTGTCTTCGGAACCACCACCAAAATCCAAGACCTACTGAGGTCTGCAAAGACTAAGTTTCCTCTGGAAGCAGATGGAGTGTACAAACTCAGCTGCTCTGGTTGTGACAAGGTTTATATAGGCCAGACAGAGCGGACGATTTCCAAAAGGATAGCAGAACATTTTCGTGCTTGTAAACTTGGCCACCCTGATAAATCGGCAATCGCCGAACACTTAATTGAAACCGGCCATTACTTTGGATTTGCTCCCGAGGTCCTGGGAAGACCCAAAACTTATAGATCACGCCTGATTATGGAGGCAATTGAAATCTACAAAAATCCATTTAATATCAATAGAGACGACGGAGCTAAGCTCAACAGCTCTTGGTATCCGGTAATTGACGGCTACACCAAAGCTAAACGCAAATAACATGTCTAAGTATACTCCAATACCATATAATAACACAATATAAAACCATTGCATTTATACCTTGATACTGGGTACATCTACTCTAATCGCTGTCAATCGGTTTTCTAATTCTAGAATTCGCCACAAGATGGCGCCACTTCCGTTGGCATTTCGCACTTGGACGGGACCCAGGCTAACATAAATACTGAGCTTTCAGAATTCGCCACAAGATGTCGCCACTTCCGTTGGCATTTCGCACTTGGATGGGCCCAGGCCACAAATAAATAAGCACAAACTCGACAACCAAAATTCACACATCTTCGGATCTACCGGATCTGCCCTGATGATGGACACTGCAACGCTGTCCGAAACGTCGGCTAAAGAAGGAGTTAGCGCAACACGGCATAACACCCCAAAAACAAACAACAAAAATGCTTTTGGCCGTGAGAATCTAAAAACTTACCTGACTAACCTCTATGGGGAGGAAGTTCACACGATGGTACGCCGTTTGGAGAATCTGAGGAAGCGTAGGAACCATTTATTGGGCAGCCTGGCTTTCCTCAAGAGATGCAAGGAGGAATCGGTCGTACCAGTACACATCCGTATTAAAAGACATATCGCATCCCGGAAAGCCGAGAGGGTGTTTCAAAGAGCAGAAGCAGCGCTACTAAGGGAAAGAATCCATAATGTGCGCAGCGAACTGGATGGAACATCTCGGGACCTTTTCAATTTACACCTGCATCTGAGTACAATCCTAATCGAAGAAGATTGGAATAAAATTGACAATATAACTTACCAACAAGCACTAAGGTGTAAGCAGTCAACAGATGCGAGACAGAAACATAAGTTTGAGAGGCTCAACCAAGCCAAAAAAGGAGATCGAAAACAACTTGATCAAAATAAAGTAGTTATCAACATTTCGACCCTTGCGCTGAGCCCAGATGCAACTTCAGTGCTTGCTAAGGGCATGAACTATGCAGTTGCCCCCAAAAAGATACCTGTGGAATCTATCATATGTGGTGTGGAGACAGCACTACATACAATGATGAAAGTCCACAAAATGTCAGAATCACAAGCAGAGAACATACGACAAGAGACTAGCCATATTTTGAAAAGGGCTGAAATACCCCGCCCAAACATCACAAAAGGAGAGTTTGCGGCCCTAAAAGAATTGCGCACCAATGAGGAAATCTTGGTTCTGCCAGCCGACAAAGGAAATGCCACTGTCGTGATTAATACGGTAGACTACATAAAGAAGATGGAAGACCTCTTGTGCGATTCCGGTACCTACAAGAAGATCAAAAACAATCCTACTAACAAGATTGACTTAAAGACAAGGGAACTAGTCAAAGCATCTAGCATCAGAAAAGAGGATTGGTCTAAGCTTTTTGTAAAGGCCTCTAGAACTCCTGCCCTGTACGGTCTCCCAAAAATACACAAAAAGGGAATCCCAATGAGACCGATTGTCAGCGCTATTGGTGCACCTACATACAAACTGTCCCAACACCTCTCGAGATTACTGCAGATGCAAACTGGAAAAACCGAATCGTGGATTAAGGATTCAACAGATCTGATCAGTAAACTTAAGCAGGTTAAGACTGAGGAAGGAGATATTTTGGTCAGCTTTGACGTCGTGTCTCTTTTCACAAATGTGCCTCTAGAAGACTCAATGACAATGCTCAGTGAGATATATGAGGAAGACATCTGCAAACTTTTTTGAACACTGCCTCAAAACGGGATACTTTGCGTTTCAGGGTGAACTTTTTGAGCAAGTGGAGGGAGTTGCAATGGGCAGTCCGTTATCGCCAGTAATAGCCAACTTCTTTATGGAGAAGTTTGAGGAAGCGGCACTTGATACAGCTTCAGCTGTCCCTAAAGTATGGTGGCGCTACGTCGATGATGTCTTCGCCATTTGGCCTCATGGAACGGAGAAACTTAACGAATTCCTGGACCATCTTAATTCTCTCCACAGCAAAATTAAGTTCACAATGGAGCTGGAAAACCAAGATAAAATCCTGCCTTTTCTAGATGTGGAGGTGATGCGAAAACACGATGGTAGCCTAGGACATACCGTATATAGGAAACCAACTCATACGAATCGATACTTACACGCTGATTCGCATCACCACCCAGCGCAGAAGAGAGGACTTATCCATACGTTGGTGACCCGAGCGACCAGAATATGTGAAGAAACAAAACTTGGAGCAGAACTTATAAAACTGACCGATGCACTGGAGCGCAACGGTTACCCGGCAAGTCAGACTAGGCAAATTTTAAGAGCCAAATCTACAACAAACGAAGACAGAGTTGAACAAGACTCAAAAGGCTGTGCTTTCCTGCCTTTCGTTCACAATGTGACAGACAGAATTGCCAGGCTGTTGAGAAAAGAAAACATCAAAACTGTCTTCGGAACCACCACCAAAATCCAAGACCTACTGAGGTCTGCAAAGACTAAGTTTCCTCTGGAAGCAGATGGAGTGTACAAACTCAGCTGCTCTGGTTGTGACAAGGTTTATATAGGCCAGACAGAGCGGACGATTTCCAAAAGGATAGCAGAACATTTTCGTGCTTGTAAACTTGGCCACCCTGATAAATCGGCAATCGCCGAACACTTAATTGAAACCGGCCATTACTTTGGATTTGCTCCCGAGGTCCTGGGAAGACCCAAAACTTATAGATCACGCCTGATTATGGAGGCAATTGAAATCTACAAAAATCCATTTAATATCAATAGAGACGACGGAGCTAAGCTCAACAGCTCTTGGTATCCGGTAATTGACGGCTACACCAAAGCTAAACGCAAATAACATGTCTAAGTATACTCCAATACCATATAATAACACAATATAAAACCATTGCATTTATACCTTGATACTGGGTACATCTACTCTAATCGCTGTCAATCGGTTTTCTAATTCTAGAATTCGCCACAAGATGGCGCCACTTCCGTTGGCATTTCGCACTTGGACGGGACCCAGGCTAACATAAATACTGAGCTTTCAGAATTCGCCACAAGATGTCGCCACTTCCGTTGGCATTTCGCACTTGGATGGGCCCAGGCCACAAATAAATAAGCACAAACTCGACAACCAAAATTCACACATCTTCGGATCTACCGGATCTGCCCTGATGATGGACACTGCAACGCTGTCCGAAACGTCGGCTAAAGAAGGAGTTAGCGCAACACGGCATAACACCCCAAAAACAAACAACAAAAAAAAAAGTTATGTATTATATTTTATTCTAAGTCATGAAAATCTCTTTGTTTGACGAAATCTTCGCAGATTAGTCTCTCTGTAATTTGTATGCTAAAGCAACCATTTTCAATTCACCGCTCACAAAATTATTTCTATTATGAGCTATTGAGCTTTGAAATATTTATTGAACGTTCTAGTTGTAAATTTTGGTAGTTTAAATATTAAAAGGCCTCCAAATATGTCTTCTGTGTTCAACGTAATAAAACTCGAACAAAACAGGGTTGTAAAGTTAGTAATTAATAAAACAACTTTAATTTTTGGAAATTTCGTTTTATTGTGACCGAAAAAACTCATAACAACGCAGGGAGCGTTGTCAAATAAAGGGATATTTACAACGTAACTGTTATAAAAAGGCCCACCTCTCATAATAGTAACTCCAACACGCTTAATATTTTACGATAAAACATTAACGGGACCGACTTTTATAAACGCCCGGACCTCATACAATACAAAGAACGTCGGTGGCAATTTTAGTTTTCATCACTCTGTTAAACTTTATGGGAGGAACACATTTTCCTAGGCCTTTAATTAGCAATAAAAAATTCAGTGTCTTCGGTTACTTATTTTATTATTTCTTTCTGACTTATCATTGGTTAACATTTTTTGGGTCATAATCAAGGAGTGTTAAATATAAGAAAAATATTTTTAGAAAGAAAAGTTCGATTAATAAAAAGTACCATGGCCAAGAATCGAACCCTAATCTACTGAAGTAATTAATTAAAATTATAATGACGGTGGCATAAATTCACTATCGAATTTTTAAATTTTAAAATATAATATGTAGGTTCTCTCCATATAGTATTACGTACATCACAACTGAAATTATATTGTTTAATTTTTGAAGAAATGGCTTTATTCTCACTATCGCTTTATGGTCATTATTCGAGAATCTCAACACGACAGAAATTCGAAATCGGCTTTGTACACTTTTTTTGTGCTGAATGACAGCTGATATTCGTTCTCTTCATAATAATAATCACCTTTCTTTGATTACACTGGATATTCCATTACGGGGTTACTATTGACAACATTACTCTTTAAAAGATTACGCTTAGGTACATGCTTACAATTTACACAATTTCTCTTTACAAAATTACTCTTTAGTATATTATTCTGTATAAAATTACTCTTCACAAGATCAGTTTTTACAAGATTACTCTTTAAAGATTACTCTTTAAAGATTACTCTTTACAAGATTACTCTTTATAAGAACAAAATTTACAAGATTATTTTCACAAGAATGTTCTTCTACTAATATTACAAGATTACTCTTTTAAGTTTATTTTTTACAAGATTACTCTTAGGAAAAATAACACTTTACAAGATATCAGTTTACGTGATTAGACTGATTACCTACACTTATTACTATTTACAATATTAGACCACACACGATTAGGCTCTTTTTACACGATTACTCTTTGTAAAATTATTTACTTTGGGTAATTATTTAGAGTTATCTCCTTTCATGATATATTTTTAGAATATTCATCTTTTCAAGATAACTCTTTACACAATATTTCATTTCATTTCACAAAGATTCCTTTTGAAATTATCTACTTACTTTTTAAGGTATCATCTTATCATATATACTCTTTTCAGAGTTATTCTTTACAGAATTACTGATTTAAAAGATGACTTGTTACATTTCTATTACTTACAATAATATTTATAGCTAGATTACCCTTCACAAAATGAATATACAAAATGGCTCTTTACAAGGCTTTCAGGAATGGTATGATATATAAAAAAATGCAAACAACGGCATATAAATTTCACAGCACGCCTCTGCCTGGAATAAAATTGAAATTCTTTTTACAATTGGTTTTATACATTTTATTTCACGTGCTAAGGAATACGATAATAGTTCTAAGGGTGCCCTCCTTCTCTTGTGAGGGAAAAGCCAATTTGTTCTCCGGAGCGATATATGAGATGGAAAAAGTGTGGAGGGTGCCAAAATGTTTGGTTTAAAATCAGAAGGGTGCGCGCATACCCCATTCTTGTTCACGCGAACGGCACAATTAGAGCAGGTTGTAGGGGTGGAATGCACAGCATTTAATGAGCAACATGCGTCATTGTAAATTATACTGAATTCTTAGACAAATGGCCCATAAATTGTTTCCATGCATTATGTACCACTGATAATTGAATTTAAGTGTTTTGAAGAAATTTCCAGCTGCTATAACCTCACGTCATAGAAAATGCATGTAAACTGGGACAGTTAAAAGAGAGAAACTTAGTAAAAAGTACCTAAATGACTGATACTAAATTTAAAACGCCAACTGAAACTGAAATCCTTTTTCTATCTTTTGCACTGAATGACTTTTCCAGTCAATTTTCTTCAGTCAGTAGATATCTTGAGTGGAATTTCTAGTGTTATTGGCTGCAGCGATGTGAACCGGGATGATTTAGTTTAGCAAGTGAATGGATATAACTGATACACATTGGAAAACTTGCTGCCGACAATGTCAATTTTTCAACGCCTTTTTAATTTTTATGAAAATAGGTTTTTCCTTTGTCTGAGAATTCATCGGAAGATCAAGTGTTACCGATAAAGATCGATTTTTTACTGAAAAAAAAAAATATATATTTAAAAGAAAAACAGTTGCGAAAATTTCTTTTACAGATACTAAGATGTCAACTTTACCCCATTATTTGGGAAAAGCGACGCCTTTGATCTGTGATATATGAAAAAAGGTGATTATTTACAAAATAATTTTACGTAATCGACACAAAAGCGTTCAATTTGACCTATGAATATAAAATGCATAAAAAAATAAGTATTCATACAATTCTACTGTGGTTGTAGTCATACCAATGATAGTGATGGTTGAGAAATCTATTAATTGTTACATTAAATAAATGTTTTAGAATTCGTTTGTAATATAATAATACGGAACCTAGGAAAAGAAACATGTTTTATATCCACTGCTTTTCTTTCAACCAACATTTTTGCGGTTCTAACTGAAAAATTTTATCGCGCTGGAAGTACTACTATATAAAAAAAAACCTTAGTCCCACTTCAAATAAGACTATATGGTTTCACATTTTATCAATTTTACCAATCCTAGTGCAACGCACAGCGTTTTATTTCTTTCCACGCTGTGTATTCCTTCCACTTGCGCCCTATCCGAATTGAGTGGAATTAATCCAATTTTTTCCACTATAATGTTACAATAAATTATAAATATACATAAAAGTTTTAAAAAACTACAATAACGAATATCTCAGTAACACTCGTAGCTTGAGTTATTTGGAAATAAGATTCGCAAATTAATATGACATAGCTGTGCAAATATATCAAACTACAACATTCCATATCAAACATGCTCAACCTCTCTCTAGTAGATTTATGATGCATACACATGATGTGGTAGGTGCCCAGGTAGGTACCCGTACAATGGCGTGATCAATGTCAATAAGACACGATTTCAATTTAAAAGCCACGTTCTTTCCCCAGTTCCGGTTCGTTCGGTGCCGTTCGTGAAATAACTTTTATCATCACCTCGAATAGTAAAATGACAGACGGGCCGTTATAAAAATATCCGACTAATGGAATCTTTATTGTCTTGGTTTATTGCGGCCGCTCCTATTGCGACTGCTCCTTCTTCCAGTCTCAGTTCCAGTGCCAGTTGCTCCGGTTGCGAGACACCACACCCCTACGGCCTTTAATAAGCTCAGCAGGAGTAATAAATATAATATTACATCATTGATTTAAAAACTACTAGATGATTTTTTTTTCAAACAGATACATAAGTGACGGCCTCTGTTGTCGAGGGGTAAGGCACTCGACCTACAAGCTGGGGGTCGCGGATTTAAATCACGGTGGGCGCAAATAAATTTTGTTTGATTAATTTGTATAAATTTACACATTTCAAATAATACATGTTATATTTGCGGCACGTCCCAGATTCAAAGATACTCTCAGTATCGCCTTGGTATAAAATACCACCATTCAAAAATGAAACGTTGCTTGAAATGGCTTTGACCGTGTTTGGTGACCAGATATGAATAGCCATGTACGTCTCACTGGCTCCATACGGATGGTAACAGTTGGGACTTGGTTTTACATAAAAATAAACTTAAAATAATATCATCTGTTTATTTCTGAATATTGCTTGGAATTGCTCCACGACATGGTCTATCAGACTCTTATATACTTAAAAGCAGCTAAACGATGTTGCAGTTGTCAGGATAAAATGTCTTCGGTTGATAAACTATTTGAAAAATCTTTTCTGTAAAAAGAATTAATTAAGAATAGCGTTTCTGAAAGATCATTTTCATACTCTGGCGGAATTAAAAAGTACTATTAAACACGGCTACCATCTTGACAGGATAGACCGGATACGGATTACCTCTCACTCCATAATATAGGTGGAAACTTGAGTGGCAATCGGATGACGTAAAAAATGTCCATCTCATGCATCTCACTAAGAGACAGCCTGGATTCTCACTGCCTTGTAAACTCTGGTCCGATATCGATAGGATAAGGTCCTCCCACAACCGCTGTGCCAACGTGATCCAACCACAAGGCCTTACAGTGTGAATGCCCGCTGCATTGATTCCCCAGCGGGATTGATGAGGTCTACATAGCAAAACCTGAGGCCCTAGACTGGCTCACTGACCCCAGATTTTTCCCTCTGACCCCCCACCATACGAAAGAAGAAGAACTGGATACGGAACACACATACAAATTTACAGACAGATAATACACAGTGGTCGAGTCAAAACGGGACTACGTTACGTTCATTGAATTAGGTGTTGTTACATATAAGATTTTGGATAAATTGTAGACTGGGACAGTTGCTGTGAAGAACCGGAATCTACTGCTTCGCATCAAGAACGAACTGGTATCACACCTCCATTTTACCTATGCAAGCCCTTTGCCAGACAGATTTAATAGTAGGATGCTAATTAATATATTTTTATTATGTCTTTTTTATGGTAATACATTTTAGTATTCTTAAATATATATTTTTTTATTTCTAATTAATAAACCCATCCTTACTTTTATCTGTTGCCACTTAATCCCACGGTAACAGTGTAAATAGTTATATTATATAATATTTAAAGTGATAGAGCTCACTATACAAACTTCTTATTTCAAATTTGTATATCAACATAATATTACATGATGTAATATATTTTTAATATCAATGAACCTTTTTTAAATCTGAATCTAAATTTTCGACTAACTTAAATCAACAAACACTCTCTCCTAGTATGGTTATATCAATGGCCTAAACTCAGATACCTACTCAGAACAGGTAGACAGCAGGCACGTACCTACCTCTTTTGATCTCGTATCAAATTATTTTCCTGTGCTGCAATTGACGTTGCTGTAAAGTGCACCATAGACGGTAAAAAACTGAAAATAATGAAAATGACAGAGAGGAAGAGTGGCTCCGGGAGACCAATTACAAATATATTTTTTTAATATTTGCTTGATAGGCAGGCGGGTAGCGTACTATACTGCCATTCGAATTGATCGAGTTTAAATCCCATAGTGGGTATCTTCTTTATTTATCTGAATATCGCGCAAGATTCCCAACTGCTCCCAACCACCTGGAGTCAGTGAGACAAAGGGATCCCCAATTGGCTGAAGGCTAAAGGTAGTGAGGAGGGGAAGGAGACCCGGCTGTTCAGATCTGATCACCAAACACTGATAAAGTCATTTCAAGCAACTTATTTAATATGAAATAACACAAATTAATCAAATTAAATTCACTTTCGAAGGCCGGGATTTGAAACCGCGACCTCCGGATTGCTAGTCCACAGCCTCACGCCTCTACCATATATGCCATCAGGGCGAAGCTATTACTATGAAAGATTAATCTTTACTACGAATCGATTAACATTATAAATACTAAAAAATAATATCATTTAAATAACTGTAAACTTGTAAAAAAATATCCTTTCTTTTGAAATATATGAAAGTATATAAAAAAAACAACTTAAAAATGTACAATTTTATGGCTCAGATGGTCTTTGACAGTTTCATTTGATTATCTTTTCCTTTTCTCTTAAAAAAAAGGCCTCGTTTTCGCTAAAATCTTTTTTTTTATTCTCCACTTTTTTAGACTCCATTTGCCATGTGATTTTTATTCATTTTATCTCTATTAGTGGTAGAGTAAGGCACACTAAGAATATATTCTTTCACCGTTCTTCGGGTAGCCAATTCCCTTGGTATGCCATTGTTGCAGCAGGATCTACGCCTTATGACCAGGACCCAGGACCGCAGAACTAACGCCCCCGATAAACTGCAAGTTAATTTCTACAACCAGAAAACGAGAGATATGGTCTTATCTTTCAAAAATACAGCCAAAATACTTAACCCAAAATCACCTATTTATATTAGTGAAGTGCTTACGCCTTATTATAAGGAATTGCTGTGGAAAGCAAAACAAAAGGCTAAAGAAACAAAATTCGAATTTGTGTGGTTTAAAGCCAATAAATTACTTGTTCGTAAGGGTCCGGGGGAAAAAATCATTCAAATCAAACATGAAAGTGACATTAAAAAAATGGTATTGTAGATTTTTAATTCTAGAGAAAACCCTTATTGTAATGGATATTGTGAAAAATGGACTGTATTACCAATTATAGGACGTCAAATCCTAAATTCTGTAAAAATGTACTACAAACACACTCATCCTCTCTTCAAATCTTACAGCAAAATATTAGATCAATTTCCAAGAATTTTGACGAATTCTTGCTACAACTTGATAATATTGGAACCTCTTTTCATATAATTATTCTTACTGAATGCTGGGTACCAAAAAATTATGCTCCTAAAATCTTGAAAGGGTATGATCACTACAGCACTTCAATACATACTAAACAAAATGATGGAGTTGTTGTCTATACCAGAACTGACCTGATTGGTTTATCTGTCAAGGAAATCCAAGTTAGCGGTGCAAACTGTTTGCAAATAACTCTCAATAATGACACATGTATCTTAGCAATATACCGTTCTCCATCCTCTTATAATATTTCACCATTCCTAAAATCAATTAATAACTGTTTAACTGAATTATGTAATATTAAAAATTGTATTATTGCTGGTGACCTCAACATAAATATTCTACCCACAAACGAACATTCTCAGTGCCAAGAATACTTAAATACGCTCACATACCATGGATTCCAAAGCACCATAAACACTCCTACACGTGCTACATTAGACTCCATTTCATGCATTGACCACATCATGGTCAAATCCAACTGCCCAGTAATATCTATTGTATATGAATCTACACTTACCGACCACTACACCACTATTCTTTCCATACAAACATGCAACAGAAAAGACAAACATAAAAACACAACAAACAAGAAAAAAATCATTCAAATCAATTATGATTGTGTTCGTCAATCTCTGATGAGTAAATCGTGGTCAGAATTACTTAACATCATAAATCCAGAAGACGCCTGGACGTACTTTATCAATCACTTACAGACTACCATTAACGAACATACAAACATAATTATAAAACATATACCAAATAATATTTTACCAATTAAGCCATGGATTAACCACACTATTATTAAATCTATCCGTAAACGTAACAAACTCCACAAAAACGTTATTAACAATCCTTATGATATACAACTTCGAAACTTTTATAAAAGATATAGAAACATTTGTACCCAAATAATAAGAAAGGCTAAAGAGATATATTACAAACAGAAAATAGAAAACTGTAATAATGATCCTAAAAAACTTTGGAAAACACTTAAAGAAGCCACCCACTCTCAACCTAATCCTACGAATGACTTAAAACAACTAAAAGTAAATGATAAAATATTTAGTTTTTCTAGTAATCCCGATATTATTGTTAATCATGCAAATAAATACTTCTCAAAAATAGGTGAACAACTCGCAAAAAATATCGATGTAAACCATACCAACTCCAGTTCACTAAGCTGTAATACAAATTTGCCCAACAACTTGCATTTTAGTCTAAAACAAATTTCAAATGAAGATACTAGATTGATCATAAACTCATTAAAAAACTCGTCTTCAACTGGCTTGGACGATATATCAAATATTGCCTTAAAAAAACTTGTATCAGAAATAACCACTCCCTTAACATATCTTATTAACCTAAGCATCCTAAAAGGCCGATTCCCTGACAAACTAAAACACGGAATCATAATCCCAATACATAAAGGAGGCTCTAGAGCGGACATAACTAACTATCGTCCAATTACATTACTAAATTCACTATCTAAAGTATTTGAAAAAACTATTAATAATCAACTAATCGAATACCTTGAACAAAATAACATACTATCACTCAACCAGTTTGGATTCAGGAAAAATAAAGGCACCTCCGAAGCCCTGGCAACAGTTACCGATTTTCTAAATGAAAACTTAGACAAGGGATCAAAATGCATATCAATATTCTTAGACCTGTGCAAAGCATTCGATACTATCTCTCACTCTAAACTTTTACAAAAACTATCTAATATTGGTATAAATGGTGATGAACTTACTATTATTAGCGATTACCTGTCAAACCGAAAGCAAAGTGTGAAAATCAACAACTGCAATAGCAATCAATTACCAATTAGCTACGGCGTGCCTCAAGGAAGTGTTTTAGGTCCTACCCTGTTCTTAATATACATAAATGAATTATGTAATCTTCAAATAGATGCCAAAATTGTAAGTTTCGCTGATGATACGATTCTCCTATTCAAATCAAGCAATTGGAATGATGTATACATAAAAGCTAACAAGGGCATAACTGTGGTTAAAAGATGGTTAAACAATAATACACTAACAATGAATGTGACCAAAACTAAATACATTGAATTTAGTATTAATCCTTCCTTAAGAAACCCAGAAAATCAAATTAAAATATGTGCTTGCAACCTGACAAATACGATAATATGTGATTGCCCTTATTTAGAACAGGTAACTAAAATTAAATACTTAGGTATTATTTTTGACAGCAATTTAAAGTGGAAACAACATATTACCACTACAGCAAACAAACTTAGAAAATTCATTTACTTTTTTAGACAAACTCGCAACTTTCTCAACCTAAGCCAGCTCAAAACAATCTACTATGCACTTTGTCAATCTTTAATAGAATATGGTATCATAGCATGGGGAGGAGCAAACGCTGCCGCCATTGATCCAATATCTAAAGCTCAGAAACTTATAATAAAGATTATCCTCAAACTACCAATCACAAGCAGTTCGGATGAAATCTTTAGGAAAATCTGTGTTATGGACATTAGGCAACTTTATGCCAAAAACATACTAACATACCTCTTCAAACACAAAACTACTTTTGACAATATCCAAACTGCTCGTGATACTAGAACCAAAGGACATAATTTTTTACAAATCCCTTTCGCTAAAACAACTTTTGGCCAGAGAAATTTTAGATACTTTGCAACAAGGCTATATAATGCTCTCCCACTAGCCATTAGACTGAACGAATTTTTTTTAAAATATAAAACAGACATCAAGTCTTGGATCATCAGCCAAGACAGATCCATGATCAAAAATTTTATAAAAATCCCTACATAAGTATGTACTCCAACTAGATGCTGATTAACAAATTTATCATTTATTATTATTAATTATTATTTTTTATCTTTTTCACAATGTCATTGAATGTAATGAAATATTTTATGTATTAAAAAATATGTAAACATTAATTCATGTATCAAATACGTCTGTCTCGACACAGGTTTATCCTAGTGAGACAGACATCGAAAAAAAAAACCTGTAAAAAAACTTTATATTGATAATAAAATAAAAAAAATAAAAAATTTACTTACTATAGAATATATTTACGTATTTCTTATAAGAAATCTGGCGTTAGCAATAACCACAAAAATCTAAAAGTGTTTTTGATGCCAAGTCATTATTAATTTGTTAAGCATGTCTGAGGTTACAAAAGTTCATTTTCAAGAGCTTTCAGAAGAAACATTATATTTGGTTTATGGTTGGTGAGAAGTTAGTTAGTTTGTAAGATAAGGTAGCTTGAGCTGTAAAAACGTAAATGAGGATGAAATAAAAAAAATAACCCTCTTAAGAAATTTGGTATATCTATCTACAAGTAAATAAAGTTTTTCACTATCGTAATATAACGCACTGGAAGTAAAATACCACTAAATTGCACCGTGTATGAAAAATAATCGAAATAAGTGATAATAATTAATATAGAGACACCAATTCAGTTTTATTTTCTTATAATAACAGCATTTTTTAAATTTATGTTACAATTTTTTTTTAAGTTTACATTTTTCAAAGTCCTCTAAAACGATCGAAATATGATGGAGGTACGCATGAAGTCATACATAACTCAGTTTTCTCGGTTAACAGGAAGGTCAATCCCACTCGGGACGGTATGAACATAAAAAAAAACAATAATATTTAGCAAGATTCCACATGTAATTAAATATAATTAAACTTATATATTCGGAATCAGCCATTGTTTTTTCATAATGTTTTTTAAGCCATAAAATTTTTCACTTAAGTTCCTTATTGCATATCAGAATCGCGAATATGTTTATCCAAAAATAAAGCAAATTTATCACAACTTTCACGTATCCAAAGGTGTATGTCAACTCTCACCCCTAACCCCTATGCTCAAACAATAATAAAAATAAGTTGGTACCTAGTCACGTTTCGCGAAAAATTTATACGTTGGTTTAATCTTACATGGTTGCCATAAATTCCCTTTCCAGATTTTATGACGTCATAAGAGAATGGTGTAAAATCGGGCACGCATTAACGACTCACTTCCAACACTATTTTCCTTATCACCCCGTGGATAAACGCCCTTGAGGTAATATTTCACTAAAATAGCTCTATATAAATTAGCAAAATATTTATGTGTGATTCAGAATAAGTGAAAACCCTACTACGGTGAGCTCTGGCCTAGTGATATTCGCATAGCCACTTTGTCTGAAAATAAAGATCTACCCAACAGTTTTTACTAATAAATTGCCATCGTGAGCTCTGGAGCTATATCATGTGAATTTTCAAAAGCAGTCAATCGGACAAAATATGTATAGTGGGATTTTATTTTTTGAATTCGACAATAAAAAGACGAAACTCGATGACAACCAGCACCTAATAATATTTTTATTAATGTACTTAATTGTAGCATAAAAAACAATTATTTTATAGTATTTAAGTTTCTTGTTGTATCGTTCTCTATAAAATCGAAAGTGTTGCGGTGTTTTCAAAATATATTTTAATGTTTTGTTTCAGAATACATAGTGAGTGGAAGTCCACGAGCAGAGAGCAGATCAGCTAGATCTCCAGTCTCCCTTTCGAATGCATCATCAAGCCAACACAGGTAGGACCTTGTTTTACAAATAATAAGCTAAGCATGCGTCAAAATGATGAGTAATCGGAAGATATCTCAAAAACAAAACAACTTACCGACTAAACACAACAGCCATGCGCAATAGTCTAGAAGCTATCAAATTGACACGTGTGACGACTATCTATACTATCGATAGGTTTATTTGCATTCGATGTTCGTCATCTTGACGAACGTTTTTATATCGGGTAAATGCAAATTTTTGAAACAGAGCCGCTGAATTGACAAATTTCACAATCGGCGAAAATATAAAATGATTACCATATTGGCTAATTAGGTACAGAATGGGTATAATTTGATTTTTTCGGGATATCATGTTCAGAATTCAAATATATTCAGATCCATGTTACAATGATCGCAAAATCAAAGACTCTAATCTAAGGAATCTTATGGATACTTGAGGAATTCGGTTCATTGAGCAATTGGGGTGAAGAACACGGTCCCCGAAATAAAATGTTTATGGTTATTGAGAATGTGTAGAATTGAAAATATGGATATATCTGGGTATTTTCAGTATTTTTTTTTTATTTAAGTGAATCATTATATTTTTCATTTTTAGGTTTATTTCTCCGTCAAATAGCAAATGTTGTCTTGGAAGTAGTTAAGTAAGTGTCTTTTTTTAAATAATGGCATACAGAGCTCCGGGCCAAAAAGGCCCCTTTCTCTTTCATCATGATTTAAATTAATAGGTTGTTGAAAGATGGATGTAATTTAGTAAGTAGGTGTCACTCGAATGAGGGCCTATATAAAACAATTAGCAAAAAAAAATAGTTTTATTTTTTAAGAGAATTAATTTTTTTAGAGGGCAAACACTCCGACCACAATTTTATTCTTAAAAATGCTTACTTACCGAATAACAAGGGTATATATCGTCGTTGCACATCAAAAATGGGCCAGTGCATTCAGAGAAAATCGATAAAAAATAGACTCTTACTGTAAGAGTCTATAATATGTGTATGAAATTTTGATTAATTTCTTAAAAAAAATTTTCTACCTCTCCTGAAAAATAAACATACATAACATTATTCGATGGACACCTTCGTTTTACGATTAAAATAAAGTAAAATTAGATACATGAGACTGGTTGATGAGAAAATAATGTATGTAATTGATAGAAATAACAAATTGCGACTCCATCTCATTAAATTCAAATGAATACACATCTCATTTTTTCCAAATTGTTTGAAAAAATTCGAAAACTAATTAAAATTCGTATAGTTTTTACTACACCTAAGTCTCTGAAATTATATTTCTGCAAAGCTTGTATTTATATTTTCCAAAACGTAGTGACTACCTTATACCATCGCATTTTCATCATTGAGTTGAACTTTATATATTTTATCTGTAGAGGTCGCAGTCGAATTTTGAATTTATGAACACAGCCGAAAAAATTCGAAGTGGTATTTAGGTGTCTACTAAAAAACGGTCAATTTTCTGCTGTTTATGTGTAAAGCATCAGATTCTTGAGGTCATTCTCATACAAGCCTCGCAGTCATCAGGAGGCCAAGTTATTTATTGGGTCACAATTTGTCCATGGTGCCAGGATTTTCGGTAGTTTGAATACTGCAAAATATAACATCATTTCAGAAGTTCTTTGAATATAGGTAATATATTGTTAAAGATCTCATGTCCCTCTCCTTAAAGACCAAATCTTAAGTCTCGCGAAATATTTTTACTCGGATATTTTAACCCATAAAAACGCGTCCATCAACTGTCTTACCCAGTGTGATGTAAACGCCAAAACTAAATATAAAAAACCGAAACAAATCCTACATAAATTACCCCCCTAAGAGCAGCCATTTACCGTTGCAAATAAATTTTCACAAAAACTAAATCATATTTTCCAACAACCATAATTTAAACTCATGATGAAAGAGAAAGGGGCCTTTTTGGCATGGAGCTCTGTATGTCATTATATAAAAAAGTCAAAAAGTTAAAGATCTCAGGAGAGATTAAATGTGGTGGCTTGGATTTTAAACTCAAATGCGCACACATATAATAGTAGAAGAACGAAAAGATAACCAAATTTGTCGATGGAACTTGACTGTATCTCAGATAATTTCATAAATGTCAGTCTATATTTTCAGTCAATCATTTGGAGATCGGTGTTAATAAATACATAGGTAACTTATAATAAAATGTGTTACAATATAAGTGCCAAACAGTTATGATATTGTATTTAAAAATACTAAACACTACTAGGTACTTACTTTATTTTACAAGCTGAACGGGTTTCGATTTCAATGAACCTTCACCATAGCAAATTATTAATTTAATATTAATTATAGGCTCTAACCTTAATTAAATTTTTGAATCAAAGTGATACACGATCGACATCAAAACATTTAATATACAAGTTGTTGTTGAACATATCTGATGATTTATCACATGATTCAGCTTGTTTGAAGTAAAAAAATGTAGATGGAAGTTTGGTCTCCGGTAATTTTTGTTTTGTTTTAAATAGTAATTTTTAAGTTGGGAGGCGGGTTTCATCGGGTGAAGTGTGTTCAAGATGCGCCTGTTAACCAGCTGCGTGGCGTGCCCGATCGGGAGCGACTGGTTTGGGGAGACCTTTTGACATCTCCAACTGGTATTTTCCTCATGTAGTGTTAATGTTTAAAAAAAGTAGTGGTCAAAACAAAGTAATTGAAATTAAGTTTATTTTTTTATTGTCGCTCCACAAAGTGTTCGCTTTCCGTTGAAATATAGTTCTTAAGAGGAAGCTACAAGCCAAAAATGTGTATATTCTTGGGATACCTTATATCGTAGGTAATAGGCATTACAATCGCTTGACAAATGGAGTCTATAAACGTTCGATATCAAGCACAAAACTGGTTTTTATTTATTTTGTAAATAATTTTATAAGAAAGCGAAAAAGTTAATCAAGTGAAACTGTCACAGATAATCTAAGCTATAATACTGTATTTTTTTTAGATTTGTTCCCTTTATGCGTTCATACATTTCTATTGAAAAATATTTTTTTTAGTAGTTAACATTTATATTTTTTATTGCGTAAGTTATTTTTTATTTGTATACTACTCAAGCGACACGATAAGAAAACCTTCAATTTATCTAAAGCATATTCATAATATACACCAATTCGTTATAAAAATTAATCAAAATAGTGATTTTGCATTAATCTTCGCCTTAAGTGATTTAAGAAGAGTTATACTTACATAAAAATTTTACACGTGGATATTATGTTGCTTCTTTTTCCTGACAATAGTGTGAACACATCCTCTATGTTTTTTTTGCCAAAAAATGGAACATGACGCTGTACAATTTCGGAACGAACAGATTAAATAGTCCAATTAGGCTTAATAACAAGCCGTGTTCCGATATCCTAACGAGGTATTCTGTTTTCAAAATACGCCGAATCAAAAATACGCTCGGCGCTACTACTTTGTTTTACAACAGAAATTAAAACAGTTGGCAACAGCGCTAAAGCCGGTTCAATTTTGAATTAAATATAATTTTTTGGCAGATTATGAACCAAAGGGGATGTTGCTATGCAGCAGTAAAACTTTCACAAAATTTCATTTTAACTTATTCCAGCGAGGGAAAACAAACATTTATTCATACCCATATGACGAATTTTAATATTATTTTTTTAAAGTTTTGACCGCTGTTTCGATGTTTAAACTACTGGGAAGTTCTGTAATAGCAATGTTCCTAATATTGGCAAAAATAGGGAGTGAAAAGGATGGGTGAAGGTTGTGAGATTGCGTTCTGATGTGAGTAAAACTAACCACAACTAACTAACCGTCACGCCGTTTCCCCAAAGGCAGAGAGAATGGACCACCAAATAACTCGATCTTGGCACACACTCTTTGCCTCATTCACAATCATACATCGTCTCATAACCGTATTCAAGTATCTGGTTTACTTGATTGTGCCATGTCTTCCTCGGGCGTCCCCGACTTCTTTTACTATTTACATTTGCGTCATATATTCTCCTTACACTCCTTTCTTCTTCCATTCGCTCTACATGCCCAAAACCAAGTGTGTGTCCTTTTCTTAATCTTACTCATTACGCTTAGCCTTGCATCATTTGCGGATCTCAACGCTTCTTACACGATCACACAGATACGGCTTATTTTGCAGGATCTAATTTCTACAGCATTCAGTCTACTTTCTTACTTCCTCTGCCAGTTCTATGCATCACTGCCAAACAGAAGGGTGGGTACCAATATGGGTGGACTGCTAGCTTTGATTCTTTGGACATTTTTTTATTAGCGCCAACCGCGTGCATTACTCCATTAACGGAATTATCTGCATTTACCATTCTCACAATTTCTCTATCAGCCTTCCCATCTTTCGTAAACATACTTCCCAAATATACAAACTTATCTATCTCCTCCAAGATAGATAGATAGATCTGCGAATACGAAATGTTTAACAAAAGAGAAAAGTTTTTTCATTATAGTTACATAAATTATTTATATTGTAGGTCCCAATATGGGACCTTGTGGAACTCCTGCAGATACATTTTTTGGTTTACTAAAGGTATTATTTATTTTGGTACATATTTTTCTATCTCTAAGATAATCTTTAAATAAATTTAACACATTTCCTCTTATTCCAATTTTTTATAAAGTTTGTAGAAGTTTTTTAGAGTTAATTGTGTCAAAAGCTTTAGAGTTATCAATAAATAACACAATAGTATGTAATTTATTATTTAATTGATTATTTATGTTATTGGAAAAATCTTGCAGTAGTTTTTCAGTATTTTTTTTCTTTGAATCCCATATTGATTTGGATCTACGATAGCGAACTTTTCAATGTTATTATTTAATTTATTTGATAACAAAAATTTCGAGAATTTTTTCTAATACAGGTAGTATACTAATAGGCCAATAATTTACCAGTTCAATGTGTTTTCCACCTTTAAATATTGGTCTAGTAATGCTACATTTAAATTGTTGTGGAATTTTTACTTGCTTTATTATCTTATTGATTAAATAAGTAATTATTAATTTTTTAATTTATTTATTTCTATACATACATACAGTGTCTACCAAATATTTACATTTGTATATAATACATCAATTTAGAACTGTTGTTAATATGGTGTTTTTTTATTATTGGCCCAAGAGTTTTTATATTTCTTTTTAAATCAAACATTCTTATATTGTTAATACCTGTGCTTTTAGAGTTTTCATTTTTTAACAATGTTTTCAATATCAGTTATAGTAGCTCTTGGTATAAATAAACTGTGAGGCAGTTCTTCCAGTACAATATTAGTAGCTTTGTGATTGCATTTATGTAACATGTTGCTGATGCTATACGAGAAGTAATTCACAAAATCATTTGACACAGAATCCTCAGTTCTATCTTTTAACATATATCGTGTTATAGTTTCATCGCAATCGTTTTTGAGTTTACGTCCTAAAAGGTTATTTATCTCATCCCAGGTTTGTTTTGTATCATTAAAACTGTTTATAAATTTATCATTATAGTAGTTAGTTTTATCTTTATTTATAAGTTTATTGAAAAGGTTTCGTGATTTTTTGTATTCTGTTTCATATGTTCTGTTTGTTGGTGTACTTTTTCATTTTTATATTTTTGAAATATTTTGTACACAAATTTACTTAGTTATTTAGCAGTAGATCTCAAAATCAAAAACTTATCTTCGGAGCACGAATAGCTCTGGCGCAACAAAATTTGCCTACCTAAATAATCTCTCTAATATATCTTAGCCTGGGCAACTATAGGTTAGTGATGTCATATTTTATGCACTTCAAGAATTGTGAAAATGTTTTCAAGAATTCAAGAGAGCAGGAACAGGGACAAGATCAAGTGGTAGCAGGAACGAAAAATGTCAAAAAATTAGATTGTAGGTTTTGAAACATTTATTGTTGAATAAAAGATATTCCATGCTTGTTTCGTGAAAGGCATGCAAGTGTGCCCAATCTGAATTGGGAATTAGTTAATGAAAACCTGTAAAGCATTTTAATCGCTATTATTTTAGCTCTATTATGAAAATACTAAGTTTTCCCATCCTCACCCTTATGCACGGCCCCATTTTATCCTTAAAATGGAGACCAGATGATTTAGTTATCATTACACTACAACGCCGATTATCTGCTGGATAGTCGAAAAGTACAGTTAGTTCAAATTAAATTTTCATTGAGATAGACATATTAGGTTTTTATTGACAAAAATCGAATTAAAACATTCACAATGTATAAATATAACAGAAAAGCATAATGTTTTTTGATGCCCTGCTTTTTTTATCCCCCTCCAGCTGGTGAAAAGGGACGTACTTGACTCACTCTAATCATTGATTCTTGACATTATTTGAAGCAAAAGATTCAAATGAAGTTTTGGTGACTTTCGTTTCGTTTTTATTTTCATAAAACAAATGTTAAAAAAAACTTCCAAATGTCACTTCACTGGTCACTAATCCATCGACAATAGCTATCCAATTTCTACTAATTTTCTACTTTTAATTTTTTTAAATTTTTTTAATTAAAAGCAACAAAAATGTCATCGGAGGGTAAAATTTCACGAATCGCTGGTTAAAGTAAGGGAAAGTACGTCCTCTAACACCCTGTATAATATAGTAAACTTATATAAAATAAAATAAACCAAACCAAACCTCACCTATTTTTTCGAACCCTAACCTCACCTAACGTATCCTAAAAACAAATCTTAACCTAAACAATAATTGATCAAGTTGTTATTTTTAAAGTTCTAAACGAATGAAGACTTCGATACTTTATTATGATGTGTATGAGTGCATAGGTTTGTTACATGAAATTGCAATTAATCGTCATTCATGTCCACCGTTCTGGAGCACGAGCAGCCGTGACCTGGCACCGATTCACCGCTGGTTACCTCCCTATCTTCTGCTGGTACTTAATACAGTGATGTGCATCCCGCTGCAGTTAATAAGTGGCAATTTGTTACGCAAGAGCTGGCGGGAAACCGTTCGCACAATCTCTCCACTGCTAATACGGCAGAATCGCATTATGAACTGTCTGCTTCACTCGAATCTTTCAGTGCGATCCCCAGAACGTCATATATGAAAACTGGCAAGAGTAAGGATAAGGGTGCAGTTTTGCAATCAGTTTCAGCAAGGGACAGTTAAAATATTATCAGCTTGTACATGTGTACACTGAAAAAAAATAGTATTGCTAGATGTTCAAATTATTGATAATCCGGTTGATAACGGGATTGCAGGACGTTTCCTGATAAACTTTTAGTTAATTCGTAATTATTCTTAAATATATCGGAACACGTGTTCATGCACCAATATTTGCCTTGATAATATACAATGACGAAATGCAAAAATGTTATTATTTTCATTAACGCGTATTCCGACATCGTGATAATACATTCGTATTTATAAGGTATATCAGGCAACCTATCAATTCATTCGTTAAAGGCCTGCAATCCCGTTTTTAACCAGATTAGGAAAAATATGACGATTATTAATATATTAGCAATATTCTTTTTTTCGTGCAGTACATAGCTAAAATAAAACCTATTAAGCATTTTCTCCTGACGTGAGTTTACTTCTAATAAGACAACATGTAAAAAGTTAAAAAATAATACACTTTTTACGAAACTTATTTATAACAAAAAATCCCTCGTTACAACTAAGAAAAACATATTTATTTTATGGAGCTTATTCTGGTGGTAATTGAGAATGTAATGCTAAATGACTATTTTCGATTAATATTTACTACGAATCGGTTTTTATTATGAAAACCTTCAAATATGAGTTAAATAAATTTAAGCCTTTTTATCGTTTCTTTCGATTTTTTTTTAAAGTAAAATTTATAATTTTTTCATAAAAATATAAACGTAAACTACCAAAAAGAGTTTTTTTTTTAATTTTTTTTTTTAAGAAACAACTTTAAAAAATACAATATTATGTCTAAGATTATCTATTGTGAAAGTTTCCCTCGATTACATATTTTCTGTTCTGTAAAATTACTAACAAAATAAATAAAAAACCGCATTTGAACTCGAAATCGAGCGTTTCTATACTCCGTTTGCCAAGCGATTTGCATGCCTATTACCTATATTCGTGGCGGTATTAAGGCACACTAAGAATATACAATATAGAAATTTTTATCTTGTGGCTATCAGATATCAACCACTCGAGAGATTGGTGTCATATATATATATATATATATATATATATATATATATATATATATATATATATATATATATATATACATTTAGCGTATTATTACCATTCCTCCAAATATTAATATGGAATCATACGAAACCGCTTTCTATGGTTTAAAGCCAACGAATCCACCTAGATTTCACTGTTTATTCTATATTTTTAGATTTTTCAAACTTGGCATAATAACCCAAAAATCGCTAAAATGTATGATATTATTAAAATAAGACATGATATAACATTATTTAAATAAATAAAAAAATTGTGTTCATACTTATAGTCGAAGTTGTCATTTATTGGAAACCGTAAGAAGACAGGATCTACATAAAATAAATTCAATGAATTGAATTTCTCACTCGACAACTTTTTGGTATACAAATTATCAAAACGTTTGGAGCGATCGCTTGAGACAGTGTACCAAATGTATTTAGAACTTTAAAATATGTGATAAACAGTGGAATCTAGGTAGATTCATTGGCTTTAAACCACAGTTAGCAGTTCATATATTGGTGTATTAACATTTTGAAGAATGATTTTAATTAAATCGAATGACCAAATCGAAAATAGAACACACATAGCTTGGGTAATTATTTTGTTATATTTAAATTAGAGATTTCAATAATCAGGATATCCCCAACTCTTTTCTCATTTCACTCCGCCTCGAGTGGGGTGCCACTGTCCCATTTTGCTCCAGGCGGTCGGTTTCTTGAGTGGTATTACTGATTGAGTGTAGCGTCCAGTTGCATTTCGTTAGTCCTTAAATTCGTTTGATATGTTACGATTCCGGCTCCAGATGATGGCCTTGTTGGATACTACCTTTTTATCCCGCCAGAGTTCGCATGATCGTGATTCCTAGTGCGAGCTGTCAAATCAGAATAATCAATGCTGTGGTACCTACCACCTTAAAAAAGTTTGAAAAAATAATATTATCATTGAGATGGTGACATTTCTTTCGACAAATAGTATGGTTATTCCTTATTTAATTTTTTTATAAGGTATTTAAGTACCTAATTACAAATCTTATAGTAACTAACCACCGCAGGGACGGGCAAAGGGGACGGTCTTGGCACTCACTCGTTGCCTCATTCATATTCATACATTGTCTCATGCATACTACCCTATTTTTCTGATTTTTGACATGCCCGCCTCAAGTTTTTGATTTACTTGATCTTGTCTATTCGTATCATATATTCTCCTTACACTCCCTTCTTCATTTATTCGCTCTACATGCCCAAACCATCTATGCGTGCCTTTCTTAATCTTACTCATCACGCTTACATCAGCCTTGCATTAGTTGCAAATCTCAGGAAATTTTGGTTTTGATTTAAATAAGAGAAAAATAGAAACAAACTATTTTGGACGCGAGGTCAGAACTAGGTACTAGTTTTTTTTTGTTTTTTGCTTAAAGTCATATTTTCTTTAAAGCCATCCATTTCCATAATAATTGATATAGGAACTGCTTTTCTTTAACATTCCTTACCTATTACCAAAAACTTTGACTAGGTACTTGCCTATTTCTAACTATTTTTATCATAATAATCGGGGAATTGATTGCCTTTGAAAGGATGTCAGGTTGTGGTGTTATTTAATTTTTTTTTTCAAAATTGTAAATCTAGTATATACAGCCCTGATAACTTCAACCTCATGAACTATCAGGTACCTACCAGAGTTTCTCGTTTCAAGATCCTTTTTAAATGTAACAATACCAGGACTTATCATTTCGAACACTCGCTTGAACCTAGATTATATGAAGTCAGTAATAGAAACGCAGAACAGGCGGATCTATTTAACTACACGGAAGTTAGGTACAAGAAGGCTATAACATCACATATCTTTTCAATCAATACTAATTTTCTTTAAAAAAGTATTTTATTAGGTTGCAATTATTTTTTTTAGTATAATTAAATACATATCGTAAATATTAAATAAATAAATACATTTTGTTTTTTGAAATACTGAAAGTATTTTGTTGGAGAATGTTTTTGTGGCATCTTGCCATTTAAAATACTGATCTTCTCAAAACTAATTGTTTATTTAGTTTTCTAAGTGTCTCATTCGTTTTTCTCCGCAACAAGAATACCTGAATGCAAATGCATGAATCCGGGCGACCTTTATTTCAGCTCAAATCTAGTTATCATTAATGAACGTCACAGAACTCTCTTCATGTTTAATACTGTACTCGTACTTACTGTGTAAGGAAGGTTTGATTTCACAGGATGCCTTGCAAGGATCAATGTTTTAACAGTAGAGAGTAGAAAGTGTATTATTCAATCAAAAACGTTTGGGACAGTTCGTAGGAAATTTTTAATTGTGCAAGTAATTTTTATGTTTAAACCGCACAAGAGTTCACATCCGTCTGAACGTTGGCATCTCCAATTGGGGCATGTTATTGAGGCAAAAGATAAGTGATGAGGGAAATAGTTGGGGAAGATGAAGGTGGGGAAATACCTGACAATTCAGATCTGGTCACCAAACTTGGTTAAAGCAATTTAAAGGTTTCAATTCTGAATGCTGGTCTTTCATCTGGGCTGTACTGTACATCTCGATATATATAATACAAGATATTATATAGAATTCAAGCTGACGTGTACCTGGAGTTGCTCGGGGTTATGAATAGTTTGGAGTAAAGTTTTGAGGTTGTGAAGTCTAGTGTACCTCAAAAATGGGTCTATTTTTAAGGTGGCAATAATATTATTCTAAATAATTGATAAGTTAACTTTCTATATTTTTTGTTTCACTTTGTTGATCGTGCCATGTCTTCCTCGGGCGTCCCCGACTTCCACCATTCGCTAATGTATACCACATTGTTACTATTATAAAACTATAATGATTTTCATTCGACTCAGTATCTCATTCCAGTGCAGAGATAATGCCTTAAGTCTTCCTACCATTTGAACAACCCTTTAAATACTCCCGACACTAATAAGAATAAACTTTGAAAATTTTTTGCGAAATCAGTTAAGAAGTTATGATATTATTAGAATTGATTAGATTGAGATTATTAGAAGTGGTGATCTACCGCAATACTTCGCGATTGCTAAAGTCTTTCTCCGGCTACTCCGACTTCTTTCACGATTCGCTACTACATACCGCGATGTTACTGTTAAAAAACTACATTTGATCGACTATAATTCGAATCCGTATATTCTTCAGGAGTTCCGACATCTTCTACCATTCAAACATCTATAAACACTTTTGGCACTAGTAACAAAAAAACTTTGAAATTTTCAGCGATATTGGTCCACTAATTTTTTAGTTTTGCGAGCACAAACGAGCACGAAACAGAGAATTTTTATGTATTAAAATTAGAAACTAGTTAAAATTTAACTCAACCATTTGGAATTCATTTTATAATATAAGACGTTGTCCTGCCACAGACCGCCTTCTATGTAGGGAAGTTAAAATTTGTGGATGTATTTATTTTTGGATGAGAAATCTGAACAAGAAAAGCTGAAACCAACCATACACATTCACAAAATTTCATTGAAATCAGGTGGGTGGTTTTGGAGATTACAAACACAGTTGAAAAGTGATTTTTATATATTAAGTTTAAATCATCAATGAAAATGAAACGATGTTTGAGTGTGGTATTTTCTCTTTATGCGTAATACATTTGTCAATAGGTTTGTTCACACCGCCATTTATCGAAAGCTTACACAACTTAAAAATGAATTACGACCCTTTTTTCCATAAAAGATCCTTAAAAAAATATTGAGGAGGAGGGGGTGTAGGGAAGTTAAATTTGTGGTTGTGTGTATTTTTGGATGAGAAAACAAAATAAAAATTGGTTGATTTTAAATCTTAACTTATCGGCTCAAAACTATCCTTTCTTTCCAGCTGGAACCAACCGTACACATTCACAAAATTTCATTGAAATCGGTTGTGTGGTTTACGAACACAGTGACACGTAATTTAAGATTGTGAAAGAAGGTTGAGTAGTTGAAATTCAAGAATCGAGTTGTGCACGTAATTAGCTATATCTGTTTGCACTTGGATACCCTACACACTAAAAACTTCCCGTTTTCAATAAGGATCATAAGTACCTACATGCTCTTAAGAAATCCCATACAAATTCATTCGCGCAAATCACAGATTCAGTTTGACTGAGCTCAAAAGGCAATCGGGGTAAATTGTAAGTAAGGTAATCAAGTTTTAGCTTTGCATTTGTGCTTTGCAATTACCTGTTTCAAACAAGACATTAGGGAAAGTTCAAGTCTCATGTGCTTTAATAAGAAGTTTTCTCATAATTAGGAAAGTTTCACCGCAAACGTTCTCTATTTCTGTACCAGTTTTACTGTGCCTTTGATATTATCTCAGTAGCCCCGGTACTCGGAATCACTTTTAATCTGCGAATATTTTGTCTGTTTGTATTGTGAGTGTAGCTTTTTGTTCGACTTCAATATTATTGCGTATTAAAAACTTATTGTAGCCCGGAATTCTTTTGTAATGTTTATCCAAGTTTTATCAAAAATCTTTGTATTACCTAAACACAGTCCATATTACTTTTTTTCATGTTTGATTTTCCTCGTTTATAAAGTGAATGTACTAAGCAGATTTTAGGATATTATTGGTTTTTTTAAACTCATTTCGTAAAAACGTTCATGCTCTTGTTTTGCGCACATAAACTAAGTACGTATAATTTTTTTTTGGTAGAAATTTTATTTAAAATATATTGTGTAGATTGGCGATATAGACTTAGTTGCCTTTACATTTTGTTAGTACATTACAATGATAAAAACATGCAATTTTGAAAAAAACCTTCGCAGATATGGTTCCATGATAACTCAACACAGTGACAATTCAACACGCCTTTAAAAAGTGATATAAAGTCATTAGAAATGATGAAAAAAATAAAAATTAGCCTCATCCGGTCACCGCAGATATAGTCACAACATATTTAACTTATCTTCACAGAAAGAAAATACGGTAGACAGAATATTAACATGTCTGCTTATTGACGTTGGTTAAAAAGTAATTATGAAGGTTTGTTCTTACTTTATATTTTATTTAAAATACTTTATGAAAAGAAAATATCAAACTCAAAAAGCTAGAATTTTACGTAGGTAATAATAATTCAGTTATGATGGCCGGATTTGAAGTTCAAACATCCCCATGAAAGAGAAAGTTGGAAGATTTGCCCGCCATCTGGCCGATAAGTTGAACCCTAACTCGTGTTTCGGCAGCTGAAACTTAGACTAAAGCTCCGCCTAACTTTATGATCCGCTAACAACGAAAACTCTAAGCTGAGTGATTGTCCTAGACTTGCAGCGCGAACTTGCTTAGAAATACCTGAGTTTTCTGTGCGGAATATTATTTTCTTGCTGCACACAAATAGAGGGCGAAATTAAAAGCTACCGCGAGGTTTTGTGTAAAACTCTCGACAATATTTATTTATTTATTTATTCATTTTTGGGAAATCAACAGTTTACATTTTTACAGATTGTACATAAGTAAAATAGCCAAAATAAAACCAATTACGGATTTCCTCCTTGTGACTTTACGTAAGACAGCATTAGAAGAAATAATTAAATTTATGTGAAATGTGAAGTTATAATTATATAAAATAAAAGAATTGTATAAAATAATAGAACAAAATAATACAACAAAAATAAAGGGAAAAAAAAAACTAAAATTTATATAAAATAAAAGATTATCGATACATTGGTAACCATAAGAATACAAACAATATTGTGCATATACTCTACCTACATTCATCCAGTGTGACGTATTTTTATGTCTACATAATTTTATTTAAGGGCCCGCTTTCCGCGTAAAGAATTTAGATTTGGGCAACACCTACAAAATTTAGTGTTAAAAGAATCCGACAGAGGTGTCTGAATTCGTATTAGGAATAATTTTGGGGATTATGAAATTAAATTACCGACATCTATTGCAATTTTAGAAAAACAGAACCATTTTTAGTTAGCACCGACCTTAGAGTAATAATGCACCGACCAAATGAGAAGGAAGTCGAAATGAAGATGGTTCTCAAAATATGGGTTTTATTACGGATTTAATTAATTATTTTTTTTTTTAATTTTACAAAAAACATTTACGAAAGTTATTTGTATAGGTATAAAAATTACTTTACTTTACTAAAATACTATTCTCACTTTTATAAAAGTAATTTATAACTTTTATAAAATCAATAAATATATTTTTACATCAATAAGGTTTTAAACTTTTTTACTCGAAAACTATCTTAAAACGTTGGAATTCCAAAAAAAGTTTTTTTTTCTTTTTTACTTGTACTATCAATTAGAATCACCTCCCGAAGTTTGTGCACTTTACCCCCGACATCTTGTATAATATGCGCAATATAATATTTATACACGTGTAATATCTACTTTTGTACATTTATATAAATTATATACACGTTTACATTTTTATGCTCATCAAATTTATTATATTATAAAGATAGATAGAAAGATCCTTAGTGCTTCCTGAGGACTTACAAATCAGAAGACTTTTTTGTAATTATTTATTTATTCATTTAAACAATTCAATAATTATAAAGAGTAATAAAACATGTAAGCAACATAAAATTACATTCTAAAATGTGAAAGGGGCTCTATTTATTTACATTTTTATGAAATTACTACTTTTAATAGTTTTAAGCTTTCAGTGAACTTTCAATTTTATTTTTAACTTCTCTAAATATTATTTGTTTAAATCGTCAAATATAATTTAATCACAAACACAAGATTCACTCAAAATGAAAGATTGGTGGTTCTGAAATGTTCCCATAAATACGGTGAAAGAACCCTAAACTATAAACTTATTACCCTAAACATGCTTCGAGCGAAATGCGGATCTGGAAACCTTATCGTCAATCTGAGCAAAACATACCATGAACGTCAATATAGCAACAGCCTTTGTTCTGCTGCAGTTTCATTAAATGCCGAGAGATCCGTTTACAGTCTCCAAAAAGCAATACTGGGGCACAACCCTAAAAGCAAAGCTAAATGATTGGAATACAGAAAGATAAAAACACACCATTGTCAAAAATATCTTGGCCGTAAATGATTAAATAAAATTAGATTTATTCAGGAAGGCAAGCTATCGATCAAATGATTTGCGAATTCGGAAAAACCGTTATTATTGAGGTTTTATTGATGTTTTGTTTCTCCCGATTTATTCGTATAACCCATTAGTCTACATAATTATCTAGCGGGTTTTCCATTACTTGTGCACTTATGTTAATGTATTTTATGACCGTCTTTGTGTTGCTTATATTTGTATCATGTTGTCTCCCTCTATATTTTGTTATATATATGCACACATTATGTACTTCTTGTTTAGTATTAATTTGTACCCTGATGATGCTTAAGTAAAGCGAAACCGGTCGGTTCTTAAATTAATAAATATCGTGGTTTTAAAACAAAAAAGTATTTTATTTTATTAAATTATATTCCCCACAGTTTCAGAACTTTCAATAGCTTCTTTCGCTCGCATGTTCATTATTATTCTGAATTCCACGTTCGAGTATTGTTATTTGAAACAGATGGCCCGTATATTATTATTACATATTATATTATATTTCGGACATCGTTGCATTGTGAATTAATAAGAACTTGCCCTGTAATTTCTAATGTTTTGGAATTAGTTTTATTTCCCAAAGTACGTATTCTGAAAAAAATAAAATAAAAATTTTTATAACTTTTTACTACACAATACATAAATAAAAATAATAATTAATTTTTATAATAAATTATCGTTTATCGTATTCTGAAAAAAATAAAATAATAATTTTTATAACTTTTTACTACACAATACATAAATAAAAATATGAATTATTAATTTTTATAGTAAATTATCGTTTATAATAAATATAAGCTTATAAATCAAAAATTGTATTTTTTTCTTCTCACCTATTAGATAGGATATAATTTTATGAGATATCATTTTTTCTTTGAAATACGGGATATCTTTCGTGTATTTCCCATCTTTGAAAAAACAATATTTATTAACTCATAAACTTTACACGCGTAAAAATTATCTTTATAGATTCAAATATTTGCACGTAATCGCACGTCTGTAGATCATAGAACGTTGAACGACATGTCTGCCCCCAAAGCCCTCGAGTTGGCGAATGAACTTTTCAAAGAAGATAGGTTAATCTTCAAGTCGGAGCGAGCGCGCTATAATAAATATGATTTAAAAGCAATAGGCGTAAGCGACAGTTGTGAAAATGTTTAATAAATCACGGCGTATTTCAAAAATAGCAAAAATCACTTTTGGGGTCTATTGAGTAGCATTAAACGAAGCATTGTGATTTTTTTCATACATATAACTTGTAAAATAACAGAAATAAACGTGTTAATAATATTTTTCGGAGCATACTTTGCGATTTATTTCTATCGAGGGAATTTCAAATAATTACCGTTTCGGCTTTTGGAACAAATAGATACTATCTTAAAGAATAACATATATTTTTTTAAGAGCTTAAAAACTTCAAAATTTTAAGGAAAGTATGTCGGAAATTGGATGAAATTCGAATAGTGGGCCCTTAAAATCACCAAACAAACCAATAGTGAACTGAGTTTAAAGTGCATAATTCTTCTAAATTGTAGACCGCGCGTCAAACCAGTGAATTTTTATCGCGTGAAGTGGCTGTTTTAGTGCTTTTTTACCTACATTTCTAAACTACCTCAAAGTGTCAAACTGACCTGAAGTGTTATCTCTACCTATTGGAAAAAATCATCGGTTGTGACGCTAAAGTGATTAACGAGACTATCTTAGCCATTAAAATTCACTTTTTACGTAAAGACTGTGTCAAACAATAATATCATGAATACAAAGTGCATTATTTGCGAAAAAGACATTGACACTCCATCGGACTTCATAAGCTGTAGTGTCTGTGAAAAAAACTACCACCTTGGCTGTGCTGACATTACTGAAACGACACGCCGTAGTGCAAGGAGTTTGCAGTGGAAATGCAAAAATGTATTAAAAACAGTAAAAATATCAAATCAAAGCAGGCGAATAATGAAATAACATTGAACAACGAAAAAGAACCGCCATCTATCGCTATACAACCAAAACAGTTTTCTCAAGCGCCAAAACCTAAACTCGCAATTCAAAAAAACACAGAAAGCTTACCAACCTCAAATATAGATGGAGCTAATGGTCCATTAACCTCGCAACTATTTTTAAAAGAGCTCACTGAATTCAAAACAACCATAATGAGATTCGTGGAAGACAAATTTGATTCATATGTAAATAAATATGAAGCTCTAATCTCACAAAATAACGAAATAATAAAAACTATCCAATTTATGACAGATCAACAAGAAGACTTAAAAAAACGGAAAAATGTTATCGAAAAAGTACAAGAAATAGTCAACGACGAATTAATTGCACAAAAAAATCATAGTATTATACTACTCAATACTATTTCTAAACAAGAGGAAAAAATTGATAAATTGGAGTATTTAAGCCAAATCTGTAACATCGAGATAAGAGGTGTCCCGGAGTCTGACATTGAAAATAATGCAGAAGTTCTCAAAAAAATCTGTAATATCATCAACTACGAAAATACCGACGTGCATTCTGTAATAACAAAAATAAACAGGATGGGACCGAAGTTCTCCGACAGAAATCCAAGATCTATCGTGGCGACATTCAATACCATAACATCGCGGGACGAGTTCCTATCCAAATTCAAATCTTACAAGAAATCCACTACCAATGTGACAAACAAAATAAATACAAGGGACCTAGGATTATCGCAAACCGCCAATCACATTTATATATCCGACCAATTAACTCAGAAAGGAAAATTTTTGCTATCACAAACAAAAATTTTTGCTAGAGACCATAATTATAAACATGCTTGGTCCAGAGGAGGGCGCATTCTTTTGAGGAAATCTGATACATCCAAGACAATTCCAATAAATAATATTGCTGATTTGGACCGTGAAAAACGTCAATTACTGTGACTACTGATACAAATTACTGTGCTGCTATACCACTCCATTATATTAGACATTAATGTTTGTTTTATAATATGTTTTTATCCGTTATTCAATAATAGTCAATATGTAGGTATTCTTACTTTCCCTGATGGATAATTTAGACAAGATAACACATACTCATAATAATGTACTCACTCTCTTACTAATATTATTATTATCTAGATCGACTGTTTTTTATTTTTTTTTTATGAGTTAAAATACCACCATGATATTGTACACGAGATATAAATTGATCTCCTATAATCTATCAAGCATGTACATTAATGTTTGTTTTATAATATGTTTTTACGATATTCAATAATAGTCAATATGTATTCTTACTTTCCCTGATGAATAATTTAGACAAGACAACACATACTCATAATAATGTACTCTCTCTCTACTTATAATTATTATTATTTAGATCGACTGATTTTTATTATTTTATGAGTCATAACACCACCATGATATTGTACACGAGATATAAATTGTTCTCCTATAATCTATCAAGCATGTACATTAATGTTTGTTTTATAATATGTTTTTACGTTATTCAATAATAGTCAATATGTATTCTAACTTTCCCTGATGGATAATTTAGACAAGACAACACATACTCATAATAATGTACTCTCTCTCTACCTAATATTATTATTATCTAGATCGACTGTTTTTTATTTTTGTTTTATGAGTCATAACACCACCATGATATTGTACACGAGATATAAATTGTTCTCTTATAATCTATCAAGCATGTACATTAATGTTTGTTTTATAATATGTGTTTATCCGTTATTCAATAATAGTCAATATGTATTCTTACTTTCCCTGATGGATAATTTAGACAAGATAACACATACTCACAATAATGTACTCTCTCTCTACTAATAATTATTATTATTTAGATCGACTGTTTTTATTTTTGTTTTGTGAGTCATAACACCACCATGATATTGTACACGAGATATAAATTATTCTTCTTTAATTTATCAAGTATATACATTAATGTTTGTGTTATAGTATGCTTTTTTCCGTTATTTTATAATACTACATTTGTATTCTTACTTACCCAATTGGCTACTTTCGATAAGAAAACACATACTCAATATAATGTACTCGCTCTCTACTTATCATTATTGTTATTATATAGATCGATTGTTTTTTATTTTTGTTTTATGAGTCACACATAATGAGATATATTATAGACATAGACAAATCACACACTTACTTTTACATATTTTTGTTTCCCTGGAACGGGCAATTTGCCTAGTTAGGAACCTATAATTTCGACCTGATAAGGTACAATAATCTATAACCACTAAAAATATTTTAATTATATCTTGTATCATATTGTACTGTGTGTAAATCTAAAGGAATAAATAAAAAAATAAATAAATCATATCATAACCATAACCATAAGAAGACAATGTTATGCATATAAATCATACCATAACAGGATTATAAATATATAAATACTAGAAACATAAACATCAGAAACATCAATTCAAGAAACATCAGTGAAATACTCTTTTAAGGTGATTTTATATTTAGTAAATTCGCAATTGAAGATATGCATTGTAAAGAGCTCTAGCTCAATAATCGCTTCACGATTCATTGATTTTATGAGCGCAATTAATTTATTATTTCTACAAATATAATATTTAACTAAAATCGCATTAGTTGCACATTGTTTAATATTTGTCTCTTAGTTTGACAGTCGAGACTTTGCACTTTTGATTCTCTTAATGAAATAAGCCCGGCATTATAGAAAAATTTCCCTTATCAAACGCCTTCGAAACGCTCAACGGTTTTGTATAGGTTTTTAACTATTTAGATTGAAGAAGATTTATCTGCTCATAGCCAATGTCCAATGGGAGAGATGAGCACCAAAAGAAAATCATAAAAATGGGTACTATCGCCATCGGTCTGAGTTTTAAATTTGACTAACCCATTAAAAACGAATGGAAAGCAATGTTTAGTGTGTTAAATTGATAAATTATTATTTATTTTTCTTTAAAAGAAAGACAAACATTCCCAGGTTACGACTTACCTGGCTATAATTGAAAATCTCCTACTACCACCACAGTAAGCGGAAAACTGTGTTGTGATGGAGGACTTAGCCAGCCGACGAATTGAATACACGTAACCTCACTAGCCGGTCGTCTGATAATGTGTAAATAATGACATAATGTGATGATGCCGTCCTTGAAAGATGAACATAATCTATTGTAAAAGAAAACGAAATTATGAAATTATTTTATTTGAGCGTTTTTTTCCGCCATTTTTTTACAAATATTGAATGTTATCAATCTTAATGAAAGACTCTGAGAAGTGTTTCGCGTTTTCAGCCGCCATAATTCCGGTTAAATTGTCACGGAAAGTATTTATCACCCCATAAAAATTGCTCGCAACCTTTATGAAACAGGTAATAGTAACGCTATGGAAACATATTTCACATAAAAATCTGTTAAATTCGGAATATAAAATATTATATCACTTGGTCTTATTCAATCCGCTTGACAAATGACTCTGCCGTGCCTACTGGCTTTCATATCAAACTGAAAGTTTTGTTTGTTTATAATTTATTCTCTATATAAACATCTGTTGCCCTACAATCTAAGTTTGAGCAAGCTTGACTGTATCCGGAGCAAGAGTGTGGTTGCATACAAGCCTGAAATATGCGACAATTCGGCAACATAAACAGTAAATTTGACGTCTAGCAAACGTAAAGTTTACGAGTCATAAATTTCTTCGCATCCTTATTGCGACCCAAAACAAATATTTAAATAGTCGTCTTGCTAACTGCTCCTTCTTGGAAATACGTAATTGAAATTCTGTTCAAGTTTCTAAAACGAAGACTTTATTCACAATCAATATTATGTTTGAATCGTTTGACTCGTAAATTGCGACTTGAAAATACGGCTATTAAATTTTTAAGTCGCGATTTTTAATAGTAAAAAATATGGAAAACAGCTAAACCTCATTACAGATCAAAAATAGATTCGTTCGTTGATAGGTTATTCGAGTCAGATTTTTTTTTTTTTCGTAAAATTTATTTGAAAATCGATGTATTTTTCCTTAAATTACCCATTTCCACACTGCGCAAGTTGCTTCGTGTCTTCCCATTATCATTAACATTGTGTCATTTCTATTTTCAGTTGTGAATTTATAATATCTAATTAATTTTTCTTGTACTTTAAAAACAAGTTTAATCTAGAAAAGTTATTAATCTGGTCATACTGTCGTATAGTTTACTATGTTTATATTATTTTTATATAAAATTAAAATTCGTTAGTATTTTTTTTTCACTCTGTTTTATTTAGATTCAATTTGGTTTGTTACTGAAAACTTTCAGTTTGTGTAGTTGTGTTCTATAGTCGTAAGTATTAGTCGTGTAAATCCAAGAAGATTCTGAAAAGAACTAAAAAAAACTGTTTCCACACTAGAGTGTCAAAAGAAATTCAAATAAAAATGTATTAGCTTCTCGAACATATTTCAATTTTTAAGTGAATCGCGACAAATCTCGTTATGGCCGTTATTCAATAAAAAAAACTCCGAATTCTCCGGCGAAAAGGGTAGGAATGCGAATGTGGATATTTGGGGATAGTGAAGTAACGCGTTTGAAAAGCTTTAACTATTTATTGATTTTTACATCTAGATAATGGAATTCTTCATATGTGTGTATGCTTAGTAGCGTCGGTGTTATTATTAAATATAAATATAGTGAAGGTTTTAAGGTAAGTTTGGTACCTACTTATCAATTTTTTTCTGGATGGTTGCATTATTTTGGGTATATTTATAATAATAGTAATATTTTGATGATTTATATAGTGCCGTTTTTGTACAAAATCACCTCAACGGCTCTGTACAAATATAAAGTAAATTTCCACAATTATCTAATAGACTAGTCAAATTATTATCAAAGCTATATTTAAAATGCATTTGATTGATGAACGTTATGCTAGAATTTATATATAATATGGTTATTATTTATTATTATTTTGTACATGGAGATAATATAAAGTACCATACTTACCTGGTACGTCACTTGAGATTATGTATCATCAATCGGTGCTCTAATGCACACGAATCATTATTCCTAACGCTAACTAGGGTATCTTAAGAAAATAAAATCCATTGACACATTTCTGTGAAAGAGAATATAAGTATTAGAAAAATTGATTTATTTTGTTGGGCGACCAGAGAACTAATCAAAAAATAGATAATCAATAAATAGATAAATCAAAAACAAGATTAAATAAGTTACGTATTTTGGGTTAATAATAATAAGTTCATTTTTTCCATCGCTTTTAATGACTTCATATAACTTTTTAAAGGTGTGTTAAATTGTCACAATGTTGAGTTATCAAGGAACCATTCGGTTGACGGCCCATAGCTAATTTAAATTTTATAACATAAATGTTCCTACTAACAACTAACAACCTCCTGAAAGACCTAAGCCTCATTGAAAGCCTTCCTAAGCATGAAAATTCTCAACTGAAAACAGAGACTTAATGTACTTAGAAGTGTAATTGGCCAGTCAAATTTACCATCAAAGCTACATGATGAAAGATTTTTTTTTTGGCGAGTAAACGCCGATTATTTTGGTCTTACAATGTCTTTTGGAAAAGGTACCTTGCATATTATTAACTTCTTTAGTATTATTAACTATTTTACGTGAGTAACTAGTTTAGATCAAATGTTAATGTAATTACCACCTATCACTTGAAATTTTGGTTTCCTCGACAATGATAATTACAATATGATATCAAATAGTGAAATAGCGCCGATTAACAGCCGAGCATTCAGTTAATTGCCAAACAATAATAGTCAATAGGTACTTTACCTCTTACAGGTTCATTTCTCCGCTGATTACCGCCCATATCACCGTAACCGGTGCTTCCATCCTTATTACCCCAACGCTGCATTACATCCCCACGGCCATACTTGCGCAACTTCAGGCTTTAAAGCGATCCAGTTTGGAATGCAAATCCCAAATGGAATCAGAGCTGATCGCTTGATCTTAATAGCGTATCCGTGTTGTTGTTTCACTAATCCAGTTTGTCATTTGATTCTATACTTATTTAGCTGATACAGTTGTTAGCTAGTGTAGGGTTCATTTGCGCTTGTTAGCACTCCAATTGGCCCTAACATCATCAGCTTCTGCCTAACAGACTGTCACATCACTGCTAATAGTTTTGTGTTGACGGGACTAAAAGTACTAACATGGTTTTTAAATCAATGAAGCTCTACTTCAACTGCTCAAAGGTCCTTGTTAATTTTGGCTGTTGTTTTTATAATCATCCCGTTTTAACGAGTTGAATGGCAATTGGAAATGGCTAATATATGGGCTGAATCAAATAAGCAAAAAAAGAATTAAATATCAACTGAACATTTCGGAAGTGTACATATTCTGAGTATCAGTGAGGTGAGAGGCCACCAATCAGAATCAAAACTTTACTTGAAATATCTCTAGGTGAATTTAGTGATCTTACTAGGTGCCTACTAAAAAACCTTCCTCCACATCATATTACACTTAGTTCAACGTCACGAAATTTCCCAAATTGAGGATGCACAGGTTTCAATGGCTCCGGTCTGTTGAAATTAAAATAACAATGCCCCTTGGCTTACTACATTATTTATATGTTACATGCTTGGAAACACTTTGTATTTTTCTTGCCCTAAAAAGTCATTGGACAGAATGTTTCAACTTTGTTTTGTCTTAGTGAGGTTGAAAATTCTAACTTTAAAAAGATATAATGTAAAGAAACAATAAACTATTATATCAGTTTAAAAATAATTTAAGTAAAAAAAAACTTGAAAACAAGTTAGGTATGTATTAGTCTCTTAATAATAATAATAATAATAATTGGATGACTTGTATAGCGCCGTTTTTGTGCAAAATCACCTCAAGGGCGCTGTACAAACTTATAATACATTTCTACAGTGATCTATGTTATTACTTAACTATTTATGGAGAAAATATACAGTACAATACTTACCTGGTAGGTCACTTGAGATTAACACTTAATTAACATTATCTAATTGTTTATTGGCGAAATTTAGATACAAGATTTAGGAATTAATTGAAAAATTGAATATAACTGGACTTTCTCTTAGGAATGGTATATTTAATCTAAGGGTACGACAGCTTAAAAAGATAAGTTTTTAGTTTAGACCTGAATTCTGTTGGACTTGTTATGGATCTTAGTTCCGGAGGGAGTTTATTCCAAGCTCTTGTTAATGATTAACCTTTCTAATAAATAACCTTATCCCATGGAAAGGAATGACTAACTTTAGTATTCTCTTATGTGCATAAATAATAATATAGTGTAGTTTATTTTAATATCCAAACCATAACTATTTACGAAACGTTAGTGTTCTTAGTTTTTTTTATTTATTTATTTCAACATACCGCATCTAAGTAGTGTAAACTTTTTCCTAGAAACGCCTCACACCACCATCAGCTTTATAAAATATCTCTTATGAAGTCACTCACTTTTCAGGTAAATCTTAAAGTGAGATGTATAATTCAAAAGTGAAATAGTGATTACCTAAAAGTTAAATGGTGATTTCATTATTAAAAGCGCCCCTCCGGAGATGTTTTCATGAAGACTGCGCGACAAGAAACTATTTGATTACTATATTAAACAATGAATTGTTTTAATTGAAACGTATTTGATAACATTTTTTTGCTAGGGCATTTTAAATAATTGTTTTCTTCTCACTTGAAATATTGATGTAAAAATCTCCACTAGTTCAGAAAATATTTTTTTCAATGTGGAGAAAATTGATCTTCATCGAAGGGTCACTGGAAAGAAAAAAAAATGTAGGTATGATCAAAAGTATTGGAGTGATTTGTTTTGGGGGTATTTTACGTTTCGGACAGCATTGCAGGGTCCATCATCAGGATTATACATCTGCCCTGATGATGGAAACTGTAATGCTCTCCGAAACGTTGGGTAAAGAAGGAGGTAGCGCAATACGGCATAATACCCTAAAAACAAATCACTATAACAATTAATTTAATTAATATGATACATATTTTCGAATATATTTTTTACAGAAATGCAATGAAAAAAACTGTCCTTATTGAAAACGCAAAGTACTTCAAATTACGATTTGAATGTTTTTAACGTAGACAAGCTTGAAAATTTAAAAAAAAACCTTATCTGGCGATTTTAATTTTGACGACATTGGATTTTTACTCTTTGATCTCTGGGATAGGAAATATTTAAAAAGCGAGTCCGATCAATTTGAAATGGAAGTTCAGCGCCAAAATTGCTTTACTCCTAAAAAGCATACGCAAAATAGCCTCCCTTTGATATACCTACACGGACCATGTCTCTGGCCCGGTGGCCATTTTCAAAGTGGAATTAAATTTGATGACTTTTTTTAAAATTTTCCATCGATGGGTATAAGAGCAAAGGCGGGGAGGATGTCTGCCGATCCGATCATATTAAATTACACGAGCAGCATTAAATTTGTGCTCTTAAAATATTGAAGGACGTTTTTTGACATATTCCTAGGTAGAAACATACTCTTTTTCTAAATAAAATAGTGCTCGCACTTAGAAACTAATGATTACTTCAAATAATTATTAATATGTTAAAAAGTTGTCATGATAACATACAAAAAATGATATACGGGAATGTTTTGTCCAACGCATTGGTAGTACACGGTTATTTAAGAAATGTACAGGAAATGTATAGTCCAAACATAATTCAGCGTGTGATATGGTAATACATGACCAACAAATTGGTACATTATTTTATTTGTAATTCTATTTTTTTAATAAAGTGTATTACAGATTAATATAATCCTGTTACAATACACATGATAAAATTTAAATATTTAACATTAATTATATATTTTTGAGTCCTCGCCTTAAATGACTCTTGAAACCTTCAAGGCCAATGTTGAAAATGTCACGAGACCAAGAGATTTCATTTAGTAGCACCATATCTCTTGTCATGCTATGCTGGGCCAGAATGTCCGTTCTGCCAAGTGGAATATAGAGCAAGTCACGATGGCGATCCTGGCGGTATTGGTTCAGTATGAATATTTTATCTAATTCCAAGATGTATGGGCTGTCAATGAAATAGTTTATTATCTTAACCGCTGTTACTGAAAGGGCTCTATCCCTCCTAGATTGACGACATTCGTAGTGATTTTTCAGAGAGCAAATCCAAATACATTATTATACTTTATTCGAATTTAGTTGACTGTGTGGGTATTGCACATACCAACAACCAGCTTGGAATAAAACTTATTATTATATTATTATAAGGGCTTTGATATAATTGGAACAGACTCCACCAAAAACTTCCACCCCCTATGAATAAAAAGGTTAATGCCATTGAGTTGAAATGCCATTGTGCTTGGGTTGTTATAAGATTTAGCCTTAAAAGCATATCCATGATTTTATTCTCATAACAAAAGCCCTTTCTTATGCAATTACGTTTTGCCTTTCATATCGAATTACCGGCATAGATAAAATAAAATTTTCACGTTTTGAAAAGTCCCTTCCATAAACTCCTTTAAAAGAATTGATAAGAATTTGTATGTAAGCTCTTATTCATTTATTTGATATTTTCAGCACTCGTGTACCTACCTATCTATTAATATATTCATCTTTAAACATTTCTAAATAACGTCATTTAGTTTTGAAATCACTCGAAAAGTTCTTCAAAATAACGTTATTCCAATTTCAGTAATAGTTCTAGCTCTCCCAATGTGAGGCGGGAATTTTTAAAATAATATTTTGGTAAACTCATTCGTACAAAATACATTGGTCCTCAATGGGTTCCTTAACCATGCCGAGGCCATCACGACGTAGCATTTTAATTTAGTTAGTTTAGGTTATTGATTGTTTAGGGTTAGGTTAGGTTACGTAAGTTACGCAGGTTACGTAGATCAGATTGGCATGGAATGTGGGGACGTTTTTTTGATTTATTTTTACTTATTTATTTTTTACTTTCAATTTTAACCTTCTGTTTTTCTCATATATCGACTTGTTTTTGAATTTATGTAATAACTTTTACTATGGGCCATAGTTTCACAGAACTTGAACTATTCGTAAAGTTAATATTTAAGTTCTGTGAATAACTGGCCCATAATTAAATAACAACAGAACTTTCACAAAACTTGAATTTGTAATTCTAAAATACAAATTCAAGTTTTTTGATAATTTTGCTTGTGTTAAAACTGGCCTTAAGTTTCTAATATCCATTGATGGCAAAAACATTTTTTTATTTTTTTTTATTTAGTAAAAGATTCATTTATATACATTATTTAAGAAATATTTTGACTGCCCAACTAGGATTCCCGTTTTAGGACAGTCAAATTAGGATGAGTATTAACATTTTGATAAGTTGTTTGATAAGTATAGTATTAAAATAATAATGAAATAATAGGTATATGTACTTTTAACTGGTGCCTAAGCCTACTAACATATTTTGTATAAATATGAATAGCAAAGAGAAGAAGTAGAATAAAATAAAATATCCAATTAAACATAAAATTAACTGCTGCTTGTTAGCATTCTAATTTAAAAGTACTATTTTTTTTACATGGTTTATTTTTTGTTGGAGTTTTTGTTGTTTTTGGTTTGTGTTTGATTTCATTTTTTGTGTAATAATAGTTCACTCTCCTTTCTACATAATTGATGAAACCAATTAGTGGTCAATTTATGAAGAACAGCTGTGTTTTCCTTTTTCCAAGCATCAGGCATGAAGTTGTAATAATATATGTAATGTATCTAGGTACGCTTATAGAAAAAAAAGATGCAAGATTACAGCAATTGTAGTTTGCCGATATTTTCTACAAGATTTACGAACCGCCTATGGCCGGTTTTTCCCAGGTCGCGATTGACAATGCCTGTGTTACACCACTTTGATCTCACCCTCTCTCGTTCCCTCCATCGAATGGCATTACAGTGTAGCTGTCACCACGACCATCGGTGATTTGATTTCATTTGATGAAATTTGTCCTAATTTTTATGGGTTGCCAGAAATATTGCAGCTTTTTAGGGCAAACATAAAAATATTATTTCATAGGTTTGGTTCAAAAATTAAAGTTTATTTCAAAATTTTGTGTTTATAGTAAAAAATAAATAAAACTGATTACATATAATACCAATCACAAGCGTAAGTCAAATGAGTTATTGTGAGACAAGTAATGCGAAAAATAATCTGCAGATGTTAAAATTAGTATAGTGAGTTTTAGAGTAGGTAGTGCTGGAAACATCCTTGAATTAAACTTCTTCGTTTCCAAGTAAAAATTTGGCGATATTTCAAAAGTACTTTCAAATAATTTCATCCTCTTCTTGCAACCCAAAACTAGCTATACATCATTTTTCTTATTTTTATTTTTTATAATTTAGTAATGTATAGATTCTATGTCCGCAAACTGTAAAATTCACCCGCCATAACACAGGGTCATCCCTAGCATGGAGGATGAAATATCACAAAAAACCACATTTACCCTCTAAATCATGTATGAATCAATAAAATAAATAAATAAAGTATTTTTAAAATATGTTCGTATAAATTTTATCGATGAATATTTTTTTTGCATTAACCCCACCTATGCCATTTTTGAGATGTGGTGTGGAGGGCCTTGTTTCAGAAAAGGAAAGAGATGCCCTTGAGGTGATTTTTCACAAAAACGGCACTCTACAAATTATCCAATTATTATTTTATGCTTCCGATTTTGTTGTCCGGGTTAAATCTTCCCCATATGAAAAACTAAACCCTTCCACTCACTTTTCCACAAATGATCAGCTAGTCAATCAACACTATGCAAGTGCATTATATAAGTAAAATAAATACAAAACAATACAAGAACAACAACACGTCAACTCACCAGAGATCAAATGGGAAAAAAAATTCACCGACTCCAGATATTTTCATATCAGAGGGTTCGGCTCGGTAGAACTTCTAACAGGGCCTATAAATCCTACTGATACTGATCCCTCAACATAAATATTTAAAAAATCTTTCGTTATCCTACATGTATTCAAAATGACCGACTTTTGCATCTTTATATATAAATTTTTTGATAGATCTAATACGCCTAAATTTTTAATGAGAGAGCTAGGTATAATGCCAGTAGCCGAAATAACGAATGGTAATATTTTTATAGTCTGAGAATGCCAAATTCTTTTTATTTCGTTTCCTAAATCTGTGTATTTTCTTATTTTTTCATTAACAGATTTTTGAATGTTACAGGAATTTGGAATAGCGACATCAATGATATAAGTTATTTTTTTAATTTTGTCATGTAAAACTATATCGGGTCTATTATGACTAATCGTTCGGTCTGTTAGTATAGTTTTATAATAATATATTTTATAAAATTCGTTTTCTAAAAATGAATTTGGTTCGCATTCATAATATGGTACTATATTACGGCAGTCAATCAAGTTATGTTTAATTACCAAATTTTGGTGAATTATTTTTAAAATTTGATTGTGCCTAAATGTATACTCGGACGGTGCTAATATAGAACATCCCGATATAATATGTTCTATAGTTTCCGGAAAAGCCAAACATTTTCTACACAAATCATCAATTTGATTTGTATCTTTGATTATATGCTTTCTATAATTTTTAGTATTAATGACTCTATCCTGAATGGCAAGCATAAATCCTTCTATTTCTGCGCTCAACTCTCCAATACTAAACCATTTGTTTGACGAAAATTTGTCAACATACGTTTGGTTGAGATAATTGAAGTGTTTTGCGTGTAAAATTTTATTTGACCAGGAATCTAATAGTTCCTGGTTGGGATTTATAAAAATGTTGGCATTCTCATCGTATAAATTTAAAGGTGTAATCTTTCTATCTGCCTTGCAAATTATTTTGTGCATTTCTGAGCTATGAGCTTTCCTACGGAAAAAAGTTCTTAGCATTTCTACCTGATTATGTTTCAAAGTAGTTATTTTGACTATGCCTCTACCTCCTAAATTTCTAGGTAAATTAACTCGTTCTATAGCTGAATTTGGATGATGGCAATTAAATTTTGTTAGCGTAGTTCTAACTAATCTTTCTAAGTTATCTAAATCTGTATTAGACCATTTAATTATGCCAAATGAGTACGTTAATAGAGGTATTGCCCAAGTATTTATTGCTTTTACTAAATTTTTAGCAGATAGATTGCATTTTAAAATTTTCCTGATCCTAGTTTGAAATTTAATCCTATAATTTAATTTAATAATATAATTTATTATTATTATTATTATGATGTTCTGGGAAAGGTAAAATGTATGAAGCTTGGGTAGGAATCTAGGTATCAGTGTGTCCAGAAGCGAAGGACATATGAATATATACCTCCCACTGCGGCGCAAGGCGATGGGTCGAGACAACAGATGGAGAAGTCAGAGGGTCTCCCCAAACAAGCCTCTCCCGATGAGGCACGCAACGCAGCTGGTGGGCAGGCGCATCCTGAACACACCTCACCTGATTAACCCGGACACCCCTGCTCAGTCACCAAACGTATCTGACCACTTGGGGTGACTTTTGGCAAAGGTGTTATTTATCCAATGAATGGTTCCCGGGGCGGCTGTACCCAGACCCGCCTTCTAAATCGAGAAAGTAGTTTCTTACGGAGAGCACATCAATCATTCGTATAAACATACCGCGCATCGTTAAAAATGCTATTTATTAAAATTCACAACTGCATATTCTAAATAATATGATGATATATTCTCGGGTCATGTTTGCCACTCTGTCCGCCAGCACCCGCAGCTTCCCGCTTGACTAGAGTGACCCCACCCCACGGCTGTGACTGCGAAGCTTTTGAGGCATAAAGGCCAATGCAGGTGGGCTAGACGTATCTCACCCCGCGTGACACGTTTAGGGTCGCACTGGGGGTGGCGGTGCTACAGTGCGTTAAATGCAAAGGAAATTGTGTTTTTTGTACCTTTTTAAATCTGCCGTTCGTACAAGCCGCCTTTGAAAACATGTATGAAAAAGTGGTTTATTTTTTTAACACTTTTGTCGGTGTTTCACACATAATATAATGTAACAAATAGTTTAACATACCTTGAATAAGATTATATTT